>JBAMCJ010007299.1:0-600000 GCA_037075205.1 Drosophila prostipennis
AAAATTATCTCTTTTACCTTATACCGTTAACAGCGAAATATTGTAGCGCTTGTAGTTAGCCAAATGTAGAATATGGTAGAAGCGCTATCTAGGAGTCGCTCTGCGGTACGGGATGTGGCGAAAGAAAAGCAGGAAGAAGAGGCAACGGACCTTTCTGTCAACTACCCCTTTCTCCATCTCATCTACTCGGCTAGGGGTTACCGCCATAATTGTGGCGTCTAGATCTGTCTATTCCAATCGTGGCGTCAAAGGTGCAAGTTGTGCTGGGTGAAAGTATATATTCCAAAGTTACTTTTTTTTTTGGTGCGAAAGTCATCCCCCGGCATCTCAGCGAACCGAGAAACCACAGCTTAAGTATCTAGCGCAGCGCTAAGTCCTAGCTGGTAAGTTTCTAAAGCGTAGGGTCTGGGTGTATTCAAACTTAGCTTGGAATTTATTTAATTAGGCTTGGCGCTTAACAAAAATCAATTGGGAAGCAAACATACCGAAATTGAGTGCATATTGGCGAGCCTAAAACCTAAGAACACCGAAGTCTTGCAACAACTAAGAGTCTCCAGAACGCCGCCCAGATTGAGTTTTTTTTGGGTTCTCGCAGTTGTCGCGCAGCCGCCTTCGAGGGCGTGTTATTTTACGCCGGGGAAAAGGATGACTCGGAATCGTTAAACGTCGCCGGAATCAGAAAAATTGCAGTCTCAGAAAAAAAGGGAAATTTTCTAATCATGTGTGCCCAAGTCTAGTGGCGTGAAAAGTTTTAAAAAAAAAATTCTGTTAAAGTCCCCCAAAGCCCACAGAAAATCGTTCTCCGAAGGGTCGAAAAAAAAGAACCGAATACCCAAAAGTATAAAAAAAAATAGTATTTAAAAGAACAGAACAGAAGTCAAACAGCCGAAATTTTTGTAGTTAAGTTCTAGCATAAGAAAATAAATTTTTTTCTAATTAATTTAATGTTATTGCATAACGGTAAAAAAAAAGACGAGCGAAAATGATGATGAGAAGGTAAAGGCCAATTTGAGTGGTTTTAAAAAAAAAAAATTGAGTGATTTCTGTCCGGGTTTTTTTTATCTCAAATGTATTTAAAAAAAAATTAAGTTCCATGGTACGTTTGTGCCAGAAAAAGAATATTTTCTGAAGTTCCAGGTCTATCCCAAGAAAGCGCTTTCGTCGAGGAGGACTCCAGCTGAAATTTTTTTTGGTGAGCGAACAAAAGTTCCTGATATTTTTATTCACATAAATGATGATACAACCAAAAAAATCCCCAGTTAAAAAGAAAAAGAAAATGCGATACATAAACTTTTCTTTAAAGTAAAATCAATTAAAATCCCATAAGAGAATGAAAGCCTAAAATAAATCAAAAATGAGTGGCAGAAAATCAATTATACACTTCAAGAAAATTTAAGGAATTTTATTTGCCTTTTTGCTGCTTAAATTTATGGCTATGTTTGCCAGAGAAATCTCATTCGCCTTTCAAAATTTTGTCATTTTTAATTTTATCTTCTTATATTTAAATCCAATCTCATCGCATGAATGCCTAACCTTTTTATATAAACTCTATTTTTATACCCGTTACTCGTAGAGATAAAGGGTATATTGTATTCGTGCAAAAGTAAGTAACAGGTAGAAGGAAGCGTTTCCGCATAAAGTATATATATTCTTGATCAGGATCACTAGCCGAGTCGATCTAGCCATGTCTGTCTGTCCGTCTGTATGAACGCTGAGATCTCGAAAACTATAAAAGCTAGAAGATTGACATTTTGCATGCAGATTCTGGGAGTTCCTACGAAGCGCAAGTTTATTTCAAAAAGGTGCCACGCCCCCTCTAACGCCCACAATAGCTAATAAACGATTTAAAAAAATTTAATATTTCGGAAAAGTAAAAATGCAGTTTTGTTGTGCTTATCAATACCTATCGAAATGTAGAAGAAATTTTTTTAATCGGACCATTTGTTAAAAAGTTATGGCTCATCAAAGTTTATATATCCATCTCCCTCGCACTCCCTTTAGCTGAGTAACGGGTATCTGATAGTCGGGGCACCCGACTATAGCGTTCTCTCTTGTTTTTCTTTATTTTTATACCGATTTCATTTATCTAAACCAGCGGTCGGCAGCGCCCTATTAAGTGAGCATAGGGTTTTGTTCTGCTCAACCGCTGCTCGCTCACGTATAAAGTAGAACAGCGGTCTGCACACACACATCGATGAGCTGCCCAGTGCAAATTACTCACACAAATATAAAACAAAATGTCATCGTATGTGTGTGCCGACCGCTGATCTAAACTAATATATAAGTCTTTGAATAAAAAATGGGTCAGTGGTAAATTCCTACCAGAGCGGATTGACATAAAAATCTAGAAAAATCAGCATAATTCTGAAAAAATTAGGAGACGTGAGTGAGGTACAAATTAAAACAATAAACGACCCCAAAGTGCCCCAAAATTCGATTCGTTTTTTTTTTTAATTCTTTCTTTTGCCATTTCTCTGTTATAAATGTTGTTAAAATGGTTTAAAAATATGATGCTCATGATTTTATCGCATACCCGCAACTAACTGCATTTAAATTTTTTGGAAATTCAGCCTCCTTAACCAAGTCCCCAATAATTTCCAATTCCGTTATGCGTGACGTCACGGCCTCCACATATGTATGTATGTATGTTCTGCTGGCGCCCCAGCAGGAAAGTGAGTAGTTGGTTTTTGTGTTCTTGAATTCCTGTTCCTTTTCTGAGCGTTAAATGGGGGTGGGTTTCTGAGTAGCATCAATATCAGGCCACTTATGCGCTGTGTGATTTCTGTGGCACTACGATTATAATATTTTTAACAAAAAAACAAGAGAGAACGCTATAGTCGGGTTTGTGTCCCGACTATCTAATACCCGTCACTCGGCTAAAGGGAGTGCGAGGGAGATGGAGATATAAACTTTGATCAGCTATAACTTTTTAACGAATGGTCCGATTTAAAAAATTTCTTCTACATTTCGATAGGTATTGATAAGCACAACAAAAAACTGCATTTTTACTTTTCCGAAATATTTAATCTTTTAAAATCGTATATTAGCTATTGTGGGCGTTAGAGGGGGCGTGGCACCTTTTTGAAATAAACTTGCGCTGCGTAGGAACTCTAAGAATCTTCATGCCAAATACCAATCCTCTAGCTTTTATAGTTTCCGAGATCTCAGCGTTCATACAGACAGACGGACAGACGGACATGGCTATATCGACTCGGCTAGTGACCCTGATCAAGAATATATATACTTTATAGGATTCGGAAATGCTTCCTTCTAGCTGTTACATACTTTTGCACGAATACAATATACCCTTTTACTCTACGAGTAACATGTATAATCACCAACTTATAATATTCAAAAATCCTATGATTTACACCAAAACCAAAAGACTTGTTCTCACATTTATTTTTCATTATACCCTTGCAGAGGGTATTATGATTTCAGTCAGTAGTTTGCAACGCAGTGAAGGAGACGTTTTCGATCCCATAAAGTATATATATTCTTGATCAGCATCACTAGACGAGTCGATCTGGCCATGTCCGTCTGTCCGTCTGTCCGTCTGTCCGCCTGTCTGTCTGTCCGTCTGTCCGTCTGTTTCTACGCAACCTAGTCTCTCAGTTTTAAAGCTATCGGGCTAAAACTTTCCCAAAAGTATTCTTTTTGTTGCAGGTAGTATATAAGTCGGAACGAGCCGGATCGGACAACTATATCATATAGCTCCCATAGGAACAATCGGGAAAAAAAATGTAAAAAAATTACATCTTGGGTGTTTTTGAACCTATAGCCTCCTACTTTTGGAAATGCCATTTTTGATATATTTCTGAATTTCGAATAAAATTTTTTCAAAATCGGACGACTATATCTTATAGCTGCCATAGGAACGATCGGAAAATTAATGGGAACATAATAGTAAATAAATTATTGCTTCGTTGACTTTTATTGTATTCTCTTCTACTCTGGGATATGAGTCTTTTTAAATTTTTTCGAATTTCGATTTTAATTTAATCAATATCGAACTACTATATCATATAGCTGCCATAGGAAGGATCGGAAAATTAGTGATTAATATGAAATATCTGCAAGGGTATATAAGCTTCGGCTGGCCGAAGCTAGCTTCCTTTCTTGTTTTTTGGTAATATTAAAATAGGTATAAAAATATTAATAGTTGTTAATCAAATAAATTAAACTAAATAACTATTATCATAATGTCTATAATCATAATATTTATTGATGATTTTAATTTATTTTACTCAACATTTTTACAAATAGTAATAAGAATGAATGTGGGACTCAACAAAATTATAGAGAAAAGCCACGGTAAGACGATTAAAATATTTGATCACATTTATCAAGGAATTACATTAAATTACAAAGAAAACTATTATTGTTTTTTACATTTTTAAACATTTTCTGTGAAATAAAATAATTTGATCGTCCGATCGTGACCTAAGCCATTTTTAAGTGTTGTTAAATAATACAAATTCGTGTTGGTAGTATAGATGACATTTGAATTGGCGAAAAATACATATCCCTAAAGATTATAAAATGAAAGACCGATTTTAAGGGATACGACCACAGCCCAAACCGTAAGAGCTAGAGCAGCCAAATTTTTTCACAGTTTTGCATTGGGGGCGTAGGCGCCCACTAAGGTCCGATATGTCCCCCAGAGGCCCCAAACAGCTCCAACATCCATATTTTGAGCAAAAAAAAGAGATTTTTTAATGCTTAACTTCTAAGGTAGGTAGGTAGAAGTGGTGAGGTCCTCTCTGAGAGCCTCCAAGTAGAGCTGAGCTCCGTTTTGATCCACACCCTCGTAAATTGTTGTCTCCGCGTTCTCTTCAGTACCAGCCTGCATCATTTAGAAAACCTAGGATTGCAGTTATCCTCTGCTTTCCTATTTCTCCCAATGATTCCAGCTGATACGCCCCGAAGTATCTCGCCCTGATATGGTTTAGTGCTGGGCAATGACACATCATGTGCTCAGGTGTCTCCTGTGTGTCTGTTTCTTTGCAGCTCCTGCAATTAGCATTGTACGGAAGCCCCATCTTCATGGCTTGCGTGCCAATGGCCCAATGGCCTGTGATGAGTGCCGTGATCCTTCTAATATCCCTTTTGCTTTTGGATATTAGTTCTCGAGTTCTCTTGCTATTGATGGTTGGCCAGCAGAGCTTTGATCTCCTGAGACCCTGCTTTTCTGACCAACTTTTACTAGCTAGTGTTTTGTAGTGTTCGTGAATCCTTGCTTGGACTGTATTAAGGGATTCAGGTAGACTAGTTGTATAGGAGTCGTCTGCCGACCCCTTTCGTGCAAGTTCATCCGCCTTTTCGTTTCCTGGTATATCATTGTGCCCTGGCACCCATGTTATCTGTACATGGTTGTTTGTTGCTAGTATGTTGAGAGCCGACTTGCAATCGGCTACTAGTGTCGAGTTGGTTCTTGCTGCTGCGAGAGATTTGATAGCCGCTTGGCTATCCGAGTATATCCGTACCTTGGTATTCCTGAGGCATTGCTGAATCGAAAGCTTGGCTGCTTCTAAAATAGCAAGTACCTCAGCCTGAAAAACTGTCGCTGATTCTGGGAGGTGGAATTTCGATTCTATCCCCCAGCTTTCAGCGAAAATTCCAGCCCCTACACCACAGTCCATCTTGGAGCCGTCAGTGTAGAGTGATACCTCATCTTGTCCGGTTACTCTGTCATTCTCCCAGTCTTCCCTCGTTGGAAAGGTAGTCGTAAATCCGTTTCCAAATCTTATCTCCGCTGTCATATAATCCGTTTTGTTCTTTGCCAGATAGTTGTTGTCCTCTAAGATACGGCAGTGCCCTGTGTGGTAGCCTTTCCAGCAATTACTTGCCTTCAGTCTGGCCGCACTCTGCGCTGCCGTATCCTTTATGAAAAGTTCTATCGGCATTATATCCAGAATAGTGTTCAACGCGGCAGCCGGGCATGATCTTAATGCCCCTGTAGCTCCTGCGCAAGCTGATCTTTGTATTCTTGTCAGCTTGGCAATATTGTATGCTCTTGTCAGGGCTGGCCACCAGACTAGTGCCCCGTATGTGAGAATTGGCCTTACCACTGCTGTGTAAAGCCATAATATTATCTTAGGGTGTATACCCCAGTTTTTGCCAAACATTTTCCTGCACGAGTAGAATGCTATGCTGGCCTTTCTTACTCGTTCCGTGATGTTCAGTTTCCACGAGAGCTTCGGGTCTAGTATCACTCCTAGATACTTAGCCTTATCCGATAGCTCGAGTTCGATTCCATCTATTTTTGGTTTGCTGTATGTTGGGATCTTTGTTCTTCGCGTGAAGAGCATCAGTTCGGTTTTTTTGCTAACTGTACTCACATATGTGATTACGTCGAAACAAGTCCACCTTGGCTTTTATAAATGGTCTGAAGGTTTAGGGAAAAATTAATTTAAAAATTTCTTGCTCAAGAAAAGTTTTGCCAGCGACAAATTGAGTTTGAAAATTTCTGATGGCAAAACCAATGTGTAAAATTAGTCAAAAGTTTATCTCAGACGTTTCCCGTCTGCATGTCCTAGTCGAGCCATGTTTTCCGCCAGCTGTTTTCTGTTTACAGTGGGGAAAACTCTCAGTGAAGTGAGGGAAATCCACCGAATTTTTATCTCTCCACGGAAATGGCTCTCTCTCTTTGACTCTCCGGAGCTCTAAATCATTTTTGCTCGGGTTGCAGCTTTTAACACATCCCCCACCCCCGCCACACACACACTCTAAACAGCGCCACACACCCGCCCACCTGCTCGTAAACAATTATGGCCGACGCCGTTGCGCTCTCCACACGCACACACTCGTCACGGCTGCACACACATGTGTGGAAATAAATTCCCCACAAAACACTGCGAAACAGCAGCAACAAAATTACCCAAAATGGCTACACAGAAGCGACGATCGCCCAATGAGCGTGTTGGTGTCGGTGTTGCCAGCGTTGTGTGTGAGTGTGGCCTCTATTTTGGGGCTTTACATTTTAAATATTATATATTTATAACAGTTTTTATAGTTATTTTTCATAAAATACATACTTAAATACGAAAAGTTATATTCGGTGTAGATTTTAATGTTTAAGCTGTCCAACTAGTCGTATACGTAATTGATCAAGATCAGTCGCTTCATCTGCTTTCTTTTTAACGTATCCTTTCATATGCGGAATGGGTTTTGTTGTAAAAAATAAAACGAATATATAAAGGATTTCTTTACAACTTAAACTATAATTTTTTATTTTATATAATTTAAAGGGTTTTGTAGACTGTAGTATTATGGATGAAACAAATGTATACGTAATATTTAAATAATGGTATGGTAATAAAAAAACTAAACTAAACTAAAAAAACTAACTCGATTCAAAAATATTCTCAAAAAAACCATAATTTTGAAATATTTGTTACTTTCCCATGGTCAACACTGGTTTTCCTCCACATAAATCCCATCTACTACTAAACCGCCGAATCTACTGCGCTTTTTCGCTCTCCGCTCCCACGCGAAACTTGCTGCCTCAGCAAAAGGCATGCGCGCTCAGCAAAGAGCGGCGCACTAAAAACTTGTGCTCCCGACCCCAACTACTAAGCGCTCTCCCTCTCCGTGCTCTCTCTCTGGCCAAATAAAAGGGGAGCATGGCCTCGGACAACAACAAAAGCACACTTGTTGAAAATGAAAACGGCCCCAAACAACAAAGAGCGAACTGGTTTCCGAGCGAGCGCTGAAACTAGTGAGAGCGAGCCGAGCAAGAGTGGGTGAAAGAGCGAAAAGGAGCGTGCACGTCAGTTGTTTATAGATTTTTAGTCGAATTTCTTTATTTCACGTTTAAAGTTCGTACGTGCGCTGAACGGACGGACTGCTACGACCGGATTGTTGTGTTGTGAGTGCGAAAGCGTAAAATCGGCCAGGCGGATATACCCTATGCACTTCCCCCGAAACGAAAAATTAAAAAAAAATCGAAGAAAAGAAACCACAAAATAGCCTGTTTTTTGAATCGTTTTCGAGTGATGATCTTTGTGCTTTATCAAAATTAGACTGAGTTCAAAACCAAGTATACAAGTGAAACAAAATTAGCTGAGTAAATAGCAAAACTTTTGGATAACCCCACGTTTCCGGAACCATCTAACGTACGTGCCTCATCATAAAACGCGCCCTCAACGAGGCATTCGAGCGAAACCACAAACCAAAAACGGCCAAGCCAAAGAAATATAAAAGTATATCTTAACAAAAAAGGAAACCAATAAATAAATACATAACAAAAACCCATGCGTGAATCAACAAAAAATATACCCAAGCAAGAAAAGAAAGTAATGTGTAAATTCTTCTTTACACACATATCGTGTACATATAAATATTAAATCCAGCTGAGGCAATTATAATACTTAATGAATTTATTGCACAATTAAAGCGAAGCCAACTAACAACAACAAATTAATATGCCGATGGCGTGAAAGTCACAACTCGACGCATGAGAAATCCCCCCTGCGCGCCACAGCACTGAATTATTAATGAAATCGAATTACAAACAAAGCCCAGCCAGCAGCAATAACGATTGCGAATCGGAATAAAAAAAAAATAAATAATAAATAATCATAAATAAGTACACACATCAACAAGAGCCGCGAAACGTGGACGGCTTAATCAGCGAAAAGTCAGGCAGCTGGAAAATATTTCAGGCAAGGCGCAGGCGCCGCTTTTCACACGAGTTGGCAGCACACGCCACATAAATTGGCATTTACCGTTAAGCGCGCTGCCGTACTTTGCGGTCGGGACAAGCAACAACAATAACAACAACAACCACTCAACACCTCCACCGAACCACCAAAGAAAAGCCGTCAAAGTGGATTTAACAAATTATAATAAAATGCTGCAATCCAGCAATCATCATTATTTAAGGCCGGATTATATGACAGCTGCAGCTGCCCCAACAGCGGTAAGCTCATCTCTTTTGTCTCATTCTTGGGGTATAATTCGAAAGGTGGGGTAATTCGGCAATCAGAAATTTATTGAATTTATCAGTAATTTATCGGTCAATTCAGGTTCAGCGATTAATGCGATTACTTTTTGGCAAACCTGCTTACTCCACTTAGGTCAAGAAGGATTGAAATGATTTTATTAGAGAAAATTTAATAAAAAGTAGACAAAATATATAATGCTATCCCATAAACAGATTGTAGCACAGTGGCGGATACAGAATTTGGTTGTAGGGGGGATTTCAGAAAAAAATGTATTGTTGCATACTTTCTGAATACCAAATTTCCTTTGATTTTTAACCCATGGTGGGGGGGAGGGGGATATATCCCGCAAATTCCGCATACCTTGTTAAATCGGTTTTGAACCTTAACCATGAAGAAACTTATTAAGCCTTGACAAATGGATAACTGAAAATCATCATGGTTAGCAGAGAGAAATATGTATGAATAAAACAGATTCTAGCAATAACACCCAATTCGTTTCGTTCGATTGCAAAACTTATAGCCATGAATAACAAACTATCGACGTTTCGGACATTCGAAATAGATTGTCGAGCCATATTTCATAAATAATAAAAATGTCGACTGTGAAGCACTCGCCACAGGCGAAAAACCACTGCCCCAATCCTAAACGAACCCGAACCCGAACCAACCTCCTCCAAACTTCCAGAAGATATGGGCCATGTGCTCGCCAACGGAACTGTTTGCGAGGGAGAGGGGAAAAGGCAAAGAGCGAATTCACAATCGTAGAACGATAAATTCTCCAATATCTGCACATAAAACTTATTTATGTTTGTTCATATTAAACTATGTAAATCCGTAGCCGAGTTGCCTCTGTCTGAAAGTCTTTAGAGAGTCGAATGCACCTCTGGAAATTGTATGTAAATTTATGGCGCGCCAAATTTGAATTTATAATGACAGAAAACAAATGCAATTTCGCACACACCGACTTACACACACCGAGTTCGAGGAACTATGGCAGTTAATCAGAGTCAAAGTTGTTGTGGTCCCCATTTCCCCCTCACTCGCTCTCTCTCCCTCTCTGTCTCACTTTATCCAAACTATCTCTCTTCGAACTGCCGTGAGACTCATAAATTTTCATTTTAATTTGTTGAGCGCATTTTGTTCATAAAGAACGGAAGCAGTTTATGGCACCAGCACGATGAGTACATTCATTAACTGGGTAATTTGAAATAGCGTTTTCGGAGCTTACGTGATTTACTGATTTCGGTGGAGAGCCGGAGCCCCAGCAATCTCCATATTGGTCGTGTGAAAGCTTTTCAGCAGCGCAAATGAGGCAAAACCCATAAATCAACGGATCGTATCTCAATAGGCGGCCAATGATGAAGTGGTTCGCCAAGTGACTGACAGATTCTGTGGATCTGGTTTAAGGCATTCAAAGAAATTTTTTAAGGATCCTTAGGATCACCTAGTAATACCCATACCGAAATTATAATTACCTGTTAAGAGCTAATACATTTTCTATATAGATTTAAATGCGATTTCAAATTGACGTGCGACGTGTTAAGTAAATTTAGCTTTACGTGTCTCCCGGTGACTGACTAACCTTCTTCTTTTGTGCTTTATCTGAGATACTATCGGCGAACGTATAAATTATTCAATGATTAATGGCAGCTGCTTATAATTAATTATAATAAAATCAAATAAACTAAGCCTGACAGCTGTCAGTGTCATCATTTGTATATCTTTTATGTGGCGCCCCATAAAAGCAGAGGGACAGAAACAGCAACAGAAATACGAAAATGAAAGAGAGATCTCCGAAGTGACTGTTGATAATTTGCTGTCACATGTTGAAAAATTACAAAACTTTTTGACCGAAAAAGGAAACGGCGTCGCGTCGCAAAATGGAAATAAATGCGACTCGGAGCTATCTGTTGGGCAATAACTCAAAATCTGAACGTGAAAGTCAGCTTCAGCTTCAGTTCCAGTTTCAGTTTTCCGTTTGCAGTTCGCCCGGGCTCAGGCTCATGTCAGAGCTTAACATGAGCTCAAGACCAGTCAGTCAGTTAAACTGACAGAGCGGCAGAAAAAGGTAAATAAAGTGCAAATGTCAGCTGACCGCAAACATCATTAATATAATTAAATGTGTCAGTCAAGCGGCCATTTATGCAGTCGGACGTTCATTTCAGTTAACCACAGGCTGCCATCGGCTTGGTTTGGTTTGGTATGGTTTGGCTTGGTTTGGGCCACCAAATGAACCCAACAACTGGTCGGATCTGGCACTTAAAGTGTGCGCTTGACATAACGGCTCTGTTCGGGCCCTGTTTTCCCCTGGCGAATTTCCCCCGTCAATGGGCCATTCTTTCGGCTTTGTGTTTGCGTGTGGCTCTAATTAAAGTGTCATCAACAGCAGAAATGCCAGCCAGGCAACAGCAACAAATGAGTTGTGGAGCAGAGTTGCCCCGGCATGTTATGCTAGTGATAAATTGCCATGTCTAGAGCTGTCATGTTAATTTTTTGTACTCGCACACAAATAATAGTTTTTGTCCAAAGTGTTAATTAATTCTTGGAACATTTTAAACAAACTGAAGTACAAGATATACGGCGGAATTGTTATGGCACTCTAATTGGGGTTTAGCGTCTACGAAATAATGATTAATATTAACACAGTGAGCTAATGACATTCAGCAAACAATAAATGAAGCTCTCTAATGAAAAACCTCATGAAATAATCGATTCAGTTCATTTCTATTTGCCCTTATCAGTGTTTAAAAATAAACTATTAGTCACCATATAAATATTTTACTCTAATCAAATCAAAATTCGCAATAATCAATCAATCGTTCTATCAATAACCTTGCTTCTTTGAATTTTTATAGGAACTTAAGTTTTATATTGATAAGTGTTACCTCCTAGAAGGATTATCTGCAAAACACTTGGGTTTATGAAGCGATAAGAAACCGATTAAGAACAGACTTGAAAGTAAACAGTCATTGAATCCAAGAAAACCGCTGTTCATTAAGAAATTTATGTTATTTTATGGTGAGGTCATAAATTTAACGATCCAATTTCGTTAATAAGCGACTATAAATATCAAGTAAGAAATAGAAAGAAGCAATAAAACTTGAACAGCAGCGTCCAACACAATGTTACCATTCCGTACCACTATTATTATTATTATTGCCTTTTGAGAGTACAATCAAACGGCATTTATCACTCGAAACTCAGACCCCATCCAATCGTGCCACCAACACCTCCGCGGAACCCCCGATCCAAAACTATAGTCATAACCATTCATGGCAAATATCATTTTGAAAACTAAATGCTTGCGTATGTACAAATTGAATGGGTGAAACTCAATGAATTCATTTAAATGCACGCGAGGCGGCAACTATGATAATGAATTGCAATCGCCGCTTAAACCGCAAAATAATAACCCGTTTTTTCTCATTTTGTTGTTTTTTTTCTCTCTATAGAGTTAAGTCGCGGCATTACAAATTATGGTCCGAGATAATCGATTTTGTGGATGGGGGAACTGGAAAGGGGGGCGAATGTGGGTTATAAAACAGTCAAAGTCAATAATCGTAAAATGCTCCAACAAATTAACCAATAAATTCATATAGAAGTAATCAAATTAATGTTCCCGCTGATAACTGTCAATTGCATTATCATCATCACCATTAACAGCATCATGAGATGTGTCACAAACTTAATTGTACGAAAAAACGGGTTGAGCGAGGCCAAAAAAAGCATGCAACTGTATTAAAAGCAATGCAAAACAGAGTACAAAAATTTTTAAATGGTAAAATATATCAGTATTTTAAGAGCTTTGAGATTTTGCATCCTGCATGAGGACTTTAATTATGCCCAAGCACCTGCTTATGCCGTCAGCATGTGACAATCCGTGTTTACCTGGCACATTTTCCCAAATTGGTTTTAAAGCCAAGGCACGGAGCGAAAAAACCCCTATAATTCCCCAGTGTCCAAGGAAAAACGCTTGACCATTGCCGCGGCATTCTTAATGCCTGGTAATCTGCTGAAAATTAAATGGGTTTCAAATGGTATCAATCATTAAGTTGCTTACTACACACAACACGGGGCGTATGAGTGATTGCCATAAATTTGTGTATAAATATTAATCAGTTGGCCGCCCCAAAATCCCCTCACAAAGACCCACAAAACAGATCATTGGAAAAAAAATAGGGCTTTCAGGGCTCAACAAAACATTTGACACTAAATGCACACAAATTGCTTTTGAAGCCCGAGGCGAAATTTCAAAAGAACCCACAAAAATATTCGTATGTAAAGGGGAACTCGAAAATGTCTGACCAACAGGCAGGAAAACACACACACACGAAAAAAAAGTATAAAAAGAAATAGGCTAAAAATGTAAGGCTGATAAGCCCACAAAGCGGTCAAACTGGCGCCTTTTTCGGGGTCCGAAACGGGGGAGCGACAATTTCAATCAAATCAACCCACTGAATGGGCGGAAAACAAATAAACAATCAATCTCAATCACATCAATTATGCGGTGAAACAACTTGTGAGCTATCAAAGCCCTCTTATCATCGGGTATTCCGTATTCCGTTTATTTCCGTTCAGCCTTTCGGGTGACTCTTTTTTTGGGCCGTATACTTTTTATTTATTCTATCGCGCGATGTTAATCATTTTAATTGGCGCCACTTGAACGAGCCGCACTCTGTGTGAGTGTCTGATTGGTGTCCATTAATTTTGTGGCAGTCATTTGAAAGCGTTTCAAATTACTTTTCGTGTTGCAAGCTGGTCTCAATTTACAGCGAGCACCCAAAGTGAAAGTGACCGGCAAAGGCACTTTCGACCGATTGCGATAAAGAAATTATGGTCAAGTCTTGTCATACAAAATAACAAAAAAAAACCAAAAAAATTGAATTGATCATAAATTAACCTTAAGCATTATCTTTCGGTTAAAAATGGACAGCTAGCCTTTGAAGAAATCTACTTTAAGGGTTTAATTTTGTGAATTATCTTTCTAATTTTGCTTCTTTAAAAGTTTAGCTTTAAAATTAACTTAAATCTCAAATGTTTTGATATTTCACTTAATAACTTGTATGTCTAAAAGTCGCAAAAAGATTGATTCTAATACTTTTTTTGTTTTTCGCTAAAATATTGAATTTAAGCCTTCAAAAGCGACTGACACTTGGCAGAAACGTTATCCCACTTTTGTTTAATTTTATTTGTGGGCACAAAGAACAATGAAATATGCCCCATCAACAAAAGAGGCGGAAAAGTTCATTTAAATACAAACTGACATGTGTCAAAGTGACACTTTTTGATTGCTATTCGGTTACAAATTTCTAGCTCTTCTTCGCTTTCGTTTTTCCCTCGTTTTGTTGTCTTTCGACTGCCGTTGACACTTCCCCCTCCCCCTCGCCCCATCACATACACATAGATAGACAGTGCCTGTGACACTTCAAGGCAAAAATGGCAAGGTTGGAATATACAAACACAGAAATAAAGAAAACGCATAGGGAAAATAAAATAAATTAAAGACACTGTCAGAGTTTTTACTTTCCAATGACTTGAATGTCATGTCAAATGTCAAGTTAGAATAACATCCGTTTGGCTTACGCAGGGAAATGCTGCTGACAGGCCATATGAACATTGAGAATCGTTCATATCGACTTTTGGTTATTTGTTGATAATCATATGTCAAAATTTTGAATAGGTGCACAGTGCAAATTCGAAACAAATATGAAAAATATTTTAGAAAATATACATTTTTAACACAAATTGGTTGGTTGGCGTTTATATATAAGCCTTTGGGATAAGGAAAAACCCTGTTGAGGGTAGGAAGTGCATCGAGCTGTTACAGAACAATGCGATGCACATCTCACGCCTTTTTGCAATTTTCCCAGGCTGGCCGTGTGCGTTATCACGTGTCAAATATCTTGCACCGAACAAAGGCTTTCCACACTTTTCGTGTGGGTAGCATCTTTATCGGGGGAATCGAGGGTTTCGAGGGGGGCCTGCCTATTCAAATTAGCCGAGCGAGTGTTGCGAATAAAATTTACCTACTGCAATTCATTTATTCAGCTGTCTCCGCTGTCTTTTTGGCTTGTCGCGCTGTCATTTCGGCGTACTTTTGCGAATAAGAAAAAAATACAACAAAATGTGCGCCTTTTTTGTTTCTTTGGCTTATCGCAACGAAAAAATCTAACGAAAGGGGAGATATAGCCCCCTTTTTGCCCGCCAAAAACCCCTTTCCACTGCCATGTGTTTGTTGGTTGCATTGCTCGCGTTATTTGGCTCTATTTGCATATTTTCGCATTTTATTATGCAGACAGGCAGAAGGTTTCGAGGGGCTGAGGAAAGAGGGGGAATGCGAGAGGAGGCGTCAGCACGTCATTCAGTTGCACTCCCCATCTCCCCTCGAAAAGCCCACTGCTTCAGTTTCGTTTTTTGGAATAGACAGGCCAAGTGCATTTTTTATTCGCGAATTGTATTTGCACAGGAAGAAAATCATGTTACGATGAGGAATTTACTTTATTTATTTTTTTTTTTAATTTAAAAAAAAATGTAAATTTTAAATTTGTAATTTTTCTTTTTAAATTATTTTATTATATGTGATTAAAATGAAATAAATAGAAGAAAAAGCTAAAACGTATTCTAATTTAAATAAAATTTTCTGTGCATTGGTCAGGGGACAGGGAGATGGGGCCAACAGCTGTGCAACACAAAACTGTCAGTTTGGCAGAAACGGTGCGAAGTGCTAAAATAGTGGAAGATCCCACTCTCCATCTGTCTCCCTCTGCCGCTCTAGTCCCGTCTCTTTCTTGCTGTCTGAGTTGACTGGCAACGGAAGTGCAACAACAATTTGTTTTCCTTTACCAAGCTTTCAGTTTGTCGTTTCTGTACCGCTATCTGTTGGATATGTACAGTGAACAATGGATAGTGGATAATGAGTAACCATAAAGATTAATGAGTTTATTTTAATTATGTTGAAATTCAGCACAAAAATTAATTTCTATAAAAAATAAATACAAAATTAGCGAAATAAAAGTTTAGATTTGTAGATTTAGTAAATGTTACTTAATTTTTACTGTAAAAATTGCATTCAATCAAATTACGGAAATAAAAGAAAATGTCGAAAAACTTTATTAACACTCGAAAACATAAAAAACTAGCCACCAAATTAAAACCAGAAAATTAATCCATTTAATGGCGTTGTTAAAAAAATGTAAATTAAGCACGCAAGGGAAGACGGTAAAATGAATTATGCCAAAGACAAGGAGGCTACAAATGCAACAGAAAACATTATCACAAAAAGGGGGCGTGGCGGGCAGGAAGGGCGGGATGCTGACAACACTTGTCAACGCAACTGTAGAGCGGCATAATTATAAATAACACGTAATTAACGCGATGCCAAATGCGAATGACACCTCCGAGCGAACATTTTGTGGGTCTGGGCGGGTCTGATCCGCATCTTCTGGCTCATCGTCATCGAGGCACACTTAGAGAAATGTTTCTTAGTACTTAAGAAAATTCCTGGTCATAATTCAAGAATCAGTGAGGGGAACTGACTCATTAAAGTGTTATAACGTAGCCTACTTGTTAGTGATATTTAGATCCATATATTTTTAACGAATGGATCAAGTTTATACAAAATTGTTTACAGAGTGGGGCAAAACCGACCGTTGCAACAAAAGCGATTCAAAGTCGCATTCTTTCGACAAAACTTTTTAATTCGAAATCTGTTTAAAGACATAGTTTAATTAATATCTTGCGACTAAAAATCAGGACTATTCTTAGAGTGCACCTCCCCGAACCGCCCTCCTGCTCGTCGGTAGTTTGGCATTTTGACAGCCGAGCCAAGGCAACAAGCAGTTGACAGCCAACAATGCCAGCGAGACACCAATAATACTGCATTTGCAGTGGACTAAAATAATAAAGTGTCGTTGGATTCATTATGCGATCGCTGCGATGAAGACAAACGCATCAGGTGTGCGGAGGGAGAGGGGTTATATGTGGAAATTTCATTAACGCTGACAACTTGAAATGCTAATTATTGTCAAATTAATTTAGTCAGCTGTCAGCTTAAAGATTTTTCTTAATAAAAATAAAATCGAGAAAAAATGAGCGACAAACTCGGCGCGGATCAGTCGGAGAGTAGGAATTAATGAATGCCGCATGTGGGCACAGGCATTCAATTCACTTGACAGCAATGACAGACACCTTTTGCTTGGCTTTATGCTAATTTGCCAGGCCAACAGCTGCCACGGCGCACAGGCACGTAAATACGAATTCCGCTAAATGGGGGGAATAAAATATCGAAATTATTGTTCTTGATGAACAACAAAGATTTGTGGTGAAATAATCGGATGTGAGTGCGGTCGACGGAGGGGGAATTATACATTTAAATTCTGTGAACCCCTTATGATCCAGTTTGAGGTGCTAAACTGTATGCAAACACTTTACTCAACGCGTCTTATTAAATTAAACAAGCTTATTCGAGATGACAGCTAATGAGATTCTCAGAAGCAAAACAATATGGTCTCTTAGCATATTTCTTAAGTATTCGTTTACAGTATCAAGATCGGAGGAATATATTATTTAAGATACTTATTCTAGATTTTATTATCAAATGATTTATGGTATAATCATATATTTTAACAATTTAGTATACTTTTGCTTGCCAATTTCATTTAAATCTTAATAAAGTACTGCTATTAATAACTCTGAGAAATTAAGGAACTTAAAACGCAAACGATGTCAAAAAGCTAGGTACTGTCAAATAAATAAGATAAAAAAATGTTCAGCTCAGTCATCTACAAAGAATTCAGAAAGTATGTAATTATAATTGTGATAATAATATTAATGCCGCGTTTGCATAACCCTCACAGCTGTTTATGCCTTATTTATTTACGCATATGAGGGTATCTATATTTTTTTCGTACACCATATATGGTTGGTTGGTTGGGAGGAAGTACAGCCCGTCATTAAGTAACGCCCACGTTGACGCATTCCATCACAATGCTGGACAGAGGCTGGCAGGTGACAGGCGCACGTTGCGTATGATTGATAAACACGTTGTCCAAATTATGGACACAGAGGATATGCACATATATACACAGATAGAGATGGCGAGAATTGAAAAAATAAACACCATTTAGCCGAGGCAGCTGCGCTAATCTAAGAGCAACCTTGAGAGGCCTCATCTTCGCGTCGCATTTTATTTGTATTTTTTCTATTTTTCCCTGCCGCCGCCACATGAGTGATGAGCGGGATAATGGAATATGCCAATTGGCGTTGACATCAATAACAAAATATAAAAACAGAATACATTGCCCGCCAGAGGGAAGTGAGATTAAGTGATAGATCTGCAAAAGAGCATTAGCTTGTTGAATATTTCCCTCATTCTGTGGCAATTAATTTTGCTTAGGGTTATTGGGTTAATTGTATTGTGTATACGCACTGTGTTACCCACGGACATTGATGTAGCACCTAGATAAATGGGAAAAACATTGCGAAGGTTATTGAACTTACCTAACGATTGCAATGCGAAATAAAAAGCTTAAGTCACCCATATTTATTATTTAGTCTGCCGCAATATTTTCCTTGGTTAATCCCAGAAAATCTACACACGTTCCTCTATTTTAAGCTTCAAATATTTATTCTCATCCTCTAATTACCCAAATCGCTCTTGCTTCCTAATTTGACTCACCCACCTGGGCAACTAAATAAGCCTCACCTGACAAAATATAGAAAAAAATATTCGCCATGCAAATAGGAAAGCCAGCAACAACAACTTAGTAATTTGCACAGCAACGCCAAAAAAAAAACAAAAAAAAAAAACAAAGATAAGCAAACAAAAAAAAATGCTGGTAGAAAAAAAAGTGAGGAATGCGGCGACGAAAAACAAATGTTTGCATACACAGCTCTGGAAAGCAAAAGCGAAAAAAAGGCCAACTACAGAAAATGCAGCAGCAGCAGCAGCGAAGCTATAACAACTGCCAACTGACAACTAAATAGACACGTAATGTTGACAAAAGTCTGACATGAAATCTAACAGAGAAACAAGACACGACCCCAGCCAAGTTTTCCGAGAGGCCCCATAGAGTATAGAGTGGGGGCACAATACGACAGTACGGCTCCAAATGAAAGAAAGAGTGACACATGAAAATGGCATTAATGTGTCACTCAAAGTGCACCCAGCAACTGCAGCAGCAGCAGCAGCAGCAAGCCACTGTGACAATTGCAATGATATGGCTGACAGTTGGGGACTCTCATGCAACGTCTAAAATTGCAACATTGTCTAACGCCAAGTGCTCTTCACAGGCGGCAGTGGCAACTCTATGCCATGCCATATAGATATGGCTGGATAGTCGAATAGTCGGTTATTTGAGTGCCAGGGATGGCCTCGTCGGATCTCGGCTTTATTTGCTATTTGTTCTCTCTCTCGCCCTCTCTGTGTTGGCCCGCGTTTGACAGTCAAATGACGCTGTCGGTTGTCAATATGACAAGTGTCAGTTGTGCGGCAGTTGACAGTTAATGTGATAGCGTTTTGTGTTTCTCTTATTGTGCCATGCCGGCTGAAAATAAACCAACAGGCATATTGAATTGCAGTTGCGGTCGGACAGTCCGGGGAGTGTATTTGGGGTAAGACCTATAGAGGCGGTATGAAATGGGGTAACGGTCGAGTGGAGGGGCTAATCATTAGTGACCTTTGGCGTGTGCTGCGATTTCCCACACACAAAAAAAAAAAACTATGTAAAATCAACGATTTAATAGTGAAAACTGCCCCAACCCATAAATAATAGAAAATGACCCAAAAAATAGTAGATTACCTAAAAAATAGTAGACCTACAAAATAGTATTTTACCCGAAAAATATTGTAGTTTTTTTAAATTTATTTTTTTAACTATTTTTATTTTTAATTTAACTTGTTATATTAATGTATATTGTTTGTTATTTATAGACACTTACATTTCACAGATACTTAAACTCACAAATCAGGTTTCTTGCCTCCGCTGGGAATCGAACCGGGGCCGCAATCGTCGGAGTCGAGCACTCTAACCAGTAGGCCACAGAAGAATGATTTTCATAGAGGAAAATCTTTTGACTTGAAATCAACATTTAAAAAAAAAAAAAAAGGAAAATCATCATCTGCAAAAGCAGGATTTGAACTCACGACCCAGAGATTATGAGTCGGATACTCTAACCACCCTAAGTCCAGAAAAATAGTTGACCTACAATTTATATTTATACTATTTTAATTGTTAAATACTATTCAATGAACAAAAAAATAAAACAACAAAATACATGAAAAATTCAGAAAATAGTGAACTACTATTTTTCTATGTTAATTTTACATAGTTTTTTTTTTTGTGTGCAGAGGGTTAGGGCTAGACCAATTTTGACAAATTCATTAAAAATATTTACTAAAATAAGAAAGAGACCAAGAAATGTTGAATTAAACAAATGAAATATCACCTTATTAAGTCAGCCTTCCTTCGACATCTTATAAATTGGATTTCTTATTATCTATAGATATATCTTATACACACAAAAAAAAAAACTATGTAAAATCAACGATTTAATAGTGAAAACTGCCCCAACCCATAAATAATAGAAAATGACTCAAAAAATAGTAGATTACCTAAAAAATAGTAGATGACCTACAAAATAGTATTTTACCCGAAAAATATTGTAGTTTTTTAAAATTTATTTTTTTAACTATTTTTATTTTTAATTTAACTTGTTATATTAATGTATATTGTTTGTTATTTATAGACACTTACATTTCACAGATACTTAAACTTACAAATCAGGTTTCTTGCCTCCGCTGGGAATCGAACCGGGGCCGCAATCGTCGGAGTCGAGCACTCTAACCAGTAGGCCACAGAAGAATGATTTTCGTAGAGGAAAATCTTTTGACTTGAAATCAACATTTAAAAAAAAAAAAAAAGGAAAATCATCATCTGCAAAAGCAGGATTTGAACTCACGACCCAGAGATTATGAGTCGGATACTCTAACCACCCTAAATCCAGAAAAATAGTTGACCTACAATTTATAATGGTATTTTTAAAACAACAAAATACATGAAGGAAAAAAATAGTTTTGTTACGATATTAATTGTGGTGTCACTATTCGATGCCCCAAAAAATAAAACAACAAAATACACGCAAACAAATAAAATAGTTTTGCTACGATATTAATTAGGACGTTACTATTAATTTTCCAAATGAAGAAAACAACAAAATACATGAAAATTTCGTAAATAGGTTTTTCACTATTTTAATTGTTAAATACTATTCAATGAACAAAAAAATAAAACAACAAAATACATGAAAAATTCAGAAAATAGTGAACTACTATTTTTCTATGTTAATTTTACATAGTTTTTTTTTTTGTGTGTAGTTATTTGGAGCTCTTTGAGGGTTATAATAATGAAACGACAAGTTTACTTTTCACATATTTTACAATTTTATACTTTCCCATCCTCAGTATCCTAACTCTAGATGAATCATTTAATTCAACTTGAGCCCAAGGTTCTTAATATTTTTATAGCCATTTATGCAAATTTTTCCTTATACATTTATATTTGTTCTTCTTTTGCCCAAGCAAGCAAAATTTATTATCACCCAAAACGAAGAAAAAAATGTATATGAGTAAGCGTATACAAAAAGGTGTTAACAGGCGGAATGATATAATATACATGCATAATATGTATAACGACAGAGTACCCACTCCCAGTGTCAGGGTCTTGGGGAAACACGATATAGGGCGAGAGGAGAGGGAGAGGGAGAACGAGGGCCAAAATAAGAAAGAGAAGAAAATACAAAGTCTGCATAAAGTTTTATACCATTTTTATCGCTTATTTTATAATTCCCCAGCAAAACTGCAAGGGCGTCTTAAAAAACTGAGTCAGGGGTTGGGTTGCGTTGAGTTGAGTTGAGTTTGGGCTGAGGGCTATGGGATCTGGTTGGGGTTTAGCTTGGAGGAAAGGTCTGCTAAAGACGTTGCCGTTGGCTTATGCAAAGCGTCGTCGACGATGGCGGCGGCACACAATTTCCGCTTTTTATGCTTATCCTGTAATTCATATTTATAGCAGCTATTTCTGTATCGTAATGTGTGCGAGGAAAAGAAATTTCCTGAGCCGCAGAATCTTTGAAAATTGCATTTTACAAAATATATTGCCAGCAAAATGTGATAGGAGAAGAAAGAGAAGTGGCGACCAGATAGATCTTAAAATCCATTATAGATAAGTTTTATTGCAGTTTACTAGCAAATAAATCAAACAGCTTACATGGCCTGAAGAGCATGAAAAATTAAAGCTACTTTACTTTATTTTTACTCCAAAAATAAATCCATTCAAGTGCACTTTGTCTCGAATCACAATACCTTTCGGCAAAGCTTCAAAAGTGAACCGATCAATAGCTTCAATTTGAGAAGCAACAAGCCAAAGTCAACAATTCATCTTGTCTCTTACCAACTTGCTTTGTATGACCCCCCTCACTACACCTCAAATTAAACTTATCCCCTCCATTTGGCTGTCATGTCATTGTTTCACGAATAAAAAAAAGAAACACACAAAGTTTCAACATTTTGTTTGTCATATTAACATAAAGTATGATTTTTCAAGGGCCCTCTAAGTGCGTGAGCCTTCGACCTCTTCCCCTCTGCTCAACCCAAAAGCTTCGCGTGCCGCTTTTATTTGTTTATAATTTACTTCATTTTTATTTACCATAGACTCTTTTATTGTTTCAAGTCTACGTGCGATGATGACTTAAGTATGTCGATGTGTCATACTTCTCAAATGTTGAGTGTGTTCAAGGGGTTGGCGGGGAAGTAGCTTATGGCACTATAAAATAGTTTGACACATTTAGCTTTTCTTGTTAATTTGTATAATACTTGAGGCATTTGTGTGTGACACTTGTGTGAAATGTTAAGCAAATAACTCGTATAGCGTGATGATGAATGGTTGTTAGGGCCAAGATCTTAGGGGATCAATTTGACGGCCTTTGAGGGGGATTAAAAAATCCTACAATTAAAAGAAAAAAAGAGAGAGCGATTTAGACGAGTACCTCGACTATCACAGATATCCGTTACTTAAAAAGTGCGAGGGAGATGCAGATATGCATGCATCAAAACGACTGCTTGCACTGATTGAATTCCATAATTGGCTCCTAACTTTTAAATGAATGGTCCGATTTGAAAAAGTTCTTTTACATTTTGATATGTAATAATAAACATAACAAAATTGCACTTAAACTTTTTTGAAATCTTCAAAGATGTGGGCGCCAGACACATAACGGGTATAAGACAAAAAGTGAGCCAATTCCACAGGCTATTTAGGTGTCTACAGATCATTCCTTTTCTCTATACCCAACTTCACACACCTTTAAAATAAAATTAGCATTAAAAATATATGCACACAAATGATAATAAATCAAATCAAATCATGACAGCTGAGTGTGTTTAGTTCAAAGTGTCTAATTAAATTATACGCATTTAACAAGCGACTGTGACTTGATTGTGCAAAGGCATAACTAAATGCATTTCAGTTGAGGTTTCATTTCCAACTTGCTCAGCCATGACTACTGTGTTGTTGTCGCAGTCACTTGTTTTTTTATTGCCGTACTCGGGTTGTTGTTTGTTTACCTTGTTAGTGTCGATGTTTTGTATACACATTTTTCACAAGGTGTAACATTTTAATTATCACAACACTCATAATTTATACGTATTACGTTTATTTCCATTTTTTTCATTTTCCAATGGCTTTTAAGAGCTAATTAAGTGTTAAAAATATATATACGTATTATTCAAAGTTAAATATTCACGAGTTTTAGCGAGTTCGTAAAAAAAGCAGTCAAGACTGCATAGTAAACATTTTTGATAGGCAAAGTTACACACCGCAGTGGAAGTTGATTTCTATAATTATACCCAACTTGGCCTCAATTACTATTTGATCGGGTCAGAGACAGAGTAATAATTCCATTTCGCTCCGCACAAGTCAATTGATGTTCTCATATATAAATAAAATATATCTACGTTTTATGAAGCCATTGTCCAATCGTAAATTAAACAAGCCCCATATGGCTCATTCTATCTGCACACACATATTTATGTACGTCCGTCTATACCGCTGGGGTTGGGAAATATTTATAAACTAAATCACAAACAAAACACAAAATGTGCGACACGAATATGCGTAATACCGAAAATCAATACGGAAACTTTATCAACATGATAATAAATTATGACTAATTGTGCTAAAAACGAGACGAAATGGAGTGAGGTCTGCCCGCCCCTCTGTTTGCGCCAATAATTAATAAAGTGTTGATGAGGAGTGGGATTTTCGGGGGGGTTTCTGGGCATAGCCCCATAAATTCAAATCGAATATATAGAAAGAGGACCGCTTGCCGGTTGACTATGGAAATACTCTATTGAAATAATATAAGTAAATAAAATAAAAATAATATTTAAATATCAAAAACAAAAATCTTCTAATGATAATATTAAAATAATAATAAAATAAAAAAAAATAAATAAATAATAATATTATAGTGTTAATAGTATTTTCTTAGTGCGATTACATTGCAAAAAAAAAGATAATTCGAAAAAAAAATTTTCATCTTAATAAGGGCTTTTAGTCTCAGCGGATATTATTTCTTTAATGCTAAAAATTTGCTTTTTATTTTACAAGACGAAATGAAATCGGTCAAAGAGACCCATTATAATAATCCTCCTAAGGTCAAATAACGATGTTTTGTTAATATTTTTCCTTCGTCTCCTTTCCTTATTCAAAGTTGTATGTCTTTCTTATTAAACCCCAAATGTTACTATCAAGCTCTGACATCCTCTCCATTAAATTATCCCTTGAAAAAACTGAATGCTCCTCCTTTCATGTGCACACACAAGCACTCTGATTACAGGGCATCCAAAGTACTCTTAAGTACCGATAAGAAATTTTGCCATTTTTACAATAGTATCATAATAATTTATGGCGGCCCATTGAGTGTTATAAAAGCTTCAATATTTTGTAGTTTACGACTTGCGCCAGTTGGGCATAAGCGTAATTACGCTCCCATACATACGGACATACACACTAAGTGTACGTCATTATTTCCGATGTGCCTGTGTGTGTGTCTGCAATGTACATATGTATGTTGTAGTTGGGCGATGAGTTATGAACGTTCAACTCTCTCGCCTCAGTTTCGGGTTTTCCCTTTCCGCTTATTCTTCTGCTGGCCATAATTTATGGCATGCGGCGAAATGGATTTTATTGCAAAAACCGTGTTTCGTGTTTATGGCACAAACTGTGAGTGGGCAATATTCATTTCGTTTATGTACACTTATAACTACGATCGACTGCAATTTCAGCTTTTGTCGGCACTCGTTCGATACCCCTTTGTACTACTCAATCGGTAATTTTCACTCGTATAGCTCTAAATGCTGATATATACGATCGCTTTTATAGGCCTGCTATATATAGACTGACTAGAAGTGCCAATATACTCATAATACGAAGCCCTCAATTGATAAGCAATAAGCATAAAGTCATCCAAAATTGTGGACAATGGCGTAGTATAAAGTTTTCTGGTTAGAAAGGAATTTGTATTTATAGTAAGAGAACATTTGCCTATAAATTTACAAAATTTCCCTGAATTTTAAATGGGTTAAAGCGACTTAATTCGTTTGATTGACTTTCAGAAATACCATTCATTAGACAAACACAATCAATTGGTAAAATCGGACTTTAGTGCACTTGATGCTTAATCCTCTTTTCGTTGAATAATCCAACATTTTATGGTATTTACTCAACGCCCCCAAAATTAACCCATTTGCACACCACCACTGCTCACTACTCACATAACTTTGGCACTTGTTTATTGCACAATATATCACGAATGGCTAATAATTTCATTAGCCTAATTGCTCATTTGCTCCCGATGGACGCTGATTAAATGTTATTAACATTAGTTCTGCATATAATTATAGCAAGCGAGTAAGATGGATTGGATTCGGCGATAAGAGTTGATAGATTAAGGAAAGACTCAAGTTTATGATAAGCAGAATTGTTGATTTACGGAATGGAATTAAGCTAAAGTGGTATTAGTTTCAAACATTTTTTCGTATTTATACAGATTGAAAGTCAATTCCAAAAAATATTTCAACTTCACGCCCTTATTTTATGGCTCTGCCCTCGAACCAAATAAACAACCACTCCCGAGGGTGTAGTTAGATTTTTTCCAACACCACATTGCCATATTAATGTGTTTCTATATCTTTCCGTTCGACTTTTTTTGGCAAACATTTTAATGGCCTCATAATTCCCTTTATTTTGTTGTGGGATTATAAATATTTATGACCATAGGCCTGTTATTTATGTCGCCTGAAAAAAAGGGGGCATAAAAGTTGCGAGTTGCACGAGTATTTCAAGATCGCACCAGTTTTGTGGTGAAAGATAAGGATCTGGGGCAGTGGAAGAGGCAGTAAAGAAGTGTTTGCCGAACAAAGTAGAGCCAAAGACAATAAGGACGAGATCTTATCTCGCGAGCCACAAAACGCACGATGTTGTGGTGATACACAAATTTAAACCTCGTTTTTCTCATCTTTTTTTTTCTTTTAACCAGCAGCTGGACAACAAAAGCAGTCCGTTGGCGCTATTGGCCCAAACATGCAGCGCCATCGGAGCGGATACCACAAACCCCAAGCTGCTGGCGGCGAACATTGAGAAGTCCACAAAGCAACTGCAGCACCAGCAGCCCAAGGGATCGAGTGGAGGTGGCTCGGGATCGTTTGGCCTGGGCCAGCAGCAGACATCAATGGATGGCAGTGCACGCGATAAATCCTCGCCGGTTAGCAGTCATTCATCCAGCGTTAGCACCGGTTCCGTGGAGCAGCAGCAATTGCCGATGGCCCATGGCAGCAGCCACAGCCTCAGTCTCAGCCACAAGCCCACACCGACCACCTTTAAGCCCTACGAGCCGAATAACAACATCAGCAATATGGCCGCGTCGGCCGTCGATTGCGGCGCCACAAATCTCAGCAGTAGCAGCAGCAGCAACACCAACACCAGTGGCCAGCAGCAGCAGCGGGTTAAGACCCCCAAATCGACGTCGAACGGTGGCGGCGGTGGCCAGCAGCGCTGCGATTCGAACCAAAGTGCCAGCTCGCAGAATCGAGAATCGCCCACAGCATCAGCAGCTGGTTCCTCGCTGAGGAGGACCCCCACCGCGGGGATGGGGGGCCAGCTTAACGGAAGTCCCGGCCTGCCGCCCAACGCCTCCTCCGCGACGCCCGGACGCAGCAATTCCAAAGAGTCGGCCGCCATGCACAGCCCAAGTGCAGCGGCAGCGGCGGCGGCGCAGGCTGCTGCCCAAATCGCCAGCTCAAATCGCCTGCAGGAGGCCGCCCTGGCCGCCGCCAAGGAGGCCAGCTATGTGAAGGCCCTGCACGCGGCCAGCCAGCAAGGATCTGCCTCTGCCGCAGCAGCTGCAGCATCCTATTATCCGCCCGGTAAGTGCAACCAGAAATTGGGATTGGGAGTGGTAGTGGAATTGCGATTGGGAGGAAGGAGGATTACAAGTCGAGTGAATTGCAGTACAACCAGTAAGAGGCTTAGGAATATTGTACAGTGCACATTGGGGTGGTCCAAATAATAAAATCTGATTCTCTTCGAAATCTAAAATATGATTTTTTAAAACTAAGGTCTTAGAGTTGACTTAAAAATTACTCATACCTCACATGTGTTAGTTCGAATTTACTTGGAAAAAAATATTTCTCCCTTGTTAACTTAATAATTTTGTTGGAATAATTATTAAAAATAATAGAGAGAGAGAGCAAAACTAAATTGTTTGGTTGAAAACTAAGCTAGCTTTTGCTAAAGGCATCGGTGCGTATGAGTAATACAATTTATTTACTTTTTTCGAAAAATTTTTTTAGGTAACCCCCATGGGGAGTTGAGGATCTTAAACATTTTAACTGTAACCCAATGTCATATTTACTGAGAAGAATATATAAACTTAATGCATTTTTAAGAATCCTTATCATTTTATGCCAAAGATTTAAAAATTCTATTTCTTACCCTTGTTAGTCGATTTAAAATTTTTCCTTAAACATTATACAAGATCTTAAATAAACGATTACCAAAGAAAGTATCCTTCAGAATATAGGATAATTGACTAAATGAAAGCCTAATTTAAAAACAATTTGGTGAAGAAAAAAATGAAATTCCAAGAAGTTTTTAAGTATTAGTTCCAAAAACTATTTCAATTGCTCAAGATATTACCAAAGAGATCTTATACTTTTTTACGGATTTATTACGAAATCTAAGAATGCCAACTTATTCGACGATTCCATTTTCCGTTGCAGGTTACGGTAGCCCCTATTCCATGGACTTGATGACCGCCAGCTCGCTGATGTCGCCGCACCACGCCATGTTCAAGGCGTCGGCGATGAATCCGTATCTGAACTACGCCCGCATGAAGGGACTGACGGAGCAGTCGATGATGGCGGCCACGCCGAATGTGTGCCGGGATCCCTACTGCACGGGATGTCCGGCCAGTCCGCATTACATCAACAAGGCGGCCGGTCAGCCGTGTCCGGCGGGATGTCCGCAGTGCGAGGGCGGTGGTGGAGGCGGAGGAGGAGGTGCATCCAAATCCGGTAACTCCCAGGGAGGATCGGGATCGAGTGCCCAGGCAGCGGCGGCGGCGGCAGCTGCCTCCTCGTACCACGCCCAGCTGGCCGCCCTGGCCGCCGCCTCCCAGATGCCCTACGTGTGCTCGTGGATCGGCAGCGATGCTGCCTACTGTGGCAAGCGGTTCGGCACCTCCGACGATCTGTTCCAACATCTGCGCACCCACACGGCCTCAGTGCCGGATGCGGTACTGAGTGCCGCGGCCGCCGGCGGAATACCGCCCAATCATCCGCTTTTCCAGCGCACCTATCCCACCCCGCCGCTGAGTCCGCTGTCGGCGGCCCGCTATCATCCGTATGGAAAGCCCTCGATGCTGCCGCCCTCGCTGGCGCCACCGGGGATGAGCGGAATGCCAGGGCTACCACCTCATCCGGCACTGGCCCAATACTTTGCCCCTTACTCGTTATACGGTCCCCGGATGGGATCCTCGCATCCGTAGTAGATGGCCGATGATCCTGCTGCGAGTGGAAGTTCGGCCTTCAGTCAAACCCAAACCCAAACCCATCATCATCATTTCTCTTGAGTCGTCGTCGTATCTCTATGTGTTTTTTGGTGTATATGACTCACTCGTGAAACGAAAAGCTAGTGATCTAATGTACTGTAGTTACATACAAATGTGTTTACAATTTAGCTTAAGAAGTCTAGCGTCTAGATATCTTATATATCTGAAATATCGATGAGATATATTTAAAAATATATACATATAGTGCAGCACATCAAATATCGCTCGTCCTTGTGTGTCTGTGTGTTTCGTGGTTGCTACTAAACGCATATGGTAATTTTAATATTATTTATTATATTCAAGCGAAACGATTAAAGATTAACGATTAACGAAATGAAATGAAAAGATTGTCCAAAAACTTAAAGTTGTAAAATTCTTGTAAAGTATATATATATATGAGTAACTGCTTATAATTAATTCTATAAATATACCTATACATAAATGTGTAATTATGAACAATATTTTAATGTTCAATTAAGTCACTACAAAGAAATCAATAAATCAAAGAAAATTAAATACCAAAACAGTTTTCTAATCTCTAATTGTACTAAATCAAGAGGAAGAGGAACGGTAGGTAAATTCTTTATAATAGAACCCAAATATATATATTTTTTTTCATTTTTTAGGGAAAACTGTCACAAAACCTTGGCTACAGACCAAAGCAGATGCCTAAAACCGTATCGGGAAAGCTTTAAGTCATGGCCAAAGGCAAACAAGACCAAGCGAAAAATATATGTAGAGAATACGTATCCATTGGCTCACAAATCATAACATTTCGGTTACGTTTGCCGCTAAATTATACCCGGCGAGCTACTGGAACATAGCTACTGGTGTGCTACACACACACACATGGAAACACGAAATGGTAGTAAATCAAATTTTATATTTCCCCAAAAAGAAGTTGAGAAATGGTAGGTGGAACTTAAGGGGCAGGCAGCAGGCACAGGCACACACAGTTGACTGGCAATAGTTCCTCTGCTCACTGCCCACATATGGCGTCGATAAATTAAAATTTTCGTTTTTGCCTTAGATGGTTTGGAGGAGGGAGGATGGTTTGGGGGAGGCGAAGAGAGTTATGCCCCTGCATTTTGACAGCTAGCCGCCCTACCTGACAATTTATTGTATTATACGACGGTGGAAGGGGGTAGGGGAACACCCTCTGACCTGGCCAGGCCATGGTTCAGACTCCGACTCTGGTCACCATCTCTGTCCCTCTATGGGAGTCATAAAAAATATGCCATAAACCTTCCTCCCCACCTTCCACCCTCCCACACACACACACATATTGGCGTTGGCATCAATAATTCTTTCATAAATGTCCATTTCGCCACATATAGCCGAGAATCGTTCTGGGCACAAAAAAAAAGGGAAGAGGAAGTGGGGGCACCTGGAAATGGGTATATGGGCTATGGAACATGGAGCGTGGAGCTTATATATAAGTGATGTTCACGTTCAGTGCTTTTGACAAGCCGAGGATGAAGATCTCGCCAACCCGGCCCTCCGTCCTCCGCAATACTCTTTTACGATTCTTGTTTTATTTTGTTTCATACCACATCGCAGGTGAAAGCCACCGACATCGCGCTGGCCATTATAGTTCCCTCTAGCCGCGACCATTTATCATTGGAGGCAGGTGAACCCGTATCCCATACCATCCCTCACCACCCACCAAAACCCATTCGACCAGGCTGGACTTGTCACCCAGGCTCGCGGAGAAAGAAAAGGAAAATGGTTTGGGAGTGGGTGGATGAAATTTATTGGTTGGGGATTTTGTGAAAATATTTCTTCTACCGTTTGCAAATTTATTTTTCCTGCAAAATAATGGAGATGAAAAATCGCCAAAAGATACAAAAATATTACAACGCGCGGGGCAACAATAAAACCATAAAAACCGAAAACGAACGAGGAGCTCGAATAAAATATGACTGTCCTGTTTGGGTTGTTGGTGGGGCATGTAAATTGTTAAGGTAGCCAATTGGAAAAGAAAGCCACGCGTAAGATATATGAAGTATGTATATGAGTGTCCACTGTACTCGAGGTTGGGTGATCCTACTTAGTCACTGTTCCACCATCTTGGCGGCCATTAAAATCGCCGACTTGTTGGACTATACTTCGCTCGTGATAAGTGTTGACTGCATATTTAAAATGCAGACATGCTGGCTCTGTGCGAAAGCAGGTAAAATCGTAATTCACTGAAATTTACGATTGCAGCAGCAGCATGGCAGTCAGGCAGCCAGGCAAATGAAAGAAAAACAACAGAATGCTAAACACTTGGGCGGAAAAGAGTCTAAACGAATGTGGAATACAGTCTTTTAAATTTTAAATTCTCAATTAAAAAGTTTTTTTTAAACAAAAATCTATAAAAACAGAAGCGCAAATTCGTAAGTCTCATGACAAAAGGCAGGAAAATCGGAATAAAGACCACAGAAAAATGTTAATCAAAATGTTTTAATCAAAAGTAAATATTAACTTATATAAACGCGAATTCTTAAGTTTCATGCCAATGGGCCGTAATAACTGTTCAATTACCCCAAATAACATTTAAATAAAAAATGTTAGTCAATAGTGATTTATTATTATGTGTACCAGTCGATTTTTAAGAAAGAATATACAGATTTTGACCAACTTACAATTTATATCTATAATCCTCAAGACGCAGTAGTGCATTAGTTTATGCCCACTGCCCACAGAGAGTATAAACAAAAGACACCCAAACCCAAAGTGCAGGCCACAACAATAATTTTCAAAACCAAATGACAGCCGACAAAACCATATATCATTGTGCATGGAGGCAACGCCACCGTCTTGTCTGACTTTGCCACCCACGATCTGAACTTTTGTCACTTCAGAGGCGTCGCTGGCTGTCTTAACCAGTGTCTGTCGTCACCTCTACCCGAATACCGAATCCCCAATCCCCAACCACAATCCAAATCCAGCTCGAAAATTTTAATTTCTTCAAGAAGAAAGAAAAACGAAAGAAAGAAGTCGCACGAGTTAAATAAATTGCCATGCAAGTGCTGCTTGAAATTGTCGCATGTGTCGAGGCATCGCAAGCAAATTGCGCGCACTAAATGTATGTATTTTTCCATTTCGGCGACCTCACAGGGGGAACTATCAACGTCTGATGACATTTCCATAATTAGTCGAGCGTGTCTCTGTTGGTCTGGTTTTCGGTCTTTGGTTTTCGGTCTTTGGTCGGGTGTCTCCCTGCTCATGTTGCATGTTTGGACGCTTGTCTTGATTTGATTTGATGGCAGGAGTGAGCTGCACTTTGGATTCGACCGGGGTTGTTGGGTGTGATTGCGATGCCATGCCATGATCACGACGATGATGATGAAGGCCTTTCATATTTATGATATTTATTATGCACACAATTTTGCAGACATCGTTGTGCATGTCCCTGTCACGTCGTCTCCTTCAGCCATCTCTCCCATGTGCGAATTGACGCCGCATTTATGGTGTTGAAATATTAATGCCGAGAGTTGGTCATGTCATTTTGATTTATGAGTCTCGGGAACACTTTCCTATATACTCGTACTCGCATTCGCACTCGCATGGGGGGTGATATGGGTCTTGGAGTTGGAGCTGCCAGCATTGAGATGTTGAAAGTACAAGTCGTTATGCCTCACATGTGGAAAAGAAGCGAGCGACAGACAACTGACATTTGAATGAAGAGAATGGGTAATCCTTATTTTATATTTTGCATTTTATCTATTTTATAAATATTAAAATATCTTATTTTACTACATTACTACATTAACCATGACTAAGCTGTAAATACCATCAAACCAGCAGAATAACACCAAATCAGAACCAGAAATCGACCAAGTTGATGGCTGACAACCGCTACACGGGAAGAACAAGGCGAAAACAGCTAACCGTTCTGGCCAGCAAACAAACCAGAAGCTCGAATGCAGATACCAGAGAAGCAACAACAGCTACTTGTTTGCCGAACCCAAGGAGATGGGAGATGGGGTTCCCCGGGTTGAGGTCGCAAAGCCAACGGCAACTGCATTTTATCTTTCACTCTTTGGGGTTCTTTCACTGCGGCAGCAAGAGGAAAATGCGTGGACATTAAATATGCATGAGCGAGAACATTACATATAAATAAATTTAGCAAACAGTTTGTATGCAATGCGCTTGCAAATGCATTTTATCGACGATGATGGTAATGATGATGCCCCTTTCGAAGGTGTCGAAGTTGCAGCCACGGTGCTCACGCAACGTCTGGGACCGGGACTTCGACTGGGACTTTGGGACCGCCGTGAATCCGATGCATTTGACAGGCCTTCTGGGAGCCCCTGCACTGGCAAAGAAATCTACCCATAAAAACCCAAAATTTAATTAATTATATGTTAATATCCTTAGTTTTTAAATAAAACATGATATTAAAGAAACTATTATAAACTGTTAACTTACAAAAATTTCATAATAATATGAGTATTCAATAAATTCTTTCGGTATAATAAATAAGAAACTTTTGTTATACCCATTATTGAAACCCTATAATATTTAAATTGAAATTATTACTACTTATTTCAGATTTTATATTATTTAGTATCAAATCAAAATCTCACTTCTACATTAAATCTAGTACATTTTTGGTAGAATGAGTGATGATAGTTAAACTTTGTTTTTTTTTTGGGTGTGTTTATATTGAAAGATAAAGATTTTTATAAATCTAATTATTGATATTAATTTGAAATTAGAAAAAATATTCCTTTAATTTTATTTTAAAAAGCATTTTCGACTTATGACATATTTTTGGCAGTGTAAAATGGCTGGGAAGCCAGAAGGCACGAAATACTTTATATCTGGCGGTCTGACATCGATGGCCAATTGCCATCCCATCCCATCCCATCCCAGAAGAACCCATTGTGGCGGTCAACATCGTTGGCCATTTTAAATATGACCACTGCTGCTGTTGTGCAATCTTGTCGGGAATTCTCGCTGGCAGCTTGACACTCCACGTACTCCGTCGCAGATCCTACTCCGGCCACCTTCCTGCCCCATCCTGGGACACCATATACCACACCATCGCGACTTCTGTCAGCGGCTGCTGTCGTGTTGCATGTTAATTTCTGTCCGCGTTCCCGGCGAATATATGCCACGATTTTATGGCCCCCACTTAGCACGCGCGATTGTCAAAAGAAATTCAAATATTATTTCTCGATCGTGCAACATTTTAAAATTGTAATTGTCAGTCAATCAACTCAAATTATTCTCTAATTAATTTTGTATTGCATTCTGAAAGCTTTGATTGACGAGAAAACATTACTTGATTTTTGAATGCAAATGCTTTCATTAAATTGTGCAAATGCAAATTTAGATCATTAAGGGGTGCCAAAGGAGAATCTGCCAAATGAATTTACATATCTAAAAAAATATACTTTTGAGCTACAATATTTTGAGTGAACTGTTATAACAGTTATAGAACCACACAATTATCTTAAATTTAAGGATTTAAGCTTTACTGAAAAAAATGGAGAACGAATAAATTAAAAGTAAATCTGCTTAATTTTATTCTTATTTCTTCTTACTTTTTTAAGAAAAAGTGTTCTTGATTTGGTTTTTAGAACTCAAAGATTTAGATTCGCTTTATAATGTACGCGATTTCCTCTAAGTAATTAGGTTAAAAGATTATAATTCTTAAACTTATTTATTATCGGATATCAAAAGCCAAGCCCATTTATAAACGGGTAAAGACTAGGTCAGAACAAGCACAAGGCCATAATCGATCGATAAATGCACCGTTGCTATTCGATTTTGTTATTTTTTTGCACGACTATCATTATTGATAGATAGTTACAAAGTTGGTCGCACTTGTTAACGATCGTATGTCATCTACCCAGATCACTGGCGGATATATATGGGTACATAAACGTGCATATATGAGACATGTTATACGACAGACTCTCAACCTTTTAATAATGTGTCGCCACATATTCATATGTAGATAATTTCCTCACCGTCCGATACTCGACTGGACTATAAATTATGGGGCTATGGCAGCTTGACTGCTGTTGATTTTTATCAACGTCATCAGCTTAATTGCCTCACTGTGCGAAGTGGCCTGTTACGAGCCGAGTTCACTTGACTTGGCCGCGTTGCCTCTGCGAATTTATCTTTAAAATACCCACTTCACGTTGGTGATTTGCTGGAGGAGACGAGAAAGAGAGAGAGATTGAGAGCGCTGTGTGTAGTACCTGCAATTACTAATGAAATATGGCTGTCAGTAATTATTTGTTATAAATTTGCATAGAAATTGCAATTTGCGCACCGCACTCCTCCAACGGCGAATCACAATTCTCTCGCCCAAGTTGGCGGCATTATTAATGACAATGTAAGCCCATGATAAATATCGTTGACACAGTCATTTTAAGCCATATACTTATGCACTTGTTTATACGGCCTGACATCGCATCCAACTAACGACTAGTTGAATGTTAATTCCCATATTCCGCCCTGTGTGCCGGTCATAAATGTCATGGCAATGACTTAGGATTGGCCGCTTAATAAATTACGTATACTCCCAGTTGCTCTGGATGTTGTCTACTGTCGTTGGCTACTAAAAAGTATAACAATGTTAAAAAGCCTGAGGCTTACATTTTTATACCCGTTACTCGTAGAATAAAATGGTTTATTGTATTTGTGATGCTATTTGGTTGTGCTTATTAATACCTATCGACATGTGTAACAGTTTATTAAATAGGACCATTTATTAAAAAGTTATGAGGAAATAATGGAATGGCTACTATGTTACACGCGTGTAAGCAGTGCAAGCAGTCGGTTTGCTGCTTACATATCTCCATTTCCCTTCTTCCATTTGTTATCAATCACAAAAACCGAAGGAAAAAAATATAATTCAATTTATAAATGAATTATTCCAGTAGTAATAATTAATTTATAATTTCTTAAGATTAGTTATAAACATATTCTTAGCCAATCGACAAAATTAAAGTAACGATTTTTAAACAAAATCTAAACATATGTACATATATTACTAAGCAAAGCAATATAAATCTGCGTTCAATATATTTTGCATAAATGTATGTACATTTATGTATGGGAAAATAAGCAGATGCGTTGGAAAATTACGCTTTTAATTAGGATAATCATGGACGAAAATCTGTGGCAACTAATGTGAACAACAATTTACATTAAACGTGGGCTATTTGTAAACAATTTGTTGTGGTTGCGCTTGGGGTTAGAATCGCTTACTAAATTATACATTTAATTATTTTCCATGATTTTAGTTGCTAGAGCATTTTATCGGTGCAAATGGGCCAAGGATTCCCGAAGGGACAATGAATTAAATGTCTTGTTTGGGCAGTTTTCATAATTGAAATTTTGTTTAATCGAGCCCAAGTTATAATATATTCGATTAGCATTTTCGTGTGTATATCAAGCATAATTTGAATGCATTTGGCTAAGTAGAATGGGAATGAAAACTTGCAATTTTGGCATCTGACACACGCAATGGCCATTTAGCCCTGGGTCGGCTAATCGTCTGGAGTAATTCCACAACAAAAACTTCAACTCAACATGCATAATTTAGGTAACAAATGATAACTCGAAGAAATGTGAAGCCATGCATAAATTTCCCCAGCTCGCAAGTGCCACAGACTGCAACTGGAACTGCACACAGAAGACAGGTAGACATCAAGCAGACAGACTCCGGGCCAACAAAACCAACCAACAGCACAGAGGATTTGCAGGCGAAACTGCTTTTGATTTATTACAGAAAACGGACCGAAGGTGCAGCAGAAGTGGAGGAGCCTTTCCTGGCTTTCCAGCCATTTCAACTCAACTCAACTCATCAGCAGCTGCAGTCAGCTTTGTCTCTGCGCCCATAATTTATAAACAAATGCTAATCGGCCAAGTTGGGAGTTGGAAGTCGGGAGTTGAAGGACTGTTTGCCACAAGGGAATAACAGTCGTCCATATGTGGATGTGGATGGTGGACGGGGGAATAAGGCGGAACTGGGAGGTTATGAATGTTCGTAGTTATGCCCTCGATGGCAGGCAGCCCGAATTGATGAGATCATAACGTGTCTTATGATGCCATTTATAATTCCCAGCTTTCGCCATTCAACTGACAAAAGTGGAATTGAAAAAGTCAAAGCCCTAACATGTGTATATCCTGCAAATTATAGATTGTGATAAAAGCAAATATAGGAAAAATATCGTGTGATTCATATAGAACCCCCAATTCAATACAAAATGTCGCCAATTTTCCATTTCCAAATAACTAGAGGAAATAAAGCCATCACAAATGAAATTCTATTGCTAAATTTCAATAGAAAATTCCAACGCTGGAATTTTCAGAGCTTTGTTTGCATTATTTAATCTATTTTCTTGTTTTATATTTTTTCTCTCCCATGACCATTGTAAATTTTTAATAAATATCTCTATTTGAACAAAAAGTATTTGGCAAATTTACAACTCTTCAACAGCTTTATTTTGGGACCTTCAAAGGGTAATTCCGGCTATTTTTCGGCCCACCCACAAACCATGCGTCAATTATTCAAATAGAATTGCTAAAATATGTAGACTGTCGTGACGTTCCGAAGCACTCGCCAATTTAATTACAGTTCCATCAAATGCACACACTCAAGGCAAAAGCAAAAAAATATTATTTAAAATGCAGACAGGCCATTGAGTGTTTTTGTGTCGTTTTTGGGAGCGCCTGTGCCATGTTATTTTGTGAGCATGGCCTTTATGTGGGAACACATTAAAATATGAATAATTTAAACTGAATTACTCGAGAGCTCTTGAACTGTCTCTGCGTTTGTGGATTTCAAAAAACAAATAAATAGAATAGAATTAAATTATTTTGTCATATTCGGACATATCTTATTGATTTTGAGCTACAAACCTGTCCCACATTTTTTGTTTACGTAAACGTAAGCTTAAAAGTAAGTTTAGATTCGTGATTCAATAAGTACCGCTCATTAAGTCCATTTATCAATTCAGTTAAGGGCATGTTAAGCCCACCGCTTACCAGTAATAATTATCTCTATAAGCCTAATGACTAATAACCATATTCGAGCACCGCACAAAAACAGAATTTGACGCCCCAATGCGAATGCGATTTGCACGCAAATAAAACAAAACAACGCTCTTACGAATGACGCCCACTGTGCAAAACTTATCTACATAATAATTTAGTGTAGTTTTAAAAGGCCTTTAGCCAATTGATCTGATACCGAAATCTTGTTGTTAAACAGTAGGCACCGGCACTCTCTCCCCGGCGAACGAACAAGGCGTTGTTCCCTGTCGGCCGGCTCACAAAACAAACAATAAAATTAAATAATTACAAGTCGTGAGTGAATTTCACGCGAAACCAAATGCTGATGCACACACTCTGATAATGCGCCAAAAAAAAAAAGAAGAAAAATAAGGCAAAAACTGCAGAAACCCAAACCCACACAGAGATGGCTGAATATTCGAAAAATGCGCAACGGATGCCTCTTGACCAATGGACATTGCAAAAGGCCCGCTTTCCGTTTTATATCGATGACAATGTCCCCAAATAAGTGCCAGCAACTGAGCCAGATTCAAGAGGTGGAGTGTGTGCATCGCTACGCAGACAAAATCAAACCACGCACGAATGCCGCCAGACGATACCAATGCCCAGTCACCAGTCACCAACCAACAGTCCGGCATAAAAGGAGAGTATCCCACTAAATTCCAGGAACATGTTTAAACGATGTCGAGCATTCGGGAAAAAGAGTAATGTTCGCCGCTATACCGACCATGGGTGACAATCCTTTTAGCATAAAATCAAAGTAAGTACTCGATGATACTTCCAAAATTGGCGACTCGCGGCGGAGATGATTTGATAAGTGGGTACAGCTAAACAAATGCAAAGATTCTTTCTTGTTCCCAGGGGGATAAAGAAGGATGTCTGAAAAGGTAAACAATTTAGTGTTAACAAAAACCCATAAATAGCGATTTAATGAAAAACTGGAGATAAAAAACTTAAAACAGGGTTTGAATATAAAAAAAAAACTTTAGTTATAAAATATTATAAGGCCCGCGAATAATATAAAATTAAAATTGAAAATACAATTTTTAATTACACTTAAAATAATAAGTCATATGTTGTTATTTTTTAATTTTCTTTTAGAGTCTTTTTTAGTAACAAAACTTTTGGTTAAAACAAGACGAAGACTAAGCCAGTTTTAAGCAGTGACACTCCTGTGGCAGATTAAAAACCAAAGGCGTACCAACCTACAGACCTCCCCCTACTAAAATCTAAAGGGAAAAATATTCTAAAATAAAGTTTAATCTTAAAGTAAAGGACAAACCATTGCATAATGCAAATGAAGCATTAGCAGATGGTATTTTAACAAATGTTCCCCCCAACATTTATGGCGTTGTGGGTCTGTAATTAAGCTTAAGTACATGAATGCGTCGCTGGTGCGTGCGAATTGAAGTCCCCGAGCACCAAGGACCCACCGGAACCGGGGAACGCACCCACTTTTGAGGTGTTTTTTTGTGGCCGTGGGTCCGGCTATAAAAGGACACTCCACATGGCTGGCGCAGCTTAGTCGAATTCCAGGCGTCCCGGTTTGTGGACAATGGCCGAGATCAGAGAGGACGACGAGGAGAAGAAGTCGGGCATCAGCATTCTGCCTGGCCCAGAGTTATTAACCCTTCCCGGCTTTGATACCCGGGCCAGTATCGCATCGGCCGCTTTGAGTGATGTTCCCAGTGATGTGATCATCAAATCTCGCATCCGATATGGCAACACTCTGTCTGCCTGCAAGGGATTGCTTCTGGAGTATGCGAAGAGTACGACCATCCACGGCATTCGCTACATCTTCGAGGTCCACAGGCCCATCTATGAAAAGTTAGTATTCTTGAGAATTTAACTCCCTAGAAGCCAACTTAATATCCCTCTTGTCTTCCAGACTTTATTGGCTGTTTTTCACTTGCATTTCCGTTTACTTCGCCGTTTCCCTCATCTGGGACACCTATCTGAAATGGCAGGACTCGCCGGTCATTCTGGGTTTCGATGAGACTCTGGTGCCAGTGCATAAGATCCCATTTCCCACAATTACCATTTGCCCGGAAATCAAAATGGAACGCACTGTATTTGACTATACAAACGTATCGCGATTACTTTGGGATGAGTACAAGCAGAATGGCAATGTTAGCGACTTGGAGGATGAAGAGTTGAGTATTTGGGGTGATTTTTAGACCATTTTTTTTAGCATATTACATGTCGCGTTTTTTCACTGAGAATCCGAATGCATTTTTTTAACAAAAGCTAAAACTAACACCATTTTTTAAGGTTTTTTCCGTATTTCCAAAATTTAACTTTTTTAAAATTATAAAACTTTTTATAAACAATCTTAGAGCAGCACAATTTGTAAATTGCAGAAGTTTTTAGTAAAATCAAAAACAAAATTTAATATATAAGAAAAATCCAAAAATAAGACCATTTAAAAAGGATTAAATCTTATTTCTTAGAACAAATTGAGCCTATATAAAGTTCGAGAATTCTTTCCAACAAATGCTTAAAATAACGCAATTTATAATTGATTAATTCGTATTTCTAAGACATAAGTAATTATTTTTCAAATCTTTAGCCTGGCTCGAATGGCGGCTGCAATGCACATTTGCGATCCGGATGTTGTACAGCGATTCACACCACTGCTATCGCAACTGCATCCCCCGTATGTGGACGTAACCCAAACGCTGATTGACCTGAGTATCTCGAAGAACGAGACGGGACCCTTTTGTAAGTGGAACGGACGCTTCTACTTCTGCGACAAGATCTTCGACTTTGTGGCGACCGACGAGGGTATCTGCTATCAGTTTAATGGTTTGCGACCCAAGGACATTTATCGGGACGAGAAGTTCATCAGCTACATTGACCCGGCTGTGGTGGACTTCAACAACTACTTCGATCAGGACCTGCCGCACTGGAACAATATAACCGGGAATTGGTCACTGGACACCGGGTTCGTGGACCAAGGCCAGAATGCGTATCCCCAAAGGACGGTGTTCTCATCGGTGAAGAATGGGTTCTTCGCCTTCCTGCAGGGTTTGCAGCACAACTTTGACTACGATTGTCGTAGTTTCAAGCAGGGCTATAAGGTGTGTAAAAAATAGGTGTGGATCTGTTCCAAGCTAATGTGTAATTTGACAGGTCTTTCTCAACTCCCCGGAGAGTGTGCCGCTGACGTCGGGCAATTATATCCTGGTGCCCCATGGCGATGAGGTCCTGGTCAGTGTGCTGCCCGCTTATGTCGTGTCCACCGACAATTTGCACGAAATTACCCCAGAGAAGTGAGTTGTGAAGTGTTCGAATGAGAGAGAAAATGAATGTATCTTTATTTAGACGCCAATGTCTGTTCGATGACGAGCGCTCGCTGCGATTCTTCCGCTCCTATTCTCAAAGCAATTGCCAAACCGAATGCCTGGCCAACTATACGGTTTCCAAGTGCGGCTGTGCCAAGTTCTGGATGCCCAGTGAGAGATCTTCAATTTAAACTTGTAAAGCCTTGATTTTTTTATAATATCAATATAGAACCTGTGGGCACTCCCGTCTGTGGACTGAGTGACATCAACTGCTATACAACTGCCCAGGATGAACTCTACGCCCTTCTGCAGAATCAAACGATGGCGAAGAGTGTCGATGACAGTGTCGAAATCTCCTGCAACTGCTTGCCGGCCTGCACTTCGCTTGAGTATAACTTCGAGATTTCCAGGGCCAAATACGACGTGGCCAAGACCATTCGAGCCTTCCGCGAGGAATATGAACATACAGAGTGAGTATATGAAATTCTAGGCTCAATGTTCTTGTTTTTGTTTATAATAAAATAAATAAAATAATAATTAATTTTTATACCCGTTACTCGTAGAGTAAAAGGGTATATTGTATTCGTGCAAAAGTATGTAACAGCTAGAAGGAAGCGTTTCCGACCCCATAAAGTATATATATTCTTGATCAGGATCACTAGCCGAGTCGATCTAGCCATGTCCGTCTGTCCGTCTGTCCGTCTGTCTGTCTGTATGAACGCTGTGATCTCAGAAACTACAAAAGCTAGAAAGTTGGGATTACCAACACATATTCTTGGGCTTCCTACGCAGCGCAAGTTTATTTCAGCCAAGCGCCACGCCCCCTCTAACGCCCACAATCACCCATAATCGCACACAAACTATACTAAAATGTGTCTGGCGCCCACATTTTTAAAGATTTAGGATAAGTATAAATGCAATTCTGTTGTGTTTAGTTAAACCTATCGAAATGCAGAAAAAATTTTTTAAATCGGACCATTCGTTTAAAACTTATGATCAAAGTTTTTATCTCCATTTATTAAATAGCCGAGTGACGGGTATTAGATAGTCGGGACACCAACCCGACTATAGCGTTCTCTCTTGTTTTAGTATTAGAAGTGATTGTGAAAAACCATCTATATATTATAAAAGCCCCATTTTATATAAACACCAATTAAATTACTAACAACTTTCTTATGTATTTAAACATTTTACAATTTTAAACTTTCATACTTAACATTGCGATCTTTCAGTGCCATTGGATCCCGACTATCTGTTTACTTCAAGGAACATCAGTTTACGGCCATTAAACGTACGATTCTATTCGGAGTTTCCACATTGATCTCTAACTGCGGTGGCATCTGCGGCTTGTTTATGGGAATCTCGTGTCTCAGCTTCCTGGAGCTAATCTACTTCTTCTGCATGCGAATCTGTGGGAGTTGCCGCGATCGTCGAAAGCACAAGATACAACAGCAGAACTCAGTTGATCTAACTGAGGATAACTCTGAGAATTAGTCGGCGATCTGAAAGATCACATAGTACGATATTCAAAACTTCTAACCGTTGTGTATGTAAATCGAACTCATTTGAAATATATCGATTGCCATAAAAATATTACAAAATTGTTTCACTTAGAGCCTGGTATAAAGTTGTCTTACATCCAGATATTTCGCACTCTCAATGACACATTCCGAGTGCCGGTAATAAGGTTGGCAAATAAAATCATTCAACATGGTCAGGTAATTTAATCGATTACAAATTAAAAATGCATTCGATTAGCACACGGTCAAAGCAATTGATTTGCTATAATTAATTGATTGCAAGACTCTGGCCAATCACGGAAACTAATTAAATATCCGATTTAAACAAACAAGCATAAATAAATAAAGCATTTAACCTGTTCCCATCGGAATTCTTTCGCTACCCTTCTTCTGGCCATATTTCATAAATGTCGAGACCCCGAAAAAATATATATTTAAATTTAATCTGTTCGCACCAAATGTCAGACCTAATGGATTTTGTCACTGGCCACAAATCATAAAAGAATATTAAAAACTTCAGCATTTTCAGCATTATTAATAAGGCACGACAATAAAAAATGTGTTCGCTTTTTCGCTTTGATCTTTTCGTTGGGTCGTGTGGCTGTCCAAAAAGAATGAAGGGGAGACGATGGAGATTTATCGCAGACAAATATTTTGCCTTCAAGCAGAGTCACTCGAGAATCTGCATTATGCGTATGGGCTAAGCCTCTAAATTCATATTCTTGTCACAATTTGTTTACTTTTTAGAATTATGAAAGTTTCATTTCTGTGTATTTTATGATAATTGTAAAAAAAAATCCATATATTATTAATTTTATAGAGCGTATGTGCATCTGTATGCGTGGTTGACAAATTGTTGGCACAGCTGTTTGTGTTTTAAATAAGTGGATGGATTTTAGTTAATGACCCTCAAACCAATTCGACTAAATTGTTTACGGCTCTTTTCTAGTGACGAAAATAAATTCCTATTGGAAGTCGTGAAGGAACAACAACCACCGATACATATAGAAATGTTATGTTGGCATAAATCAAATGCAGTCTTAGCCAATAAATTGCCGTGCTTTTCGCAACATTTTCAGAAATACTGTGGGGTAAGGGTTTTTAATTTGAATATTTTTAAAAAATAACGGATTAAAAGTTATAGAAAAGATTACCTTTGAGGAATTCAGCATAGCCTTTTAACATGACAAATACAGTGGCATTAGGAAAATAATATCTCACAAGGAACCATAAATCAAGTAGAATAAACACATTGTGTTTCATCAAGCAAACAGATCGTTGGGATGCCGAAAAAAATAAAAAGCCTTATAGACTAAGAAACAATAACACACAATACAATCGTAAAGCTCATAAATAAATCGCACAAACTACAACGTACTCAGAACGTAGAAAAATGAATGTGAAGCGAAAAATACAAATTAGAAAAACAAATAAATAAAAATCTTAAGCTATGCCCGCCAACCAGCCATCCAAGTCGAAGGCATTTTAAAAAGTATTTTCAAATTAATTTTTATTAGCAGGCGGCTAATAAACAAAAATAAAACCAACTCAAGCGCACCATCGCTCCCAGAAAATATAAATCTAGCAGGGAGAGCAGAAAGAGCCAGAGAAAACAAATATTTTTATTATCATGTCGCGACATATTTCAAGGCACATGCCTAGAATAATGCAGTCGGTCGTCAGTGTTTAACAATTTCATTTGGAAAATTTGTATTTCTCGCCTCCTCACACTTTGTGTGTCTTTCAATTTAATTTATTAATCGTGCGTGTTCATCCGCACTACATTTGTGGGCGGCTAATGGCTATGGCCACGTCTTGGCTCATTTCAGATCTGTCGTCTAGAAACACGAAATTGTTCGGAAATTCTATTTCCCCTTCTTGCGGATTACCCAATGAGCAAATAAATTGAGGTGCACATCCATTAAGACCGTGAATCATAATATTTTTTAAGTTTTCATTAAAAATAAAGCGATTTACTTAGCTTTCGTTTTATTTTTAGGTACCAATAACACAGGAACACAAAATTAAACTTTGTGAAATTTCCACGAACCATTTCAAGTTTTCCATGATATTTGGGTGCTCCTGAGTAAAAGTCCCATACAAAATTATTTTCCATCACCTACAGGTTCCGCGGTATAGCTAAGAATACAAAAAACCGATGTTTGCCGACATTTTGAATTACGTGGCCTTTATAATTGGACTTACCCTTATTATTTTCGCTAGGACCTACTCTCAATACATCACTTCACTACTAAAAAATAGTCCCCATTGTGAACCACTGTCCATGTCTTTGGAATTCTACGCCAAAGTTGAAAATCCCAAAATTTTAAAGATTTCTCTGATAGAAAAACAATTCTGAGAATTAAATCTTAAATGGAACTAATTTTAACTATTCGTTGAATCTATTGTTCATTGTATGCTTTAATTTCGGTATAAAGCGTTTTCATGAAGATATTTTATTGGATTTCTTATACCAATAAAACCTTTTTTTTTATTTTATTATCTACTCCTATGTGCTGTCAAATTTTGAATAAGTCATGGCAACCTCTAGAACTAAAAAATTGAAAACGTTCACTGAACAGTGTTCAAGATATTAATGCTAAATCTTTAAAAATTATTGGCGCTAAAATCCTTTATCTACCATTAAAACTGTGAGCGCTACAAACCCCGCCGATTTGTGGGCAAAAAAGTCGACAACATTTTTTGTATTAGGAAAAAAGAAACATAATATTTATTTAATATTTAAAATAAATCAACTTTATTGGTTCAAAAATTCTTCTTTTATCTCTATAATACTTTCCAGCAAATGCAATTTGCCCTTTTAGCTCAGAGATATTGTGTGTTCGTCCCACCAAATATGTATTGCGTGACTGCCCGTGACCCAAGAAAATGCAAGATATCCGATTGGGACAAATCGGAAAACTTTATTCAGTTTAGCTTTTCGCGGGAATTGGTTTCTTCGTCAGCTGGCTGTTGCGGCTCGTCGGTCGTGCCCCTCTCGGCTCAAGATCACTGCATGAATTTATTCTTCTTTAGAACAAAGAATTCCTCACGAAGGCGCAATATTTGGGATCTTACGTGCTGAATTGGTCTAGCACGAATGTGCTGCCCTGACCAAGTAGCAACCAAATTTTGCGAGATGCCGTGAACGCTATCCTTCAGGGTTCGGCCCAACACCCTCGTCTCATAAAACAATGCAGACAGCACGGACCTCTTGCTGGGGAAGGTCGTTACGTTGCCAGACTGTGGGCTAAGCTTGCCGATTAGAAAAATGCTTTCGTTAGCCATAATTTATTTCAAAATCTTTTGAAATCTGACAAGAAATGGAATGGAGTAAATTCCTAATTTAACACGTAGTTTTTAGCGAAACTTTAGGGGCATTGCGCACCGCCTAAACGATGGTATAAACTTTTTCTGTTTTCACAGAAATTTTTTGGACACAGAAACCTACCATTTAAGATGCTGAGCTCAGTTGACCTTATAAAAGTCCACCCTACTGAACACACATAGAGAAACATACATGTTTACTCCCATTCTATAGGATGCCTTGACTTATTTGAAATTTGACAGCACATAGGAGTAGATAATAAAATAAAAAAAACGGTTTTATTGGTATAAGAAATCCAATAAAATATCTTCATGAAAACGCTTTAAACCGAAAATCAAGCATACAATGAACAATAGATTCAACGAATAGTTAAAATTAGTTCCATTTAAGATTTAATTCTCAGAATTGTTTTTTCATCAGAGAAATTGTGAAAATTTTGGGATTTTCAACTTTGGCGTAGAATTCCAAAGACATGGACAATGGTTCACAATGGGGACTATTTTTTAGTAGTGCCGTGATGTATTGAGAGTAGGTCCTAGCGAAAATAATAAGGGTAAGTCCAATTATAAAGGCCACGTAATTCAAAATGTCGGCAAACATCGGTTTTTTATATTCTTAGCTATACCGCGGAACCTGTAGGTGATGGAAAATAATTTTGTATGGGACTTTTATTCAGGAGCACCCAAATATCATGGAAAACTTGAAATGGTACGTGGAAATTTTTTGCTGTGTACCTGTGTAATTTGAGAAACAGTGTGAGGCATTTTTTATGAAAATGTTCTGCTTCCAATTAATTATTTAAATTTGTAAATTTAATCACGGTAATTAAAACAGGATTTGCTCTCAATTTACAACTTCAAATGTACTCCGAACAAGCTTTTGCCATATTAATCGCATTAATTTCAATTTTCAAATTAACCAAATATATGGCTCAGCCCTCAAATTCGCTTTATTTATGAATGCAATAAGTTGCAAACCAAATCAACTGCCAATAAAAAAAGAGGTATATAAAATAACATAAAATTATTAAACAATTTTCATTAATCGATGCCAGTAATGTAATTACGATATACACAAAACCCACGACCGAACCACAACAATAATAAAAAACAGACAAGAGAGAACGCTATAGTCGGGTTGGTGTCCCGACTATTTAATACCCGTCACTCGGCTAAAGGCAGTGCGAGGGAGATGGTTATATCTTCATCTCCCTCGCACTGCCTTTAGCCGAGTGACTGACTTTGATCAGCAATAACTTTTTAACGAATGGTCCGATTTAAAAAATTTCTTCTACATTTCGATAGGTATTGATAAACACAACAAAACTGCATTTTTACATTTCCGAAATATTTAAATTTTTAAAATCGTATATAAGCTATTGTGGGCGTTAGAGGGGGCGTGGCACCTTCTTGAAATAAACTTGCGCTGCGTAGGAACTCCAAGAATCTTCATGCCAAATGACAATCCTCTAGCTTTTATAGTTTCCGAGATCTCAGCGTTCATACGGACAGACAGACGGACAGACGGACAGACGGACATGGCTATATCGACTCGGCTAGTGACCCTGACCAAGAATATATATACTTTATAGGGTCGGAAACGCTTCCTTCTCCCTGTTACATACTTTTGCACGAATACAATATACCCTTTTACTCTACGAGTAACGGGTATAATAATTAATTGTGACACATTTTTTTATGGCATTGCGTGCTGACAGATTTATGTTCATTTGCAAAAGAATATTTGTCCGCAGATTTTTTTGTTTAACAAATGTTTGACATACGCACAGAATTGGCATGCACATATATAGTGTAAGTATTGTGCAGATTACGTCACGTAAATCCAAACTATTTTTTTTCACCAATGAAAAGCAATTAATATAGCATTCTACTAAGGCGTGTATTTCAATAAAAATAAAAGATATCACTTTGGACGACAGTCCACATAGTGACGAAGCGCAACAGGAAATCATAGGCACAAATTTGCTGTGAAGGAAAAAAGGCTAGAATAGTTTGCTAAGGCTGGTGGAATAAGAATATTTTAGAAAATGTATTTAATCATGTCACTAAATGTCATAATTTTTCGTCACAAATGTTAATATCAGAACTTTTGTAACATAAAGTGCGATAGGTACTAGTTTTTTACCTCGTTAAGGGCCGTTTTTATTTGATTTGAATAACAATATATAAACGCGATTTCTTTGTAATTAAATAAAACAATTTCTCATTAACAACTATTGAGAAGGCTCTCCAAATTAGCGATTGTGTTCAAGTATTTGCATATTTAAACAAAAAAAATGGTGAATAAAAAAACTTCACATTTTAATAATTTAATGCGCATTTATTTTACACCGCCGCCCATTAATATATGTCAAACTCGTGCATAAATCAGTTTGACAGCTAAACGCTGCTGTTGAGAGGTAGAGACAGCAATAGAAAGACAGTCAGGGAATCAGGGTAAGAAAAGAGTCGTAAGAAACAAGGTATGTTAAGTAATTAATAATACTCTTAAAAAAAAATTTGTATGTAGAAAAAATATTTTTTAAACGGATTTCTATCATTACCGTTTAAATTTATGATATTAAAAAGAGATGAAACAAATCATCAGCAAACAAAAAATTAGCTCCGTTAAGTTATCAAGGGTATCTCATTAATTATCATATTCATCATTCCGTTCCCTACTTTGCACACAAAGTCTACACAACGTACCCGTATGTCATTCATTCCTCAGCTCTCGAGACTGTCTGTCAAATGCTGCGATTGATTTATTTATGCATGCATTTAACTTGGTTCTGCGATTTTTTATTTTGCTCTCAGGCAATAAGCAATTTATGTACTTATGTAGCTAAAAAATGTTCAAAAATAACTTGGTGTCAATTGATAAAAAACATTTTGCATACAGCTTCCGTTTCAGATTAAAAAAATCTTTAAAAACCAAAAATAAATAAATGTTTGACCTTGACGCTATATCAAGTTTTTTAAATTGCTTTGCTATCTTTTAATTTCTTAAACTTAAACTTAAATTAAAATTAAACATAACTTAAACTTAAATAAACGAATTATAAGTTAAAGTGCTAGATTGCATTTAAGCGTATGTGTAATCATTTATGCACTTGGAAAAATATTTAATATTTTATTTGCTTATTTTTTTCTTCATTAACAATTTGCAAAGTTTTTCCCATTTTTTATATACATTTTAATTTTATCATTTTTTTTTTTTTTATAAATTTTATTTTATTAATTTTTCTTCAAAGAATTTATCTGTTAGTTCTGTAAAATGTCCATAGTTAAAATGTAATAAAAATTGATTTAGGTACATGGCTTTCAAGTGTACTATGTTTTTCTAAGTGCATTTCAGAGTTTCAAAAATGTACAGCACAAATCTCGAAAATTATTCGGCTCTGGCTTGGGGCTTAGCACTTAATCATAATCAACTGTCGCGAAACTTCCAAGCCTACCAATCTGGCGACCTACCTACCAACCCACATTACTAACTGTTATTTCCAGCGGGCCAGCTTGCTGTGCGACTCCATCGGACTCCCATGAGCCGAAAAGATGAAAACAGAAATACGAAAATATATTTGAAAAAAAAAAGAAACAAAAAATATGGACAAAATCCGAAATGGAGAGCTGTGCACATAAATCAAAAACGTTGACGCTATGATTATGGCAGCATTGCGAGCGATAGGTTTTTAGAGGCCTCCGCGAGAACAGCCGCAGCCCAGAAAGAAAAATCGTGCGCAGAGGTGTTACAGCTCTGACAGTTATTCTATAAATTATGACAACTGACAGCTACATTTATAAGCCACAACTCTTGCATTCGTGCATAAATAAAATCGTTGACACATGGCAACAACTAAGAACAGCAATAGCCGACAATAATAAGAACAAATGTCCGCTGATTGAGGTCCCAGCTAATTAATTTGGCCGCATTAAAAATTTATGCAAAGCAATTAACTTAAATATGGCGATGGTCAGCAAAAGATAAGTTCGGACCAAGGGAAACTCTCAAGCAGCAATCTTGTAAGAAAATGAATTAATTTGCCACAGGGACAGGTAAAGTTTAAACTGTTGTCGGTTTGTCTTATCGCAGTTATCTATATAATTAGCATAAACCCATTTAAAGGGGGTGGAGTTAGCCATCGAGCTTGTAGTCGAAGTGCACTCGTGTTGGCAAATAACTTTACATCGATAGCTGGCCAATTCAGGTTAAGTGCTTGTTTATTCGAGAAGAATGATATTTAGTTTTGAAGATATAAGCAGGAGATAAAGCTACACGATTAAGGAAATTTATTAGCTAAGTATCGATATTAATCATCAAATTGTAATGGGCTTGCACCTGCTTAAGATGCTATACTTTGTTAAATATTTTTTGTACTTATAAAAAAAAAATTATAATAGATTCGATAAACAAATTCCCGAGATCTAGAATAAGCCCTTTTCACAACACCTGACATGTTTGGTTTGACCTTATAGCATGCTCAATCAGTGACAAATAATAATGCCGTACACAAATTTACAAATTCAATTCATTAGGAACGAAGACACTAGAAATATATAATGAGCAGGCAAACAAAGATATGACATTTACATATCTATAAGCAAAGAAGGTGACAAATGTATTATGGAGAGACACAAGGCAATTTATAAAAGCTTTAATTGTCACAGCCTCATATGCTTGACATCATAAATCGAAGTATAATTGTGGCGAGCCATAAATTATAGCATTAAGTCTTTTGAACTTCCTCATTGATTTGCATAGCATTGGCAAATGAACCGTCGGCACTTTTGTCATCTCATTTGATTGAATCTAAAGCAGCGCACTATGGGGCATTTGACCACTTTTGTTGGCCAAAACCCATTTTTTAAAAGTCGTTAAAACAAAAAATGTTGTTTGAGGATGTGTTAACAGAAGATCATTTAACAATGTTACGTTTACAGAAATCCGATAGAGGTCGCCTCTGTTAAGGTAGAAGCTAGAGCTGCAAAACTATCGATAGTGTAGTCAGTCGACTGTTTGACAGCATTTCAGTCGACTGTTTCGATATTATCGACAAGTCGTTATTTGACATTAGAAGAAAAGTTTTAATCAATTCTATTCCAAGTAAATAATAAAAAAAAGCCTTAAATAGTGTTGTTTGTTTTTTTTTAATCAGTCTGTATGTAAATTTAAATATACATAAAAGTCCAATTTTTAATTACTAAGGACCCATTCGTTCTTGTTTAAAAAAAGTAACATGTTAATATTTCTGGGCTTTAGCGCAGATCTTCGATCTGAAGCAATGTAACCCGCTTTGCTGAACATTCGCTCAGATTCAGTTGAGGTTGCTGGGATATGTAAATATTTCCTAGCGCAGCATTTCAAAGTTTCATATTTTGACTCCGACATCTACAAAAAGAGCAAACTCACAATATAAATTATTAATACAAAATTATGGGCAGATATTACCTCCCAATATTGTATTGGATTTTTCGCTGTAGAAATATTTATTTGCCTGAAATATTGTTCTAAGGGGTGCCCTTCCTCAACTTGTATGGATTTTTTAAGTACTGCACTTTTAAGGAATCCAAATATATCACGTTTTCCTAAGAGAGATGGTGACTGAGGCGATGATAAATTGCTAGAAGATACCTCATGCGTTTCTTTTTCGATTAGTTCCACTTCACGTTTAAGCTCTGCTGCTGCTTCATCAGCGATCGATAAGGATTTGAAGCCTTCTTTTTTAAAGCGCGGATCTAAAAGCGTAGCTTTTTTTAATAATGGCATTTCCTCATATGATTTTAATCGGTGAAAAAGACGCTCCAGCAAATATTCTCCTATAAAAGTGCCCTCCACTGTTTTCATATTTTGACAAGACTCCTTTATATTTTTCAGAAGACCACACGTTAAAGGCAATATTAACGAAATTGTCACAGAATCGTTAGCAGATATTTTTTTCGTGGCATCGTCAACTTGGCTAAATATATCTTCAATGTCTTCCAAAAACTCAATTTCCTCAGCGTTAAGCGGTTCCGGTGATTTCCGGGTACTTAAAAGAACCGTTGAAATAGCATCTTTCGTTAGTAAAATTCTATTTATCATTTTGTATGCGCTATTCCACCGCGTTGCTACTTCCTGGATTAAAGACAGGGGATGGTTTCTAAGCTGCGCGGATCGGAATTTAGCATACGCAATTGAGCTACTTTTAAAAAAACCAACCACTTTTTTGCATTTAATAATAATGTCCTTCAGGGAATGATGCTTTAAAACGTCTTGCATAACTAAGTTCAGGGTATGAGCAAAACATGGCAAATTGAATTTCTGCAAAATCGTACAAGCCTTTTTCATGCTCTGAGCGTTATCAGTAACAACGGCTACTACCTTCTCCCGAATGTTCCACTCATCAAGTACCTTGTTAATTGAATCTGCAATATTTTGACCCGAATGATTGGTGTCATTAATCAATGGGCAAGTGGATAAAACCGCTGATCTTAGTTTGTCCTTTAATATAAAATGGCAAGTAACGGTTAAATAATTAACATTGGCCCTTGATGTCCAACCGTCTGACGTTATTGAGCAGTAATTTACACATTTGATAAGATTTTGAAGACGTTCCTTGCATTTTTCATATGACGTCATTAGGCACACGTTTTGCAAGGCGGTTCTGCTAGGCAATTTGTATTTCGGGTCCAAAATGCTCACCAATTTTTTAAATCCGGTTTCTTCTACAATCCGAAAAGGTTGCATGTCTGATACAATTAGGTTCATCACAGCGTTGTCAATTTCAATCTTCCGGGGAGAGTCCTGCTCATAGTGCGAGGGTGTAGTACTCTCGCTTATTTCCGGCTCAAGCAAAGACTGATCTTCGCAGTAAGCATGCTTCCTTCTGAGATGATCTCTTAGGTTTGAGGTGTTGTTGCTGGTCTTATATTGCTTGTTGCACAAAAGACATTTTGCGGTCGTCTTGTCGATTTTTTGAAACCTTTTCCAAACATCGGAAGCTCTCGGTTTCCCTTTTTCTTGAGAGTCTACTCGTAACCAAATTAATAGATTATGCTGATTAAATAATTTAGTTGTACTTACTATTTTCTTTGGAAACAGCTAAAAACTTCTCCATTTTAAATGAAAATAATTTCCAAAGATTCTTTGGATTTTATAAAGAAATATTAGAGTTAAACTATAGAAATGAGCTACAAACGGTACTTGATTTAAAAAAAGTCGATAGTAGTCGACTGAAAATCGACTGAACAATCGCAAAGCATACTATCGACTTGTAGTCGACTTCAGTCGATTTTTTGTCAGCTCTACTAGAAGCTGTTAAATCAGCTGTTCGAAATGCAATTCTCCGGCTGTTGTATTTCGACGTTTCGCTTGCAGTTTTAAAGTGCTTTAAATTTGAGTTTTTAAGCAATCTAAGTAAACTTTTTGGATTGGATTAAAAGGATTGCGGTGTGTACTATATATTTGTGAGGTTAAACGACAAAAATCAAGCGGTTTTTTCTTATAAATGAGTGTTGAAGGGTGTGGTCTAAAAAGTAAATTTTTGTAAGAAAACTAAATTTCAAATGGAGCAACAAAGTGAGTCCAGCGGAGTCCACTTCTGAAACCTTTTGGGATTTGTAGATTATTTAATTGTTGTTAAAATGTATATGGTCAGAATCGCCACTTTTTGCCACTTTTTCAGTAATTTGATTTTTTAGACCATAACCTCAAATTTTACACACTCCTATCGTTTGCTAAGGAAGTAAGGACTTTTCTGGATTTAAATTATTATCAAAATAGAGTAGAATAACTTAGCTTTGTTATTAACTAGCTTAAGTGAACTTTAGCGGCTTTAAAACAAAAGTTCCGCTACAACTTAAACAAAAAGTCGTTCAAATGTAAAGTAAATTCTTTCCTTTGCCCTTTTTTTGAGAACTTTAGGATATAGTCGTCCGATTTGTACGAAACTTTTAATATTGTTATAAAAACATTAATAATTGATATTTATAAAGTTATGTGCATTTATCTCCAAAAACAGCAAAGTTAATTTGATCGTTTCTATGGCAGCTATATGATATAGTTGTCCGATCCGGATGATTCTCATATATAATATGCGTATGGATAAAAAATGGCGACTGGTAAAGTTTCACGTCAATATCTTTTGAATTGGCCGAGTTATTAATTTCGGCCAACAAAAGTGGTCAAATGCCCCATAGTGCAGCGGTCGGCACACACATACGATGACATTTTGTTTTATATTTGTGTGAGTAATTTGCACTGGGCAGCTCATAGATGTGTGTGTGCAGACCGCTGTTCTACGTTATACGTGAGCGAGCAGCGCGTGGGCAGAGCAAATCCCTATGCTCACTTAATAGGGCGCTGCCGAGCGCTGATCTAAAGCAATAAAGTATGGATTTAATAGGGAATTACATTGAGGCCCAGGTGGCAATCGAAATCGCCACTCCAATTGTGAGGGTAAATCTTATTCAAAGGAACCGTAAAATAAAATTATACATCTATTGTTTCGTGCTGACATCTCGTGAGCTACAGTGGTTCACAGCTTATTTCAACCAGTCTACACCAAAAACTTTAACATCCCATAAAAACTAAACAAAACATGTTATCAAAATAATTTAAACGCAGAATACATCTATGATGATACACATTATTGTTTAATAATTGTATGATTTTTTAAAAATTTTACAAATATTTTTTATGAATTAATTACAAAAAAAGCCCAAAAAAAAAGGCCACAGCTTATTTCAACCAGTCAACAAAAAAATCGAATAAATTAACATAGTGGCCAATAACTTTTTTTTTTTAAATTTGTCATGACTACCCTTTTGTTTACCAACAATTTAAAGTTAACTTTACATGGATACAATGCCTTTTGTTGTTGTTGCCAAGTAAAAACTACTCTCGACCCTTGGGAAGGACTTTTGGCGTAGTTTCGTCTAAAAATATTGTGTTTTCGAACATTTTTTCGTTATGTGGACTTCCAATTTTGTTTTGTGGAAATGTTAAGACACCTTTAATTCAAAATCATTAGCTCTCGACAGCAATGGATGAGCTAAATCTGCGAAAAAATTTGCACTTCCCATGGGTCATTTCTATAGTTAAATCAAAAATTAATTTATATTTTAAGATCCTTTGAGTTTTTAATTCATTTATCCTTTAGGATGTGAAGCTGAACTCAAATCTTAATTGCGGAGTAAAAAAAAAAAAATGTGGAAGGACCTGCTTGACACTTATAGGCCCAAAACAATTACTTTTCGCCGTTAGACTTTAAAACAGCCATTTGACTCCCCAATTTAGGCTCGTAATTGGGATTTCCCCCGCTTAGATATATTTTTCCGACTCAACTGTATCAAAATTCAATTATTTCTTTCAAATACATTTTTTCAAATATACTAAGGACACTAATAAGTGAGTTTCTCGTGTGTATCCAAATGAGCCCTAAGCCTAGCGGCGAACGCTAATTGTTTTGGGCCTATAAGTGTCAAGCAGGTCCTTCCACATTTTTTTTTTTTTACTCCGCAATTAAGATTTGAGTTCAGCTTCACATCCTAAAGGATAAATGAATTAAAAACTCAAAGGATCTTAAAATATAAATTAATTTTTGATTTAACTATAGAAATGACCCATGGGAAGTGCAAATTTTTTTCGCAGATTTAGCTCATCCAGTGCTGTCGAGAGCTAATGATTTTGAATTAAAGGTGTCTTAACATTTCCACAAAACAAAATTGGAAGTCCACATAACGAAAAAATGTTCGAAAACACAATATTTTTAGACGAAACTACGCCAAAAGTCCTTCCCAAGGGTCGAGAGTAGTTTTTACTTGGCAACAACAACAAAAGGCATTGTATCCATGTAAAGTTAACTTTAAATTGTTGGTAAACAAAAGGGTAGTCATGACAAATTTAAAAAAAAAAAGTTATTGGCCACTATGTTAATTTATTCGATTTTTTTGTTGACTGGTTGAAATATGCTGTGGCCTTTTTTTTTGGGCTTTTTTTGTAATTAATTCATAAAAAATATTTGTAAAATTTTTAAAAAATCATACAATTATTAAACAATAATGTGTATCATCATAGATGTATTCTGCGTTTAAATTATTTTGATAACATGTTTTGTTTAGTTTTTATGGGATGTTAAAGTTTTTGGTGTAGACTGGTTGAAATAAGCTGTGAACCACTGTACGTCGTCACTTTGCATTTGGCAAACAATTAACATAAATTATACAGCGAAATACGAAACTTATACAGAAATAAAAGCAATAAATTTGTGATAATTTTCCATGGATATTAATGACTTCTGACAGCCTGAAGTTCGATATTAACATTGATAGCCTGAAGCGAACAATAAAAACCCAAATGAATTCCTTGTTTAAAGTGACAATTTTCGTTAAAATCACCAGGTTTTTTTTGCTGGGAAAGACTGTTGCATAAGCCTCTATAAATAATTTATAACATTTCATATTAATACATTTCAATTTGTCCGAAAACAATTTAGACAAAGGCCGCCGCCGGAATGCGTTTTATTCCGCCATAAATTATCACCAAAATGCTTAAACTAAACGTAGCAATCGGCAAAGTAAATATAAAAAAGAAAAAGGTTAATCCACACTGTTTTACATAAAAATATTTTTGTTCATTTTATGATGCGTGCGCGTTTCGCTGACGTTAAATATTGTGTTAATTTAATATTCAAATTTTGTTCAATGAAATGACAAAAGCGTCAATAAACTACAAAGTTGCGTGTGTTAAATTTTTGATACCCTTTAAAACATGCAATATCCGAACAAATTTTAAAATTCCTCAAGAAATTTAATGGATAAATTTTAAGTTTTAATTATTATTTATTAATATTATTTTAATTTTAATTAATATTTTTAAAAATAAAGTCAAGATCATTTTTTCCATATTTATAAAAGCTAAAATCCATGAAAAACATTTTTATTAAATCATTTATTTTCCAAGTTAATGGATTATCCTAGCAATATACCCTAATCCCCTAACATGTGTTTATTATTTAACTATAAAACTCATCGCCCACTTTCGGATTATTGAGGCTAAGAAACAGCGCAACGAAATCATTAAAATACAATATTTTAGGAGCGTAATAAAAATGTATAATAAACTTCATTAGTCGCCGCTGATGTATACGGCTATCAACGCGAATTTAAAATTCAAATACAAGCATAAGCAATTTAATTATAAATGACACACCCATTTTGGTAATATTTGGGATTTCACAAAATTTAGCATTCAGCTTATGAATCAAAATATAAATGGAAAACATTTTTAGCTTTTAGTTTTCAGTGCAGCAGTCACCTGTTTGCGATTTGTAATAACTTCATGACTAACTTCTCTTCATAACTTGCCACCCAATGGCTATCTCGGGGCAATTAATCTCTGACAAAAAAGCGGTGCGGGGGGTTAAAACGCAAGAAAGCGTTATAAGCGAATGTCATGCAAATTGATATGCCAAATAAACTAAGCGCCATTACGGACTCGGGCCAGCGGCGCTTTGAGCCAATGATTCAAAAGGCCAACACGCACGGCGCAAACTAGATCCGACTCTGATTCCAGTCGTAACCTGGCTATCTCCATCTCTATCTCTATCCGCATATCAATGTTCCGCCCATTCCATTCCTCCAGACCAACTGCAACTCAGACTTCACAACTTCACTGACATCCCTCCCAGCTAACGAATGTTGCGAATTGGCAATCGTTGACAACGCTGTGTCGTTGCCATAGCGGCATGTCCTAGACCATTTTATTAACATTTCCCAAATGCCAGGAGTGGACAAAACGGACTGACATGGAGATGACAGAGGCTGCATGGTTGCCCAGCTAATTGGACTGTGGGTAAGGTAATATCGAGTTGAGTGCATTCGGAACCTGGCTGCCCAGCGGACGAGGCCGGTCGTCCTTTGTTCAGTTTTTAGAGTGCTTCGAATTAGTTTAGACCAGCGTTCAATTAAGTGTCTTTGTATTCCCCATAATTAAAATGCGCAGGACCTGACCAAATAGAGCACTGAAAATCCAATTTGTGTTTTTTTTAAGGGTGAAGATCAATAGCTGTAGTAAAAATAGTTTTAGTTCGCCTTTGATATTATCTTAAGGAAGCTTTAATATTTTATGATTTTTCCAATAAAAACAAGAGAGAACGCTATAGTCGAGTACCTCGACTATCAGGGAGGGAGAAGGAGATACATATGCATGCAGCAAAGCAACTGCTTGCACTGCTTAAGTTATATATTTGCTCATAACTTTTTATTGAATCGTCCGATTTGGAAAATTTCTTCTACGTTTCGAAGGTATTAATACCCACAACAAAATTGCATTTATTTTATTCAGAAAATAAAATAAACTTGCGCTTCTTAGGGACATTCTAGCTTGTATAGTTTCAGAGATCTCAGCATTTATCCAGACAGACGGATCAACCCAGCTAGTGATCCTGATGAAGAATATATATACTTTATAGGGTCGAAAACGCTTACTCCTACCTGTTACGTACTTTTTCACGAATACTATATACCCTTTTACTGTACGAGTAACGGGTATAAATATATTTAATTAAATGGGCTAATGGCAGCCTTTATCACTAAAAATTGTGTACATTCCTTAGACAAATGTCGGGTACTTTATGTCTTTAATTTATTTTACAGTTCAACCCACAGATGTCCCAACTCTCCCGGTGATTATCACCTTCACAATTGCCATCACCATGGGAGCGAATTCTTCTTGCTCATATTTCGTGCTGCGTCCGTTCCAATCGATGAGGTGAGCAGCATCGTGTCCTGGCTCATCAACAACCTTGTGGGACCCGACTCCATATGCGGTGTTCCTTGCTTGGGTGTTAGCCACTTTATTTCCTAAACTCTACAGCTTTCACACACACAGTACGAAAATTGTGATCTATATAGGTGGAGTATCTGGGTATAATCCCGAAAAGACAAGCGTCTTAATTGTCCGAAATAAGTTTTTCAGGAATTTAATTACAAATTAATTTGTTTTTTAGTTATATCCTGAGTTCTGATTTAACCAATAAAAATATTAAAAGGATCAACATAAATATGGTTTGCCATAAGATATATGGTATATCGAATCCCCCAAAGTCCAAATACCTTTCTTATCATTTTGAAAATCATTCAATTTGTATTGCCATGCAGGAGGTACAAATTAAAATGAAATGCAATCAGATGATCTTATCATATCAATTTTTCTTTCCGTGCAGCATATGATACCTCATCATCCGTGGGCTCAACTTACCCCCATGCCGTTTTTCTACTGCTCGTGGCTCTTGGCTCATATTGTGGGTTTGTAACGTTTTTATGATGCCTGGCGGCATGTTAAAATTGAAAAACGCATTTGCGTGATAAATTGCAATATTTAACACACACACACGAATACAGCGGCACAGGAGGCAGCTGTAGCATGTGGTGTCCAGTTGTAATTGCAACAACTGCTGCCCAGGTCTCAGACGGTGGACGTGGACCCCATTCGGTGATTGGGAGGGGGGGTTTCGGGGGCAGAATGGAGCGGAATGGGGCATCGGGCATGAGTTATGGCCACCCGTCATTCTGTAGCTCGTTGTTGAATGTGGCGAAATACGAGCGTATAATGCAAACGCCATTGCATGGGCACACACACCATACACACTACACCGGGAGAAAAACTAAACGGTAAAATAAAATACATTCCATATTTATAACAATCGTTAAACAAGTTAGTCTTATTAATCAAGGGTGCCACGAAAATCTCCAGGGGTTTTAAATCACCTAAAAAGGTGTCTAAAAGTATGCATCAATTTATTATAAATCACTTTTAAAGTTAAATTAGGGTTATAGGAACAGAAAATACTTAAATGAAAGTGAAATTAATATTTAACTATGCCTTTTCTTTGGGTGCACTCACACTGCGGCGAAGGAAAGCAGTTAACATGTTTCTCCTTCGGCTTTTTCTTGTTTTAAGCCGCCACCAGGCAGTCGGGCTAACAGGCAGGCAGCCTGACGATATGAGTTACATGCCGTGCTTAATGGCATAATTTAAAGCTGCAAATTTTGTCATAAATTTTAAAATTGATTACCACGAGAAGGCAGTTTGGTAGTTTCCATGTTGCAGTTACTCCGACTCCAACTCGACTCCGGAGTTGCTTTTTTGTTTTTGCTCGTTAGCCGGGCATATTGCATGCCGCCTGATGGCTACATTGGCGGCGGCCAGTGTTAAATTTGTGTTAGCCGCTCTCGAGTGTTGGTAAATAAAAATTGCACACGTTTCTTTTTTTTCTCCGCATTTTTTCACCTTTTTCGGTTTCTTCAGTAATTTTTCTTTCGAGCTAATCACTTGCCATAATACGGGAGTGTCGGGTCGTTGGGAAAAAAAGAAACACTGCTTACAAATTATGCATGAAAACATCTTTATAATGCCGGGACATGATATTTGATTCATAATTTAGGTTTTGTTTAAATGAAACGCTATAGCGTGGTCAAGGTGTTTAAAAGGCAAATCTCATTTAGATGCCGAGATATAAGAAAAGGCGATATAATTTAATTTAAATATTTTAATGAACTTTGGGACTGGTCTTAAGTTGTAAAATATTAAAATTAATTGCACATTTAAATGAAACTAATTTAAAACTGTTGTTTTTTTATAAAATAAATGAATTTAATGTAAATGTACTTAAACGTCGCGCCAAGGTTTTAAAGTTTTTCTCCAAATTACTCATACGCCATGTAATCCAGTTAGAAATTGAAAAACAAAGTGTTTTTAAGGCACAAACATATTAATATTCTATTGTTTGCAGTTAGAATTGGGTACTGTTTCATTATTCCATTAAAACTACTGATTTCAGCCAATTTCCGGTTATATTACCCCATAAAAATAACTTAATTTTATGGTATTCAAAAAGGTTTGACTGAAGACTAAAGGACTGATTCCTATAATTATTTAATTTCTTTGTATGGGCAAGTAAACAGTAATTGCACAACTAAATGCTTACCCTCATTGGCGATTTCTTTTTAAAATATTTTTTCTTGGCTGGCACAAATTGAAAACAAGTACTGAAAGGGAGGTTCACAAAACAGAGTAAAAGGAGTAGAGATCAGGGTGCAACCCATCGATTATACTACATGCTATAGGCGGCACATCTTGTGAGTGATATAAATGGCTTCATAAAATTTTGTAACCATAATTTGGGCAGTGGAACCAATGAGCGAACGAACCAGATGAGAAGAGTAAATTGTTTTATCAGTGGATTAAAATGGCGCTCCTCCCGTAGTACCCAATAATCAGAAAGACATGAAGACAATGTTTTTTGGGGAGAGCGGCTGCCGGCGGCAAAGTGAGGCCCATTAGGGCGATACATTATAATTAGGGGGAACCAAGAGCGTCGACTACCAGCAGCTGCCAGCGGAAATTGTAGATAAGATTGTAAGACAGCAACTAAGTATAAGTGTGGATCGTATGCGAACATAACATGATAACATCATCAATAGCCGGGCCATTCGCAGCACCTATGCAATTATTTAAATTATATGCACGGCAACGTTTCTGTTCGTTTAAAATGAAATTAGTGTTATGTAGTTTTCTCTCCCCGGTTACACCTTAAAGTCTATAATCAGTCTTGTGGATGCATTGCAGGCACCCAACCAGGCAAACCCGTCCATCTTCATAATTTCTTATGTTTCTCCTCCATTCATTCGGGCCAACACCATCGCTTTGACTTCGGCTTTGGCGGCTCTGCTAATCATTTTTTGATATGGCCACTAATAATAGATGTTGATGCGGGCATTTTGTCTCACTCATTTTGGGGGGCATCCGATCCGTCCATCTGCCACGTTATTGGCCATAAGATAAGATTTTAATGATTTTCCCTTTTCACTGCCTGTTATAACTATAATTGATTGGCTGCACTGCAAAGGAAATTGGGGACCAAGGCTGTTGTGCAAGGTGTCAGAGTGGATAAATGGGATACAAACACGAGACGAGCTGGAAAGGTGTTTCCAGTGATAATATGGCTGGATCTTTAATGGCCGGATCTGATATTTCATTGCTTAAATTTTTATAGAAACTAAGAGAGGGATTTTAGAGGACTTTTGCAAAAACATTTCACAAGTCCATAAAAATACAAAATAATATTTATTTTAAGATAGGAATAAGGTTATTGAGAGTAACATTTTTAATTGATTTTTTTAGTACTTTATAATATTTATAATATGGCTTGCTGTTCCACATATTTGATTATAGTCACGAAAATATTTCAACGTTTAAATACTTTTAAACAAAAATAATACAAATACTTATTCTCGATTAAAAAACTATTTTTTTCCTCCTGCCTAAGGTAGGATCTCTTCCGGATGAAAACTACAACCTTTCACATCAATTATTTTACACAATTTAAATAACTTTCTCAAAAAACCTGTGTGGCTACACACAGCTCCTACCTACATACATACATAATCAAGCGTAATCATAAACCCAAACTACTATGCACATAATCATTTTGCTCCCGATCGGACCTCAACTACCGCCAACCTACGTTCCATCATTAAGTCGAACAGACAATTTGTCAAGTGAAACAAGAAAATTTGCATAAAAAACTAACAAACAACTAACATTAGACACACCAAAAAATTTGCTTGTCTGACCGACTGAAGTTGGCCAACGGATCCAGCAACAACAACAGAGACCAACAACAAGACAAGCTACCAGCAACAAATAACAATTTTCCACAAACAAACTGGCCCCTGGTTTACAGTCATGGGCACAGGAATAAAATAGAAAGCGATTGGATAAATTTGAAAATTAGTTTCTTGCTGTTAATAAAACTTTTGAAAAAAAAAGTTTTTACAAAACTAAAAAATACTTTTTTTAAATTCATTAAATCGATAAACCAAAAAATCTATAGAAGAAAAATTTAAAAATGTTTTAATACAAATGTTATAAATATTTTTTTTTGCAATTTGTAATTTAACATAATAATTTTTAAATATTTTTGGAAATTAAAAGTACAGATTGTTATACATTTTAAACAATTGATGCATACTTCCACCTAAAATAGGGTTATTATTGAATTTTTTTATTTGTATTGCCAAAGATGCGATTAACACTTTTTCTTGACCATGTCTGTGGCCAACAAAGCTGGTAACACAGAAGCAGCAGACGAAGTGCAATTACCAAAAGCGCGCCACAGAGCCAAGCAGATATCAAAGGAGATCGGCAAAAGAGGTATGAAAGCCCGGTTGTTGGTGCCGTTGTTGTTGGTGTTTTTCTTGCTTTTGCTGTGGCCAAACAACATGTGCGTTTGTGTCCGCAACGATTAAGTAAAAACAATTTACACGCCTGCCTGCCAGAAAACGAGAGGCCGGCAGTGAAAAAGGCCGGAGCATGAAAATGAAACGTTAGAGATGAGCATCGCAAATATTTTTGAACATTTTTAAATTTATAAACATTTTAATTTTAACATTTTTAATTGATATTATTATTGTATTAATTAAATTACAAATAATAGGCAAATAGGTAAATATACAAATAGGCAACACCTATATTTAGTTGATCAAAAGCAACGTCGATCTTTAAGCTTAAAAATATTTTAAATATTATAAAATTTACGGAAAGTTTTGCCTGGAGCTCAATTGTTTTTGGTGCATCAAATTCCAATTCCAAGTGTCATCTCTAAGCCGGATCGGTCCTTGTCTCTAAGCCATGGCGTTAATATGCGTCGCTCTGGCTTAGCTTGTTGGCCATGTTACGAGGTTTCACCTTGTTGTTAGTGCTTCCTTTTTGGCATCGGCAACATGTCAATTATATCGTATCAAATTAATAATTGTACGCGTCGCGTCGCATCGGACGTCTTCGCCCCATTCACCCAAATGAAGTTGGCTTTAAAGGAGCAGGAGCTGGAGATGGAGTTGAAGCCGGATCGGAGAGGCTGCCTCGTTGGCTGGCTGCTTGCCACTAATCGTGGCAGACAAGCATGCCGAACTGGCCGCAAATGCAATATATTTAAAGTTGCCTGTCAATTTTGGATGCTGTTAAGCGTTGCTAACACGCCATGTTTGTTGAGTATGCGATATCAAATTGAATGTGTGCACAGCCACGGGCAGAGGAATATATCAGATGCGAACCAATAATGTCGTGTCAAAGATTTAAAGAAATTCTAATTTGGCAAAGACTAGCTGAAGGGAGAATTGATTAATTTAAAAATGTTCTATAAAGATAACATAATTATTGGTTCATATTTGGAAGAGTGATCATATTTATAAGTAAGAAAATATTCAGTATATAATTTAAATCTCAAAAACTGAGTAAGTCCTTATATATATATTTTATTCAATAACAAAGAATTCCAGTAATCCATTTTAGCCATATTATCGATTCACAGCTTAAGAGGCAGCAGCAAACTGGTTTAGGCCTTTCCGAGAGCTGTTGTCATTTAGTTGTCTCGCAGTAAAAAAAAAAGGTAAGAAAAATCAAAGCCGAAACGGTAATTATCTTTTGACAGCACTTAAGTTGAATTTGGTAATGACAGTCGAGCTAAAGATCGGGCCAACGGAACGGCGGCGCTTTGGCCCAAGTGACAGCTGAGGTTAAAACCTGGCCGATTAAATTGACAGTTTGTCAGGCTCGTATTTTGTAGTTTGCGCTGTGTTAAAAAGCGTGTTCAATGTGACTTGGCACGGAGCCGAAGAAATAGCACTATTTGTAACACACAAATCACCGTGTTTCCAAATCATGTGACGGTTGTGGAACATGCATTTTATTAACGTCTCGCCAGACGATGATTCATCTTTCAATGCACTGTGATGTGGCCCGACAATCAAAAAGCCGATCATAAAAATAATCATTTTATTAGAAAACAATTCGGCATTAATATTGTGATGGTGGTTTTTATACATTTGGAAATGTATGTATTTATAATGGTGATTATTTATTAAAATATAGGTAAGTGGTATGAGAATGTCTCCAGCAAGTTAAAATATGCGACAAGGTCTCCTTAAGTAAATCGCTTATATTACATTTTTATGGTTGGAAGAAATATTTAGTAAACAAAATGAATTTTCATAAATCTTTGATTAACTAGTAGATGGTTTACAACCAAAAAAAAAAAGATACAAGATTGAAATTTAAAAGTTTAATAGATAAAATGATGAGATGATTAATAAGGAAAATATAACCGACAAATTGTAAAGTAACTGCCTCTGTAAGTAATACTGCCTGTTAAAAAATACTTTAGCCCCCACCTTCATCCTAAGCCTCACTTGTGGCCAGCACGGATTTGAAGTAATCGCTATCCAACTGCTCAATGTCCTTCGTAAACTGCGTTACCAGCTGGGTCAAGTCCTCTACGTTGATATCGACGTTGTTCCCGGCTGTCGACAGCTGTTGTATGGCCACTTGAATCTTCTCCAGCAGTGCCTTGTCCTCCTTTTTCTGCTTGTCCACATGTTCGTCCTCGAACTCATTATATACCTCCTGCGCATTCTGAACGACATGCTCGGGAAAATTGGCCAATCGCGCCACCTGAATGCCGAAGCTCTTTTCCATAACCCCTGGACGCACTTGATAGAGCAGAGTAAAGTTATCCGCATCGGCCACTGCAGCCATATGACAGTTTCTAACCGTGGGCAGAGACTCTGCCAGCTTGGTTATCTCATGGAAATGAGTGGCGAACAGAGTGAAGCACTTGGTCTCCTTAGCCAGATGTTCAGCGATTGACCAGGCAATGCCACAACCCTCGTAGGTGGAAGTACCACGACCCAGTTCGTCAATGATTACCAAGGATTTGTCAGTGGCAGTCTGGAGAAGGGAAAAGTGGAGTCTTTTAAGTAAAATAGACGAATGGCGATGGTCTTATAACCCAAAATCAATTTTTAAAAAGGTATAAAAACGCATTCGAAACAGACAAGATGCTTTCAATTAAATAAGCTTCGTCACTTACCCTTATTATTCCTGATGTTTCAATCATCTCCACCATAAATGTGCTTAAGCCTTTGATGATGTTATCACTGGCTCCCACTCTTCCAAGAATGGAGTCTACCATGCTGATTGTGGCCAAGCTGCAGGGTACAAAGGCGCCGACGTGGGCCATAAGCACAGCGGTTCCCACAGAGCGAATGTAGGTACTTTTTCCACCCATGTTTGGTCCCGTGATGATGAACATGTTGCACTTTTCTGAATCAAAATTAAGGTATAAAATTTGATTTGCCAGTTATCCCTTTTACACCTTACCCTTTTTGAAGTCTACGCTGTTCGCTATGAAGCTGACATGCTCCTGCAGTTCCAAGCAGGGATGACGCACATCCTCGAGAACCAATTCGCGTGCACCTTCCTCCAGCATTTTTGGTCGCACATATGGAGTGGGAGCACTGCGGGCGGCTATCGCAAAGCTGACCAAACAGTCAAGCTGGGCCAGCTCATTGTTAAGCGAAGTAAGTGGGGCAGCATAGCCCACAGCCACCTGAATGATCTCCTCCACAATGGACAGTTGTTGCTCCTCGTAGCGCGTGCGACAACTGGCGAATTCATCGGCATAGCCCTCCAACCTATCGGACGTAAAGCGGACGCCGCCCTTGATGACATCCACAATGCGATAGTTCTTGTTCTTACGCAGCACGGAATCATCCTTCACTGTGATGCGAAAGTGGTGTCCTAACTTTGCAACATTTTCCAGCTTCACCTGATTCTTGCCATCTAAATCCAACTCTTCGCTGCACTTGGCCTGCAGCTGTTCCATTTTCTCATAAAGCTCCGTCATGGTCTGCTGCAGTTCCATCAGTCGACTGTCGAACGACGCCTTCACCAGGTACTCGCCCCTTTCGATGGCCTCAAAATCAACCACCTGCTCAACCATCTGCTTAAGACCAGTCAGATCCTCCAGGAAGCTTTTGAAAGGTGCACAGATTACACTCTCTATTGTGGAGTTCTCCAGCTCGAGCAAAACCTTTAAAATCTTCGGTGTTCGCAGAATAACCTGGTAGATGCGGAACAGATCCTGCAAATTAGCTTTGCGTCGCATCAGCTTCTTGGTCAACATGAGAATATCCGGAATGCGCTTTAGGTAATCCAGGCTAAGCGTTTCCATTGTATCCGGCGATTCGAGTAAGCACTGAACGATATTGTGACGATCATTGAGGATATCTCGGCTTCGCAGTGGTTGCTTAACCCACTGGCCCATCAGCCGGTGTCCCTGTGGTGTGCGGCAATGGTCCAGCACGCCCAGAATGCTCTGCCAGCGATACGAGGGCATGGAAGGATGGGTGCCCGGCTTGGGCATGATGTTCAACGCAGCCACGGCAGCCGAGTCCAAGTGAACAAAGCTGTGAGGAAATATTTACATTTAGTTTTGATTTAGAGATTAAACTTGTTCCTTGACTCACCGCTTCAGGTCCAGTTGCTTGATCTCGTAGTGCCCCAGGTTGCCGGCATCGTTCACCAGGTCCAGGTACTTGATGGCCGACTTCAGGGCATTGGAGGCCAGCTGAAGCTGCAGCTCCTTCAAGCCAGTGGCATCCTCCTGTTGTCCCTTGGCGAAGCGCAACAGGCGGTTTAGATCCTGCAGCAAATCGTTGGCGCTGCTCTTCTTGGGCACGGTGATCATGACGCCATTCCTTTCGAGCAGCGTCTTCACGGCAGCATAGTCGCCCTCTAGACTGGGCAGAAGGCACTCCTTGGGTCCCAGAAGCACAACTGTGGCCTCCAGTTCGGTGAAGAAGTCGTCGTCGAGAAACTCAAGCAGCTGGAACTTGCAGTCGTTCTGCTCCACACTGGCCACGCCCACCCGTCTCTGGCCACCGCCCTCTAGTTTGACCAGCAGCGAGATGATGCTGTTGCCCACCAGGACCTCCTTGTTGGCGAACAGAATGTCCTCGAACTGCAGCAGATTGCCGGGCGAGCCACGGTACTCCAGTTCCCAGTCGCTGGACTTCTTTACATACACCTCCACGCGGAGATTGCGCACCAGGAGCAGCTCCCGCACAGCCAGCTCGAAGTTGCCCTTGGACATGGACACGAACTGGAGCGTCTCCTTGTCATCCGGCAGCAGGGCTCCGATGTAGGCCGTGGATTTGTAAACGATTTTGGCCACCAACTCGCAGTCATCGCTGCCATGGACCGTGTAGCAATCGGAATGGTCGAAGAATCGCACTGTAGTCCCGGGTTTCTGCAAAATTAGGGTTTAGAATGCAGTTTAACCTGATTTATATAGTAACCTCCACTCACCTCGCCAAGTTTCGCATGGAATTTGATGAAATTGCGACGCGCATTTGTGTCTGCGAAAGGCATTTGTATTAAGATCATGATTTATATATTATTATTATATGTAATCTCACCCATATGCAGCGTTGGTTCCTGTCTGCTGTCGGTTGCTTTGGCCTGCATGGTTCTGCTTTTAAAATTGCTTATTAAAATCACACAAATTGGCGCCTGATTTTTAGCATAAACACAGTGTGACCGTTGTTGGCGTCACACCAAATACCATTCCCATTTTTAAAAAATACCAAATGTATACTTATCTCTGAATACTACACTTCGAAAAAAGCGTAGACCTTGCTCTATTTAACTTGTAAATATATTAATAGAAAATAACTCCTCCGTTAAAAAGATATATAAATAAAAAATGTAAAAAAATGTCTGAACAAATAAATTAAAAAAATATTTCGGGTTTTCCCGATTTTTAAATTTTTTATATTTCTTAGTGCGCAAAAATTTCAATATATTTCATATTAACAGATGTAGTTTTGTTTTTATAGGACAATAATTTTACCTTTATAAAATGAAAACCGTTTATTAATTGTTATTTATCTAATTATTTAAATAAGATAAAGCGCCATAAATTTATAAATATTCATCATTATCAAATCATCAAAATTTGCTGACACAAAGAAATCCATTGACCATTAATTAAAAGAAACCTGATTCTGTGACACCTGTTTTTAGCTTTAGATAAAGTTTTAAATCACATGATTATGACCTTTAGTTGGCGATAACTATGTTTTCTACATTTTATTACAAAATTTCATGAAAAATACTGGCTATTTAAACATAATACACTTTGACCTAAACAGTTATCAGTCTAATATTGCAATACGCCTGGCAGGGCAGCCTGCTCACAGCGCTTTGTCCGCATTCTTGGCTTCCTTGGCCTTGTCCTCCTCCTCCTTTGCCTTCTTGAGCTGCACAATGTCCCAGGCGCCGCCCGCTCCGCTCGTCTTGGAGCACAGATCCAAGCTGATGAGGGCGCCCGCCGCAGGAGCAGCTGCTCGCAGGCAGGTTCCCTTCGCCATGTTGTAGACGGGACTGTTGGCGGTGCGGGTGTGCCGCCACTGCTGATCGCCCAGCATCTCGTGGCACTTGTTCACCGTGACCTGGGCATCGCCAGAGGCCTCCAGGCAGAGCAACTTGTCCAGCACAATCTCTGCCTTCTCGGTCTCGTACCACAGCTGGTTGGGCGCCCGCCGGCAGGTCTGCAGTTGCAGGGAGCTGCCCTTCTTCCAGAAGCCCTTCACCTTGGGAGCCACCACCGCGGCGCAGAGTTGCGTATCCGCCAGTCGCAGTTGGTATGTGTCCACATAGTTCCGCTTTCGCGAGTGCCAAGGCTGAAACATTGGTGCTGCCGCCGATTTCTTGGACTCCTCGCCCGGCACATGCAGCTCGGGATAGACGTTCTTGAGGTACCAGGCGAAATCCCGGCACTGCAGGCGCTCCCTTAGCTTCAGCCGGTCGCTGATGTCTCCGTAATCATAGGTCCTGGACACCTTCTCGTGCTTCAGATAGTACTCCTTGTACTGATCCATCCAGACGTGAGCCAATCGCAGCGAGTTCTTCAGCATGGTGTTGGCTCCATCGGGCGAAGTGTACGGACGGCGCTTCCGGAATATGTGACCCACGCGGGAGCAGGGAACAATCTTGATAGCGCCGCCGCACTGCCAGGCTCTGAAGGATATCTCAATATTCTCGCCGCCCCATATATCCATGGCCATGTCGTACTCGCCCAGGTGCTGAAAGTACTTTCGGTTCACCGCAAACAGGCCACCGGCCATGGTGGGCGAGCGGAAGGGACCGCGAAAGTCCTCCGGCACCTTGAGCGTGCCCTCGGGCAGATTCTCCCAGCGGAAGTGCAGGCCCCAGTTGAAGCCTCCACGCACCAGTGGACTGGGTGTGTACTCGAAAGTGTCTGCGTTGATCAGGTCGATGACGGGCACGGCCAGGGTGGCATTCTCGTTCTTGATGAGCCTTAGCAGCGGCTCCAGCCACTGCTGATTGACCTCAATGTGCGAGTCCAGGAAGACAAGGACATCGCCGACCGCCTCGCGTGCTCCAATTACCCGGGATCGAATGAGACCCTCGCGCTGCTCGTTTTTGATGTAGCGCAGATTGTCGTACTTCAGGCGGGCCCGCAGATCTCCGTGTAGGTGGAACTCCAGTTCGGGCAGGTCGCTGTGATCGTCCACCAGGATAATCTCGCGCAGCAGATAGCTAGGCGTGCGCTCCAGGACCGTTTTAATCGACCGCATCAGGGTCATCTTGTGCTCGTTGTAGAAACACATGACTATGGAGGCCTGGGGAAGGTTCTCGGCTTCGGAGGTCTCCTGGCGGTCGCAGACCTTGTGCCGGGTGTCGGGAATCTGCCGGAAGAGCCCTATATTATTGGACACCAGGGCGTTGAAGGCGTGGTGCTTGTAGCCAATGTCCCGGATGTACTTGTCCTGCTTGTTGCGCACTACGCCTAATAGCTCCAGCTGCTCGGGATCACCAGGCGGATTCGCTTCTCCCGGGGATTCCTTCGCCACAGTGGAGTTCCTGACTTCGTTCGGTGTGCATCCGATGGTGACCCTGGCCTGGTAGCTCAACTCTGCCCGCGGTGTTGCGTTCCCATTCTCGATCCTCCAGCCCGCCGACCGGATGGAGCTCCTCAGACTGTGCGAGTAGAAGAGGAGCGCCAGCAGCCAGACGACCGCCACCAAAAGGGTGCCCAGGCCGCAGGACTTGCAGAGGAGGCGCTTGATTTGCATCATGGGACGAGATTCGCTGACGTTGCCTCTTTGGCTGGCTGGTTAAGCAGCTATTTCGTCACTTGCATGATATAAACGGAATAAATTAAAAGCGAAGACTCAGCTGCGGGCGATGGCGCCAGGGCTGAACACTACGCTTCTTCCCCGCCAAATCTGGCTTGTTTTTTAACCGGTTTGAGCGGGCTTTTAGCCAAAAACGTTCTGATGAATGAGCTAAATTGTACATTTCAGATTCAATTTTGCTCAATTTAGTGAAGCAAATTTAGCAATTTAGCAAATTTAGCCGCCAAGCAAAGAACTAAAAAAATTCATCACAGGCCTTAAAAAAATGTTTGTAATATTAAGCTTTTAGATGGTAATTTTCGAAACAATTTTTTAATATTCTTGTATTATTTATTTATTGGATTTTGAGATACATTAATAAAAAAATGCATTCATTTATTTACTTTTCATTTGATAGTGAATGTTTTGTGAATAATATTTCAAGGTGATCTATCGGTCGAAAGGGATAAGCCAATGTTCTTTTCAGATCGAATGTTATTTACGTCGAAAAAGTATGTAAAATACATACAAATAGTTAGATATCTTACATTTTACTATGTAGATATTTTAATTTTTCAATCTGAAACACAGTAATAAAAGTTAATAAAACTCTCGTATTCTGTTTCATTTTTAAATTTATAAAATGAGTTTACAAAATACTAAAATAGTACATTGTATTCCTTAACAAGTATGTAACAGAAAATTTGCCACCTCAGATACATTTTAAAATTCTTCTTAGTTTCTTCCCCGATGATGTGTGTTAGAGGCGGGTAAAAGATTACTCAAAAATCAATTCTAATAACAAATAACAGTCACTTACCTATCCATAATCATCTTAAGGGTGCTTCGCTTTAGCTCAAGTAACACAAAAACGAAAATACCAAAACTTTGATGCACATAGTGGGCAATCCCAATGACTGGGGATTACAAATTGTCAGTAGAGAGAAAAACGCCAAAAGAACCTATTTAAAAGTAGAGCTTATTTTTATCCGCAAGGCCATCGTTGCATTGACCATTGTCCATATTCTTGCGGGGGCGGCAGACAGTTTTCATAGCGTCAATTTCACGGAATTTTCGAAGGTATCATTTTCGTAATAGTCGGAATTTGAAAAATTCGGATACGTCGGATACTACCAAACCATAATCATCCTCCTCGTCGATGTTAGAGATTTAATCTACTTGTTTCCGTAAATAAAATCATCTACACTTAAAAAATTAATCGCCCTGAATTTTAGAAAATCGCCTATGGATTTGCTCCACTGGCGATTTTTTTCTTTAAAATAAAAAAGTTTTCTACAGGTAAAGAAAATTTTCTTCAAATTAATCAAAATTTATTAAATTTAAGAAATTTTCCAGGAATATAGAAAAAAATCGCCAGTAAAGCAAATCCACCATCGAAAAATTCAAAAGTTCATTTCTATTGGTAGGGGCTTTATAAATACCGTTTTATTTATTTCCTATTGCATTATGCCATTAATACATCGTTAATATTCATATAACATTGATCGTTTTCTCCCTTCCTTGCACGCGACTACAACAAATACTCAACAAAAAATGATTGATAAAAGGAGATACAAAAATTCATATATATACAGGGATTCAACAAACAGAAAACTTGGTCTATCGAACGTATTTAGCTATATATTTTGGGGCCAAACGAGTGTTGGTGCTTAGAATAGAGCGATAAACTTTTCGAAATTTCATAGTCAAAACTTTGGTTTCTCTAACGATGCGTGAGAAATATTCGCGCTAACCAACAAACGTGTTCAATTCTTGTTTAATATTTATGCTTAATGGATATTATTTATGTTGAAAGTGGTTGTGTCTTATTATCGGGGAGGGCTTTTATATTTTGTTTTTTTTTTGTGGTTGCTGTCGCTGTTGTTGGCTCACACATTAATGCTTAATCAAATCATTCAACTACATACATTGGTTTTTGCTTGGGCTTCGGTAGATTACGAGTCGGCTAAAAATAAAAGTTGATTTGTATATCTAGGGTTGCGTAAAGTTAAGGTGCATCCATTTAGCACGAGCACTGATCCTTGGCGCCCGTAGCCTCGTTGCTCAGCGAAGTTCGCGAGGGCTGCGAAGGCCGGTGCTGAACTCCGGATTCAGAGGCGTTGAGGTCGAGCCGACCCTCTTGGATGTTCTGGTAAATCTTGCGAGCAGTCTCTAGAAAAGCCTCCTCCACATTTTGGCCACTGTTAAGGGAGAAATTATAATTAGTTTTTCAGTACAGAAATTATTTATGTGGTAATTGAAAAACTAGCCCGTATGAATATTTAAAAAATAAGTACAGAAATATTTGTAATGATTGTAAAATCAAAATCACTCAAAATATTGCAACATTAATATTGTTAAAAAGAAAAAAACCTTTGCAGGGACTATTTAAACTTCCTGCCGCCCACTTTGAACCTTTTTAAGGTAGTTAAACAGTTAAAGCATATGCAATGCCTGAATTCTATTCTGAACTCACGTCATAGCACTCGCTTCGAGAAACATGAGGCCGTTCTCATCGGCAAACTCCTTGGCCTCCTCGTAGGTTACTTCGCGAGTGCTCTCCAGATCGGATTTGTTGCCAATGAGAAAGATCACAGTGCTGGGGTTGGTGAGATTGCGAGTGTCGGTGAGCCAGCTGCTCAAGTGATTATATGTAGAGCTGAAATCGACAGGTTTAAGTACGCTAAAGGTAAAGTTTTCAGTTTGCTTACCGTCTGGTAATATCGTAGACCATCAGGGCACCTGCCGCTCCCCGGTAGTAGGAGCGTGTAACAGCCCGGAATCGCTCCTGGCCCGCTGTGTCCCAGATCTGTAGCTTGATCTTCTTGTCGTCCACCTCGATGATCCGTGTGCCGAACTCCACGCCAATGGTGTGTGGACAATTGGCCATGACTGAGATTTGGGAAATTATTAGGATTAGGTTCAAATTAGATCTCTTTCCGGACAATACTCACATTTCTTCTCGGTGAACTGGTGGAGCAGACAGGACTTGCCCACGCCCATGTCACCAATGATGATGTACTTGAAGATGTAGTTGTAGTTGTACGGCGCTGCAGTCATGTTGGGACCTAAAAACATGCAACATTATTAATAATAATTTGACTACCTATTTTTCAGGTTATTTTTCACATTTTTCTATGATATAGTCTAAGCGTTCGTGTAGCTTGTTCACCACACTGCGCACTTTGCTCATCTTGACATCGACGGGCATGAACTCCGACCCAAGCAAATGGTTCGCTATCGCTGGTGTCAGGTGCTCATTTGAATGTCCGACCGTTGGCGCTGCTTATCAACAAACTGAGGCGCTGCATTAATTTGTTCTGCGTCGGCTCCACATTTTGTTCCCCTTTTTCGAACTGGCCCCGATATTTCTTTTTAAGGCATGCTTGTGTTTGAACAGCCGACCGGGTTTGTTTATTTGCCAACTGGAGTTCACAAAAAATAAAAGAGCCCACTGATGTTTCCAGAGTGGCGGGTAAAAACCCTCCATACCACTTGACTTTGGATTTGCGGAGTGTCAGTATCGTTCGAAAGCCTTTGATGGGGCCCGCAGTCGAGGGGAGCTTGAGAAAGTGAAGCGAACCCTTCACTCAAGTCGCAAGGGATTAGGCTCAAGGTCGCCTGGTAATCGTGGGAATTTAATTATTAAAAGCAGTAAACTCACTCATTGAGGAATACCTAATTGATTATTCCACAATTGTATATACCAACCGATTCATAAAAAACTTGATGTGGGAAAAAAAATATTTCCATTCAATTAAATCAATAGTTCTTTATAATCTTGACTTTTTGTACAGCTCTGCGAAAGAATAATCACATATCAATACAAAATTAAGCTTTTAAATAAGTACTACTAATCAAACTTCCTTAAAAAACCATTATATGACAGCAAAGAAATTCAGAAAATCAAAACTAATTTTTTATGTCAAGGAAGTAATAACGGTATTACAGCTAATATAATATGGGTTCTTATCACGTTTCATTGCTTGTCAAACTGCCAAGTAAATATCAATTTTATAGACTCTCCAGCGGGCAATTAAGATTAAGCAGTGGGTCTCGGTCTCGAGTCTTATCAGTCAAGCGCCAAAGGCCACACATCAGTGGAGCAATCAATGAATGCGAAATCCGCCAGCTTGCTCATACACATATTTGCAAATTGCGTTGAATGGAAGTGGATCATCCGCCCCTCCTCATAAAAGAAACACAAAGGCGCACCCATAACTAGGCGAAAGAACTAGAAAGGAGCTTAGCTTCGTAGAGCCGAAGTTTTGTTACCCTATAACAGATATTAAATGTAGTAAAATCCCCAATAAGACGGAATAAAATTCTTTTTGAAAGAAAACGGGAAAAACTAGGGTAAAAGCGCGTTAAAGGGCGATAGCGCAAAATTAAATTAAATAGCTTCTAAGAATATACAAAAAATTGATAACAAAATTCTAAGAAAAATTGTAATTCCATTGATGTTACTCAGCATTTTGTAAGCAGCTCATTATTAAATAGGAGTTTGTGTCGGATATTTTCCACTATATTAAATTAAATACATTGCTTGGAAGAATATACAAAAAACTGAAGAAAAATGGTACTTTCATTGATGTTACTCTGCATTTGGTCTGCATCTCATTGTTATGAAAGATAATGTGTCGAATATTCCCCACAATACCATACCATAAAATGATCTTATACCTTTCCTTTGGAATAATCCTATGATTGAGTCCTTTATGGAATGATTAAAATAATTAATTTTTTCAGCATTATCTGAGATCTAGAAAATAGGCTGGATACACATAAACGGTCGGCTTTGCCCCACACTACCCTAAAACAAGAGAGAACGCTATAGTCGGGTTGGTGTCCCGACTATCTAATACCCGTCACTCGGCTAAAGGGAGTGCGATGGAGATGGAGATATGAACTTTGATCAGCAATAACTTTTTAACGAATGGTCCGATTTAAAAAATTTCTTCTACATTTCGATAGGTATTGATAAGCACAACAAAACTGCATTTTTACTTTTCCGAAATATTTAAATTTTTAAAATCGTTTATAAGCGACTGTGGGCGTTAGAGGGGGCGTGGCACCTTTTTGAAATAAACTTGCGCTGCGTAGGAGTTTCAAGAATCTTCATGCCAAATACCAATCCTCTAGCTTTTATAGTTTCCGAGATCTCAGCGTTCATACGGACAGACAGACAGACGGACAGACGGACAGACAGACATGGCTAGATCGACTCGGCTAGTGATCCTGATCAAGAATATATATACTTTATGGGGTCGGAAACGCTTCCTTCTAGCTGTTACATACTTTTGCACGAATACAATATACCCTTTTACTCTACGAGTAACGGGTACAAATATACACGCTATTTTTCTAAGAAAAAACAAATCAGATCTAAAACCATCCCTTAAAAAACCATCGTATGTCAATAGATCTAATTACTCATCCGAGTGACAAACATGTGATGAAAACTGTAGTTCTCTTTGGTAGGGTATCAGAGCATTCAGGGGGTGTATACAACAACAATAGAGTGGAGTGGGGCTGGCTAACGACAAAAACAGGAGAGAGCGAGAGCGCAGGGGAAAGTTTTGCGAGCACGAGCACCCACTGCTGCACTGCGTCACCCTTTTCGCGGATGGTTTTCCATTTCGTATAATTTAATCAGTCTTTAATTGGCTTAAGGAAAACGGTGAATATTACTCACCGTTTTAGATCACTTTAGTACACCTTAGGGAGCGGAAGGAACGCAGAATGTAGGGCGGTTACGAAGAGCGGGGGGCGTGGATCTGTGTGTGTGTATGTGCGTATTGTTGTTTGGTTGGGCGGAATTAAATTGCAGCTTTCTGCCAATTTGGCAATGCAAAATGCAGCTCAGTCCCGTGCTATCACACACACTGGCGTCGCGGGGTACGGGGTATTATTGCAATTATTTTCAATTTACAGGTCGAGTAGTCGTCGATGCAAATCAGTACACTCTCTTTGTTTTGCTTTGGGCTCGGGGGTCACACTGACTAATAAATAATATTCCAGTGTGACCCCAAATAGGCGACACTGCTAAGCTAGCGAAGTCATCCACCTTTTAGAGAGACCGTTTGTGGCTAAGCGTGCCATCTCTAATGGTTTTGAGGGGCGCACGTGTTGCGGGTTTCGTTTGTTTATGTTGCAAGTTCTTCGTAAATTACGGCCAAAATGTTCGTAAACGAAGTCAACGATGTGAAGATCTACAACCTGAGCGCCGGCAAGTCGGTGCCAGACGTGAGTACTAGGATATTCCCAATGCAAAGTAGATATAATCAAGAATATCCCCTTAACAGTGGCTCACGGATCGGCGCAAGCGGTCGCAGCTGAAGAAAAAGGCGGACTCCCGGCGGCAGATTGAGCTCATCCAGGACTTCGAGATGCCCGGCGTGTGCACCAGCATCCGCATGAGCCCCGACCAGCAGTACATCCTGGCCACCGGCACCTACAAGCCGCGCGTCAAGTGCTTCGAGGTCGCCAACCTGTCCATCAAATTCGAGCGCTGCTTCGACTCCGAGGTGACCACCTTCGAGGTGATCAGCGAGGACTACAGCAAGATGGTGTTCCTGCAGTGCGACCGCTACGTGGAGATCCACGCGGCCCACGGGCGGCACTACAGGCTGAGGATTCCGCGTTTCGGGCGCGACATGAAGTACCACAAGCCCAGCTGCGACATGTTCATCGTGGGCGTGGGCAGGGTGAGTACAGCTTTCTGCATTCAAGTAGCTTCCCAAACTAACATCCTGATTAACAGGACATCTACCGACTCAACTTGGAGCGCGGCCAGTTCCTGCAGCCCCTCGAAACGGATGGCAGCTGCCTGAACGCCTGCGAAGTGAATCCGGAGCACCATCTCCTGCTTGCGGGCACCAAAGAGGGCACCGTGGAGGCCTGGGATCCGCGGACGAAGCAGCGCTGCTCCACCCTGGACGTGGCCATGAAGTTGCCGGGCGTCAAGGAGTTTCCCTCGGTTACGGCCCTTAAGTTCCGGAATGGATTGCACATGGGCGTGGGAACAGCTTCGGGACATGTCCTGATCTACGACATCAGGGCCAAGCAACCGCTGCTGGTGAAGAACCATCTGAATCGATTGCCCATCAAGCGGCTGGCCTTTAATCCTGCCCAAAATGCCGTCTACAGCTTGGACGAGGCCACGTTGAAGCTGTGGGACGAGCAGACTGGCAAGCAGATCGCATATGTCGAGTCCACTACGTCTTTTAACGATTTCTGCACCATTCCCGACACGGGCATGTTCTTTGTGGCCCAGGAGGATGTGAAGATGATGACCTACTACGTGCCTGCCATGGGCCCAGCTCCGCGCTGGTGCTCCTTCCTGGACAACCTCACCGAGGAGATCGAATCGGAGGTTGTGGAGAATGTGTACGATGACTACCAGTTTGTCACAGCCAAGGAGCTGGGCGAACTGGGCATGGAGCATCTCGTCGGCAGCAATCTGCTCAAGGGCTATATGCATGGGTAAGTTTTAAATCTATCTATCTATTTATCTATCTAATGCCTTGAAATCCCTTAGATACTTTATGGACGCTCGATTGTACAACAAGGCCAAGGCTGTGGTGGAACCCTTCGCCTTTGACCGCTTCCGCAAGGACAAAATCCGACAGGAAATTGAGAGCGAGCGCAAGTCGCGCCTTCAAATCGAATCCAAGCTGCCCAAGGTCAACAAAGAGTTGGCTCTCAAGATTATGGACGAACAGGCTAATCCCTCGAACAGCTCCAAGCAGCGCAATGTGCCCAATCTGCTGGAGGACTCGCGTTTCAAGGCCATGTTCGAGAACGCCGACTTTGCTGTCAATAAGTCTGCCGAGGAGTATCGTCTTCTGGCTCCTGTTTTGAACCGTCTGGATAAATCCAAGGCCAAGGAACTGAAGAAGCGTGTGGAAGTGGCTCATGTGGCCGAACTGCATGCCGACGAGGCCCAGCAGCGTGAGGAAAGCGACAACGACGAGGATCTGTTCGGCTTTGAGAAGAGCGATGGCGAGACAAAGGATGATAGTGGGGACGAAGCATCTTCTGACGATGAAGACCGAAGGGAGTATGTGAAGGAAATGAAACAGGCGTACAAGCAGGTGAAACGACAGCGTGAGGACGAAGAAGAATTAGAAGAGGAAAATGACGAGCAGCTGCAAGATGAAACTGCCGATTCTAAAATAGCACCCCAAACGAATGGATACCATCAAAAGCCCACTACCAATGGCAACCGCTTCACCATGACCGCCCTGGATCAGCATCAGAGCAGCAGTCTGGTACAGCAGCGCATCAAGAAGGCTAGCCTGCAGGATCGCGTGACGGTCATGTCCCAGTTGGAGGGCCAAGTGACCAATGTGGGTCGCTCCCTGGGCAATCGACAGATGACGTTCGAGGTGAACAAGCAGAAGAAATCACAGTTCCATGCCAAGAAGCGCGAGGCGGAGATGAAGAAGCATCGCGAGGAGCGAAGGAGCATTGTCAGACCCATCAAGTCGCTGAGACTGAAGAAGGTTAATTTTAAGTAAAAACAAAAAAGTTGCATTTAGTTCTGTACATAAATTCATATGTTAAATTAATGATCAAATATTAGTGAGAATTGAATAACGGCAGGGTGTCGACAAAAGGCTCAGTAGATTCGTCATAAGGTACATCATATTCGTCTATGGAATCAAATTGGGCTATCTGCAGAGGCTCTATCTCAACATCAGAGTACGTTGCTGTCGAGACTTCACTGTCTTCGCTATACTCGGAATTAAAGCCGCTCTCACTGCAGTTATCTTCATCCTGGATCGATTCTTCAGCTTTGGAATAACCATTATTGAGTGACAGTTGGTAAATTGGATGACTTACCATTGACGATAGCCCTCGATCTTGGTAAATTTTCTACCAAGTGTAAGAGCGCTTCTGTTACTGGACCCGTAACAGGCTCCCGCATCTTTTCAAAGTACAAGCGGAAAAATAGCTCAGAGTTGATGAGCTCTAGAGGTTTCTCCTGGATTCCCGTCTGAGTGCAGGCCAACAAGGCCGATTGCTCTGCTCCCATATTCACAAATCGAATATCAAAGGTATCCCCAGTAAAATTATGATGACAAATGGTTTTGACCTCCTTTGATTGTGCACATTTTGAAATGCATTTAGAAAACATGTTCGATATAATATTTAAGAAAGTTTTATTAAATATTTGAGCTTAAGGTATTTTTTATAATATTTTATTCAGCTGAAAAACTTTAAAAAAAATTCAACATTGCTTAAAATTAAAAATAATTATTAACCATTGCAGAAGGTATGTGTCTTGCAATGGAAATTAATTATCCGGAACAGGCCTTAGAATAATGCTGGTGGTTGACCTATTAGTATTAGCCACAAGCTAAGATTTCCATTGAGCAGCTGTGACTTTTATTAGCGATTATTTATTGAAAGTTTCTCCCTTAAATCAATAAAAATTGCTAATTGCACTGCCATTTGATTTCTAGATCGAAGTAAACACTTAGTCACTGTTTACATATAAAGCGTTATAAATTCAATTTACAGGCTGAGCTTTTAAGCTTTTGAATTGGCCAACTTGGTGGACTTGCGTTTAAAGCTCGGCTTAGACAGGCTTACAAAGTTGACTTTTCAAAAGCTATTCAAAAATCTTTATCAATTTGCGGTATAAATAGGAAGCTGTTTTAGAATTTTCAGCTCATTTCAAGTTTTCCTTTTGTGCCGATTGTGTCTGTTTTTAAGTTGAAGGTAAAAATAGTTTTGTAATCTTTTTTTCTCAAAGAACCTAAATGATTACTAAAGTTGTGTGGTTCTTGTGCTTAAATTCTAAGGCGCTATATAAAAAAATGTTTTTAAAAAACGTAATGAAAATGTAGATACATTTTTCATTAGGAGTTATTTTAAATTTTCTTTTTAGATACAAAAATTATTATCTCAAGCATGGTATCATATTAAATTACCTACCTCATTGCGATATTCGCATTTAGAGACCGACATGAATAGTTTTAGAATTTTCAAGCTTCAGCAATTCTATCCCAGCCATATGCTAATAACAATGTTTTTCGAACCATTATAAAAGTTGGCTAATTGAGGCCTCTTGCCCACAGATCAGCGTAATGACAGGCACAAAAAAATAAACAACTATGTATTGAGATTTTATCTAAACAAATGTGCCAACCGGTTGGACAAAGGCCCATAAATACACAGATAAAAGTCCCACAAAGAAAAAAAAAATAAAGAAGCGAGACTTGGCGTAGACACCAGTATGTCCAATGCTGAACTTTAGCATATTGCAAGACACATCGAGGCTTGGCTTACGGCCCGGTCTTCACAAGGTCTTTCGGAATCCATGGCGACAAAATGTTGGAGGAGGCCGATGATCAATCAGAGATCGGTACTTCACAAGACCCCAATCCACCTTGAACCTGAAGTTGCTTTGAGGAAGTACTTAACTCCCCTTAATTGTGCACGTTTTTGTAAATTGTCACATTCATTTCTATTCGATCGTTATCGAATGGTAATGCCAATATAAAAAAAAAAACAATTATAAAGATACTCTTCTATGGAAATGTACTGCAAACTGGTTTGGGCTTTATACAGTTTTCGTTTACGTGCGAAAAACCAGTTTGATGATTTTTTAAAAATCGGTTTTAATCCGCCTGCATCTCATCTTGGCCAATTTCAATATTGAATAAAGCTTTTTGTTTGTGGCTTCTTGTTTCTGCGAATCTGAAGATTTATGAGCCGAGCGTGATTGAAATGTTAAGTTAATTTCGATTCATTTAAGCACTTAAAATGTTTTGACTGAGTTTTGGGGACTTCTATTTGGGGTTCCTGACGTAGCCGGTTTCTAGCAGAAAATTACAACCTTATCTTAAATCTTGTTTAATATCTAGCAGTCAACAGTCAAGGCTGCATATATACCCATTATGGCAGCAGAAACTGAACAAACTGCATAATAAACGTTGGCGGTGACAAACTGCATAATTGGAGCTAGTTTTCAATATATTTGTAACTGCCTACGTATATGTATATTTGTAAACTTATCAAAGGAAAAAAAACTTCAGCAAAGTCAAACTGGCCAAGGCCAATGAAAAAAGTCTCACTTGAGTGGAAATGTTAATTAATTAATTTATGAAAAACTAGTAAATGCAATTAAACAGCATGCACAGAAAAAGCAACAAAAAGGTTAGCGGAAAAATTTAAACAATAACCGGCAGCAAATAAATTGTATTGTAATTCAATGCACTTTTGCATTGAACTTTTCTACTTTCAAACTAATATCTTCTACATCTGAGAGACTTGTTCAACAATTAAAATATTTAAAGCACTTTTAAAATGGTTTGGAATATAACACGAAAGATATTCTTTTAACAAAAGTATATTTACTTGAATTTTAGAAATATTAGCATTTGTAATACATTTACAACTACTTAAATAATATAATATTTAATAAAAAAAAAATTTTTTTTTTTTAATGCGACTTTTGTTTTATATTTTAACATAAGTTAATATACTTTTAATTATGATATCATAGACAGTTAATTAATTTGTCATTTTATATTTTCTATTTAATCAGATATGTTCCGTCTCCTGGTGATTGTGGCCTGCCTGGCCATCAGTGCACACGCCTACTCCGAGGGAGCTCCAAAGGCTGCCTGCCGCGACTTGACCCCCCAGCACGGAGCCAAGTTGCAGACGGACAAGCCCCCGTACAGCATCTCCGGTGCGCCCCATGTGCGCGGTGACCAGAAGCTCACCCTGACCCTGGGTGGCGATGAGTTCCTCGGCTTCATGATCCAGGCCCGTGATGGCCAGAACCGCGTGGTCGGCCAGTTCCAGGTGGTCGATCCCAAGCACTCGCAGACTTTGGAATGCTCCGGCAAGGACGACACCCTCACCCATTTGAAGGCCACCAAGGGCAGCCCGCTGAAAAGCGTCACCTTCGACTGGATCCCTCCAGCAGGCTACAAGGGCAATGTGAAGTTCATGGCCACCGTGGTCCAAACCGGATTCGTTTACTGGGTGGGTCGTGTCACCAAGGACGTCGATGTGGAGTAGGCGCATGTCTTTCCAGTGCTTGTGATAGAATTATTCATGGTTTGTCCAAAATCTATGTCTACCGTTAATGTTCCGATTAGCTTTGGAGCGTAGTATTCTTGAAAATAAAGTCGAAAAAAGGTCGTTGATGGAAAAAGTGTATCGTGGTGGGCTTCTAAGAGTTTTTCTTATAAATTAACATTAAGAAAAGTTGGCTTAAAATCTGAAAATATTTCAATCCACCAATTCTTGGTATAACGGATACTTTTTAAAAACCGATAACTTTTGCGCTCCTGGTCAGCTGTTTGTGGACGCAACGCAATCAGTTTTTTTTTAATTTTATTTATTTAATATTATTATTATTATTTTATTTAATACAAATCAAAAAAAATAAAAATAAATAAACAAAAATTGAAATTCATCGATATTCCAAACTTTTGGAGCTGCCAACTCTTTTTCTACACCAATGGCGGAGTTGCCAATTTTAGGTTTAGTTATGTAATTAAAAGCACTGAGATATGATATGTATACGAGTAGATGGAACTTTTCTACAATAGTTTAATGTTTTCAATTTTTATACCCGTTACTCGTAGAGTAACAGGGTATATTGTATTCGTGCAAAAGGATGTAACAGGGAGAAGAAAGGTTGGGATTTCCCGCACATATTTATGGGATTCCTACGCAGCGCAAGTTTATTACAGCCGAGCGCCACGCCCCCTTTAAAGATTTCCGAGAAGTATAAATGCAATTTTGTTGTGTATATTTATACCTATCAAAATGTAGAAGACATTTTTAAAATCGGACCATTTATTAAAAAGTTATACGTAATCAAAACAAGAGAGAACGCTGGTGTCCCGACTATCTAATACCCGTCACTCGGCTAAAGGGAGTGCGATGGAGATGGGGATATGAACTTTGATCAGCAATAACTTTTTAACGAATGGTCCGATTTAAAAAATTTCTTCTACATTTCGATAGGTATTGATAAACACAACAAAACTGCATTTCTACTTTTCCGAAATATTTAAATTTTTAAAATCGTTTATTAACTATTGTGGGCGTTAGAGGGGGCGTGGCACCTTTTTGAAATAAACTTGCGCTGCGTAGGAGCTCCAAGAATCTTCATGCCAAATACCAATCCTCTAGCTTTTATAGTTTCCGAGATCTCAGCGTTCATACGGACAGACAGACAGACGGACAGACAGACATGGCTAGATCGACTCGGCTAGTGATCCTGATCAAGAATATATATACTTTATGGGGTCGGAAACGCTTCCTTCTAGCTGTTACATACTCTACGAGTAACGGGTATAATAATATCTATCGGCCCTGTTCTAGTTTTCACTTCCGAAAAATTCACACGGATTCGAATTTCCCAGACCTGTTCCAAGACTCACTTCCGAAAGAACTGTACGGAATCGAATTTCCCTCTGTTGTTACTCTGTTAACTTCCGAAAAATTCACACGGAAACTTTCCGACAAGCATTTGACAGGCGGATTTAAATCCGGCAGTATCCGGCCTGTTCCAGTTTTCACTCGGAAGTGAATTTGTTAACATTGTCGAATTTCCCTTTAACATAATATATAATTTCCCTCATTTGTTCCCCTTTTTGCATCTAGCGCTACACAATACTGAAAAGAAAAGGGTTGCTGAGTTCTCCAAAAAATATCCCCATTAAAAAGGCTTCGCTCAGTTTAAGCATTAAATTAAGTGAAATTTTAAACCAGCCTACCATGATAGCCCTGGCCCATTTTAGCCAAATCCGAGCGGAATTTAGAACAAGGGCAGGGGATTTGAAATAATTGTCAAGGCTAGAATTGACTGGTTTTTGAGGTGCAACCACAAAATAATTTTTATTAACTCATATATGCAAATAATTTCGATTCCGATGATGCAATTATGATCATAAAACATCAAGGAATATCATAAAAATATAAATGGATTTTAAAGCTATCGCAAAGTATTTTTAAATAATTAATATTTATACTGCCGGATTTAAATCCGCCTGTCAAATGCTTGTCGGAAAGTTTCCGTGTGAATTTTTCGGAAGTTAACAGAGTAACAACAGAGGGAAATTCGATTCCGTGCAGTTTTTTCGGAAGTGAGTCTTGGAACAGGTCTGGGAAATTCGAATCCGTCTGAATTTTTCGGAAGTGAAAACTAGAACAGGGCCGTATAAAAATTAATTATTTAAAAATACTTCGCGATAGCTTTAAAAGCCAATCATATTTTTATGATATTCCTTGATGTTTTATGATCATAATTGCATCATCGGAATCGAAATTATTTCCATATATGAGTTAATAATAATTATTTTGTGGTTGCACCTCAAAACCCGGTCAATTCTAGCCTTGACAATTATTTCAAATCCCCTGCCCTTGTTCTAAATTCCGCTCGGATTTGACTAAAATGGGCCAGGGCTGTCATGGTACGTTGGAAAATAATAATTTTGTGAAGATGATTTGTTAACATTCTTATTATGCCAGTTTTTTTTATGGTAAGAATGATTACACTAGTTTACAAAATAATATTCTTGGTGTGCTCCCCAGCAATTGATGGCAAATTCTGTTAGTGTTGGACCCCTAGATCGCGAAAATAGCATTAATTTTTTTTTCGATGGCACAGTTTTTTTTTAAAGATTTTTTAAAGTTCGAAATGTTAAATTTCGGACTTTTTTCGAACTTCTTCTTATATCTCGGCAGATATCCACCCGATTGGGCCAGTTTTAGTTTTATTTTAAAGTCAATAGATCAAAGCTCAACTTTGCCATACAGATCAATATGATTGGATAAGTAATGGCAGCGTAGAAACTTGACAAAGATGAAAAATGTGTTTTTTGGTCGACTGTAAGTCGGCTGTATATATCGTAAAAACTCGAAATAAATCCGTTGAAAAATCATAATGGGTACAAACTTAAAGTTTACATCCTACCGAATAAAACATGCCGGATATGGCCCAAATCCAAGGAAAACTGGATTTATGGTGGATTTTTAAAGTTCGGATTTTTCCACTTTTTTCGATTGACAAAGTCCAAATTTAAGATTTATCATAGGCGGCGACATGTAAACAAAAATGAGTGGTGATGGCAGCCGGGTCAAAAAATAGCTAAATCAGATATTTAAAAGCTAGAAATTTATAAAAATGAATTTAATTTTTAAAAATTCTTTAAAAAATATTAAAATTCTTGCGTTATGACTGAGAGTATTTTTAATAAGTAATATCCATCTGGACAATTCATTCTTAAAAAGTAGCTAACCTTAACTTTACAAAAGCATGCTCTTTTTAATTTACCACACACATTGCAAAAAGTGTTTGGACCATTTAAACAAGTGTATTCTTTTATCTTGTTCATTATTTTCTTATTTTTTTCTCTAATACGTACTCTTTTTTTCGTTTTTGATAAGGCAGTACTTATTAAAAAGAGCATGCTTTTGTAAAGTTAAGGTTAGCTACTTTTTAAGAATGAATTGTCCAGATGGATATTACTTATTAAAAATACTCTCAGTCATAACGCAAGAATTTTAATATTTTTTAAAGAATTTTTAAAAATTAAATTCATTTTTATAAATTTCTAGCTTTTAAATATCTGATTTAGCTATTTTTTGACCCGGCTGCCATCACCATTCTTTTTTGTTTACATGTCGCCGCCTATGATAAATCTTAAATTTGGACTTTGTCAATCGAAAAAAGTGGAAAAATCCGAACTTTAAAAATCCACCATAAATCCAGTTTTCCTTGGATTTGGGCCATATCCGGCATGTTTTATTCGGTAGGATGTAAACTTTAAGTTTGTACCCATTATGATTTTTCAACGGATTTATTTCGAGTTTTTACGATATATACAGCCGACTTACAGTCGACCAAAAAACACATTTTTCATCTTTGTCAAGTTTCTACGCTGCCATTACTTATCCAATCATATTGATCTGTATGGCAAAGTTGAGCTTTGATCTATTGACTTTAAAATAAAACTAAAACTGGCCCAATCGGGTGGATATCTGCCGAGATATAAGAAGAAGTTCGAAAAAAGTCCGAAATTTAACATTTCGAACTTCAAAAAATCTTTAAAAAAAAACTGTGCCATCGAAAAAAAAATTAATGCTATTTTCGCGATCTAGGGGTCAAACACTAACAGAATTTGCCATCAATTGCTGGGGAGCATTTTGGCTGTAAACTAGTGTTATTTATCCGAGATACCTTAAAACATGTTTTGGTTTAAAATATCACTTAATTTAATGCTTAAACTGAGCGAAACCTTTTTAATAGGGATATTTTTTGGAGAACTCGGCAACCCTTTTCTTTTTAGTATTGTGTAGCGCTGGATGCGAAAAGGGGAACAAATAAGGGAAATTATATATTATGTTAAAGGGAAATTCGACAATGTTAACAAATTCACTTCCGAGTGAAAACTGGAACAGGCCGGTATATATCTATATACTAATAATATCTTTGACATTTATGAAAGTTATGAAAGCAAGAATGACTAGGATAATTGCTCAACTTTTAAAGGTACTTTAAGCCTCGAATTGCATTTCGTCCTAGTTGACTTAACGCCGGTGCGATGATTAAAATATGGAAAAATTATACTGAATACATATATAACGGGTGTTTTTTTAGAGGTATAGAACTTTAAGTTGCAATAAAACAACGATGGATTATTCGATTGACATGAATTTTTTTTTATTCGAAAGATAATCTTGTGACATTACATTTTATATATGATTTCTGGCATATGACCGCCACGGCTGGCTCGGATGTAGTCCAATCTGGACGTCCAATTTTCGATGACTTTTCCCAACATTTGCGGCCGTATACACAGCGAATGTCAATGTCAATGACTTGACATAGCCCCACAGAAAGTAGTCTAGCGGTGTTAAATCACAAGATCTTGGAGGCCAATTTACAGGTCCAAAACGTGAAATTAGGCAGTCACCAAACGTGTCTTTCAATAAATCTATTGTGGCGAGGTCTTCTTTACCAATTTTGTTGTGTGTGACGTCACGGCCTCCACATATGTATGTATGTATGTTCTGCTGGCGCACTTTGCATTAAGTCGTAAATGTGTGTATGTAGCATTTTAAGTGTGACCGCGCAAGGGAAAAAATGAAAATACCAGTCACAAAAAATGTAAAATGCGCGGTTAAAAAATCGATTATATCGCAAATCTTTATACCCTTGCAGAGGGTATTATGATTTCAGTCAGAAGTTTGCAACGCAGTGAAGGAGACATTTCCGACCCCATAAAGTATATATATTCTTGATCAGCATCACTAGACGAGTCGATCTAGCCATGTCCGTCTGTCCGTCTGTCTGTCCGTTTCTACGCAAACTAGTCTCTCAGTTTTAAAGCTATCGGGCTAAAACTTTCCCAAAAGTCTTATATCTTTTGCAGGTAGTATATAAGTCGGAACGAGCCGGATCGGGCAACTATATCATATAGCTCCCATAGGAATAATCGGGAAAAAAAGTCAAAAAAATTATATCTTGGGTGGTTTTGAACCTATAACCTCCTACTTTTGGAAATGTCATTTTTTATCTAATTCTGAATTTCGAATAAAATTTTTTTTAAATCGGACGACTATATCATATAGCTGCCATAGGAACGATCGGAAAATTAATGGGAATTTAATATGAAATAAATTATTGCTTCGTTGGGTTTTCTGTATTCTCTTCTAATCTGGGATATGACTCTTTTTAAATGTTTTCGAATTTCGATTTCAATTTTATTAATATCGAACTATAGTTGTTCATATAGCTGCCATAGGAACGTTCGGAAAATTAGTGATTAATAGGAATTATCTGCAAGGGTATATAAGCTTCGGCTGGCCGAAGCTAGCTTCCTTTCTTGTTTCTTTTGTTTTCAAATGTTGAGTTATCTACAAACTTTGGATTTGTAAAAAAACAAAAATAAACAATGATTCGCTCTGCTATGTACACACACATGCACGAAATATGTATATCCAAGAAATCACAAGATAATACTGATATCCTTTTGCTAAAAGAATATTTAATTTACATTTCCACAATAGATTTAAGACATTTTGTAACCGATTTTTGTGATTAAAAATTCAAATCGCATTGATAATATTAAAAGAACATTAAATATTCAAACCAATTGATTCTCACGCTCTTTATTACACGTGCCTCATATTGTTTAAACAAATGCAAATGTCTTTATTAATATAAAGCTAAAGGTATGGAAATATATGTAGCTATTCTACATACATACATACATATTTTCTATCTTAATTTCCGCGGGCGAAGCTGCGGCCCACCTTGCTAGTCTTTTTATAAAATATTATTATTTAAAAAATAATATTATATCGACATACATGACGTGTTCTTATTAACTTAATATCATAACCGCGCACGATAAACTCGAGCTGCACGGTCACTCTAATAAACGCGAAGGCGCACGATTGTACAAACTATTCGATCACATACTTGAACGATCACAAACGATCATTCATGGGACGATCGCATCGCTTACCGCTCATTTCGTTTCGCTCACCCGAAGCGATAAATCTAAACGGATACAAGTAAATGATCGGGTGTATCCGAAAATGATTGACTCGTTGCAGCTCCCTGTTAGAAACAATGCTTACCTTGGTTGGGCTCCCAAGCCTAAAAACAACTGGCGCTTTGGACACCTACCCTTGTGCGAGGTTAACGGCCCCTCGCCGGAGAACTTGATACCACAATATACGCACAAGTATACGCGGCGGGTCGCCATACGGTTTATGACTACGGGATTCCTTTGACACTGCCGCTGGTGGGTTTTGGTCGACATATCTGTCTCGCTACGGAAGTCGCAGTAACGACACTTCCATGTCTTTGTTGCCGGGTCGCACGATCCGACGTGCTTCAATATTCTTTCACAGACCACTTTTTAATGCGGCACTTGGTGCACCTAAGCTCGTGCCTCGGCGACACCACCAGGTATGGAGGAGCATAATGGGTTTGGACCAGGTTCTCCTGCTCCTGCTCCAGATCAGCTGGAGGCGGCGTCTAAGGCCGTCCACTTCTTACGACTTCAGGTCCACCCACTGGAACCGGAACGGGCGCTAAATGGTTGGCTTTATACCGAAAGGCACTCAAACTATTCCTGCCCGCGTCGTTGACGATGGCAACAGCCGCCCGTGGCTTGCGAAGGGTTTGAACAGATCCGCTATTATGGCCGGCTTCCCATACAGAGCTACTGGGTCGTTCGCCGCCTCTTCCCGCCTGGCGTGGATTGCCCTCGGGTGGGCTGTCCTGCTCCAGATGTAGCTCCGCTGGGGGGGTCGGGGTCCTCAAAAGCTGGATGAGACGCGGATTGCCGGGCTTCTTTGGCTGGTGGTTGCTGTTTTTCAGCACATTATTCCTGCCCTGTGGCTTGGGGAGGGTTTTGACTGTTTCGGGTCTCAGTTTACCGACAGATCCCTCGCTGCCTCTTTAAGCGGAATTGAAATCGCCAAAGTCTCCATGGCCGCCAAAAGAGTTTCCTTCCTGCTCCAGATCTAGCTCCGCATCTAGCTCAGCTGGGGGGGTCGGGGTCCTCAAAAGCTGGATGAGACGCGGATTGCCGGGCTTCTTTGGCTGGTGGTTGCTGTTGTTCAGCACACTATTCTTGCCCTGTGGCTTGCGAAAGCTTAGGACTCCAAGTTTTCGAACAGATCCGCCATTATTCCATCCAGAGCTACTGGGTCGTTCGCCGCCTCTTCCCGCCTGGCGTGGATTGCCCTCGGGTGGGCTGCTGTACAAGGCTTCTGTGTGGCCGCCAAAAGAGTTTTCTTCCTGCTCTGGAGGGGTCCTCTGCACCTTAAATTTCCCAAAAGAAGCCGCCTCGGAGAATCCGCCTGCTAGGCGCTTGCAAGCCTTGGGCTTGGTCTTGGCATCGGGCCCGGGTTTAGTTTCAGGCGGCTTGGAGTTGGCGTGGTAATGATTAATAATTACGTTTCCATAAAAGTTTTGCGTCATTTTCTTTATTTTTTATTTCGTCTTCCACGCGGTTTCTAGGATTGCAGATTTGCAATTTTCGGACATCGATATCGATCATCGAAACGACAAAACAAAACAAAACCAAAACTGAAAATGGAACTGACAGTCCACACTCACAGGCCTTTGAAGAAACACGCACATTTCACGCCGGGTTGGGCAAGGGACCTCGTGGTGTGGATTCACTTTTAGGTTATGTTTGTGAATCACAAAAAACAAGACAAAGTATCTGGTCATATGCACTCTGCACAAAAAAAGAAAATGGAACTGAAGGATCTGGAATTTTTCGCGTCGAGCCCCCAGCGCTTGGAGCTCGCCAAGCAGGCGTTGGCCCTGTTGACGGACGAGTGTCTGATGGACGACACCGCCGCGGGCGTGTTTCGTTTCTTCTACAAGTTCGACTGGAACGAGCCGTTCTTTGTGATGGTGGACGAACTGACCCTGGGACGGAACCGCATCCTTGCGTTCCTGTCGACTTCCGCGGACGGGAGAAGGCGCAGAGTGTTCTGGCTGCGACTGTCCAGCACAGTCTACAACGAGTCCCAGCTGCGCGGAGCTTGTTCAGATCATGAACACCGTCGTTGGGATATTTGTCTTCATCTACAACGAACAATAAGACTCTTCATTCAGCAATCGGTCCTTTTTAGGAAAGGAGAAAAATTCGAAAGGAGACAAATTTTCAATAATATTTATTGTTTGACAGTATAAGCTAATTGCTAAATTAAATGAAACTTTTATTTTATTTTGTGCTAGTTGACATTTTAGGGCTAGTACTCAACCCAACAAAAAGTCGTACAAAACCAAAAACTTCATATAAAAACAAGAGAGAACGCTATAGACGGGTTGGTGTCCCGACTATCTAATACCCGTCACTCGGCTAAAGGGAGTGCGAGGGAGATGGATTTATAAACTTTGATGAGCCATAACTTTTTAACGAATGGTCCGATATAAAAAATTTCTTCTACATTTCGATAGGTATTGATAAGCACAACAAAACTGCATTTTTACTTTTCCGAAATATTTAAATTTTTAAAATCGTGAATAAGCTATTTTTGGCGTTAGAGGGGGCGAGGCACCTTCTTGAAATAAACTTGCGCTGCGTAGGAACTCCAAGAATCTTCATGCCAAATGCCAATCCTCTAGCTTTTATAGTTCCCGAGATCTCAGCGTTCATACGGACGGACAGACAGACGGACAGACAGACATGGCTAGATCGACTCGGCTAGTGATCCTGATCAAGAATATATATACTTTATGGGGTCGGAAACGCTTCCTTCTAGCTGTTTCAAACTTTGGGCTAGTACTCAACCTAACAAAAACTGGCCCAAAAAAAAATACTATTTTCAATCAATTATTTCTTGATGGTCCAGTGTTGATTAATTTAGTAATATCCGTGCATTATTTTTCGGTCACACTGGCTCAAAAACCTAAACAAACGTAAAATTCAAATTTTTAAATTGTATTTTACAAGCGAAATCAACCGTATAATCCATAGTTACAGTACTCGATAGTCATTGTAATTAGTCTTCTGTTTTTGAGAGTGTATTTAAGCGATTTTCGTTAAGGATTTAACTAGGTTGTTATCGGAATTGTTCGATAGCTCAAGAAATGAATTATTTTTTGAGCAGTATTTTAGTATTATGTTTCTTAACCAGTGTGACCGAAAAATAACGCACGGATATTACCAAATTAATCAACACTGGACCTTCAAGAAATAATTGACTGAAAATAGTATTTTTCTTTTGGCAAGTTTTTGTTAGGTTGAGTACTAGCCCTTAACTGCGCGCCAAATGTGGATTTTCCAACACTAATGCATAGCGGTATTTTTAAGTACATGCAAAACGGTCATACCCTCAGCTGTTCCCGCCGCTTGTTTTATAAGTTATCGATACTATCGAAATCGACAATCTTGTTTTATAATTAGTTATTATTTTCTGGATTAATTTTGATTATTGAACTAATTCCGAATGCTAAGGAACTTACTGCGCAGCTTCGAGACGGTGCTTAAGCTGCATGCAACCACAAACACTGGTGTTCCGTTGCACTGCAGTCGGCGCCTGCTCTTCTCGCAGTACGAAAACCCAGGAAGTCCCAGGAAATCGCTGCTGACCAGCGCCGCATTTGGTGGCAACGAGGCGGACAACGACTATGTGCCCTATCGCCAGGATCAGGAGACGGGCACCAAGGCCCGGGTGCTCCTCGAAACGTTGCGGGAACGCTTTCGCTTCACGGACGAGGAGCTGCAGAGGATCATCAGCGACGAGCTGGTGCACCGCACCTATCGCGGCAGATCGCTGGCCCTGACCCTGGACACACTGCAGCTGGAGGGGGTTAGCAGGCGCAGCTTCGTGGAGTATCCCTGGCTGCTGTCCCTGGACAACAGTGAGTCTATTTACCTGATCTGCATTGAGTCATTTACATTTTCCAATAATTACAGAGCGCCTAGAACTCAAGCTGCAGCTAATTAAGTCAATGGACATGAAGGACATCAACCACTTTGTGCCCTTCCTGCGCCTCACTGTGCCACGCCTCCGGAAGCTGGTTAGTGCCCTCAACTCGGAGCGGGGCACGATGCCGCAGCTAAATCGCGTTTACTACATCAGCGAGAAGCTGCAGGTCAGCCCCGATCTCGTGACCAAGTACCTGTGCAAGCGGCTCTTCATCCTGGAGATGCCCTACGAGATGTTTGAGAAGAACCTGCAGCACATGATCGACTACAATGTGTCGCCCATAAACGTCCTCAAGGATCTGTGGGCCTTTCGCTATACGCCAAAGTCGGTTCAGTTGCGTTTGGAGCGCGCCAAGCGAGCCAAGAAGGACAAAATCATGCCCTGGATGGTACGCTGTCCAGAGCCCATACTGCAGCGCTCCTTGAAGCTTTCCCTTGACGAACTAAAGGTCTTGGGGGAGTTCTCCTCGGTGGTGGAATACCTGGCCCATCGTTTGGGCTTTGGTGCTAGTGAGGCCAAGGTAATAATGGACAAGCATCCACAGGTGCACACGGTGAGGGTGACAAAGGTGAGTCATTGCATCATTACACAAAGAAAAGCAATAGTTCTTCAACTGTTCAACATTTAGATCAAGGAGGTGCTAGACTACTTACTTGATGAGGCCCAATTTACAAGATTTGAGATCGCCCAAGTACCTCGGATCTTGTGCCATAGCTTAAAGACTACAAAGGAGCGCATGGATGAGCTGAGATCCCATGGCTGTCGACCCTCCTCCCTGGTAATCCTTTGTCGCAGCCGAAGGGAGTACGAAAAATTCTTGCAGCACTGGATAAGTCAGAAAAGAGATCCGCAAACTGTTTCAGAACAATAACGATATGGGTTGAAATACTTGAACTGCAGTAAATTTAAGTTAACTATTTTCGTTAACACAAAAACTTTATATTCTTGATTAATTTCTGACTCTTTGGTCACATTTATTGCAGACAGCAACGGTTTACACATTGAAATACTTTCTTAGGACATAAATAATTAATTAAAACAGTTGTAATTGATTTAAATATTTTGCTTAGCTAACATTTAAATACGAATTGTGCTCCATTTGAATACCATTGCGTAGTTGTACTTCAACAGAGAGTAGCAGTTTGGTTTGTGACTGGCTTTATAGCTAGAGAAGACATGGAGTAAGCGCCAACAGATTCCAGCTTAAAAGTACACATAAAGCTATAAATTTGAATACCATCTTAGACATCTCAATCATCTTCACCCACTTCACCCGTTCAATAAGCTCGTTACACTTTCAACCTCGTCAGAAAAATCGAACTAAAAGCTAAGATCATTTTTGTGCTGGCTTAGTAATATCTTTGGTTGTGTAGACTTCGGATTAGATTGTACTCTTGATTTAGTCGCGCTGGGCCCGCCGTCTCTCCAACGCAACTTGCATAGACCAAATACTTAAGGGTCGCATGTAGCCGATGGAACGATAGCGCTTCTCCCCGTACAACGCTTCCGGGGTCTCGAAGTTCATGCCGATGCGCTCCGAAAGGGTTTTATACATGCCTCCGGCTGTCTGAAAGGCCTCCTCGAACATTCCCTCCTGTATCATGGTGGCTGCCAGAGCGTAGACTACACCTGGCCACACCTCCTCCGCCTGGATGTTGCTGTTGTCCACGTGGCCCGGCTTGGTGGGTTCGCCGGCGTTGGCTATGAAGCCGTTGGCCGCCCCGATATTGCCCTCATGGAAACCCATCACATTGTTGTCATAGATCCTCTTGAGGGCCGTGCGCACATTCTCCTTCGGATAGATCTCGTAGTCGAAGCCGCAAGACTTTAGATACCAATGACCGCACAGCTGATCGGCCATAATCGTATCCCGATGGCTGTGCGAGAGATCAAAGCGATAGTAGCTGCCATTCCAGAGCTTCTCCTCCAGCGATCGCTTGCCCTTCTCCAGAATATCCTGATAGCGCAGGCAATCGTTCGGCTGGTCCAGAATGGTGGCCATGGCCGACATGGACTGCAGAGCAGCCAACCACAGGCCGGAGCAGTAAGCACTGGGCCCGTCCATCACCCAGGAGTCGTAGGTCTGGTCCGGCATCTTTGTGTTCTCGATCAGGCCATCGTTGTCCTTGTCGTACTCAATGGTCCGCTCCATGATGGCCTTGCAGGGTCCGTACATGGCCTTCAGATAGCCAATGGCGTCCATTAGGTACACCTTTCCGTTGGTTTCGTTGATGTACATCGATGCAGATTTACGGTTCTCTAAAGTAGCGAAATAATTTAAAATAAATTCAAAACATATTTAATGAACTGAAAATTTTAACTTACGTTGCTTTTCATCGGCAGAATTTTTGCGCTTGTTGTCCTGGCTGTACAACTCATACAAGCTCTCCTTGTCGATGAACTCGATCGAGCTGAACTTGCTGGCATTATCCGCTTGTGCCTGGGCTAGTTCATTGAGGACATAGTAGTCCCGATACACTTGCAGAACGAACTTCGTATTGAGATCTTTCCAATCATTTACATCATGAATGTTGTAGCAGTTGATAAGGGTAAAGGGCTCTGGAAAGTAAATAAATTTATAGTTATAAAGATTCCTTGTAGAGATTTTTCAACAGACCTTCATCGGGATCTCCCAGATCGTGAGGCACACAATTCTTGACCTTCCGGGGCATCACCTTACCATCGTAGAGCATTTTACGGGTATCGTTTAGCTCTGCGGCGATGGCATCCTTGAAGTCGTACTGCAGACTGACCTGAAGATTGGGCCACAGATGGGCCAGAGCCGGCGATGCATAGAAATGGACATCGTAGGTGTTGTACATGCGATACTCGTGGCCCTCTAGATATCCAAAACGACCATAGGCGAGCCGGGGATCATCGTAGGCCAACTCCTTGCCCAGCGAGGAGTCGCACTTCAACCAGATGGTACCGCCATCCGAGATGAAGTAGAGTTGATTGAATATGGCGCACTTGTACCAGTCGGGAAGGGTCCTGCATGGCAGAGGATTAACATTAGCCTATTGGAAACTTAGTTCTAGGTAAACCTACTCATCAGTTAGTATGGGTCTCTGCCAGGCATCAATCAATCGCTCCCAGCTGGCGTATTGCTTCAATGCATGCTCGCAAATCTTGGGACCCGAATCGCCGCTGTCGTCGAAGTACTTGGTATAGTAGCGCGTGTGGGTCTGCATCTTCCTGGGGAACTGAATCTTTGGCATGTCCCAGGCCAGCACAAACTCCAGCTCATGCGAGGCCATTGGCTTCAGGGCCACCTGGGCACAGACGGCCACGCCGATATCTTTGGCTAAAGGGGAGGGAAATTCATAGGTTAGATTTAATTTTTAAAATCACAAAAAAAAAGTTTATTAAATTTAATTTTCTTTTGATATTTTTGCAAATAATAATCACGATTTCACTGACCAATGGATAGAAGCGTGTTATTTTATGCGTATTTATTTTAATATCTCGATTACTAGTAAGATAACATTTTTATTTTTTATTAATGATAATTATTGTTATCCTCATCACCATTATTATAATATATGTTTAAAAACAACTTGACGTTGACAATATCTATAAAAACATTCATGAATTTGCTGTGAACTTGGATTATAATTTAAATAATTTTTTTTTTTCAAAAATAGAGTTCAAAATTACATTGCCACTGTTATAACATCGATTCGGAAATACCATAGGCAAATATGTTTGACTTACTCTTCAGGGTCTCTGAGGTGGGCTGCTCGCTGAGCTGTCCATGCTCCTTGAGCTGAGCCCACAGCTGCTCCCCGTTGCCGGCGGGATCGAACTGGGGACACCGCGTGATGCTGATCTCGGGAAGGACTCGGCACGCCAGGTTATAGCTGCAGGGCATATCGGCGATCTTCTGCTTGATGGAGACGCCCTTGGCGTTGCCCTCGCTGATGAGCTGCGACTCGGCTCCGCCCTCGGCGTCCTGTTTCTTGTTGCCGGTGCCGTTCTTGAAGCTAAAGGTGATGGACACCTTGCGCTCCTGGTCGCAGACGTTCTCCACGCTCCACACGAAGACGGCGCACGGGAGGCTGGACTCCCGGTACTCGTGCGGGATGACCGGCGACACCTGGCGACAGGTCAGGCGCACTCCATAGTGGGACAGATCGTACTCCGTCCAGGAGCGAGGATACAGACCCGTGTAGCTGCAGCGGGAGTCCTCGATGTTCGAGTGCCACGCACTCAGCGGCTGCTTGGCGCGACTGCTGCAATTGGGCAGTTGACATTTAGTTCTTTCCCCATCCGGATCGCCATCCGGATCGCTGCTCTTGTCCCTGGTGCTGGATGGATATATGTGGTGTGTGTGTGATTGCGCGGGAGTGGCAAAGCAACAAAGCGAAACCAAATCGGAACCAAGGTGCAGAAGAAAGCAAAGGTAAAAGGTCCACCATACCATACCATTCCAAACCAAAACGTTGTCGTCGCGCCAGATAACCCAAAATAACCCAGAATCGGTGGTTTGTATGTTTAACATATCCATGTGGTGATTGTCGTCGGTGAGGTTTTTTTGTCGATAAGAGGTTGCGTGTTTAATAATTCGTTTTATGTGTGCATCAAGAATTAGAGAAAAATATTTAATTTTGAAGTTGTAATCTCCATTCGAAACACGTTTTGTTTCTTACAGTTTTTTTTTGTTAGGGAACACAGAAATCGACACCTACATACGAGTATTTATATGGTGTGTGGGGAGTTAGCATTTGAAGTAATCTAGGGTTATAGAAAGCTTCCACATTTCGTTAGAGGTTTAAGGTGGGGAGACATTTACATAGTGGGAATAGTAGAAAGATCAGTAGAGTAGTAGAAATCGTTTGGAGGCGATAAAGTTTGTTCAAGTGGAAAAATCAAAGGGGAAACACGAAGCCTATGTTTAATGATGCGTCTTCTACATTATGTACAGATCTAAAGTTATCAGAGGGTTTGGTCTTTAAGATACCTCATTAATGGAAGACAATAATTGAAACCCTTATCAAGTTCTTTGAAACCGTCTTTGTCAATTTTTCTTTGTTGAATTCGAAGAAAACAATGGCATTATCAAGTGTAGAAATGGTAAAATTAATATGCATTATAAGTTAAGTTGACTGACATTTAATACACAAAACACAAAAATACTGAGATATAATTAGAATGTTCACCTCTTCTAACAAGCCCCTTTAATCTCTTGTTTAAGTGCTCAGCTAAAACTTCCCAAATGAGCTGCATTTATAAATGCTAATGGAATAGCCATTAAATTATAGATACTCTCGATATCAAGTCTATATAAAATGACCCATACAATTTTGGCACGCTACCAACAAAAAGTTCGATGTTCTAGCCTACATCAATATGTTCTCTATAAAAAAAATACAAGGAAAACCCATCCAAACAGATAAATAACAAATAAAAATAACAGCTTACAATCGACAAAGGCTCGCAATGCATTGGTAATACATTATAGAGGAGGTGAGGGAGTTATAGAGTAGAAATTAAATTCGAAACATGCTAGCAACACGAATCACGCATAACAAACAGAAAATACGAGAGGAAACTAAATATGGATAAAATCGGGGAACAGGTAAAACTTTCTTTGCAACGATGGGCAGGGGGATAGAATGAGAGATAGATCGATTGGAGAAGTGTATGCTCACCTGCATTTGGAAAGCAGGCTCTGAAAGATGGTGCATCCCTTGGGATCCTTGATGGTCACAATGAACTGATTGGCCTGGACCACATTGTACTCGTAGATGCCGGGACGCATCTGGAATCGGCAGAACTCGCCGGCGTAGCCCCTTCCAATGGTGCCCCCTCCAATTCCGCCGATGGGTACTCCGTAGATCTGCTTGCCATTCTCCATGTAATAGTAGTCCATGTACACCCGACGACCTTCACGCGACACTTTCCAGTAGTAAGCCGCATATCTGTGTTGAGAAGAGAGAGAGAGAGGGTAGGACAAGTTAGATTTTGGTAGCTAATGTTTTCCCCACTTCCATTCCCATTCTCACTTCCAATCCCAATCCAATTGCGTGCCCTGACCCCGATGATGTCATAATTGCGAGTGCTTTCCCCCCAACAACCCCAAGTTTTCAGCTTAACGTTCCGTTTTTGCCCTCCCCCGGGGCTGCTTTGGGCCCTCTTTGAAGGTCAGCGGGCGTCTCGGGTGGCCAAAGTCAAGTGCATGGCTGGAATGCTGTCAGCCATACGGAAATGTTTCGAAAGCCAATGGGACAGGCATTTTAATGAGCCGTGTAAATCAGGGAAATCGTAAACGAAGTCAATTCGATGTTATAATCTTGTAATATGATTCCGGATTTTATTTCTTCTTTTGTTACAAAAACAATTATTATAATTATAATTTTAGAAATTCTTTAAAATATAGCAAAAACAGTTTCAGAGATCTAATCACCTATTAAGGTTGAACAATAGAATTCGTTTTGCCTTTTAAAAACGCACCTTTCGCAAACTTTGTGTTGAGTTCACAGCAAATAGACGCGCCTTCGTTCAATATCATTAACAAACTTAGTTATAAAAGTATGTCACTGCGTCATTAAAGACATTTTATATAAAGTAAAATATATAAATAGTTGGGAAAATATATATCACTGTAAATTTTACATTATTTAATTTTAAATTTTCTCTAAATAACACAAAAAATTAATTGTATATAATTTAACGTGTCTGTGGTATTTAAATTTACCAGCAGTTCTTGTATTTAACAACCCTCATGAATTTCGCAAAGGAAAAGCTGAGGAGGCTGGGACTCAGTTGACTCTCAAAGGAATTTTCGTTTGACGTCACGCAACCAGATAAGCTACGCACAGATGCGCTTCAATTTCAATTATCCAATTATTTCCAATTAAAAAATTGCAATTTCATCTTGCAGATTATAAGGCTTTTATTTCACTTACAGCCTTTTCATGGGGTTAGGAAAATTGCTCGACAACAACGTAAAGGCTAATTGAAAAGCTAGAAAATCTCCAGCTGGCCAATTGCAAAAAGGGGGGAAAAAAGGCTGTGATTCAACGCCCTAAGCTAATTCTTGGGTTTCCAGCCAGCCTGTTGACTTTTTAATTAAGCTGAATATAAGTGCACGGGGTTTTTCCGAGAGGTGCTGCTCTAAAGGAAAGTGCAAACTCTGTGGGTGGCAATTTTCATAGTTGTTGGGGTTAAGAGCTCATTCCGGAAATCCCAGAAAATCTTAAACAGGAGGCTGCTTACAAAAAATACCAACGTAAAGTATATAGGGACCCCAAATGTCCATCTTAAAAATTAAGCCAAAAATACCATTAATTTACTGGCGTTTAAGGGCAAAGTCACCAAAAATTCTCTCGATATAAACAGAAAATTTAACCGATACAAAAGGGTACAAATCGTACACAAAAATTGATCTGATAAATCAAGCACGAGGAGAATTCTTCTCAGCATCGCCGGCGCCGGCGATTTTACTGCCCGATAGGGTCTTCCGTTTTGGGGCAATGCTTCCTATGGACACTCCCTGGAAATCCTCCTCGAACAAGGCCGATGACAGCAGTTGGGATACGAATTCGGCACGTAGCAGTAGAAAGTTATCCTGCGGACGCCTAGAGAATCTCGGCGTTAGGAAGCGATAGCATAGAAAGCGTCTGCGCTCCTGTTCCCGCTGCCTGACCACCTTGGCCGGCTCCTCCTTGAGGCAGCGCAAGAAGTTCTCGGTCGAGGCAGCGTTGAGATTGGCCGGGTCGCTCTCCTCCGGCGGCAGATCAATGAAGTCCACATTGCGAGCGGTTAAGGCACGGGAGTTGATCCCCAGGCGCTGCTGTCCTCCGGAATTGCCCTGGAACATGGGCATCCTGGCAGACCGACGCCGATCGTCGCGTGGAAACAAATCCTGGGCCAAATATAGAGATCGGGCATTGTGCGGCGCCTGGGGAAAAGCAGAAGTGGGACCATAGACGCGTACAGTCCGGTTGTGGTTGCTTCCGGTATTGGCCGGCTGTGGACCTGGGTTTGCTGGTCTGGAGCGGATGGCTCTGCCAGAGGCCTGCTCCTGCGGCATACCGCCATAGAAGCGCATCATCTCGGTCAGCGATGGATGCGAGACGATGGCTGCCGGAGCAACTGAAGGTGCAGGAGCAGCACCTTGCTGCTGTTGGGCTCCCAGATCGTAGTTGGAGTTTTGCCCGGTCTCCGAAATGGCAAAGTGTAGTCTCTCGGCCGCCACCACATTGCGTTGTAGCCAATTCAGGCGAGGATTCGTAGCGATGGCGATAATATCATCTTCCAGATCCACGGAGGTGTCATTGGTCGAGTTGCTTCCAGAGGCTGGGGCAGGCGGGGCTCTCAGGAGCCTGCTCGATGTGCTTGATCTGCCCGGTGCGGCTCCACTCCGGCGTGCCACGCGGATGACCCGCTCCCTGGCCACCATCTCCCGGCACTTGGATGCCGCAGGATTTCCGTTCTTGTCCGTCGGCTTAACGTAGCTGCCATCCGGATTCAAGGGCACCAGGTAGAGATCCAGGGAGCCCACCGTGCGGCGCATCTGCTCGTTGCGCGAAGAGGCGGTCGCCAAAAGCGAGGCCAACTGCTCGTCCTCCAGGAAGAGGCGTGCCGCCTGCTGCTGCTCGAAGAGCGTGACCATGGTGGTGACGAGCAGCGGACTGGCATTCGGATGCAAGGACGACACGTGCTCCAGGAAGGTCGACTCGTTGAAGCCCCACCGCTTGCAGTACGGACAGCGATAGCTCTGCGGCGGATCGCTGCTGATGTACTCGCCACCAAAGTAGAGCTCCACGTCCGCCGGCGTGTAGATGCACATCACCGGATGGTCAAACGGATGGTCGGCGGCCACGAAGTCGTTTTGGTAGCAATCCGCGCACATGTCAAACTGGCGGCAGGTGAGGCAGCGATAGCACCTGCCCGTGAAGGACTCCTTGGCGCAGCCCTTGCACACGATGTGTGCCTCGTGACGGTTCATTGCGGTTCACCAGCGTCTGCTTGGCCAGGATCGGGTCACCAGTTGCTCAAGTCAACGAATCCACGCAAGGTTCAGTTAATAAAATTCTTGAACTGCAAACTGAGAATGGATTTCAGCCCAGACTGATTTTCAGAAGCCGACTAGATGACAAAGCAACCTCGAGGAAATGAAAACCAGAGTTGTCACCCTATTTTTTTTAGACAGCCATGACACTTTAGTATCTTCAGTTCCACAATTTTAAAGTATCGGTGTCCGAGAAAAACTGTCATTTACAAACACTGGGAGAAAGCTAACAGATTCAAAGGGTCTTTGATTAACAGCTGTTACGCTTAGAAAAAAACCATTTTTTTTAGGGTTGCTTCGGATTATTCCAGATTATTGAAATAAAAATGGTAAAGGAAAATCCGTAGTGTGTATTTTCTAAGGGTGAAATTCTAAGATTAAGACATTTATCATTAAATTCCAATACACTAAATATTTTCATAATTTAAGATTCCAAAACTCAACTTTTGATAAGCAATCCACCTAATAAGAAGCGAAGCTGTTTGGGTGCAGCAAAAAGTAGAGCTTTAAAACAGGTTAAACCTCCTATAGCAGTCTAAAATTTTATTTTTGTATCTTTAAATCAATTCCTTACTATCTAAGAATATCTTCACAACATTACCTGTTTTATTATTTCGAAAGATGTGAAAGAACGCGCAACATATTATGTAGAAATAGGCTTGGTTGGAATACTTTGAAACATTGTTTCTCTTAAGACTTGTTATATTATTTTAACCGATCTGCCTTTTATAGCTTATTTAAAAAATAATTTGTTTCTTTATGGTACTTCTTTTTAAAGATAGTCAATTAATATATTGAAGCAAACAAAAAAATTATAGCTAACCTAAATTCATAACAAAAATCTTTATACATTTATAAGTACAAAAAATATTTCACTCTTAACTAATCATATTTATCTTTAATTTAATTACACTTTGTTTGATCTTCCACTTTAACCAGGGTCACCGTCCTGAGTAGCAACTCAGTCGCCCAATTAAGGTTTCAAAAACCGTTTCCCATTTTTTTTTTTTGGTTTGTGCAACAAAGTTTTCTGTTCCACACAATTTGCAAAAATGTTGGAGAAAAGTTTTTCCGGGTCAGCTTGGGTCAAGAGAAGGCACAGAAGAGGGAAATTGGGAACGGATAGCAAGGGGTGGACAGGAATCAAATTGCTTGTGGCAAGTAACTAATGAAGTTGGCTGACGTAGTCCATGCACCTTGATAAATTGCTGTCTGAAATTAATATATAACTTTGTTGTCGTGTTGTCGTTCTGGGAATTAGTTAAGTTAGTTTGAGGTGAGCTGGCATATTGGTCGAGTTTAATTTGTTTGCTAACTTTGACTAAGAGGTCAAATATGATATTCTAAATATGTACAAGTGTACACAATAAATTGTCTCTAGTTCGCCTGAATATCTCATAGTAATAATTTATTTTCCCATCCTTCCCTCCTAGCAAGAAAACATTTTCAAATTATCTTTAGAACTTAGTGCCAACACTCTATAAATATCAAATCTCCAGTGCATGCAGTTCCAATCTAAAAACAGACCGCACAAAAAGGAAACCCTAGAAGATGCATCAAAAATAAACAAAATGTGACAAGTTAAAAGGCAAAAGGAAAAGGGAAAATGCTTCAAAACAAAATGCTTTCCCCGAAGGGAATTCATTTTTATAGTGACTTGAATAAGATTTCCATCTTGCCAAAGAAAATCTTCAGTTCTGCCATAAGAAAACAATAACGGAAAGTGGTTCGTCTGGATGGGCATATGATTTGGGTCCGCGAAGAGAGGGAAATGAAAAAGAAAACGAACTGTGTTATTATCCATTTACGAGTGCACATGACTCCAAGGAGTCCAGGGCCATTCACAGAATTTTTCAAATGTACTAGAAGGATATCCTGGAGATGCTCCAACGATATGTGGACCCCCATCTCTGGGCTCGACCGAGGAGAATCAAGGAGTACATTGTGCACACGCCTTGGGAGCTTGCCAAAAGCATTTGATGTGTGACAGACAGGCTGGATGGGTGGCTCAGGATAGGGATTGGGTTTACTACATATAGGTTTTTCCTGACTGGCGCCGTCCTCTCTGCCGTCTTGGATTGAAATTGTGTGAAAAGTAGTTGGCAATCAGGAAAAAGAAAATGCCCGGAACTGTGTCATCAAAGATACATTGAACTGGAACTTGGCATTTTAGGAAAGAGAAAACTGGAGGGAATATAGAAATTACACACACAAAAAAAAAATTGTCAAAAAGACCCTAACCACAAAAAATTGTCAATTTTGTCAAGGATATATAGGTGTGTGTCTTTGCTAATTGTGTGTATTTGTTGTTGTGAAAGTATTTATTTACTTAGTAGAATTCACTATTTTTTGTGGTTGGGGACTGATTGACAATTATAAGTTATAATTTATAACAGTTGATTTTACCAAGTTTTTTTTTGTGTGCACATAAAGTAAAAGTACATATATTCCAAACACCCATTTATTCGATCTCCGAGGGTATAAAGACTCTGATAAAAACAAAACTAGTAAAGGGGTCGCATTAAATTGGCTTATCAGGCTTTTTATGAGAACTCTCCCAGGCTGGAAAATCGCTTAGTCAACCTTGATGAGGCTTTTCTAATCACGCCTCGCGGTTGTATTCTTATTGTATAATAAAAAATTAAATCAAGCAATTTAATCTGAAAAGGTTGACGCAGCTGATGTGACAAATACAGAAATGGATTCCAACAAATAAGTAGTCAAAAGCTCTTTAATGTGAAAGCGAAAAAATCTAAATCTTGAGATAGGTTAGTTTTGACTGTTTTCTATAGCCAAAGTATCATTTGTTCACACAAATAAGCCATTTTGATAAGTTACCATGGAAACGGCCTATAAAATAAAGATTAAACTATGAACAGCATGACATAACATTTCTCAAACCGTGATAAGGCTGCGATTCAGGCATTGGTAGTAACAGCTTTAATATTTCATGACTCTTTTATGCTAGGTAGCCTGAGTTTTATCTTTTAAAGGTACATACAAATATTGTGCAACGTCACGAAAACCCAAATTGAATATTAGAAATGATTTTTAGATGCCATGACTCATAATTTTGATTATCAATCACTGTATTAAAATGGAATAGTAAATAAACTATAAACCAATAAGAAATCTTACCGGATTAAATGCATCTTTAGCAACACAAATTCAAATTGAATCAAAAAAATATTTATATCATATTTAGGAATGTCTCTTTTTATAACAAACTGATAAGCTGTTATTATTTTGACTTTATAAAAAGATGTATTAGCCTTATCAGTCAGGCATGGAAAAATGGTGACCCTCTTGTACACGTCAGACAAATTACTATCAGAGTTAGTCATACTTTTGGCTACTGGTTTCGAACGCGGGGAGCTTAGTTAATATTCGTGTAAATTGAGAAATGAAAGCAGTGATTTAATAATTGTCCCACAAGTTCATTGCTCTTTGTACTCTTCGTAATATGGGTCATTTGTTGGGTCAGTTAATGCTGTGATTTTGAAAACTACAACGAGAATGTGCGGGTTCGGGTTCAGCTGAACTCCAGTCAAAGGAACGTCAGTCAGCAGCAACTATGAAAAGGGAGCAGAAAAGCTAACTATTGTATTTGTGTGTTTGAGTCCCTTCGGTTGGAGCTCTGAAAATGTGGCCAGGACACGCAAACAGGACGCCCAACGTGGCGCCAATGCGGGCAGACAGGAATGGAGCAGGGTGGTGGAGCAATGGAAACATTGTGGCGCCAAGCTATGCGGGATTTTTTGAGTGGAGACACACAAAATTTGGAAACCGCATAAACTAGTGATTATGCTGTACATTCTAGTGTTGTACAAAATGTACAACCCTTTGAAGTGGCTAATTAACGAAGATTTAGAAAAAAGTTTTTTTTGAATTATGATATCCCGTCATTGTAAATTTAAACTAATCATATTTCATCTTTGAAAACTATCCTACCTAACGTGGAATTACAAATTCATACGATTTTTTTTAGATTTTCAGATTAATTAAGAATTTGTTATCTCATTAAAATGTCTTTCCCCTGATAGTTTAAGCTTTTTTCACCCCGCTTCCTCCAGTAAATCCTTGCGTGTTGGTGTCCTCTGAGCCATTGCGCTAACGTTTTTAATGTCATTTAGTTGGCAACGGGGACCACAAAAGAATTCAATTTATGAGTTGGGCCTGCTCGAGTGTGTCTCTGTGTGTGTTGGCCAGGACCTGGCGCTATATTTGGCACGCACGAGAGATATAGAGGGCGATGGGAAGGGGAGAGGGGCATAAGGACAGGGACAGGCTCGATGTCACTCCTGTTGAGGTATTATTAGGCCCAGATATTGATTTCCCATTATTGTGCCTTAATTATGGATAAGGTGTCCATACCCCAGCATCAGACAACAATACATTGGAACTTTTGCAATCAGAACCTACATACAGGTCATTCTTCAAACGGGGAGCCTGTATCTTAAGGATTATTATTTGTAAAGATATTTATACATTTTTAGTAGATTAGTTTTAATAGAATCATTAAATTAACTGATTTACTACTTTAAAAAACAATAACCCCTATTGATAAAAAGTATAGAGAGTAACAGGTATACAACAAATATTTTGAGTTATCACAAGATTCCTTTTCATTTTCGATGTTGGGTTTATTATGAAGTTTGTACTGACATTTTTGGAATTGGGGGAATCTTAAGGGAACTTATAGGGGTCTTTGGGTCGCTGGTTATGTGTGTTTAGTTCTACGAATCCCACCTGCAGACGAGGGGCACCATGGGCAGCGTTTGCCTTATGGAGGCCCGGACATTTTGGATCCTCCGCTCCGGCCAAACATGGTCGAACTTCAGCTTGAGTCCGTACTTCGGCACTGCCGTTATCTCGTTGGGCTCCTCCAGCTGGAGCTTCATCTTCTCCTGAAACACGGCACTGGCGGATTCGGCGATTCCGACCGCGTTCCCATTGCTCAACACCTTGGTTTCCGTTGCCATTTCGAGATTTAGATTGCGATGATCGCGTGTTCGGTTTGGGCACTATGCTTTATTAACTGGAAACAGTTTAATTCATATTTCGCCTATATCTGATTTATTTCGAGAGCAGCACAAACGCGCGACCGGAGCAGCCGAAAAAAACACAACATCTGAGGAGCTCGGTATGACCGAATGGGGAAAGCACCCAAATGCCAAACGAATAATGTGGGGGTTGCTCCAATCGATAACGTGGGGAAAAACGAACCAGTGGCGCCAAGTTCAAATTGCTTGGGGGAGATTGTAATACATTTATTTCTTATTTAAGAACTGTTATGAATTTTTAAAAATGTTTAAAAATATTAGTTTAAAATTTTTAAAACATTTTATTTATTTTCCTTGTTTTGATGTAATTTTAAAGTTTTCTCCCAACTACAGTGGTAATATATTAATCATTTTGCTTTCTTAATCCGTTAAAAAGCTATTTCTAATCTAAGGATTTAAGATACTTGGGACAGACACATTTGTTCTTCTTTAATTTAGCTTTGCTGGCGTATGGTTGGCTTGGCTCCTCGGCGGGATCGATGATAATCTCCTCGGGATGGGCCTTCTCGTTGCACTTAGATGTCATGAACTGGAAGAACTCGATATTCCGAACATGGGAGTTGAACTCGTCCTTGAACTGGAAGTAGTTGGGGTACACCTTGTGCTTCAGCATGGCCATATATAAACTGAGGCGCTGTTGTTCTATAAACATCCGGCGACGATGCTCAGCATGATGACTCTTCCAACTGCGCTTGCTAATCTCCTGCTGAACCAGGAGGCGAAGGCGAGGATGCAGATGAAACAGAATAGCCCTAAGGAAAGTTTATAAAATATAGATGAGTCTAAACCAGCGGTCGGCAGAGCCCTATTAAGTGAGCATAGGGATTTGCTCTGCCCACGCGCTGCTCGCTCACGTATAACGTAGAACAGCGGTCTGCACACACACATCGATGAGCTGCCCAGTGCAAATTACTCACACAAATATAAAACAAAATGTCATCGTATGTGTGTGCCGACCGCTGGTCTAAACCCTAATTTACAACTTACTCATTAAAGCGAAATCGTTGCTTTCTAAACTTGATCGTGTCAAACTCAGAAACGAACTGGTGTATTCGATCCGTGTTGGCTAGTTCCGCAGGTATCTGCACATATATTCTAAGGTATTTACAGTTAACAAAATCATTCTTTAAAATATATTCAATACCATTTCTTTTACCTTGTGTTCAAGACCATGGGAAATTCCTCTCGCGGAGTAGGTTTTTTGACATCTTGAAATCGGGGAAACTTTTTTATATCCTTTTCAAACCATTCGTAATCGTTTTTCATTTGCGTATCCAACGAAGTCAGCTCGTTCACATCGATAAAGTAGTTGCCAGCACATAAGTTATACTTCCCCAGAGGCGGCACCGATTTTAGCAGCTCAAATCCTGAAAAAACAAGAGAAAACGCCATAGTCGGGTTGGTGTCCCGACTATCTAATACCCGTCACTCGGCTAAAGGGAGTGCGAAGGAGATGGATATATAAACTTTGATGAGCCATAACTTTTTAACGAATGGTCCGATTTAAAAAATTTCTTCTACATTTCGATAGGTATTGATAAGCACAACAAAACTGCATTTTTACTTTTCCGAAATATTTAAATTTTTAAAATCGTGTATAGCTATTGTGGGCGTTAGAGGGGGCGTGGCACCTTCTTGAAATAAACTTGCGCTGCGTAGGAACTCCAAGAATCTTCATGCCAAATACCAATCCTCTAGCTTTTATAGTTCCCGAGATCTCAGCGTTCATACAGACGGACAGACAGACGGACAGACAGACGGACAGACAGACGGACAGACAGACGGACAGACAGACGGACAGACAGACAAGGCTAGATCGACTCGGCTAGTGATCCTGATCAAGAATATATATACTTTATGGGGTCGGAAACGCTTCCTTCTAGCTGTTACATACTTTTGCACGAATACAATATACCCTTTTACTCTACGAGTAACGGGTATAAATACCTCAATATTGTATTCCATGTGAATTATATTATAAAATACCTTTCCTTTGACAATATGTGTTTTGGGTTTTCAGGAAATACAAGGTGCGCCGCTTGGGACAGAAGCAATTGATAAAACTGGTTAGTTCGTCTACCCAGTTCCTAAAAGTTGTTGACAAACTTTCGGCAAAATTAACTCTTAATTCGATGTCGTCGCTGAAAATAAAGAAGATATATTTTCATTTCGGTAAATAAAAAACTAATTCTTCACGAATTTTTTGTCATTTTCCACTTACCGCACTTGTAAGTCGCACCTTGCGTTTTCGTCGCATCCGAACTTACGCAGATGGGTCTGTATAGTGACGCGATCTTCAAATAAACCTATAACCAGGTTGTTACAATCAACCTGCACACACGTGGTTTCGATCAAGTTAAAGTCTTCCGGCTTCTGTTCCTCTTCGCTGGCAGGCGAAGCTATTTCGTCATAAGAAGCATCATCCGTTTCCGAAAATCGGGATTTCTTCCGAATTCTAGTTTTTGTCCACTCGTCTGAATCGGCCTCCGAAGACGGAGCCTCCATGGGCGGTTCGGAGTGCTGCATTTCAGTTGATACATGATCTTTAAATACCCGAACATTCAGATTGTCGCAGGTGGAGATCGCGGTGTGCAGATCTAGATCCACCTCTGTGATGTGACTGAACAAGAAGTGGATGCCGGCGTAGATCTTGTGGTTTATGGCGAAACTGTTTGGCATGAATGTTATGTAACTTTTTTCAAAGTACACCTCTCCCTCCTCCTCCTCCGGCATGATATCGCTCTTGAGAGATAAACCTTTGCTCCTCAAACTGGCACTTAGCAGGGAATCGCTTATGGAAGCGTCCTGGCTGACATCTTTAAAGGGCAAACCATCCGGAGCATTAATAAAAATAGTCTCCTGCCAAATGCAAATAGTATAAAAAAATTAAAATTACTCAAGTTAAATATCTATAAGAGTTATAAACTACAACCTTGCGCATTGTATCGCTTATTTCAGCGTTGGCATGGGAGCTGCTCGTACTGATTTCAATGTCGATTTCATCGACCTCCGTGCCGGGATCCCAGCCCTCGATGGTTCCGGAAGTGATGACGGTTCCGTCGTTATGGTAGCACCTCAACTCTTCCCTCGTCCAGATCATCTTGACGCCATCGTCTCGCATCGAATAGGACTCGTTGGCGAAATAGTCATGCCACTCGGTGTTCCGAATGGGTTTGCCGCACCAGATCTTCCCGTCGCGCTGCACATGAACCACACTGCCCAGCGAGGTGGTCAACTTGAGGTGACGATAGCTCAGCTTGTAGAGAGCCATGATGAAATTGAGAAAAGTTAGCTCGAACTTGATGCTTTCGAATAGAGCGGCAGCCTGTTGCTCCCTGATCAGCTGGCTCTTCCGCCTGCCCAAGGACGAGGCCTTGGAGGCCAGGCTCTTCTGGGTTATCTTTGAGCCAACGCTTTGGGTCGATGGCCGCAGGACGGAATCCAATCCTCCTCCGCCCTCACTGCGGCCTATCGAATTCTTTTGCGTCGAGCACTGGCGGCTTCTGTCCTTCTTCTTGGGCTCTCGAATGGGCTGGTAGCTGGAGTAGGCGGACTGCGTGGAGCAGGCATGGATAAACTCCGAGTTCAGGTCCTCTTCCTCCTCGTTGTCGGCCTCCGTAAAACTAAACAGCTGGTACACCTCGCCGTTGTATCGCATGATCAAAATGGTGTCGGTGCTCTGGTAGAACACAATCACACAGCCATAGGGTGTGCAGACACGACGGCTTTCGTCCAGCTCGTTATCCTGGTTTCGAGGACTTTGTTAAAATGGAAGAGGTTAAATTATAGTAACCTCCTTACCTGATATTGCCACAAGTGCTCCGTGTGGGTGTCGTGGCAGTAGGTGCTCAGGCCGTTGGGAAAGTTAAGCACCGCCTTGGCGCACTCGATCTTCCTGGGCATCACCCGGAGACTGATGCCGTTCCTCGACACGATTCGCACACTGGAATCCGTGGCAGCGGCTCCCAACGGTTCGTCGGCGCTCCGAAAGTGCACCTCCTGGCCACCAATCTCGAGGGCCAGGCACTTGTTCATCTGGCGGAAATTCCACCTCTCCTCATACAACATCATCCTTCCCTCTTCGAAGAAATACTTCGAGGTCTTGGACTTGATCGTTTGCCTGGTGTCGTCCAGATTGTAGCCATCGAGCATGGGATTATTTCGACCGAGACCCACAAACAAATGTGATTCCTGCTTCGAGATGGCAGTTTCCCTTGGCTGAAAAGAGGAAGTTTCGCGTGATGGGGGTGCTGCAGACTTTCTAGATTGTCTCGTGAATCTGGCTGACATCAGAGTCTCCGGAATAAGTGAGGTTTTGCGGGTTACAGAACGCGTTCCATCGTCCTGTTCCTTTTTTTCCTTCTTATTTGCCGCCTGGCCCTTGATCGATTTAGGTCGGACAAAGATTTTGGGATCTATGGGAACACGATCGTTGTCCTCATTGCACTTGACCATCAAGGGATCCTGACCCAGAATCACATCGGCGCTTTGCGTGTCGCGTGACAAATAACTGTCGGTGATCTCGCTGAACTTTTGTGGGGTGACCAAGTCGTTGAGGAAAGCTGCCCATTAAATAATTATACTTTATAATTAATAAATAATTTATATTCTACGCACCTTCCATTTCGTACAGGGTAAAGTCCCTGAAGCACAGCCGTGTGGGAATGACTGTTTGATTCTCCTGCTCGAAAACCTCGTTTAGGGACCGCCGGAAAGTGTAGAGATGGACATTCGGCTGCACCTCCTCTACGCTGAAGTCATCGTAGTCCTTGACCAGCTGGATAATGCGTTGCATAACCGAGTCATCCGTGAGATAGAGCTGGGCAAATTTGGGCAGATAGATGGGCTCCAGTTCGCCATTGTAGGGTTGGCAGGCCAGTGAGCTGTTTATATAACCGGAAGTGAAGTATCGCCGCAACAGGTTGTACTCCAGACAGCCGTGGTATACGTTCCGCATCAGGGACTGGTCCATGTAGGACATCAGGTTGGACAACAGCCCATTGGCCTGCTCCACAAAGATACGATCGTTTTTGTACAGCTTCACGATGCTCTTGAACGAGTTCGCGTACACTTTCACCTTGTCCAGCACTCGGGTTTGAACCGACGGCGTGGGATTGGCCAGGAGCAGGACCTCCGTTTCGGTCATCAGTTCCCTGGGATTGCCAAACGTGCTCATAAGCGACTCCATGTACAGGTAGACAGTTGCATCATCGTCCCGCGAAGCCGGCATCTGGGTCTTGATATAATGCCCCTGGATGCTCAGCGACTCGACAATGTGAAACGATTCCTGCAGCGACAACGAGGGATCCATCTTTACATTCGTCTCCCTGTACGGCTCCACGTAGAACATGCGGTACCACTCCCGCAGCGTTTCCACATCGTACATGTACCAGCTCAGCTGGTCGAAGACGTCGTCCGTGAACTTGGACGCCATGCAGGCGGACATCTGGGGCAGCTGGTGCTGGAAGATGCCCACCGGCTTCGAAGGCGTCCTCTTGCGCAGCGAGTGGATGTCCCTCTGGATGTCGGCCAGTGCCTCCTGCAGTTGTTGTTCCCGACGAGGACGAGGTACCAGCAGATCGTAGGCACTCTCCTCGGGCATGAAGTGGATGATCGCCCGCAGCGGTTGATCGTAGGCCAGCAGACTTTTGTAGAACTCGTTGTCCATTTGACCGACGATCAGGATCAGCATTTTCGTGAACAGCGGATTATCTCTGATGTACTGGGGTTAACCGATGTTTGAAAATTAAAGAATATTTATAATTATAATAAACTATAATTAGCTCACCTCACGCTTGGACACCGGCACTCCCTTGCCAACTTTGTGGTGCTCCTTGGCTGTCACGGAGGAGCATTTGATCTTCTCCAGACGCACCTTGTCGCTGGACCCTTTAGCCGTTTTGGGCCTGGCCGTATCTCCACCTCGCTTCGTTTCTGGGGCACCTTTTTTCTTAGGCACCAGGTTCTTGAGCTGAGCTGGGATATTACGTTGCCAGTAGGCGTGCAGATCAAAGTTCGCCTCGGACTCGATCTGCTTGGTTATTTGGTCAAACTCGTCGACACAGTTCTGAATGCATTGCAGTGCAATGTTCACCGGGTCTAAGGACTTTGAATCCAGATAATCTCCTAGAAGATAAATTTCAGTTCCTCTTTGGACGAGTGTCTCAGCTGTAACTTACCACCCTTCTTGATCTTCGACATTCGCTGAAACTGTAAGTTGGCCTCCACAATTTCCTTATCCAAGTCAACGACGAACACGGCCCGACGACAGCCGCTGGTCACCCGCTTTACAAACTCATCACGCACCGCCTTCAATCCTTTGTCGTAGAAGTTAACGCAATAGATATAGGGGCCCAGAAGATCGATCCCGGAAGTCAGGGATCTTCGGGTTCTTCGAGTGCTCCGCCTGGATTTGTTGACACTCATTGTGTGGGTTAAAAAATATGTAGGTAATGGTTGTTTGGGGAGTCTAAAAACGTATGATCCAAGCTGGTGAAAGTAAACTCCCAGAAAGAATGCTTAACCAAAATCTAGGTAAAGATTGGCTGAAGAAAGTTTAATTTTATTTAGGATTCTTAAGTTCTTTATAAGTGTCTTACCCCACAACTCAGATCCTTAATTATGGTTAATTTGTTTTGTTTATCTGAAACAGAGATCTTTGTAGGATCCCCAAATGCCTTATATGTCCCCTTTCCTTTCCATAGTCAAAATGTACAGAAACAATTTCTTTAAAATAATAGGCCTTTATTTAATGTATTAAGATGTGAATATTACATGTACAAATGTATGTGCTATGATAAATACAAACTAAATGGCATTTCTATTTACAAATGAAAATAATGGAAGTTAGAGCTACTTAAGTAAATTTCGTTGCGCACTATACAAAAAGGAGATTCGTAAAACACAAATTTTTTATATGCTGTATGCCAAATAAAATACATACCTAAAGCCTCTTTTAAACATAAAATAAATAATAGATAGAAATTAAAAGAGTTATAAATAGGCGAAATAAATTATGAATCAGATTTCGAAGTACAAAATGCAGTCACTGGCAATTAAATTTCTTGTTAAGTATACAAATAATCGAAATTAAGCCTAGAGTAATCTAACTTATATGGCAGTGAAGGGTTATAAATAACTGGCTCTAAACTCGTTATTGATCACAATACATTTGGAAAAAGTTTTGGTGTGGCGTCAACAGGAACCAGAAGCGCCCGGAAAGCGGTCCGGATTTCGGACACTAATCTTTAGCTATCATCGCTGGACACGAGGCACTCGCTGAGCAGCACGTTCCTCAGATCCTCCATATCGATCCAGTCGCGTCTCTCGTTCCGGATGGACACGTGCCGAATGCAGCCCTTGAAGTTCTCCCGCGACATTAGTGATCCACTGGGAGCAGTTTCTGTAAGAAAGTAAAAATATGAGTATAAATTACTATTAAAGATTTAAAATGAATAAGAAAATTTAGAACTTTGGTATGTATTTCATACATTCAACTACTAATTGAACTTGATCTACACAAAAGTTTCTGTAAAGACCTACCGGGCAGCCCGCCTATGTAGAGTGGAGAGCGGGTTTGCACCTTCCCTGCAATCCCCTGATTTCCCACACTCATTACTGCTGGCAACTGATCGATCCGCAATACAATCTGTTCGCCGTCGTATAGGGCAGAAATATTGTGCCATTTGTTGTCGCACAAGGCATATTTGGTGGGAAGCGCTGATTCTACACGCAGGGGCACTCCATTTCCAAGATCGCAGGAGAATATAATCTACGAAGGAAAAACAAATAAATAAATATTATATAGATGTTGCTTTTCGCTATAATGAGTCTAATATAGATGTCACTTCAACTTACATTGCCATTATGCAGCTCCAGCGAAAGGGCCGGGAATCCATTTGGATCAGAGACACTTAGCAGGATTCCCGATAGCTCCGAAGTTCTAAATTCCGTTTCCAGATCCAGATACTTGCCCACGTTAAAGTTTTTCTCTGTGTAACGAATATAAAGGTTATTTATTATACAAGTTTAATCCAGAAAAACCTCACTGTAAATGGCGTAGGCATCGCCGGGGAAATAGCTGCCCCGCTCCACCGTGGGAAAGCACTGACCCACATTGGAGTGCTTGCCGGGTCGGGCCAGATCCTGTGTGCTGTTATTGATGCTAACGCGTCGCAGGCAGCCCTTGAATGGCTCCAGGCGGACGTACATTTCCGAGGAGACCTTGACCGGAGACTGGGGCAAGCCGCCAACTAGCAGTAACTGCGAGGCGCCTATCTTCCTGGGCAGCTTCATTTGGGCGGAGGTCTTCTGGTCGGTACGCCCGATTTCCACTGACATGGTAACCTTGCGATCCTGACAGCTAATCGTCACCCGGTGCCATTCGCCATCGTTTAGCTTGGCGGTCAACTGAAGCTCCTCCCGCCGACGACCTCGCACCACCAGGACCAGCTGTCCGTCCTTGAGAATGAGGGCCACGTAGTGCTTGGGTTTCTCCTTAGTTCCCGGCGACAAGTACAGCATTCCATTCGGATAGAAGGACCGGAAGTCGAAGCTGAGGTGGAAGTTCCGCTGCCAGAAGTGACGCTCCGGCAGTTTCAGCTGGGAATAGCTGTAGATGTCGTCTCCGAACTTGAAGGCATTCGGCTCATAGGAGTAGCTGCCGATCTGAAAGAGAGCAACCCAATTATGGCCAGAACAATATAACGTCCTATTGGAACTCAACTCACCCCGACGCATTTGTGTTAGTTTCTGAGCTTTTGCGTAGCGATCTCAGCGATTGTGAGTTAAAGAATAAAAACTTTGCCATGATTTCGGTTTTTTTTTGTTATAAAAATGTTTTATTTTGGTAAATGTGATAACAATTAAATGTCCATGTTGCAGTAAGCAAATGTTAATTGTATGATACATTCATGAAAGCAAAAACGTACACAAAGCGTTGATGAGTGATGTGTATGATATGAGTTTGGTGAATCTTACGAACTAAATTGAGCTTTGAGGCTTATCAAATAGCAAAAAGTCATATATGAAATATTTACAAAATTGCAAATGTGTTTAAAAGAATAATTATTAATATTCTTAATATGGCTCGTTTAAGGTTTTAGTTATCTGTGGACCAGGATGCGCTAGCTTAAAGCTAAATCAGTCTGCCCATTAGAGTGCAAATTGTCTCAACAGGATCTAAATTCAAATCTCTGTTTTGATAACGCTCTTCATGGGCCCACTTCACTTTCCCAATGCCTTTAATGCTAGAACTGAGGTTATATATCTTTGATGATGGTTGGTTATTTTAATCCACATGTAGACCACATAGAGTAGCTTGTTTGGTTAGCTTTTGTTTTTGTTTTAGGCGAAATTAGTATACAAATGAGCTTTCTTGAAGCGCAGCGCTTGAAGCTTTTAGCGTAGCCGCTTTTGACATAATTGCTTAGCAACTAAAATCCTATAAGAACAAAGAGAAACGTTTGAGTTTAACAGAGTTAGGTAGCCACATATTTACATGCAGTAGATGGACAGTACCCATTACAATACCCACTACCCATACCATTTCAGGAATAAGAAGCATTAGGCACTTACCCGCTTGCAGCCCTCAGGCGAGGCAGTGAAACTCTTTCCAATCATGGGTTCCGTTTTGAGCAGGACATCGTATAGTCCTCCCTTGAGGCTGCCCATCAGCGGACCATTGCGTCCGATCTGAACGTTGGAGAAGGTCAGGGCATCGTTAAAGTTCATGGTTCGGTTGTTGAACACCACATCCCGGATGGCTCCTTCAAGATTAACAAAGGTGGGCGCCAAGGGAGTATAGCTCTCGTGCGGAGGGGCTCCTCCGATATACAGGCCACCGGAGTCCCGTGGAAGGCTGACCACCGTAGGATTGCCGTTCAAGTTGCGAGTCTCCTGCAGCTCATCGTCTACCATCAGTTCCAGCTTGCGACCCGTCTTGATCAGATTCACCACATGGAACTCGCCATCGTTCATCTGACTGAAGTTTGATGACATCTTGACAAAGCTGCGACCCGAATTGACCCACACATGCAGTTGGCCATCCACCAGGCTAATGGAGAAGTTGCCCTTAATGTCCTTCGCATCGTAGTCGGCCAGGGTCTCAGGCGGATAGGCGGCCAGCAGCAGCAGGCAGTCCGGCTGAAGGGTTCGGAACACCAAAGCGGTATTGGATCGCTTTCTCAGCGACTGCGATGGCAGCTCCAAGTAACCGTTGCCCGAGAAACCAGCCCTGGAAAGGATTCAAATAATATTTAGAAAATATTTTTAATAAAAATATAGTTTGCTACGCACTTTGTGATCATGTCCTTGCAGGAAGGCTCCACGCCATAGATGCTGGAACTCTCCAGAGGATCGTAGGTCTCGCCATTCACCTGGACATCCTTCATGCAGCCCAGGAAGGGATTATCCGCTCCAGGAGCCTTGGATGTGCCCGAAGTGAAACCTGTTTGGAAGAATGGGAAATCAGTATAGCTGCTGGTAATATTATAACTAAGATGAAATAAATACCTGGTGGAACGCCGCCCAGGAAATAGACTGCCTTCGAAAGATCTGGAAGCAAGTGCATGTTTACGGGCAGTGTGGGAGCTCCGGAAATTGGTCGATCGTTGTTCACTCGGAGCATTCCGTTCTCGGTACTGCGCTTGGCAGAGAACTCTCGCGCAGCCTCTATCTTGATCCACTGGCCCACATTGTACTTCTTGGTGGTGTTTATCTCCAGCTTGGACTCGTCGCCATAGTCGATGCGGAACATGATCCGACCTCGGCTCAAAGTTACCGACACCGAGCGGTTCTACAAAGCGATTACATACGATCTCATTACTTAAACAGAACAATAGATTAGTTGAGTATACTCACGTTCTTGTCATCAACCGCCAAGAAGAGCAAGGCATTCTCGTCCAGCGTACGGAAGGTCATCTGCACAGAGAAAAGATTCTTGCGCGTGGGTCGCGGTCTGGTCTTCATCAGCTGGGCATAGCCCAGTCCATTGAAATGGCGGGCTGTGGACGAGGCGGAGGACTCCTTGGCTCCAACCATGGATCCGCCGCAGCTGCCCTCGCTGGTCACGAAGTTCCACAGGCCCAGTGGCTTGTTGTCCACCTCCACCTGGTGGACCACAACATTGAGTCCCGGTGTGAATTGCAAATCCTTTGGAGCAAAACCGCCCAGCGATATCCGATCGTTTCGAGACTGATAGAAACGTGTGTGTTCCGTGTCCGTGGATCCTGTGATGGTCACCGGATTGGTCGGGGTCAGCTCACCGTAGTTGTTCATCCGACGCACCATCAGACTGCCCAGATTGAGAGTCCTGTTGGCCTCCACATGGTACCAGGCATCGTCGTACTTGGGGTCACGCGTCTGCACCTCCATGGGATGTGTGACGGTGGCCGTGGTGCCTCCAAGATTCCACACCAGGCGGACTCGACGCTTGTAAAGCTCCAACGTGATGTGACGTCCCTCGGTGCTCGCCAAGTGGATCAGCGGAGAGCTCTCCAAGTGATTGGACAAAGCGAAGCTCATGCGGAGGTTGTTTGAGGTGGTCAAACCATACGAAGCGGGCAGGTAGGAACGACTGCATTTCGGGCCCAAAGACTCAAGGGAGACATCGATCTGTAAGAGGTATCGTTACTTAAATATATTACAAAGAAGGATGTAAGAATATAGTACCGTTTCTGCCGCATGCCTGGCCTTGGCAATCTGATCTCTCAGCTCCTGCAGCTGCTTGGCCATGCTGTTGTTCCAGACCTCGAACACCTGCTGCTCCTTTTCGGCCTGCTGCTCGAGGTAGCTCAACGACACGTTGGCCAGACGCAGGTTCGTCTGGGTCAGCGATATGTTCTCCTGGGCCATGCCCAGTTTGATTTCCCAGTCGGGTTCTAGGTTGGAGAACGAATTGCGCATACTTTGGATGGACTCCTGCATCTCCTTGGCCAGTCGCAGTTCGGTCCGCATTTGATCCCCTGTTCTTTCGGCCAATTCCAGGCTCTCCTTGGCCTGCCGACGGGCTGAACCTTCGTTGAGACCCTGCAGTTGTCCGGATATATTGTTCGTCCGTAGGCCGGAATCATATATGGTGGCCTTGATGCCCTCCACCTGTTGCTCCTGCCGATGAAGCTTGTCCTTTAACACATTGGATTTATGCATCTGCTTGAGGGCTTCTTGTTGGAGTTGCCGTGATCTGTGCAACGAATGCTCGGCTCGATCGATCATGGAGCTGCCATCGGTGGGATAGAGAGTCCGTTGCGCCTCGTACACCCTCATCTTGGACAGAATCGAAGCCTGACGCGCATCGTTGATGGCCTTGGTTATATTGCTGTGTGCAGAACTGGCCAGCATGGCGATGCGGGCGCCATTCCTGGTGGGCTGGAACTGGCGGGCGTACTCATTGGATCGTGCCAGCAGGTGATTAGCATGTTTCTCCGCCTTGGGCAGCCAGTGCTTGCGAACCTCCCGCTGCTGCTCGGATTTTACACCCAAAGTGGTGTTCAATAGTAACCGCGATCCATCCAGCTGGTTAAGATGCCCATTGAGCAGTATTTGCCGCTGGAGTGTCAGCCTGACCAAGCCCTCGCCCTGCTCCAGATAGCCCGGATCGAGGTGGTCGGAAATGCGCTGATTAAGGTCGTTCAGCTCCTGGTGAGATTCCCCAACATAGACACTCAAATTGCGTACATGTTCGAGGACGTCCTCCGCTTCGCTCTCCACCTCCTGAACGCGATCCACTTGCAGCCGCAAGTCCACCACCCGATGATTCGTCTGATTCAAATCCCTCCAGAGCATCTCCAAGCGCCCGCTCTCGTCGAAGGCCGCATCCGAGGCATTGCCCATGGCGTAGAAGACGCGCCAGGCGCAGTCGTTGGTGCTGCGGATTCCCTGGACCATTTGGTCGTGCTCCCGAATGGCCTGGAGGTAGAAACGCGCCTGTTTGAGAGCCGTCGGCAGGCTCAGGTGATGGGCACTCTTCCCGTAGCCACGCAAATCCGAGAGGGTTTCGTGGATCTCCCCTCGGACCAAGCTCACACTGTGCTGTGCGTCCACAGCATCCTCCCGCATCGCTTTTAGGGCAAACTCCCGTTTTCCTATGGTAGTCACTGCTTTGCGGGACTGGAACTTTAGATTTTCGGAATGGGCCTCGAGCTTGAGGATGTCAGCGGAATCGTAGTCCTGAAGACGCCGTTTGGTCTGGCTGAAGTCCCAGTGGCGTTCATTCCATTCGTCATATCTACTTTCGTATTGGGATAATTTTCGATATGGCGCCGGAATCCCCGTTAGATCCATGTTGTGCATTCCACGACGCAGCTTGTGACCCACCAGTTCCACATAGTCCAGGAGAAGCAGGGTGCAATTGTCGCAAACTGTCGAGGGTATCAAAAATGTTAGTAAATATTTTAAACTATTTCAGAAGGGACATTGACTTACTCCTGCATCCGTTATCCACCAGATGGTAACGTTCCGCCTGGCACTTGTCGCACTTCAGTCCTGTGACTCCCTCGCGACAGTAGCATTTGCCCGTCTCTATGTCGCAGCCCTCGGCTCGGATGCCATCCGGATGGCAGTTGCATGGCTGGCAGGTAGTGTTGGGATACCTCATGGGATCACCGAAATATCCCGGTTGGCACCGCTCGCACAATCTTCCTGTGTAGCCCGGTTTGCAGACGCAGCTGACTTCTCCGTTCCACACATTGCACCCCCGGGCAAAGTTCCTGTTGGTCTCTGGACACGGACAGGCCTGACAGCCGTGCGCCGAGTTGGGATCGCCGTAGAAGCCCTCAGCACATTGATGACAGTGATCACCGCCACTGTTGCCACGACAGTTCTGAGGAAGAGGAGATTTAAGAGATAAGTAAATTGGGTTCGAAACACCTAGTTTAGTTGCTCTTACCTGACAGACTCCCGTTTCGCGATCACAATCGCTGCTGCGACCATTACAATGACAAGGTGCCGACCTTCCTATCAGATCCTCAATGAATACACTCTCCACAACCGTCGTGTTGCGCCACCTGTAGAAGGATCTTCCCGGATCCTGGCATGACAGGCCAGCGAAGCGTTTGGGACACTTACAACGCTCAACTCCTTTGGCTATAAGATTGGTAGAGCCCTGAATATAGATGGCAGCATCCATATGCACGTTCTGGAGGCTAAAAAAAAAAGAAAGTCAAAAATTACACACTTTCCATCTTAAGTAATAATAAACTAAATAAACTTCTTCAAACCATTTGTATATACTTTTAAATTTATCTTGTACAATCAAAGGGCTACAAAATATACTCACACAACTTCCTGGAAATCGGCAAAGGCAAAGGCACGGATGAAGATGTGCCGAATGTTCTGGAGGGCGGCCATCAGAGTGTTTCGATCCACGGCCTGGCTGGTGTGGTGGTACTTCCAGAAGGACTCGTGCAGTGGCACCCGATGGGTCACATTCAGCGAGTACTCGAACTCTTCGTACTCGTAAAAGTCCAGCAGTAGCTTAGAATGGGCGTGTAGCTGGACCAGTGGGTACTGACCCAAGACATTTCGCTCCAAGGGCTTGTGGGCACCCTCAGTGATTAGGGTGAAGTACAGAAAGCCCCCATAGCTGTTGGTCCGATCTCCGTAGAACTGAGGTGGCAGTTGGAAGTACAGTGGATGGTAGAATTGTCCATATGCTCCGATGGACACATTTCCCGTGGACTTGGGAACCAAACTCAGATCATTCATGCGCTGAATCTCCGCATCCTCCCGATGAAAACTGGTGCCCTCCATCTGCACCACCACTATGTACTCGTAATCAGAGCTGGGCACATGCTGCGGCCTTATCTGCTGGACGCTGAGATTCCGGGACTCCGCCATTCGGATGTGACCCCAGGACAGATCACTCTGCTCGCACTCACCGGATCGGCCGAAGCAGAAGCAGCGGGTGCAGCCCTCGGGATTGAGGGTCGACAGTCCGAAGGTGCTCTGCATGCAGGTGTCGCACTTGAGACCCACCACGAGCGACTTACACGGGCACTGGCCGTTCGAGTCGCAGGCAATGGATCCATCCGACTGGGTGAAGGAACCCTCCGGATCGCAGCCGCATCGCCGGCACTCCGGATAGCCAAAGTAGCCGACGGCGCAGGAGTCGCAGTTCCTGCCCGCATATCCCTCACGACACTGGCACTGACCATCGGCGGTGCCGCAGTGCTGCCCAATGGAGCCGATGTGATCGCACTCGCATTCCCGGCAGCCCAGGCGAGCCTGCCACCCCCAGGTGCCCGGAACGCACTGGCCACATCCCAGGCCACGGGTAAACTTCGGGCAGATGCAGCGTCCGTTGTGCGGATCGCACACCTGACCCTCGGATCTGCACGCCGAGCACCGTTGGCAGCCCTCGATGCTGAAGCCAAAGAAACCCTCGGTGCACTCGTTGCAGCGCTGGCCTCCCACGCCAATCTTGCAGTCGCACTGACCCGTCCACGGATTGCACTCATGCCCGCGGGATCCGTGCGGATCGCAGCGACAATCCCGGCATCCCTCACCCGCCGTGAGATTCCAGTGACCCACTCGGCACTTGTCGCACCTTCTTCCCGTCACATTTTCCAGGCAGGCGCATTGGCCGGTTCGCTTGTCACAATCCGAGGAAAGGGATCCCACACTGCTGCAGTGACATTCTGGAATAAAGGGAAAGATATAAATGGTTAGACCGAATCTCTTTTTTTTTAACTTAGCTTAACCGAAGGTTAAATAATTTTGAGGTTATCATTTTCAAGATATTTAATATTTGTAATTATTTTTATTGAATAATTTTTACAAATCGAGTTATTATCAATAAATGATTACCGATGTTGTATATATTAACAATTATTCCCGTTCCTGTGAGCTTTCCCTGTCTTGGGTTACTGGGCCACAACTACGTCACTGTCAGTGGCAGCCAACTAACTGCACCTAAACAGCCACCAAGTGGCGGGCACAGACCCACTATATCCACTACATCCACTAGACCCACCAGACCCGCTAGCCAGTTGGTGGGTTTGTGGGTTGCGCGTAGGCTGCGCCCCAAAGTCCGCCCACATTTGAGTTTTGCAATGAGTTTCCTATTCGGGCGACAAACGACAAATGCGACGACGGACCAGCGGACGTTGGACCCCGAAAAAAAAACTGTGGGAGACGACGACGACGTCGGAACAAGCCAGACAAGTCTGCCAAGCACATGAGTATGTGGACAGGCAGGAGCAGGCAGTATATACGAAAATAAATTCATTCATAAATCCGGTAAAACCAACGCAAAAACACTTTTCAAATTGATTGCACGATCTACAAAAAAATAATGCTAAAATATAGACAAAAAGTGCATGCAAAATTGGATGAGAGTTGGGATACCAAAAATTATGACGATTTGATGCTCTATTTAGTGAAAATATAAGAAGTTTAGATAGATAGATGAGAAAACTTCCTAAAAAAATATATATTTAATTTGACTTGATATAACCTCTTGTTATGATGGTAGGGTTATAAAGTAAAATTTTTCAAGAAACTTGATAATACTACCTAATCTCCCAAAATTCAGTAAGGACTTTGACCATTTGAAAGGGTATCGCCCGATGTAAGTATGGAAATATGAACAAGCTTAGCACGCGACACGATAGGATAGGTGATAGTAGATCCACTCCAAAGCTGCTCCGCAGTCTCTGAAGATTTTCTGGGGGCGGGGGCAGAAGGAAGCTGCGCCTTAAGGCACTTGGCATATGGCTGAAGACTTGAAGACTCAAGACTGACTATAGTGCAGCTGTCAAGTGCTTGGCAACGTTCGTTCGGGGATTTGCATTTTCATGAATGAAATGAGTGGCGAGAGAGAAAGGCCTACGACGAGTCGACTCCTTCTTCAGACGGAGCCACCAATAAAAAGTTCAATCAACTGACGCCATTCAGATGTATCGCCTGGGCAAATGATGTCATTAAAGTTTACAATGGGAATCACGACTCTTCGCCAGCAGCTCCTCGATTGCTTTTTGCTTTTTGCTAGCTGCCATAGTTGAAAATGCGTTTGTCATGCCACAACAGTTTGAGAGTCACTTGCACACCCACTGGAGATTTATTGCGTGGGTCTCTCGAGTCGGTTTCTTCTGGTCGTTAGGTTGTTAGTGTCTCTCGGGCCTTTGGTTTTATTGACAATTTTGTTTTCCTTGATTTTTTATTAATGAGCACGTTTTGTTTGTTTTCTGTTTTTTGTTTTCCCCTTCAGTTATATCTCGCTTTTCTAGCTGCCGATCGCTAGACTCTAGTCCGGTGGTCAGAGATCTCGAGTGTGGGCCGTCTTAAGAGTACTTCCGTTCGTTTAACGGTTTTCGACTTGAATGTGCGTAAAATTTTAGGGTTCCACTTCACATTGGCATGGGCGGAATAGTTTGGGATTGATGGATTGCCATTCGCCTTGTCCGCTGGGAATGGCATGAAAAATTAGCGAGTGATTGAGATTTATCCCTTAGCTTTATACATATCTAATCTTCTAAGCACCAAATCAAGCTACCACCATTAGTCTCGCTTCGATAGTGGCCTTGGGGATTGTCATTTCGACTGCACAACATGGCGTATACACAATGCGACTACCAATAACCAAGCCGAGTGGTCATTCAACGCGCTCACAAATCAAATGCATTGCAATAAATTAACAATCAAATACTAATAATTCTGAAAATACCAATGAACTGACAGTTTAATTGCAAAGTTTCTTTCATTTGAGCAGTACCAAAAATAAAAAAAGACTGCAAAAAATGTAAGAGCTAAAAGCTCACTTGTTGCCTCAATTTGGAGCACGTGTTTTGTGGGCAACATACCTTATGTTACACTCGACACGACAAAATATTGATTAAATGATTTATGTAAGTAAGCGAACCACTGCACTATGGGACACCATTGCGTATGCGCAATGCATTGTTATAAAAAAATCAACGATGGATAGCAATCAGGTATCTCAAATATCAAATAAAACATCTAGTTAAAAATACTTTCAGAGAATAAAAAATATTTATTAAGATTTGTTAACTTCAATATATAATTTGGGATTAACAGAGCAAACACAAGATCAAACACAAAACTCTATAAATAAATACTGGCGAATTTCCCAGTTTTCCAAAAGAGCATATCAATAATCGAATGTAATAGAGATTGAATTTCGATATTTCCACAAGTAATCAAGCGGCAATTAAGCGTCTGTAGGCAACTGCGATAAAAATCTGTTGGCAACACGCTGGCTGACTGACTGCATAAATAAATGAATCAATGAACGAACGAGTGAGCGAATGAGTTGCATTCAATTGAGTGATTGACTCATTGACCAACTGACTGATATACCAAATGACATTTAAAATGTCGAAAATGATGGATACGAAAGCAGTTAACTAACTTATGCTGGCTTGTTAGCCGCCCACTGTTGACCCACATTTAAAACGAAGGAGAGAGTAATTGGAGTCATGGGAGATGGGGGAGGACCACCCGGCTGAAGCCGTTCCGAATTTCGTTATTTTTCTCCCTCCTCCTCTTCAGCCTTAGTTAATTAACCCGTTTGCATAAATTTCGGTGCGGGCCACCAACAAAATCCTGAACCAGTTCTACTCCTCTACTTCGACTGGACCGGCTGTCGGGACATTATTTATGCTTTCTTTGATCGAACTCGGCCCCGGCACGTCATAATAGTCGCAATCCCAGCCGCTCAGCCACCGCCCTCTCCACCGAAATGGCCAACTCAATTGTTTTCGTGCCCGTCGTAAATTAATCGAGTATTAAGTTGGCCAGGAAATTGTATTTGACTCCTCACTGGCCACGTTCTGGCCTCCACCTCCTCGGTAATGACGGGGTGTATTTGAGAAAATAATAGAAAAAATTAATTATAGCTTTTTGTTTGTAATAATAAATGGTTTCCGAGTGTCTTGCTCTTGGTGTTTGGATCAACGGCGCCCGATAAGTGGCGGCGTCTATTAAAGTGGCCACATTAGGCCCGATCGCGTATGCAATTTATAAAAATCTGAGCCGTGTTGGCTTTGTTGACTTCATTGCGAATTGAGTTGGCAAGATGGGGAAATCGTGTTGCAGATTATAGCGGCTGTATCGTTTAGCCAAGTGAACGGAAACGGAAGCTTGATTGATTGAGATATAAAAATGTATTTAAGATTTCCATATACATATAACAAGAAGATTTTCTATTGGATTCTATTGTTTTAAGAAGGAAATGCCATTTTTCAGAATCAATCAATGTACCGGATGGGATGATAATAAAAAATATTCCAGATAAAGAAAATAAATATCTTGGCCATATAATATTATTCCAAAAACCAAGATCCATATGATAAAAATGTAGAAACTAAAAATTCCTATAACCTCATTTAAACATCCTTTTATTATTTCCATATAAACAATCGTGTGTAGGCAACCAAAATCTTTCAAGACTACCGGCGGAAAGACCAATAAAACAAAACTAAACACATAAAATCAGTTGAAGCGCACGATTGCCAAGTGTTTGCGCAAATAATTCGCTAGCATTTCCAACCGAAGACACTTCAAATGATGTGCCGAAAGCCGATTTGAATTTTTAACTCAAAAACTAATGTGCATAAATTGGCACGCACAGCTAAAAATGAAAGAGGTGACAAAGCCGACATAAATATGCTCTTCCCTTTTTGTTTGCCAAATTGAATTTCTTTATTTCTACATTATTTCCAAGTTAATTTTCTCGCAATAATATAATTTTTCAGTAATTTTTCAATACCCTAAAGAAAAACCACCAACGGCTGATTCAAAGCAAAATAAATATATAACACAAATCGGTGCTTCCAACGGGGTGCGCCTGAAATTCGGCTGCCAGATCGGTTTTCATAGCCATGCGAATGTGACATTTGCAAAATGTTTTTCATATTTTTCATATCCAAGTTGGTGGAGCTGCTGCTGTGCCTATAGCAAAACTGCACCACTGCAATCTATTTCGTCTGGGACTTGTTATTTATGTTTCCTGCAGTTGCAAAAACGTTTTCTTTTTCGCCGTTTGTAATTTACAATATTTTCGGCGGCTCGCTCATTAGTCAATGACATGCTGAAAATGGCGAGAAATATTTTTGGCACATTTAAATGCAAATTAATGTGCCATTCATTTGCCGTAACTCCAATCCATCATTGGGCGAATAGTTTGACAAGCACTGGCAAAGGTCACAGTGTTTCGGATTGAAGACCGACCGCCTCTACATTTTGTGGATTGCAAAATCTCGAATGTGTGCTGGGGAAAACCTACATGTGGGTAATACCAAAGTTTATCGCATGGAAAATTGTGCCCGCATAGGCAAATTTGCATATGGGGATTAAGTATGTACGAGCATATAAATGTTATGGCCACTTGCCACTTGTCTTAAGACCTCAAAAAATGCAGCTGGTAACTTCTATCAAAAAAAAAATTAAATAAGCCATAAAAATGGAATAAACATTTTTCGAATGTTCGTTATAGACCCACATATAAACCATATCGGTCGACAGAAATACGAGGCCATAAGGATTAAGCGGCAACGATGAATAAATAAGAAAAACGATTAAACATCAATGAATATGATTTTCCAGATTTCCCGGGGTGTTTTTCAATCGCACATCGTAAATGAATCGTAAAGAAACGATCCCAACGACCGACCGGTTGCATCTTTCTAACAACTTTCACACTCCAGATTTGCAATTCGCATCTGCGCCAACAGCTTCTCACGTATTTAGCCGAACTATCTCCACATGCCATAAAAATGTCAAATTGAATTTTATTTCAATTAACAAAACTATTTGCCGCCCCTTCGACGACTCCTCCGCCACACGACGACTGATCAAAATAAAACCAATGAATTTTGCACGCTATCGACTTTTTTGGCCAGCAGCATTTTCCATTTCGGCCACACAAAAAACAATTTCCAAGGAGTCTGGACATTCGGCGCGGCTTAAGTATTTGATGGCTGCGGCTTTTAAAATTAGAAATACATGTCGCTAATAAAGATAAGGATTAGTTCGTTCGACAGGCCTTCCGTATGAGGGTGTTTCATGTGCGGGCCTTAAAAGTTAATTAAAAATAGCCGAAAGTGCAGCCCAGTTGTAATTAAAATCCAACTGCAATTAGCCAAAAACACATTTATGTAGCTACACTCTTATTTTTTGATTACTGGTTTGCGGAAGGGGCAGCCACCTCTTTGTTAAAGTTGGGTAATTAAAAAGATTTTAATAATATTAATATGTTAGACATTGGCTATGAATTTCGGAAAAGGCAAAAGTAAGTATTTTTTTATATGGGAAAAATATAAGGGGTGTAATTAAGACTGTTAACAAAGAACTAAGGAATTAGTTTTCATTTTTTTTTAATTTAAATAAAATTAATTTTTTTATAATAATTCCAAACATTATTGCTTGGACAGTTTTTAACCAAGATGACAAACTCTTTTTTCATCAACACAAAATGTTTAAATGATATCAAATGTTGTGAATTTAATATAATTTATGAAAAGAAAGATAGAAAACGGTATTTGTTTTCTATAGGCGTATAAATGTGTTCTTTAAATGTTCATTATTATTAGGAATCCCCATCCCAAACAAGGGTATTTAATCGGTTTGTATCGTTTGGATTACTGTTCATATTTTGACACCGTGTGTCATGTAACAGTAACTGGCCTCAGTTTAATGCCGGTTTTGGTGTTGGTGTTGAAGTTGAGTTTGAATTTGATGTTGTTTCGCCGGCCTGTGGAAACACACACGCCCATGGACACTCCCACATACTGGGGCTGACATACAGGTAACTTTGCATGTCCCATGTAGCCATGTACCCATGCGAACCGCCCCAGACAGCCAGGCAACCCAGAGCCGAGAGCCCAAAAGCCGTGTATCGGAGATCCGGAGACCCAAGAGACGTGAACACACCCATTTCCAGAGCTCTGGGCAGGAGGATGGTGATGGAGCGCAGGAGCAGGAGCAGAAGGGGCCAATTCGGGGCAGGAGCAGTCAAGCGATCTCGAGACCAAGTGACAGGAAATGCAATTTGAGTGCGCTAAACTTTTGACTGCGTTTAGCTTTTGATAGGCGAAAGTACACAAGTCTATTGGAAGTAATACACATGTGAGTTTCAGTTCTCCTTTTATGGTTTTTTTTTTAGCTTTTTCGGTGTTTGGTGTTTGTGGGTGTTGCCGCTTTTGGTGGGCGTAATCCAAGTGAAATATCTTTGATTTTAATTGGAATTGCTTAATTAAGCGCACAAATTTGTTTCAAGCCATTAGAAGCGGTTACCAAAGTTGATTGAGGTCAGAGTTAGAAGGGTGGGAGAAATAACTTAAGGTAATTAGGTCGGAAGTTAGGCCTTGTGTGCTAAATGGTTATACCAAAAATATACCAAATATACTAGAAATACCAGAAATATGAAAAATGTTTTTTAAAGCGGTATATTAAATCTTTAAGTATACTCAATAATATTTTTTTAATATTTAAGCAACCTCAATTCCATTTTTAATCTCCAGATTTCCGCAGACTGACACTTTCTCCAAGTTTCAGCCTCCCTTCCTTCATTCTTCTCGGTGAATCTCCCCTTAGTTCCCTCTGGCTTTTCAGCAAACTCAAGCACATGTTGTGTGCCAACTTCTTGCCTGCTTCAGATGGGAGAAAAAGTTGCCGTATCATTTAAACCGACGCTTCGTTGTTTACGCATCGGCACAAACAATAACAGACAGCTACAGATACAGCTAAAGATTCAGATACTGAAACGGCAACGGCAACAAACTCATTTGAAGTGCATAGATCAAAGTGACCGAAGAGGCGCCAAGGCAGGAGTGTTGATACTGCGGGATTTCGCTGTTGGTTACTCAGTTTCTTTTTCTTTTTTGGACCGGGTCGGTCGGTTGGTCGTCTCTGACCTCAGACAACCTGGCACACGTTGTGGGAGATTTGTTTTCAAATCGAAATTGCCAAATAAATATGAAAAACGTGACTTTGCGCTGAAGTCTGGAAATACTCCACAGACTTTTGAGCTCGTAAACCACATTTTTAAATAGAGGTGCCCCATGGAATAGATTAAATAGTGAAATTTACCTAAGCCACCTTTTTAATTTTCTCTCTGATTAACCTCAATTCCCTTTGGAGAAACCACAAAAGGCAGCTGCCTTGGGTTTCGTATTTCCGGTCTGTAACGTAGCATTTAACTGGAAACTGATTTATTGTATTTTCACCCTTTGTATAGTTTACTAATTAGACATATATTTTACATTTTAACAATAAATCAAGCTTTAAACGGATAAAAGCGTTTAAGTATATATTTTCGGTTTTCATTTTCCGCTGTCGCAACACCTTTATAAACATTTTCGCCAAGATATTTATGAGAGTCTTTGCCGTTGCAAAATTAATGCTTAATTTAAGCGTCAGAAAAATAATTTGCCTGCATTTTTTCGATTTTCTCAGCCGTTGGCAAGGCGGCCAAAAAAGCATGAAACAAGTTCTCCATAATCAGATTTAATGAAAATTGAATAATAAATACTATCAGGCGTGCAATCGGTTAGGAAAAAAATGTCTGAAAACTGCCGCAATATTTTGCCTTAGTGTTTTCAAACACCCAGAAGCTGGCTACTCGAAAACGTGCCTAAATGTTAGGGAATTAATGTTTTGTTATGAGTTAGATGAATGCTGTGAGATAAAATTCCTATTATTTTTGGCTAAGGCTGTTGAACTTGGCTTTTTGCCATTTAAGTTTTAAAAATATTCCGTTTTAATGTGACTAATTGTGGGAGGTTTGTTTTGTAATCTTTCAAGTTTCGTGAGATTTTTTTGAAAATTTAATAATTAATTTTTTAGATTGCCTTAAATATTTTTTAAAGCGTGAAATAGAGTAAATCAAATGGTTTCCAATCTAAGATTTCACAACACCAAGTTCAGGTACCACACACAAACAAATGGCCCTCGACCAATTGAACTTTAATCCATAAATTTCAACAAACTCAACTGCCGTAGGCTTTTAAGGTCTGTGAGAAAAGGCAGCTTAATGTCGAACTGAAATTGCGTCTGAGCCGACAAGATTGACACTTGCATTTGTCATTCGGCTCATTTGCTTGTTTGTTGTTAGGGTTTGTTGTTTTTCCGTCCATTTGCTTTGCTAACAACAAGTTTTGTTACAGTATTTCTCTACGGCTCCAAAACCAACCTCTTTCCTTGGCCACCCCTCAATTTTGTCTTTGTTTTTTCCTGTTTTCTGTTTATGTTTTTTTGGTGGTTTTTTTCTTCTGTGATTTTGGGCTTTATGTGCAATTAGCGAGCGCATTGTTTGTTTTTTTTTTGTGGCACGTTTCATTGTAATTAAAAAATCGCCTTTTTGCCCGCGACATGTAAGATTTGACTTGGCCAGTTCCATGCTCTCGTAGTCCCATATATGTAGGTGTTTCAGTCGCAGTCTTTCTGTCTTTCGAGTCGCGCTGGAAGATCTAAGACTCTGGAAATGTCAATATTGGCTGCTGCTAACCAGCCAGTTGATTTTTGTTTCGTTTTATGTTTGCTGCCTGCACATGCCTTATGTTAATGACTATGTGAGATTCTGATGCGGTTTTCATTCTCTACAGGGAGTCTGGGCGGTTGTGTGGCAAACCACTGACCGTAAGATAATCTAGGTCGCAGAAGTTTCTATAAAATATATCATAGATCAAATGTAATATTTTTGTTTAATATTTATTTAAGTGATACCAAGTTTAATAAATTACAACACAAAAATTACTAAATTAGGAACAAAATGCCATAAAAGAAGGATATATATGTTGTATCATAGAAATTACAAAGAAAAAATAGTTTAAAAAAAATAAAAAAAAAAACCAAAAAAAAAGGTCACTTTAAACAATTTAAATGCAATTTATTTACCCAATATAATACCGGTTGATTGATTAATCTGCCTCAAATTCATGGCATTCAAAACTTGAATAAATTCATAATCATTCATAACTGAGGGAATAATTGATGAACCCTCAATTCACATGCAAGTCAAAAAATTTGCATAGTTCACTTGGGCATCTGTCTGTGAATTCATGGCGTTCCAAAAGCAAATGGAACAAGCCCCGTTTGGCATCGGATCAAAAAGCGGGGAGAATGTCATCAGAGCCTCCTGCTGGGCGCCACTTTACACACCAATAACCAAAAATGGCCTAAAGGCTGTGGCTGTGATGGCTACAACTGGCTCGCTGCTCCAGCGTCTGTTTTCCTCCGGTTCGATACACATAATGCCAGATTCGTGCTGGTTTGGGGCCATGTCTGCTGGACCTGGGATGCCATGGAGGCGCTCTGCTCTCCTCTCCAAAATGCTAATTGAACGCCAGGCCGAGCAGGCAGGCGCCAAATGAGTGTCCACCACCAGGGACAATCTATCAATGGTAGCGCGGTAGCTGCACTAAAGTTTTCGCAAAATATTTTTGTATTTTTCCACACCAACTTACAGTTTTTATGTGTGTTTTAAAGTGTGTGTAATTTGATTTGCTTGCAAATTTGTTGAGTGATTCGATTACATAAGCCAAAAAAAAATAAATAAATTGGGAAAAGAAAATCAATAAATTTTGGCAGCTGCCAAGCAAATTATACATTTTCTCAATTGATTTTGCATTTGCAAAATCTATTTCTTGAACAAGTTTCAAAATGTTCATTTAGTAGAGAGCCTGTCAACATATTCAAAGCACTAACTTGCCGAATACTTGACCATTAACAACAACCAATAGTAAATATGGAAAACAACTTGCAATCAAAATATTTGTGTATTACATTTGAAATATTGACACTTGGAAATGATAAGAAAAATGTTTGACAAGCCTTTGATTGTATTTTCTTAATGGGATTTATTAATGTTTGCGTATCACAACTGTGATGAAAAATTAATTGACGGAAAAGGAAAAAAATATATTTATTTTATTTTGACAGTTTTAAAACAATTAAAAAAACAATAGTCGTAAATAATTTGAAATAACTTTATCTATTTATAACTATATAACTTTTCCACCCATGGCTAATAATAAAAACTGGTAACGAATCTTTATAGCTTTGTAGTAATCCTTTCAATACTTCTTTTTCTTTAAAATTTTTTAAAATCTTGTTATCTAATCCTGACTTTATTGCAAGCCGTAGTTTGAAATAACTTAATCAAAGTATTCCCTTGGCTCATAATAAAAAACTGGTATTGCATCTTTATTGCTTTATAGCAATCCTCTCTGACACCTTTCAAATCCCGCTGCTGCTCACCAAAATTGAAGTCAATTGCTTTGACCAATTAGGCAGGCTTTCTATGCGCACCGCCGCTGGGGGTAATTATTGGACCACGACTTGGACAAGGCGATGAAGGCGCCAGTCGCGGACTTGGCATCCATTTAGCCACATTAAATGCCATAAACTGCTGTGAATGCAGTTTTTATTAGCGTAATTAACACCTTTTGCCGGGGTCTCTCCCTCTCTATCTCTCTCTCCCAGGAGTGCTGACAATTAAATGGCTAAGGAATCGCTGGAGCCTCGCGAGGATTTGCTTACCACGTTGCCTGGGGCGCGGGGTCGTCGTGGATCGCAGCGGTATAAAGTGCTGCTGTTGCGTATAGACCGGCATTCCCGATCCGGAAAGCAGGCCCGGCGGACAGGGCGGTATTGGGCCCAAGTTGCTGTAGACCAAAATGTTTTGGCCCGGCTGTATGACGAGATGTTGCTGCTGTTGTTGCTGTTGCTGCTGGGTAAGGTTGCCCAGCAATGTGCGTTGCTGTTGCTGTTGTTGTTGCTGCTGATAGTAGGTTGCTAAGGCAAATCCAGGACGCGGTGTTACGGCAACAACATGCACTTGTTGCTGCTGTTGCTGGGTAATTTGCCCACCAGCAACATGTTGCTGCTGCTGCTGGAAGCTCGAGTGCAGGTGGGTGTGATACTGGGGCATCTTTGGTATCAGAGTTGTTGCCGTGGCCGCGACACTTGCCACCGTCGTCGTTCGCGTTGCATGTGTGGCATTGCGTCGGTGATAGGGATGCAAACGGAGCTTTCGCCGCCTGCCCAAGGTTGAATTTCGGTGCTGTTGGCTGGGAAACTTGCGACGCAGCTTTCGACGTCCAGGCGTTATGGTTGTGGCCGCCGTTACCGATGCGAAAGTCACCGCTCTCGATCCCGATCCTCCGGCTGTGGATGTTGCACTTGCCGTCGCAGTTGCCGTTTGGATAATTTCATTGAATTGCCTGCTTATATTGATATTTACACTGCTATTTACACTGGTTCGGTGATGTTGCTGCATCATGTTGCCCTCGGGCTGGCCATGTTGCTGCTGCTGCTGCAGCGTTTGCGTTATGCAGAATAGATAGACGCATAGGTGCAGCAGTGTTGTTGTTGTTTTTATAACGCGACGGGGCTTCACTGCTGCACGCAGATGTTTTTGTAATTTACGTGGCTTTATTGACGCGTCTGACATCTTGACAGTTCGTTTGTCAGACGCTGACATTTTCTTTTGTTTGGCCGGAGCTTGAGCGATTTTCCCAAATTAGTATTTAATCATTTTCAATGAGTTTAGCTTATTGGGCATGTGTCCCATTTCGTTTGTGGTTCGACACGGTTTTTAAAAAAATTCCATTCGCACAAAAACCTTTTGGGTAAGTAATTTATATCTTTCGAGTAAACGATATTTTTTTTAATTTTCTAAATAGTTGCAATATTTTGAAAAGTTTTTGTCTAAAAACTAAGAAAAATTTGCAAAATCCATAGTTAATCCAAATTGTAAATTTTATATATTTTTTAAAAGCCTTAAAAATTGGCTGTACAATTTTTCAACATTTTTTCAAAAACTTAGTTTGGGTTCTAAAAACGTATAAAATGCTCTAAAAACAAACTTTGCAGCTACATTGCAAAAGCCAATTTACCAGCTGGTGATAAATGTTTGTTTAAAAGAAACAACATTTGACAATTTGTAAATAAACAAATAATAATTCACAGTTTCAGTTCATCTGCAGATGTGTGGATGTTTTGTGTGCAAGCTAATTAGTAAAGGCAAACAAAAATAGCATAGACTCTAAACAAACGTGTTACAATTTGTGGAACTCTCTTGTGTCTGTTTATTGGCTCGTAAATTCTAGGGAGTACAGATCGAGAAACATATAAACAGCTTGAAAACTTTTGGCCCAAACCCAGTGGGAGTTCTATGCAAAAATGGGTCGCTTGAAGCTGATGCAAAAAATATTCGATAAATAAGGAAGCATTAAGGGGGGAGATACATATAGAAAAAAAAAAAATTCAATTTTTTTTTATTATTTAAATTGGTAGAATAAGTCTTTAAGAATGTGTCATGAAAGTTTCACGAAGAAATTCGAGCTATTTTGGAACTTATACCAGGAAGACTGCACCCACCTTCCATGTGCAGTAGACATATTTGACTACTTTAAATGCGTTTTTCTCGAAACCATGTTTTCCTCAGCTGCGGATCGTGTATCTCAAAAAGTAATGCTTCGATCATGCTGCTACTACGGAAATGTTTGTAATAAAATTACCCACTGTCTGAACCTACTTTATGTATAATTTTGTACGTTTAAGTATTTTTTGTTAGGCAAAAACAACAACAAAAATATGGAAAAAATTGACTTTTGACTTTGAAAGAGTGCCACAACCAGAGTTTTTTAAATATTCTGTGTAAGTTAGGTTCAGACAGTTTCTACATTATTTCTTAACAAAATAAACTTGGTTTCATAAAAATCGGATCTACACAGCGACCTGTGGACGATCCGCAGCTCGCCTACTTTTTTCAATATACCCTGACAAGAAAATTTTCACGGCCGCCATTTAGTAAGATAAAAAAAAAATAAAAATTGGTTAAAATTATATAAGAACAATGTAATCAACATGCCAAGTTACGAACTCCCAGCACAATCCCTTATAGGTTAAAAAAAATCATGAAAAACATGAAAAAATTGCAGTTCTATATGTATCTCCCCCCTTAAACCAAACAAAAATATAGCCGAGAGAACGACATAAATTTGCTGGCTAAATCCCATAAACTTATATTTGAAAACTTCATTATAAAAGGGATCGAAGCGGCGAGAGAGATCTCTATAACACTGTTCTGCCGGCAACTGAAGTATCCGCTAGATGAAATAAATATTTTCCAGGAAACCCAGCTGCAAACAAATTCGCATACGTTATATACACACACGAGTAGATAGAACTACAAACGAATCGGACAACTCAAGAACCCACAGATGTAGTCAAAAGTAAGGGAAACCAATTTGAAATCGTGATGTAATAAATTTTCAAAGCGAAATATAAAAAAAGTTAAGCTGTGAACACAACAAAATGCCTGGCGATTTCATTTGGTATTGTTGATCTATAAAAAGCCAACCCAGAAAGCAAATGACGCACACCGAAATCCACTGATGAATAGTGGATCGTAAATAATCAAATATCGACTGACAAATAGCGAAACGGACAATTCATACAAAATTGAACCCAAAGCCACCTCAACTCAACTCACTTTATATATCCACAAGTGGAAAATTAGTTGAAAAGGCAACAAAATTTCAAATAAGTGAACAAGTTTTTGTTTTCCTTTGAAATTTAGCGGCTTTCGGTTATTTGATCTTTTTTTTTCTACTCTTCTGAACAAACCCCACTGAAAAAAGAGCAACATTTTTTCATAATTTCTGTTTTCTTTGGGCATCTTCCGCTTTTTGAGGTTTCTTAGTCATTGTCCAGAGGAGTCTGGGCTTTTTATTTGTTTTTCGGCTTTGTGTTGCTGTTCATTTTTTGAGAAGCCTCTCGGCTACCTAATTTAAATTTCTCACATTACAATTAAATTTGAAGAAAACTTGTTCAAAAGATTCGACGACTCTTGGACCGTTGTTTTATGAGTACCTGGGCCGTTTACCCCTTTCGGCGTAAATTTGACTGCCATGGCATTCCACACATCTGACAGTTTAGTGCCAAATTAATGTAAAATTTTTCAAAAAAATGTCAGAACTCTGTGCGTATATAATTATTTCCCAAATTGGACCTAATTGAATGTGACGGGCGGGCCACGACCAGTTTTTCGAATGGTTCAGGGGTGTCTGTCTCACAGAAAGACTCCAAAATTCTCTGACATGGGTTGGTCCTTGGTGGGGGGAAAAAGAAGGGATTGGAATTTGTGGGTAATACACAAAAAGAAAGTTGAGTATGGCTTAAGATGGAATCACGCATCATTTAAATTGTTAACATAAATGTACACAGTATTAATCACTTAATTGAAAAAAAATTAATTAGCAAGCTCTACGATGGATTAAGCTTAGGGAAATATTTGTTTAATAAATTCCTAAGCTACACAAGTTTCTAAAATAAATCTTAATAATTGCTTTCATTTAGCTAATTACAGAATTAAGATATTCTGAAAGATATACTTAATTTTAAACACTATTAATGACTTTAAATGATCTAGCCATAGATCAGAGAACGCAAATCAATTGATCAAAGAACCTCATTATCGGTTCAACAATATTAGCCCCATTTCCATGACCTCATTTCGAAGTTTAGGAAACCTTTCTCCAATCACCTGCTGTGTAACGATACCCACATGAATGTCCTACATCATTTCCCAATCAAAGTTGTGAAGAAGAAATAAACAGCACCCGTTTAATTTGAGCTCATTAATAACAAACAAAACTAGCTAATCATTTCCTCATTCTGCTGAAATAAAATTGTGAAGGAAAACAAATTTTTCATAGGGTTAGTTTATGACGGAACATGAAGTAAATATTTTTGCTGATCTCTGGTAGCCCATGGCGCGCACTACATTAAGTCATTAACACATTTTCAAATTTACGGAGTGAAAAAAGCGAAATGGAAACTCGATAAACAATTCAATTGCAATTATGCAATAAAGATTGGAAAACCAAAGACCGAACACCAAAGGAAGCGAAACCAAAGACCACTTCCATCTGCGAATCAACATGTGGTCATGTCCAGTTGAGAGTCCGATCAAACGGGTCAGCGGGTGGTTGGTTGCTCCAGTGGCTGAGCTCTGGAGCTCTGGAAAATATTCAAATACTCCATGGCACTTTTCCGCATTTTCTCCGTCTGCCTTCTGGAGTCGAAAGATGAAGGCGTTAAATGATGAGTTTCCCCCAGTGGCCTGGCCGGTTGGCGGGTTTTTGTGGTGTGAATTGTGAACACTTGGACATGTGCGAAGTGTTCAACAGATTCTTTAAGTGGGTTACATTTAATGAAGATGTGAATGTGAGTGGCTGGATAAAAGCAAAGCAACAAGCAGGTGAAAAATCTTAGAAGGCTTTCTTATGGTTAACAAAAAAAAGTGAGAATTGGTTCTACAGAAAAATTTGCAGAAAAGTTTACAACTAAATTCTACAAAATTCGAATTTTTCGAGATATTAAACTACTTTTCCTTTTACTCTTTCATTAATAAATCCAGAAAAAAATCATCATTTAAGAACCGAGCTTGCTTTCCAAGTAAACTCAACCATTGAATAAAATACAGGAGCAAAAGTGTCAATTTATATTATCAAATCCTACTAAACGACCCAATCAATAAAGTGTAGAAATCCGATATTTGCTGCTGCCTTCTCGATTTACCCTCTTGAAAAGCAGTCAAGTGTTAAGACGACCCGCCGCCTAATTACGTAGAATTGTCACGTCTAATTAGAACACATTCGATGGAGCCAAGCCGGGTGACATTTTCCAGGCGACGCTCATTGTCAAGATAAATGCGAAAAGCTACCAAATGTTTCACTAACAAAGTTGCAATGGCAATCAACTGGCCAAAACGGGTTTCCAACGCACACACACACGTAACATTAAATTTTGGGCTTAGACCAAGAAAAATTGCAATGCATTTGGCCGAGGGGTAACGAAACTGGGAGGTAGACAAGCCCAGTAGCTACGCATGCAATGGGCGCAAGAAAAAGGAAAATGAAAAAAGAGAAATAGAAATAATGAACCGACATAAGAAATGACTTAATCGCTGGCGGCTTGTTAACCCCAGCCTAAGGCCCCCGACTCCTGCTATATAAATACATGGGTTTTTCTGAGGGGGGTGAAGGGGACCTGGTCTTTAAGTAGCTGCACAAATAAAGATTTACGGCAATTTACTTGAAGGCCTCAACCCATGACTGCTAGTCAATAATTTCTGAGGCCCCCAAAACGCGAATCGTTTGCAGATTATATGTCTGAGAGTTGGTCCAAGCCGAAGACGAAGCCGAAGCCAAGGAGAGTGGGGATAAAGACAGTTGGGTGACGGGTATACAAGGTATAGGATGTGGATAGGGGACCACCGTCAGCGCCTTTGAGGAATTGCATAATTATAGCATTTTCCGGCCAGCCAATGACTGCTTCATCCACATTCCTCTTGGCCCGGCATAGGTTCAGGCTAATTTGTTTAACATTCTCCTTCCTCTAACTTTAACACAATCGATTGTTTGTACATAATCAACGGCATACTCTGGAGATAGGTCTGCTGAGAATGTTTATGTGGTTACAACACGTATGTAAATAATTTATTTTGAAAGGGTCTTTAATACTCTACTCATTTCTAGCTTTAAAATTTAAATAAAAATATAATTTTACTAAAATTTATTTAAATGAATGTTTTAAAAGACCATAAAACTCTAAATTCCGAATATTCAAGATGTCTTATTCTCATTCATCCAGAGTATTTGATTTTCTTTATAGCAAAGACGTATTACCATCGACTTGTTTTTTGCCATTTTCTACCCTAAGGCAGCGTTTAAGAGTCTTCCACCAGACGACGAGACTCGAGAGAGGGCAATATTTGTACATTGTAAATGCATGATATTGATCTTGATTGTTAAGATCGCACACAGCATGATCGGAGAGTCTGCCTGCCGGATGGCTAAGTTCATCTAGTCCAGAGTTCAAGCCGCTTGCATTGTTTAACTTTGACTTTGACTTTGTGTCAGTTTATGCCTCTTTCGATAGCAATCAGTGATCGTGGCTGCCGCCTCCAAGAGGGCCTGCCTATCCAAGCCATCTGATTAATCGTGTGCATCGCGGGCCATGGGACTTTTCCCATAGAGTGTAGAAAGTGGCACTCATATGCATACTACATACTGCCGACTGACCCAGTCAATATGCCACAACACTTGTGCAGCTTGATTGCACTTGTCCCGACTGACTGACCACCAGATGCCAACTTTCAAACCGCACTTGAGTAAACAATTGAAAACTGGAATATAAATGTGCCAAATGCACAGTTTTTTATGAGATCACAAGATGATCTTCGAGTAGGACAAACACCGTGTGTGTGTGTGTGTGTGTCAGATAACCCCAACTGATCAGCAATTAAGATTTATGTGCCTGCTCTGGGTTTTGTGGGAGGTCCTCTGATCGATTCGAGTGCGATATGATCATGGAATTTAAAATAATCACTTGAAGAGAAACGCAAAAAAAGTTGCGATCGGGATTTATAGCCTTTTAAGGAGTTTTTTGAACAGTGATACCAAGAACCTATATCATACCTAAATTCCGAAACAAAAATATATATTTTTAAGAAGGGTATAACTTTAAGAGGCTTTACAATTGCTTAATTGTAATCTTAAAGTTTCCTAACTACGACTTCAGATTTAAAATAATAAAGACTCTCTCCCCCATATTCTCATATATCCCATATATGTGATTGTACATAAGTGATCCTAACCAAACTCTTGATCGCTTCTCTTCTCTTTTCCAGATTGAAATTATAGGGTACCCAAACTTCGAACTCCCGCAGGCCTTTCTGTATGTTTGGTATGCCAATTTAAGCATTTTTCGTTTGTGGTTTCTCTCTCTCTGGTTTTTGCTTGATCTTTGATCTACAATTTGAAACGCCGAACAAGAGTCTTGCAGGGCGGCCGTTAGATCGAACCCGATGCGATCTTTTATTAAGGGAGTAAGAACTTGTTTTTGCCGTGGCTCTTGACTGAGTAGGAAAGAAAACAATGGCCAGGCGCCGCCGCCGCTTTCAAGTTCAATGCGATGCGATTCGAAGCGATGACGATGACGACGACGATCCTCCAGATCGATCGAGGAGCGGGTCTAATTGGGTCAGCCGGTCTCTGAGACTCTGAGCCGTTTAATTGGATTACCGCCTTTTGATTAAGGTTCCCTCTTCATCGGCCTGTTTTTATTTTTGGCAACACGCGCCCATCCGTCCAAGTTGAGTCACCGGTCGTAAATATAACTGGGCGTTAGTTTTGCAATTATAGGACCTAGAGTCATTTAAATGTGACATATACGGCTTGCCTATGTTTGAAGAGTCGCATTCCACATTTATCATTGAACAAACATTCACCAACCAACTGCCTCATTCAGTATCTTTTGAGGGAAAAACTCATCTTGAGAGGGAAAAGCGTCTTGTAAATGTTATCTACTGCCGGGGCAAACAGAGTTTCTTAGACAAAAGGCAACTACTGTGGTTGTTTCCGGGGAACGGGAGAGGAAGAGCAAATGGAAATAAAGGGGGCCAAAATGCCTGGCCCCAGGTTGCAACTCTATTAGCATTCCCAGAACCAGAAACCAGAAGAAAGTCGACGCTGTTCATCCATAAATCTGCTCACTGCTCTCAGCACTGCAGCCCATTAATCATCATGATGTCCCAGTCCAATCATCACTCGGGCTACTACCGAATATGAAAATATGGACCTCTGGGGCGTCGGCTAATGAGTTATGGGTCTCTTTGTGACTTTGCGTAATCATTTCGGCTATTAGCGCTCCACTCACTGATTTTGTACATTTAATTAAGCACCTTTTATTGCCTGCCATCAGCGTCTCCGCTCATTTAAGGCGTCTCTTTAGACCGGCTAGCTGGCTATTAAAACTAAACCCAATGGTAATTACATATGTAAATCCATAAACACATAGGCGTCTAATATAACAAGATGAAGCCTTGGGCAGCCCTAAATCGAAAACTTGAACCTTCAAAAGAAGTTCCATAATAAACTTTAATTTTGAGATACATATTTGTAAACTCTTTTTTTCTAAATATTTCTTAGTTCCAATCGAAAACTTGAACCTGCAAAAGAAGTTCCTTAAAAAACTGTAATTTTGAAATACATATTTGTAAATTTTTTCTTACTAAATATTTCTTAGTTCCAATCGAAAACTTCCTTAAAAAAACTTTAATTTTGAAATAAATGTTTGTAAACTTTTTTTTACTAAATATTTCTTAGTTTCAACCTTAAATCATTTTTTATCGTATTACAAATTTTTAAACATATTTCCTTTAAAATATGCTCTTCTTCACAAAATATTGCAACTTAGAATATAATTTTAAGTTTCTTTCACTGTTATTCACCTCGTCAGGTATTTTCACATTTTATTTATTTTCATTGGCACTCGGATAAATTCGTATACTTTTCTTTGCTTAATGATCACTTTTGTTAAAAACCACATACACTTTTGCTATAATCAAATAGTGGGCGTGTCACGATCAAGCGATATCGCGCCAAGATGGGCGATCATCAAATCAATTTTCTTTCTTTGCATTGCAAATTTTTCGTTATCAACATTGGGGAATCGACGATGCGCGGTGCACAAATCAACATAATTGCCCCCGACAAAAGGCGAATCGAGGTGGGGCACACGGACTCCGACTGCAACTTCAACTTCAACTTCAGGTGGAGTGAAGCGCCAGTCACGTCGCGTTCACGGCGCGTGCGTCGCAAATCAAGTGCAAAAATAGATCAATCAAGCAATCAATCCGTCCAATCGCTCTCAGAGCCAACTCCCAGTTTGTTGTTGTTGGCCCGGCTCTTTCCGATTTTCCAAACGTGCGAGGTTCGGTGCGGTGCGCGGCAAACCGGTGGAAATCAATCGAAATTCACGAAAATCAATGTCAACATTTTACTGCTGATTCGATTTTTCTCCTTTTTGCCATTTCCTCAGAAGTGCACACAAAACACACACAGAAAATCCGAAAAATACAGAATACAAAGAAAAAAAGTCTTTTCCACGGACTTATTTTCTGCACTGGGGCTTTAACAATTTCCCACGATCGCGATCGCCGCCGATTTCCATGAATCCAAACGCGCGCGTCGTCCCATTGCAACTGATTCGACTTTTCGAGTTTCCATCGCGATGTTGGAGTCTTTTCTTGGCGCTCGGTTGAGAAACCCGACCGAACGATTGGTCTTCGTGCGCTTTACATTCTCTTCGCCAGAAATACTCCCTTTTAATTCTCTTAGCCGGGTATGCTCTTTGAAGCTCTGGATCTTTCACCTGTTAACAGGTGAACTTAAAGTTATAACTAGAGTTTCAAAAATATTTGTGTTTTATATATGTATTTTCATACTTATTTATATTTTCTGAACTAGTTAGAAACTGATCATTTCGATTAGAGGATAAAATATATCTAGGTATTTGATCATGTTGCCAGACTCGTAGAATGTTGCTAGTGTCTGGCAACATTTGTTGCGAGGAAAATAGTATGGGGCTTAAAAAAAAAGGTTTGGGTTTTAAATAATGTTATAGTAATTGCTGATCCTAAAACAACGTGTAAAATAAGCATTCTGATATTTAGTACTATAGTACTATACACATTATTATCCATATTACTTATTTTATTTCTAGATCTGTTCGGTTTACTTAACCGTTCTCTTCCGACTTCCCTTGGCAACCTATAATCCCCTGTGATCTATACCAAATCCCATTCCCTAACTACAAAATATTATGTATCCGACTGGAACCTACTGAATTCTTTTATGTAGCTTCTTCAACTGTGTGATGCAATGGAGAAAAGTAAAAGATGAAGAAGATCTAAAGACGAGGAGGCTGCAAAAACTCTAACAAGAAACCGACTCAAGGAAAACATCTAGCAATTTTTCCATAATCAGCCAGTGAGCCACAAGCTACAAATAGCTTTTGGGTTGTCTGCATATGGGCACCGCACCTTGCTACCAGCAGCAGCAGCAGTGCAGCAGTGGTGGCTGAGATACTCCGGCAATCCCGGCAATCCGCACCAGACATGGCCAGACCGGCGGGCAGTGAGATCTATCTGGCCTACGACTGGGCCTTTTACACTTGGTCGAAACGAACATTCCATGTCACAAACGCAGTTATTTATGCGCTTCAGACTGGACAGTTGGGACTTCTGGACGGACCGGAGTCCAGAGACCAGACAGAATGTGCCGGCAGTTTTGCTGACATTGTCACATGAACATGTCGCGTTAACCTTTCGTTTCTGGCCAAGCCAAAAACTAAACGGCAGGGGACCTGGCCATAGGCATTTATGCATGCGAAATCTAACACACAAAACTTATTATTCCTCTCTATGAACACAACTGTCAATATTTTAATTGCCGACGCACTAAGTAAAAAAAAAATATAAAAAATATAAAAATGCAGCCGGTTCAAGTCCAACTTCAAGTCCACTGCGTGTGTCCGCATTCTGTGTGCAGAGAGCAGCGGGAAAATTCATTTTTCTTTCCTTTCTTCTGCTTCTTCTTCGCCATCTCCTTCGATCTTCTGATGGTCGGCTACTTTTTCCAATATAGCAAATCGTCTTGGAAACGTGCCAAGCATTTTAAAGAGCAAAACGATCAGTGCGCCAAAGTGGTTCACATGTGGCTCGCTCTTCGGGTTTCGTAACCTTTTTGTCACCAATTAGTTAGGCTCCGCCTAAGTGAGCTATAAAAGTGTCAAAAACCGAAATACTGGAAAAATTCGAAAAACTTGCTCTAAATTATGGCCCATAATCGGACGAGTGTCGCATATTAAAGAGCCTGATACTAACATTTCAGTGATTTCTTTTCCGCTGAATTGTTATGGCCGAAGCAGAAAACTTAATTAGGCATCTATGTATGGGAATTACGTATGCAAAATGCGCCCATGAGACCCCACAGTCGCTGGCTGCATTGTTAGGGTGTGTTTTCAACGAATCCAGAAGTGGTTTTCGGTGGGGGAGTTGATCTCTGGGACCAGATATAGGGTCTGGTCTACATAACAACACGTGCCGAAGTGCAGCCGAAAATAAAGCACTTTGTTGATCTTATCGGCAGCCGACCAAAATTACAATTGAAACAATTAAAGCCCATAAGAAATGCTTATAAATAGGTTGCATGCATTTATGAAGTCATGGCCACCGTTTGGGGAGAAGCAAGAAAAACAAGGTCAAATGGCTGGATTAAAAATATGCTTGCTTTTCTTTTGAAATTGGAATGAGTTCCTGTACACCCATAAAAAAATTATCATAGTAACCAAACTTAATTAAACTAATTAATTTCTGAAACTAAAAGATATAACATTTATAATATTTAGTATGCATTTTATGTGTGCAAACTTTATATATTAAGCTATTAAAGAGGTTAAATGAAATTGAAAGAAGTCAGTAAAAAGCAAGTGTCTAGCATTCGAATACTTAAACTGGATTAAGTTTTCCCTTAAAAGTTAATCCTATACCATCTGATCCAAAAGCTAACGAGGAAATCACTTAAGCGATTTTACGCCAGAAATGTCAAAGTCAAGCCTAGTAAATTTTTAAATAAAATCTGACATACCCCCTACGTTCATATCTCATAAACCTCCAACTGCAAGGTAACAAAGAGTAAATGCAAAGATTTAAATCAGCCACAGATTGGTTGCGGTCCCGCGAGAAGAGTGAAAGAAAAGCTATAAAAAATAAAAAACTAAAAAAAAAAACACAAGGAAAATGGAGAAAATACTTTGGTCGTAAACAGGAAATCCTACACACAGGCTTCTAAGCTGTGCAGCAAATTATCAAAACGCCAACATCTTTTTGACAAACTGCGAACCGAACCCCCATCCCCATCCCGTCGATCTCGTCTCCCAAATTCCCCTTGGTGGTCCCGACCGACACACACATTTCTCATTTCACATTGCTTATTGGAGAAGAACGGACGCGAGTCGCGCTTAAGACAACTTTTCTCTGATTTGTTGTGATCGCAATCGGTTATGGAGTTTGGAATACGTTCCAGTTACTCCTGCTCCTGCTCCGACTCCTCTCCAGGAGAAGAACTCTCGTTCTCGAGGTCCATGTCCATTACATGGCTCGTTTGGGAGATCGGTTTGACGATTGACGTGCCTTACCGTAATTTTTCATGCAATGATCTTTTCCTTAACGGCCTCCCATTCTCGGAGTCCTCTCGGTCGTCATTCAACGCATCGTTGACCTATTGAACCATAATGCCGGTGGAGTCGCCGCTTGCAATGCACATGTGCCGCAAAAGGATCGCATTGGATTGGAATCGGAGGAGCCGGCTCTCGGTGCAAGGTCTCCCAACCCTTTCTCACCCCCCGGCCAAGTTTTCCTCCAAACTTTGGAACCTGTTCCTGCCGCTACTTTTCTCGCATGAATCATTATTTGTTGTGCTAAGCCCAAGATCGCCAAGATCGGTTGGGGTTGGGGGGAGGAGGGAAGGTTCCTTGGCCACAGACAGCTGCAAGTTTGGCCAGCTGAGTGCCGCTGGGTGCAGTCGAGGCCTCCTCGTTTGCGATCATTTGTGATTGATACTATTTATTGGTTGTTTTGGCTTTGGCCTGTCCAGGAAGATACGCCAGTTGAATCGGCCGCTACGCACGGCTTTCACCAGGGTTGCCAGGGGTTTCTAACAAATATTATATGGTTGCAGTCCCCCTGCTTGAAAGAACGATCTGATGTTTATTATTATACATTTTATATCCAAACTAATATAATAGGACCTATAAAAATGGTCAGTAGCAAAATCCACCCAGAACGGATTGACATAAAAATCTAGAAAAATCAAATTAATTCTGAAATAATTATGTGTTTTGACTATATAATTACAAAAAATGAAAAGTCACATAAAACTTAAGATCTAAACAGGTTTTTAAGAACTCTAGTTTATATCTATTTTTATAGCAAAAAGCTAATCATTATAAGTTTAGGTCAAGAATTTTTCTTTTTTTCAGGCATAATATTACTCGACAACCCTGTATTTAGCTTGCATCTCCTGTTATTTTTATATAGCCTAACTGCTAATCCCTCCTTTTTCCTTCGAATTTTCATTCGCTCCTAACCCAAAGCCCCTGTTGATGATAGAATTTCACCAGCGGCTCTAAATGTTTTTCAATTTCTAACTCCGAGGATATCTCTTTGTGCGATGCCTCATCCGCAGCCCCAGCCAGGCACTTTTATAGATTACACCCGGGCACACATCTACCATGTTTATCTATGGACACGTACCCGCGTATCCGGCGTGGAGCGTGCGAAAAAGTGGGCGTCCTCGGGTTAGCGCAATCTCCGACCTTTTGATCTTGTTTCCACAGCCAGCTTTTTCCTTTTATTATTTTGTATTTTTTGTATTTTTAGCCAATGTGTTTTTGGCCAGGGGCAACATTTTTTTTGGTGGCTGCAACTGTTGCATCGCCGCCGTTGCAACTGTTGCAACTTCCTTTGCGTGTCAAGTGCAAATGCATTAAATTTTGACGTTGGCCAAATGTTGGCTTTGCTTGTTGCGGTTCTCCTGTGTGTTTTTTTTTGGTGCGACGGCAGCTGTCGTCTTGATTTTAATTGATTTTTTCAACTTGCTTAAATTGGCGGCAAAATCTTTGTTTTAAGTAGTGAGAGAACGTGTTGCTATGGGGGGAAAGTTAATCGTAGCCGAAAAAAAATCAGGAATTAAAGAGATCAATAGGATATGTGGCCAAGGATATTTAGTTGTTAAGCCAGATAAGCAAGGAATATTAAAGATATATAATTTGTACTTCATTAGTTGTATTATTTTGACTTATAAATATAACGCATACCCATTCAAATCATACGAGCTTCCTATTTAAAAGAACATACATTTTTAAAAAACGAACTTGCTAATTAAAATACCATAAATGTAAAAGTTTTTATAATTATGTACTTCAAGTTCCCGAAACCGAAAACGAGCTTCTGAACTTTAGAAACATAAATATGATCGTTTTTAAAAGCCATCTTGTAAATTAAAATACCATAAATGCAAACATATTTAAAATTGTGTACTTAAAGTTCCCAAAATTGACAACTGTTAATCGTGAAAACTCCCCACTGTCTTTTATCTGCATCCATTACCATCTTGTAACAATATTCCGCCCAAACAGCCAGCAATTTATGGCGCCTGTCATCATTGAAATTAGCAATTTTGTTTAATTGCAATTTACTTTTATTGAGCAAACAACAATTTCCGTTGGCGATGCCAACTGCAAATGGATTGCTTGACGATCTTGGCCGTTTGCCTTGTTAATTGCACTCGTGATTTACGTTTTCGAGTGTCAACGCACGCAACGAGGCGGATGGCGATGAAGTACGGTTAAGATGGTTACAAACCTCTCGAAGATCGAGGGAGGCGTACTATTTACATGGCCGGATTGATTAAACGCCTCGAATTGACTTCGGTTTGCGTGCAGCTTGAGAAATGGTGATTGATTGAACGCATCGCGGGAAAGTCCAAGAGAGATGGGAACGCCCACAAAAAAAGAAAGAGCGAAACTCTCGAACAAAATGCAATCATTTTATCTAAATGCATTTGACATGTCTTGGCGATCACCGGTGAACAGACATATAAAACTAATGGCACAGCGAAACTTTCAGCTTTCAGAACTTTCAGTTCTGCGTACGAAAAGTAACTACGTTGGTATACGATTTTACGATATTTTAATGTGCTTGGCATGCGTTGAAAGCATTCTAATAACCGTAAAATGGGAACTTCAAATCTTTTCCGGATGACTCAGGCTTTTTCCATGAGAATTCCATTTTGATCAAACTAAAAGAGGAATAACACTTATCAGTATACATGAATAAAAGAAATTAGCAAGATATACCATATTAAACTTTCCCTTTTTGGCTATAAAAATAGTTTTATGTGGTTTTTTAGGATATACATATAAAGTAAGTGCAAAATAGCCCTGGAAAACCCAGCAAAATCTCTGATAATTCATGTCCATGTGAAAGCACCGACAAGAATAAAGAAAAAGCTGTCACCTGAGCTGACATTAATTGTCTGCCATGATATATGTATATATTTTTCCGGGACCACACGAAGATCTGCAAAACTTGTTCGGAATATGAGAGCCGACCACGATATCTGCATTGTGTGTGAAACTCTGCAACAATGTGTGTCCAACTGCTGGACTATATCTCCTGTAGCTCTGTCATAAGAAATGTTGGCAACTTTATCAGGAGCACAATTTAAATGTCAAGTTGATGACGTGTCGTGTCTGTTTGCCTCCAGAAGGCTGACGTTGTCGTTGTGGTTCTGGATCTGAATCTAGGATGTGGAGTCTTTCGTGGTCGTCAGATGACTTTAGCAGCAGCAGCTGGCACACGAAATCGCAGCCGGCAAACGGAAGTGCAGCAGTCTAAACAAATTCAAGTGAAACCGCAAATGCAGGAACATGGGATGTGGATGTGTTCGTCCAAAGCATGAAACACGTTACAAATCCATGGCCATATTAATGATCAAAGTTCTGGGGGGATGTGGAATAAAGGGGGTGACTTTAAAGGGAAAATGCACCGTTCTGATTATTACATTTCTACAACTTCTTGTTTTATTCAGATGCCGTTGAGGGGGAAAGATGATTAATAACATGACTTGTTAATAAAATGGTGATTGAAATCGATTTCATTAAATCACCGAATTCTGGAATATTTTCATGGCTTTTGAAAATATTTTGTCTATTCTCTTTTACCTCCTCAAAATTCCCACACACAAAGAAATTTGATTGATGAAATTGAACTATACGGATAGTTACGTAACTATACAAAATAGTTAGTGTATTTTTGCTTAGGGTGTGTGTCTTTGCTAATTGTGTGTATTTGTTGTTGTGAAAGTAACTATTTAGTTGGTAGAATTGACAATTTTTGTAGTTGGGGACTGTTTGACAATTATATTGGTTAATTTTACCAAGTTTTTTTGCGTGTACCATCAAATAAAATAATGTTCATAATAATAATTACTTCTATAACTTCCAAGCACCATTCATATTCATAATGTGCCCACAGAACTTTCCTACCGACTATTAATGATTCACAGATTCATCATCTCACACTTCGTCGCACACAAATTGAAGCGGAGAAAAGGGGCCAACAAAGCCAACGCTCGATAGTAGTTGCACACCTCGTTCAATGGTTTTATGCAAAAGGGTCCAATGGAGTCGCAGTCGAGTCTCCAGGGTAACAAGATCATTAACGTGCCACATGCCGCTGCTGACGGTCAAAATTCAAAGCCGCCACAGTAGCCGCGGCGGCAACATCATCAGGAGGAGGATGAGTTGGAGGAGAATGGGGAGACCATCTGCCGTTTCAATAAATAAAAAAGGAATCCCCCTCCGTCTTTCTCTTCACTGGGTTTTCAGCGGTTGGCAGCTGAAATTATGACTGGGTCGTCAGCAGCAGGTTGGCTCCTCTGCAGTCCGGGGACTCTGGAGGAAAGCCGAAAAAGCAAACCACGGCGGAGTTCGGAGCTTTGAGATCCCTTGCTTTTTGTTGTCCACCGCCTCGGGAGGTTAGTCACACATGCGCGGTGATAATTCAACGGCATAGCAACATTAAATGGTAGCAGGCTGCAATGAATCCACCGTCCACCATCCAATCCACCGTCAGCAACATGTTGCCGGTGTGTCTTGTTAGTTGTGAGCGCAGAAATCGTGACAAAGTGATGCCATTGTTAGGCGCAAATGAAGAAAATGCCATTGTGGAAAAGTCGCTGCGCGAAAAACAATTGCCGTGCCTTGTTGTTGTTGCTGCTGCTGCCGTGAAAATGCTTGGCGCACGTTTTGTAATCAATCAATGTGCTGTTAGAAGCCACAAACCAAATCCCAAAAAAAAAGCAAGACCAAAATATTTTGTTGCCATGTCTTCGGGCACAAAAACCGAAGATTCAGAGTCCAACGAGCTGTCATTTAGTTCAGAGAAGGTTCCTAACTAATACATTGTAGACCTGGAGAAAGTATGGCGAATTTAAAAGATCCTACAAGGAAAGTTTGGCCAGAAAGTAAGGGGAATAACTTACTGAAGTTGCGGTTGTCGGAAGATAAGATCGTGTGTCAGCGATAAGTAAAGGTTGATAATATCACAGGTCTTAAACTTCAGAAAGTAACCACATGAAATATAATACTGGCTTTTCTTGTTCTTTATATAATTTAAAGAGTTTTACAAATTAGATAACCAACTTAATATACGAATTAATATTCATATATAATTTCAGTTACAAATAAGTATAGTCAGGACCGTTTTCTTGACCGCTTGTTAAACTTAAACTATGGTTTAATTTTACAAGTCCGTTGTCTCCTACGTTTGTTAATTAAATCCCAGTTTGAAGTTTTTGTTATATTTAAAAGGTTTTTTTAATTATCTGCAAGTAGAGTTCTTTTCATTAACAATCTTACTTTAAAGTTTTTTAGAAATTTTCTCATAGCCAACATATTTTTCCCACACAATCCTTTTCTTATATGCATTGAGAAATCGAAGCTTCCCAGGAGCCATCACTGAAAGCACTTTGTTGTCAATGGCACTCAATTCTCTGCGCGCCCAAATAAGATCTTCGTCTAGCAGAACATTTGCATCTCCCAGAGAGTTTTCGGTTTACGAGCAGCTAAAAGTCACACCGAAAACCAAACTCACCTGTCCCGAGGGTTATATTTATACAAGGCTCTCGCACCTGCTTCCCACTTCCTTAATTCCCGGGTGTTAATAGACAGGCGGAGGGAGAACTGGGTTTTTGCGAGGAGTTCTTTTCACTTCCATTCACATTCAAATTTAGATTCATGTGGCAGCAATAAAGTATGAACATATTGGACGGCGAACGCAATTTGATTTCCATGAATGGAGTGCAATTCAATTTGTGTTGATTTTACGAGAATCGAAAAACCCTCCTCCGCAGCCACAGGCTAATTTTTATAGCCAACTAATTTTTATGAACCGCCAAGGCAGAGAGACTCGCAGTCCGCACTCCGCACTCCGAGTTTCCCAGTCGCACTGGCTGACCCTAATGAACTGACATGGGGCTTCCAGTATCTTGGTGCGGCGCTTGCTCATCCGCGGGGTGCCGGGTTTCTGTTTTCCCCCTCACCAAATCCCCAAGTTGGGAGACTCAACGAAAATATATGTTGCAATGCCCCAGAGACTGAAAAGTTTATTGACTGGAAATAATTTATTAATTATTGTATGCGCTTGACTGGGGTTTCATTCAAGTCCCAGCGAGAATATTATTTTCTAATTAATATTTTCCTCAACGATTGGAAGATTTGAAGTTTATAATGGTTTTTTCGTTTGGGTGGCATTTGTAAAGGCTTTTGCAATCACCGAAAAGAATGATTAGTGGGCACAATATTTGAATCAATTGTTTACTTCAGTGGCAGCAACTGATGCGAAGTGTTGAGTGACAACAGAGATGGTTTTATGAATATTGATAGTGTTTATGGGAGGAAGTGGTTTATGTGCTATTCAATAAAAATAATTATATTTTAAACATCATAAATGGTGTACTAAAAAGTCTCTTGGAAAGCATCTGCAAACGCTTGAGCCCAACGTAACCTTTTAGTCTAACCAACGACAAGAAGGCCTTTCTAAAGTTTCAACCCACACGAGGTGGCTAAAATGAAAACGTTGCATGCAGTATATACCCCGAAAAATAGGACAAAATTCCCTCTCCAAAAACATATGGCTGCCTGGCTATAAATCTCCGGCTTTTGTCTTGCCCAATTCCAGCTTGAAAAGCTGGGCTACATAGATTTGCACTCGAAAAGTTTGTGCGGCGGCGCATGCGCGACGAAGAACATTTGTAAGAGCAATTAAAATCACACCACGACCAAAAAGGAGAAGCAGACGACGACATGGACGCTGGCAATAGCGAAACATGGCAACCAGGCAACTAGATATAGATACAATTTGGGATCATGAGGGGATGCATGAGGCTACAGGGGCTACAGGGGGGTAGGCACTCGAGAGACAGGCACACAGGCCTTCGATTGGAGCGAAAGTCTGGGCCATAAATTAGAAAATCAAAATGCCAAACTTCTGGCTTCCCCGTCTCCGCGAAAAGTGTTTTCGATAATGACCCGGTTACAGTTTGAAACCCTCTGTGGTGTTTAATATACCATTGAAGAGGGTATTTCAGTATAAGTCTGGTATTTTTGAACCGGAAACCGGATTCCAAAATCAAGTAATATTGTAATATATTGTATATTAGATCAAATAAAAACACCTCTTAACGAGGTAAAAAACTAGTGACGATCGCGCCTTCAACATACAAAAGTTCTGATATCAACATTTGTGACGAAAAATTATTACACTCGTCATTAAATAGACTTTCTAATATTTTCTCATTCGGCCCGCCCTAGCAAACTATTCCAGCCTTTTTCCCTTCACAAGCATTTTCTATTGCAGCGTGCCGAATGAGAAAATATTAGAAAGTCTATTTAATGACGAGTGTAATAATTTTTCGTCACAAATGTTGATATCAGAACTTTTGTATGTTGAAGGCGCGATCGTCACTAGTTTTTTACCTCGTTAAGAGGTGTTTTTATTTGATATCAGAAGTTTTTGTTTGTTTACATTTGCTCTCATAGGAGCTAATATATACATTTAAATTTAAATTCTTCAATCATAATTTGTAAGCATACAATTAAACAAATTAAGTTAAAAAGGCGTTTAAGTACTTCAAAATACCTTTTAAACGAGGTACAGCAAATGTCTGTAGCTTCAGTAGTGTACAACTTACGAACTAACGAAATTTAGATTTTTTTAAGCTTTTTTCCCGCTAAAGCAGCGGGTTTTTCCAAAAGTCGTAAAACAAAAGTTTCCTATTTCGAACTCCTTAAAACAATTGAAATGATTCCATGACCCTAAAATACAGTTTTGATACGCACATACTAAATTCAATGCTTAGGCAGCGTAAGTTGTGTTGGGCTGGCAAAAGTGGCGATTTTCGTTTCAGAATAACTTTTAAACGTGACTTTTTACAGTAATGTGTTATATACCAAAATTTAAGGAATCTCAAGGGCTATACAGTTTAAAGTTTTAAGGAAAATCGTTAGAGCCGTTTTTGAGAAAAATAAAAAAAAGCTAAAAAAAAAGATTTAAAAAATTTTCTTTTGTTCATATCTTTTTAACTATTATATTTACACAAATTACATATAGAAGGCGTTTATAGCATTTAAAAATACCTTTCAAACGAGATGCAGCACAAGTCTGTAGCTTTAGTAGTATAGAAGTTACGGCTTTCCGAATTTTAGCTATTTATAGCTGTTTTCCCGCTAAACTAGCGGGTTTTTCCAAAAGTGGTAGAACAAAAGTTTTTTATATCGATGTGATGAACGTCACATCAAATTTTCAGAACTTAAAAAACATATTTTGGACAAACTGATAAACTGACAAGCTGACAAACTGACAAACAGAATTAAGTTTTCATTTTGGGAAGAAGAAGTAAATCTTATTTTGGCTATAACTTTTGAACGAAGCGTCCGATTTTCTGATATGACCCCTCATATTAAGCGCATTTTCAGTAGCAATACAACTAACGTAGTCCGGGGGCCAATTATCCCCACCGGCCCCAACAGATCCAAATTTCTAAATTTTCACTTTTACACTTTCACCGCTCTCCCTCCCAAACCAATTGATTTTCTTGAGGTCTTGGTATGCAATCCTTTAAGTTTTAGCAATACCTTTAATTTGGTGTATTACTCATTACGATCGGACTATCACAGCAGATTTTCATTTCTTCGTGTATATATAGTAGTCGCCTTCGCACACTCTCCTGGTGCGCTTCGTCACTACATGGACTGCCGTCCATAGTGATTAGAAATCGGAAAATCACTTTATTTTTAGGACGCATGTCCTAAAAGTATAGTTTTAAATCCTTTGTCACTTATCACTTTTTTCTATTTTTGGTGAACTGTATATTATACTTCTTAGGATTACGATAGGTCGTCAACGCTACCTCATCAGCTAAGCTTGAGGATGTGAGCTGGACGTTAAAAATTACATTTATAGCATATCTAGCTTATGTAATAATTTTCTTTTTAACTTAATTGATTTAATTATTATACCCGTTACTCGTAGAGTAAAAGGGTATATTGTATTCGTGCAAAAGTATGTAACAGGGAGAAGGAAGCGTTTCCGACCCTATAAAGTATATATATTCTTGGTCAGGGTCACTAGCCGAGTCGATATAGCCATGTCCGTCTGTCCGTCTGTCCGTCTGTCTGTCCGTCCGTATGAACGCTGAGATCTCGGAAACTATAAAAGCTAGAGGATTGGCATTTTGCATGAAGATTCTTGGAGTTCCTACGCAGGGCAAGTTTATTTCAAGAAGGTGCCACGCCCCCTCTAACGCCCTCAATAGCTTATATAGGATTTTAAAAATTTTAATTTTTTGGAAATGTAAAAATGCAGTTGTGTTGTGTTTATCAATACCTATCGAAATGTAGAAGAAATTTTTTAAATCGGACCATTCGTTAAAAAGTTATTGCTGATCAAAGTTTATATCTCCCTCGCACTCCCTTTAGCCGAGTGACGGGTATTAGATAGTCGGGACAACAACCCGACTATAGCGTTCTCTCTTGTTTTTATATAAACTTAAATAGGTATTGGGTATCACCTAGTCGATATACCGATCGATTTTTTTTTTGTCTTTCAAAGTAATAAATTCCTATATATGTGGCTTTTGCATTGGCAATTGTAAACAAATTGTCATTCGACAATTACATTTGTGTTGGCCACATTCATTAGTGTCAATGTTTTGGCTTTGCATGCTTCCGTTACCGTTAGTCAGACGATTTATGTCACATTTGTTTGTCCGTGCTTGGAAATTATTTGAAATTTATTGCCTCCGAGGATCGGAGATCCTCTTGCTCTTGCTCCATTTCGAATGATGATGCGTTGACAGCCATCGACTGACTAGTGGTTGTTGCTCCATTTTGTCCATTTAGACGCTTCTTGATTACCTTGGACAGTCCGTCTGTCTGCCTGTCGGTCCAACTAGTCGTGGCTCGTCGTCTCTGTCTATAAAGATGCTTTTTTCATGGCAATTTTTCAGTCCCATCGTGGTTGCAGCTTGGTGAAAAAGATACTGCGCCACTTACAATTTTTTTCTCTTCTTTTTGGCGAGTATAATTTTGTAATTATTCGGCCTAGTTGGCAGCTGAGTCGTTTCAAATTGTTTGCACATGTGCTAATATTAATTTTTTTAAGGCAAGATTTACCAAATGATTTCATTATTTTTTCTAAAAAATATGTATAGTTTTTCTCTCATTTTCTCTAGTTATATTCATTATAATGATCGAAATGAAAGCTTTTAAAATATAATTTCAATATGATTTGATTACTTTTTCTAGGAATATTTAAGCTCATTTTTTTCATTATCCTCTTCAACTCCTTTGAAGTCACCGCCAATGCCACAATAAAATTTGCTCTCAAATCGTATAACTTCATTTGGCTTGGAGCCCCCAATCCCCCATCCCCAAATGATCGTAGCCAAAGCCAAACCCATCGAAACCACAACAAACGCAACCGCATCCACGAAATGCAATTAATTGTCAAGTTATTTAACACAAATATTTGAAATTGTTTCGCTAATCAGTTGGCTAAAAACGGGGTAAACAAAAAAAAACTAAAAAGGGGCAAAGTCAAAGTGGCTTTTTTCGGGGTCCGCCTGAGAGACTCAGTCGTCGGCGGTTGGAGCATTCCGATGTCCATAAAAATGTCAACGCAGCCAGCAACAGCAACAACAAACAGCAAATGCACAAGAGTCGCAGCCCCATGAAAATATGCCGCTCGGCTTGAATTGCCAAAGTGGCTGGCTCGGCTTGGATTGGATTGGCTTGGGTTTGGTCTTAAAACTGGACACCAGACCAGCGCTGTGGCTCCATGCTGTCTGTGCCGGAGCCTGTGGTCAACACAAAAGTGTGTCTGCTTCTAGTGCTGCTGCTGCTTGGTGAGCGGCAAATGGAACTGATTACAAAATATGACCAGCGGCTAAATGTATCTCGCAGTTTGCTGCTTAATTTCTTAGATAGCTGCACAATTTTATGCGTGGGTTATAAATTCCCAGCGATCGCAAGTCCAAACGCACGTGCTACTGTTCGAAATTGCGGCTTGAGAGGTTTCTGTCTTGGCCAACAGGCTAATGTGCAATTATAGCCAGGGGCGTTTTCTTTAAGTCTACTTAACATTAAAGTCGGGAGTTTAGAGTTTATTCTTCTTTTAATGCACTTAAGTATAGTAAGGGTCTTTATTCCTACTTTTTATTTAACTACCTTTTTTATTTTATGGGAAGAGTATTAATTTCTACTTTTTATTTGACAACTTGAGTAGTCTTTATCGTATTATCGAATTTTTATTAATAAATAATTAATAAAGTTTTGTGCCATCTTTGGCAAATTTTAAATTTATTTGTTATTAACTTGTAAACTAAAATTGCCAGAATATTTGCAAGACCGTACTTAAACACAATTGCTAGTTATTATAATACAAACAATGACTAATTTCAAAGTAATAGAAAAATCATGGAAATACTATCGCTTATTATTTTAATTCCGCCACTTTGGACTTTAAATAAGAAACTGTTTAAGAGACTTAGTATAATTTATTTAGCTCATTTTAAAGATAGTTCCTATTTTACTGAAACCTTATTAACCATGCATTCTTTGGTAATAAAATCAACATTAAGGGTTCTAAAAACTCTTTTTAAGCTTTCCGAGTTCCAGGAAAATCAAAAGTCAACAAAAAACCTAGAAGTTCAGACTCCTGTAAAATCCTCGAGGCCATAAAATTCGTAAAATGACTGCGGATAAATGAAAACCGAACCGGGTGTCCAAAGGTATTAAAAAAAGTGTATAACCAAGGGGGCAACTACCCAAAGTACGAGGAGATGACTGGGTAACAATTAGAAAACCGAGAGACAAGATGAAAAACCACAGAGAATATCGCTTACAAAAGTAAATTTAAATGAAAAGAATAGCCATTCAGGGTGTTATGCAATCCGAGTTCTTGTTCAAGTACAACTCAATAAACATCTTGACCATCTTGGCAGCAGCTTTTGCTTTTGGTTATTTGAGACGGGTTTTTGCCCATTGTCCGGTCTGTAAATGGTGTTAAAAAAGATAGAAAAACCCACTTCAAGGAGAACTGGCTAACAAAAATATCCCATTACAATGGAGTGTATGTAATGCATTTTGTATGATGGATGAGTTGAATTTGAAGCGATGATGGCCTCAAGAAAAATTTTAGTTTTGAGGCCTAATGTTTGAGTTTTTATGTACCAAGATAATTGAGCAAAGTTTTGATTGTATAATAAATTAATGTTGCATAATTGAGGAAGACTATTTAAAATTAAAAGCCAGAAGCAGATGCACCTTCCATAAGAAATAATCGTTGCATACTTGGAAACGAATATTTAAAAAAAAAAAACAAGAATTAATTTGAAATATCATTTAAATTTGTAGCCATCACAAGTCCAAAAGTGTGTGGAATCTATTTATAATACCGAAAACAATTTTACTTTTTATGGACCTGGGAAAAATATGCACTTGCCACCCACAACTTAACTGATTTTTATAAGAACCTGTCATTCTATATTATAAGAAACTATTAGTTTATAGTAATTAGGATAAATGTAGGATACATGGAAGGATATTAAAAAAAAACAAGATTGAGTTAATGTGAAACATTATTTGTAGTTAATAACCTTTACAAGGCAAAAAGTTTCTAAAATTATTGTATATTACCTCTAATGATCCTATAAACAGCTGAACTTTCCAAACAGAACTTGACTGATCATATCAGAAACTAATTTTGCTAACAAGATTTTGTTAATTTTAAAAATCATTTATAACTAATAACCATTACAAGGCAAAACATGTCTGAAATCTATTTATAATGCCTCTAGCGATCGTACATTTTATTGTACCCCAAAACAGATGCACTTCCCTCCCAGAACTTGACTGATTTGTGCATTAAGCTCTTCGAATCGAGGCCAATGGAGAGCATCATCGTCGGAAACGCTTCACTTAGCGGCACAAAGTAGAGCACCAATTTAATTATGCTCCCCGAGTTATTGATGGACTACCACGCGCCCACCTCATCTGGCACATCTGTTTTTCATAGGTGCACTCGCTCGATTTATCGTTAATTTCGTGGAATTCCTTTGTTCTTAGACTTTTGACTTTGAGCTCCCAATCTGAGGTACTTACCCTCGCAGGCCACCGCGGCGGAGTCCGAGTTGTTCGGTGGATCTTCTTCTTCGGTATCCGGAACCAATTCCCAGTCGTCGTCATCGTCGTTGGATAGATCATCCATTCGCTCGGCATCCACGGCATTCATGCCGAAGTAACCATCCCGGCACTCGTGGCACTTGGCTCCCATTACGCCCTCCTTGCACTGGCATTGCCCCGTTCGCGGGTCGCATCTGTCGGGGATCAGGGAGCCCAGGGGATCGCAACTGCAGGCGGGACAGCGCAGCTCCACATTGGCAAAGCCGACGTCGCATTCGTCGCACTTCTGGCCGCCGTATCGCGGTTTGCACAGGCACTGGCCATCGGTGCTGTCGCAGAGCCCGCTCTCCGATCCCTCCGCATGGCAGTGGCAGGGATGACAGCCCATGGCCGGGTCACCCCAGTAGCCCAGCTTGCAGCGCTCGCAGTGCCAGCCCTCGGTGTTCCCGCGGCAGGTGATGCACTCGCCGGTCGTCACATTGCAGGGTCCTCCGGCGCAGTCGCAGCGCTGACAGCTGCTGCCCAGCTGGCGGGGATTGCCGAAGTACCCGTCGTCGCACACCTGGCAATGGTCACCCGTATAGCCCTCCGGACACTGGGTGCAAATGTATTCGGCATGCTCGATCAGCTCGAACTGCGGATTCAGGTCCATGTAATTGTAGCTCTTCAGCTGGCAGCTGGGCGAGAAGTTGTTGGAGTCCGCGGACAGGGGACAGGCGCATCGCCTGCAGTCGTTGGGGGTTCCCTGCAGGGGATTCCCGTAGTAGCCCAACTGGCAACGCTCGCATCTGAAAAATACAAGAAAATAAAAGAATTGTCAATTTTAATGGTTTCGGGTCTCGGCTGAATGGTGGTGGTCCTGGCTGGGAGTGGTGAGTTAGTACAGACACCAATCGGGCCTCGGTTTATAACTTTACTACGTGTGGATTGTGTTGTGTGGATCGTATTGTTATTCACCTATAAGTACTTTGGGTTTGTGTCCATACTATACAAGTAAATCAAAAATTTAAAAAATCATAAAACCAAAATTAAATTATATATAATAGAAATAATTGGAGCATGGTTTTATATGAAAGTTTAGAATATAGCTCGTTTTCAATAAATATTCAAAATAAAGCAAACTAACATTCAAATTTAAATTCTTGTACAAAACAATTTGATTGAAAGCATAATCACAATAACAATTCTAATAATTACAACATTTTCATTATAATATTAGAAAGGGAAATAAAACATATTTACAATACTTGGAGATTCCTTTTATACTATTTATACCCGTTACTCGTAGAGTAAAAGGGTATATTGTATTCGTGCAAAAGTATGTAACAGCTAGAAGGAAGCGTTTCCGACCCCATAAAGTATATATATTCTTGATCAGGATCACTAGCCGAGTCGATCTAGCCATGTCTGTCTGTCCGTCTGTCCGTCTGTCTGTCTGTCCGTATGAACGCTGAGATCTCGAAAACTATAAAAGCTAGAGGATTGGTATTTGGCATGAAGATTCTTGGAGCTCCTACGCAGCGCAAGTTTATTTCAAAAAGGTGCCACGCCCCCTCTAACGCCCACAATAGCTAATACACGATTTTAAAAATTTAAATATTTCGGAAAAGTAAAAATGCAGTTTTGTTGTGTTTATTAATATCTATCGAAATGTAGAAGAAATTTTTTAAATCGGACCATTCGTTAAAAAGTTATTGCTGATCAAAGTTCATATCTCCATCTCCATCGCACTCCCTTTAGCCGAGTGACGGGTATTAGATAGTCGGGACACCAACCCGACTATAGCGTCCTCTCTTGTTTTTTCTTTAAATATTTTAAATAAATGTTATTTACCATAAAAAATTCTTCAAATTACAAAAAAATTATATTTGGTAAATAAAAAAAGCATGGAAAGTTCTTATAAATCACAGTTTATAATCTAGCTTTTTTTTGTTATAAATTTTCTACATACAAATAACTAGAAGTATAAATAAATATTTTTTCAGATTAATTCGATTTAATATTTTTCAAGTTTAGTCAGATATTTTTCCCTACTCACCGATCTCCAAAGGTGTTGTGCATACAGTCGCCGCAGTTTCCGCTCTGCAGATCGCAGGAGTTCGAGTGTCCGTTGCAGGGACACGGGATGCACTTGCTGAGGATCTGGTGGTCCGAGGTGTTCTCGTAGATGCGCTTGTAGCCAAAGGCGCAGCCCTCGCAGGAGAGGCCCGTATAGCCGGCGGGACACAAGCATTGCTCCACCCGGCTGGAGGCTATCCCGCCCAACTCGACGCCACCCGAATAGATGACGGCCCGCTCCAAGTAGGTTTCCACCTGATCCGTGTGGAAGGCGGCTCGAATGAGGATGGCATCGAGCGAAACGAGAACGGAGAGGAACTGCGATCGCGTCACCGACTCTCCGTGGTAGTCACCGCCCTCAGTTCGCCGTAGTCTGGTTTTTATGTCCTTCACCGTGGGTGGCACATGATACCAGCCCTCCTCCGTCAGCGAAACGTTCATGCTGACCACCAGTCCCTCCAGCGACTCATCGCCGTAGGCAATCTTCAGGCCATTCTTGCCGAAGAGGATGACATTGGGGCCCCTGGTGGGCTTGCCCGACGTATCGCCCCGCATCACCACCCAGGACAGCAGGAACTGCAGCCGTGCTCCATAGCTGGTCAGGCGGTTGCCCAAATAACCCAACGGAGCCTGCCAATAGATGGCCTCCACTTCGTCCAGTTCGTTGGCAAAGATCAATCGATTCTCCTCCGCATCCATGGGTATGTTCATGGGTTTCATTCTCTGTATATCGGTCAGCTTCCAATCGTTGAGGGTCTCAAAGGCCAGGGTCTGCAGCTTGGCACTGTGACACGTCTGGGAAGCACCAGAGCACCAGCAGCTGGTACAGCCCTCGCTATTCGCTTCGCTTAGGTCGTAGTATCCCGGTGCACATTCGGAGCAGGTGCTGCCCTCCACATTCAGCTTGCAGCGGCATTTGCCCGAGCAGGATCCCTCGGAGGGAAGGCTGCCCCTGTCGTCGCACTCACAGCGCTTGCACTCGTCGCCATAGTAGCCCGGAGCACACTCCTCGCAGTTCCTGCCCTGGAAGCCCTCCAGGCAGTCACAGCCACCTCCATCCGGCTGGCAGTTTCCCGTTGAACGCGCAGGATCACAGGAGCAGGGCAAACAGGGCTCGGTGAGCGATGTATCCGGCTCCCTGTAGTAGCCACTGGCGCAGAACTCGCACTCATTGCCAGCCGTGTGATTCGCGCAGCTTTGGCAGATGCCCTTGTCCAGGAACGCGTCGTAGGAGCAGCTCTCCGCGTGACCATAGCACTGGCAGATCTCACACTCTGCGCCCAGGCGAAAAGGTCGGTCCTGGAAGAGCGGACAGCACTGGTCGCACTGCGAACCGCAGGTATTGTGCTGGCAGATGCACTGCAGCAGGGGATCTCCTGCGGGCGACTCCACCGACCGATTGGCATGGCCATGGCAATCGAGGCGGCCACTCACCTTCAACTGGGACAGCGAGTAGAAGCTGTGCTTCTCCAGCGACGGCGAGTCCAGTAGCCAGTCCAAACTGTTGTCCAGATTCGCGGTAGAGTGCATGCCCTGCAGCCGAATCCTTATGAACCGAGTGGTTATGAACTTCATTAGCTCTTCGCTCTGATCCGTGGCTCCCGGTCGATTCTTCAGCAGCGAAGCATGCAGCACGCCGTTCTCCAAGGGACCCGGCTTGGAAAACTGAGTGGAACAAATGATTTCGGTGTCGTTCTGGAACACATATTTGCCATTCTGTCCCGGCAGATTCCATCGTCGCTGGCAGTCCGCATCGCTCAGTCCGAAATATTGCCACGGCTCAAAGTTAATGCCATCCAGGGACTTTTCCAGCAGCCAGGAGGCTGGACGAGGTGAGTTGGCCGATTTCAGCCACACGGAAAAGATTTGATAGGACTGTAAAAAAAAGAAAGAAAATATAGGCTTTGAGTTAAATATGTTTAAGCATTAGATAAGTTTATTTACAGAAATCTTTAAAAAAAGGAATGAAGAATTTAATTTAATTTGTTTAGTAAACTTTTCTAAAAAGAATAAAAATTTACAAACATTTTGTCAATAGATTGATGAAATTAAAAAATGTTGAATGCATAAAAATATACCTAAATTTGTTCAATAGATTGATGTTATTGTGTTAGCGATATATTCAAAAATTGTATGATTAACTTTTTGACGGGACAATGGTTGCCAAAAAAAATTATGTTTATAATATCGTTACCTAACTAGACTGTTATTTATTACTATAAATATTTATTTTATTATTTGCTTAACTCTTATTAATGAAATAACATAAAATTTCGCTATATAAAAAACTGTCGAAGTATTATTGTCAGGTATATTTAGCTTATACCTACAAATGGGTTTTCTTGAAACAAATTATATATTGATGATCTCCTATTATAATTTTGAGTTAAATAGTGTGTTAAAGAAGTTAGTATTTCCAAAAAAATCTTTATCTCTATCATCACTTGACCTTACTCTTACTTCTTGCCTATATTACTTGAAGTATTTACTTTTTTATTTTTAGTTCAACCTCTAAAATAAATAGAGGAAAAGCTTCCCACCATAAACACAACTGCCATCACACCTCAGCATTTCGATTTAATAGCCAATGGGCAAATGAGCCATAAATTATCTACGCACCCAAATGTCAGTGTTTCTGTCACCAACTGATGTTTCTATCCAGTCGTCGTGGCAGGCATATATCTATATCTTTGCATCTGTGACTACCAACAAACTGCTGCGCTCATATCACCGCTAATGCCGTGTGGTACTGGCAAAATCTTTTAACCCAACATTGCCATCGCCGCGTCATAAATTTCCCGAACTGTCAACCAACCACAACCCTCCAGAAAAAAAAAACAGAAAACCGCCGCCTCTTTTTGAACGTGGCCGGCAGCAACAGCTGACAAACGATATTTGGAAAAATTGTAAACTAAAAATGCATAAAAAAAAAAATAAAATGCCAAAAACGTAGCGTGTTCGAGAGACGCTGAAAATGTTGCGCCTATCCGAAGATCAGTGGCCAAAAAAGCCACACAGAAAAGGCAAAAAATACAAAAAACCAAGGCAGGCCAAAATGAGAAATCAATAAAAGGCATGCAATTGAATTTTCCGACGGGCGACTTGTGGCGAAGGTGTGGCCAGGTGTATAATTGATTACGACGCATTGACTTTAGAGCAGCCACATGGCGCCATCTAACCAGATATGTATATAGTATGGATAGTATTATTTTTTAATTTTTCCTTCAGCTTTTCGCTAGTCATCGCGGGTCCAAGGCAAATCCACCAGACAAGTCAGATACCAACGATAGCTGAGAGCAATTGCTATGTAGCACCTACTCGAAAACAACTCTATCAAATTTCAAAGCCACTTGTTTACCCACAACTCACTAAGTAGCTAATGGCATCAACATCGGCAGCACACATGCATTTTCACCGATTTTCCAAGGCTGATAAAATGCAAAAATACAAGAAGTCACAAATGCCAGCGAGAGTGGAAAGAGGAGTGCGCATGCGTGCGTTCTCCTTATTGAATGCCGCCTGTATTCGATTACAGCAACAACGGCGTCTGTCAAGCTGATAAGATTACAAAAATAAATAAGTGAAAGAGACCGGCAAAAAATGAATCTGTGGGGGGATTGTGAGAGGGAATGTGGAAATAAAATTACAAAATCAATAACAAATTCGAAACAAATAAAACTAAATTCCAAACCATACTAATTACTTAATTATTTATTCACTTTAAATTAGCCTCTTTATCTACTCTATGGAATATTAAAGGATTAAGCGATTTGGTGCCAATGTCATTCATAAGTTTATTGCTTAAAGTGCTTCACTTTTTCCACTAAGTCAAGGACCCACATATGGACAGGCAAAGAATAAGTGGAAACCTGATTTTATAGATGAGATGACAATGACCATTGAACAGATGGTAACTGGCGGAAAAATAGAAAAAATAAATCCAATCCGTGTACGAGTATATGCTGCGTATGAAAACGTATAAATAAGGAGAGCAAAGCTTTTTCCTTCGCAGTTTTCGATTAACCGTAAAACAGATCGGAAAACTAGAGGAAAACCTTCGCGATAAATAAAATATTTACAAATCAAAGTCCATGTCCGCTCAGGGTGCCGAGTTCAAGCACTTCTTAAGTGGTATAGTAAGTCTTAAAAATTTAACTAATCGAGACAAAAAAACTTTACTAAAGGATATTTTTTAACAGAAAAATGCCTCTGAATGGGACTGGTTACGGTTTCAAATTTGAAAAAGTGCTTATCAAAAGGGAGGCTGCGGTAAAGAAAGCGAAAATAGTCAAACAAAATGATCGGAAGAAAAGCAAAATGGAGACAAGAAGATGATAAGTTTAAGAAAAAATTGGGTTTATATTACAACGACGATGTGGCACTCCCATAATGTGCCTTTTCTTTAATTTTATTATGTTTATATTAATTGTTAAAAAAATAGGTATGAGAGAGAGCAATAGACTTAATATTTATTAGAGCTTCTGCCAGTTGCAGCTTCACGCATCTATGAACTATTCTATTACATATATAAATAGACTTTAAACAAGAGAGAACGCTATAGTCGGGTTGGTGTCCCGACTATCTAATACCCGTCACTCGGCCAAAGGGAGTGCGAATTTTGTATTCGGGTTGGTGTCCCGACTAAAGGTTGTAACTCAGCTAAAGGGAGTGCGAGGGAGATATAAACTTTGATCAGGCTTAACTTTTTAACGAATGGTCCGATTTAAAAAATTTCTTCTGCATTTCGATAGGTATAACTAAACGCAACAAATTTGCATTTATACTTATCAGAAATATTTGAAAATGTGGGCGCCAGGCACATTTTAGTATGGTTTGTGGGCGACTATGGGCGATTGTGGGCGTTAGAGGGGGCGTGGCGGTCGCCTGAAATAAACTTGCGTTGCGTAGGAAGCCCAAGAATATGTGTTGGTAATCCCAATATTCTAGCTTTTGTAGTTTCCGAGATCTCAGCGTTCATCCGGACGGACAGACGGACAGACGGACATGGCTAGATCGACTCGGCTAGTGATCCTGATCAAGAATATATATACTTTATAGGGTCGGAAAAGCTTCCTTCTAGCTGTTACATACTTTTGCACGAATACAATATACCCTTTTACTCTACGAGTAACGGGTATAAAAATATTACTTTTTGTCTAAAAACATACTTATAAAGTTATTTCAAATTACTATTCAACATTTATACCTCTCTTGCTAAGCACGCGCAAGGTGCAATTGCAATACAATCTAACGATGTAAAATGAATTTAAATGTTATACTGGACCATATTTAAACTTTTGTCTAAAAATAAGCAAATAAACGATTAAAAATAAATTTGGATAATTACAAATATAATTAAATTATTAACTATCACAAATAAAAGGGGTAAATAAACTAGCTAATTGCTAAAAAAAAATATTAACTTTTGTTGGGTACCAGGTTGTTCAAAATATCAAAATAATTATATAAATATAAATCTAAAATGTATGTCTACGAGTATATTACATAATGACTTCAAATAATGTCTCAAAAATCAATAACTTAAAGAATTATATGTATTTTTTAAGTGTTACCCAATCAAAAGAACTAAATGTAATTTTAAAGGTATTAAATATTTTTAAATAATGTAATCTTTTAAATAATTTGTAATTTTCATTTATGAAATATGAAGAAATAAATAACCTATCCTAATACTTTATAAAGATCTCTTATTTCTTAGAAATAATAAAACTTAACAACCATGGGATTAAAATCCTATAATGCACTTCCGATTACCCGCTAAGGAGCCACTGAACTTGACACACACGAATTAAGGCGATAAGTTATCTCTAGTGAATTATGTTGTCCCCATCAAATTTCTGTCCAAGGCCTTGATTGCAATCGGCTCGAGAGCAACCCGTGCTCCTGAACTGATTTCCTGGTGCCTGTTGAGCGCAAACGAGTTCCCGATAAAGGAGGCAAACTATGAAAAGGCTTCGTGGTCGTGGCCTCCTTGACTGCAGCTCCTTCTTCCCCATGGAGATGTGAGAATCGTTGTAGATTGCAATCGAAGAAGCGGCAGGTGAAGGCCTCGGGGGTAACACTTTGACGTTTTTATCAGTTTCGACCAATTGACGGCCGACACAGCAGACTTGTTTACATCGGACCGATGGAGATCCGTCTTAGTATAAATATTTGGTCAGTGGTATCTCCTCCTCTCGGAGGGAGTGAGTTATTGTTTATGCACCGAAACCTGTTACCCAGATGCTTGTCAACTGATAAGGACTGATAGTCAAAGAGAGAGACTAACAAAATTGTTAAAATATTCAGTGGGAATGAGAGGGATGGCTACGGGATACCAATTTAGCGGGGTAATTTGAGTTGATGAACGAAATTGAGTGGCAAGAGGGAGTAGCCCCCGTTGCATGTCGTAAATTACACGAATTAACATTTATGGCAATCAAATATTTATCGCTCAATGAAGAAAATCCATCGGGCAAAGCCGACAGGAAACTTCCTCTGCGCCCAAGCACCCAAAAACCAACACGGACGCTCGGTTAATTGCCAAAAACACACAAAAAACACACAAAACGTGGAAACTCATCGTAAAATTTTTAAAAATAAACGAGCGAAAAATTGAAGTAGACAGACTGAAACGGAACAAAATAAAAGACAACAAATTTAGGGCTTGCCTTTAGTTTTATTTGGGCCTCTGTGCTAGACAGCATTTTATCTGAGCATACATATACTTCTTTTTGGGCAATTTATACTGTACAGTGGTGGCCCATTGGAAGAAACAGAATCTGTTATTTTTTTGTCCGATTTTTCGGTTTGGCACGCTTTTAGATAACATGGTGAATGAACCCACATGGCAGACATGTTTCTCGTATATTTTTGCACATTTTCTTACTTTTCTCTATATATCGCTTCACTCAGACTTTTCGACGTGTTTTGGCTGCTCGCTCTGAAGTAATCGCAAAGTTTTGTGTCTGCTGCAAGTTTTTATCTCTGAAAATTGGCGCATTAATGCGGCTAAAGAATGAACAAAGTTTTGAATAACTTGTTTGGACTTTAAGAAATATAAAACTGTATTATCCGAATTGGACAAGTAGCAGTTATGGTGTGAGGTATATATTGAATGTAAAGCTTAATGCTCGAAATGCTAATGGAATGTGGTTATGGCTGCACCTCAGCGGATTTAACGTCTTAAGAATCAGCTCAATTTTTTTGGTCATAAGCAAAATAATTAATGATAGGTAATGTGCCCCGAAAAAATATATGAATCATTGAAGCGAATTTTTTCGTAAAACTATTTATTTTTTTATGTTTGCACGTTTTATACCGATGGCCATTAAAAATAAAATCCGCTTCCTGGTAAATGACATGAAAACAATTCAAGCGAAGCTTCAATCACGTTAAGACCCCAAACCGAATGCAAATGCAACCAACTGAGGAAGCATTCTTTAAAAGGCAAATTCAGGGAAAATGTCGAGAAAAAAAAAACCGAAAAAAATCACAGGCCAAACAAATAAATAAATTGACCATTAAAATAATTGCTGTGCCTAAAATGCGTCTCGTACGTGGCTTGTAACACGCTTTGCTCGTTGTTGTTGTTGTTGCATTTGTTTCTTTCGGCAGTCAGTTGTTGTTTTTTCTGTTGGCGCTGCGAATGTTGCAACAACTTGTCAAACATTTGAATTACAGTTACGAAACCAATAGCGATGCCAAATGACCGGCCCCTCGCATTTTATTTGCCAAATTTGGCTAAATTTAATGAAGCAATTAAATGTCTGTATAAGAAATGTATACACAAACAAACATTAAACATTTCAAATTGGAAATAGTCGTATTTGTAAGACTGGTTAGATGTTTGCCGCCAATACTGAACAACTATTTGATGGTTTCGATTTTTCGGGGGGCAAATGATATTGCTTTAAAGTTTAAAATTAGAATTAGAAAATGTTGTTATTTTTTTAAACCCTTTACATAATTTAGAAAAATACCTGTAATCCATTAAACGTTTATCTCTTGATTTATTTAAACAGAAATGGCTTTCCTTTTCAGAACTGCATTCACAGTTTGGGAGTCACTGGCCGAGTTGTCCGTAGAATTCTCGCTAGACTTTCAATTAGTCACGCGCGCCCCAAAGCCATTCAAGCATAAATCTAGACATTGTTGTACGAACAGACAGGCTGACAGACTGCTTACTGGCAAACTGACAGACTGGATGGCTGACTGCCTAACTGACTGACTGACGGACAAAGAGACACATATACGGATAAACTCTGGCCATGGTTCTGACCGGTCTGCGAGGACTGCTGCCGGAGTCTGTCGCCTTTTTCCCAGCGCGGAAAGAAATATTTTAAGCTGTCAAATCGTTGACACACGCCTGTCGTTTCTATCTTGTCTTCCGTTGCTGTTGTTGTTGTAAATCACTCGATTAGTCTAATTGTTAAAATCCACGCCGGGGATGGAGAATCCGTTAAAGCCTGGAAGTCCCAAAGATTTTGTCGCCCATGGGGAGACAGATTGAAACACACCAACGTCAATGTCAAGTTCCCTCTGAGGTCATAAATCGTGTTCTGTTTCGGTTGGCTTGGCATTAGGAAACAACAGACAGAGGGAGATCTTTCTAATGTGTTTCTAAATAGTTGTGACAAATGCATAAGATATTTTCACAACCAAATCACACAACACACTTAATTGTGGAGATAGCTAATTAGTGAACTTGTTTGGGGGAGAATTTATTGTGTTGATGTTTAGTGAATGGGACAGATAGCAGCTGTCAAAAGTACTTGGGACAAACTTAGGGGTATTACATTTAGAAATATACATGTAGGTATAAATTAAAGTAATCTATAAGAATATATTTAAAATAAAAATAACTCCGCCATAGAACTTTTTCACCAACACAGCTTTAAAAAATCATCAAAACGGAAATGTTTAAAATATTTCGCTTTATAACATTTTTTCAAAAATAAAAACCTAAAGAAACAACTTGAAGGAAATGATTTTAAGAAATTCCTGACAAGCTGTGAATATTCTTTGTCGCTCAAGCAAATCAACGGAATGGGAGCGTGTAAATTTTGACACATGCCCCTCATTTGACTTCGTTCCCTCGGCATCCGCTTTGTCCATATCGGGGAAAATCATGGGAACCTATAAATTTTGTGGTCGTTGTCTGACCAAAAATGTAGTACATGCCACAATTGCATTAAGAAAAAAACCGTCCAAGCGGTTGACATATACATAGCACATGCCATAAAAGGTTTGCCATTTATATTTGGATTCAGTTTGGCAACTAGAAATAAGTAATGTCAGAATTAATTAAGTGAAGAGGCCAATTTAAATACTTCTGTGCAAAAGTTCCCCCCTTTGTATGAAAGAGACGTGCAGGAATTTATTAATAAACTCGCAGAGCAACGCATGGCTGTCATAAATCTTTCATACTTTAAGGCATATGCAAAAACAATGTTTTTAATTTTAAATCACTTCCAGTCTGTGGATATTCCTCCTCCTTCTTGGCTGCTTCTCGTTTTAATTAAGTGCACACTCAATGCCTTTGCCATGGTCTGGGCCCAGAGTATCTTTGTGTACCGGAATGGTCCGGTCATGTGGCATATGGTGTATGGTATATATGGTATGAGGCAGTGAGGAAATTATATCAAAACATTAATATATCTGCAGGAAGATTCGAGTGCAAGCCGCACTTGAATGTCAACTTTGTGTCGGCTGATGCTAAACAGACGATATCCATTTTCCGTTTCATTCCTACTTCGTTTTTAGCACATTATTGGCCAATGGGGTCGATCGGAGAAGTGTGGATCTGATGGGATTTTGTGCTCGAGTGCACTTTGAAATTCCAATTAACACTATCGGCGAACGATTAGCACCCAATCGAGATTTAAAGACCCGCGGCAAGTGTGAAATAAAATATGGTAACAGACGCCTTCTGGGAGGTCTATGCTATTTAAATTGGGCAACTTTCTTCAATTTGTGTGTAATCATCTAAGACAAAATGTTTGTGTAATTTTTAGTGACTGAAAAAACTATACCATGTAAGGTCTGTACTAAAACTTATTTATTTACTTTATTTATTTAATATTTTAAATAGTTCTTTATTCTTTTAAAGTCGTATCGAACCATACATTTAATAAACGAAAATCTATCTCTTGAATATATATATTCAAATCAACAACGGAAACGATAGTCTACACATTTTCCATTTCCTTGTCAGAGAAAGTAGATATTAAGTATCGGTACGTAAACCAATATGACTTAATCAAAACTCCATCAAAACCAATTTATGTTTGCCATTTCGAGCATTAGAACTGAATGGGCATGAAACGGGTTTTAGTTCCTCTCCAGACACCGAGAATATCATATTTCAAAAGTTCCAATGAGACAGAGCATATACAGCGATGGATCATGGAGCTGGCGTTAAATCGCTTGTAAATGAGTGACAACTCGGCGGCTTAATTACAAACTGGATCACAGCTCGTCTGTCACAAAGGCTTAGCCCCGACAATTTTGGATGGGATAGATGACAGCGTTGTAACATGGGACGGGACTCAATTAGGTCTAAGTTTGACTTACCTGCTGCAGATCCAATAAGATGGTCACATACTCAAACTGCCGGCCACCCTGCAGTGTCGGTGATTGCCACCAGCCTTCTTCGAATCCTGAACCCGTCGAAATTAGCGACTGTATGGAGCGCTGTTTGGCCTGATCCGAGGAATGGGCATTGCAGATGCCGCATGGCTTGGCACCGACCTGTTTGCAGTACTCCTCGGCTCCGTTCTGGCCACATGTCGCATTCACGGAGATCTGAGCCCGGGGAATCACATTGAAGAGCGGAGGATACAGGCCTCCAGAGCCACTGAATGAGTACAAGTCGTCTGTCCTTAGCAATCGAAGGGCTGGAAGGGGTTAAAACATAGAAACTTTAGTAAAAACATCAAATGAATATTAAAATAAGCCAATATTTAAGTTCATTTAAGTCTGTAAAATAATAATGGCTTTGCAATAAAAAGTTTAAAATCATATATTTATTTGGTAGTAATATTACCGTTCTGCCAAACAAAATTTAATTTTGTATTTGCCTTTTAGGGCTACAATTATTGTTATTCCTGAAATAACTTAAGTGCATTGCTAACATAATAAGTTACATTTTTAAAAACTTTGAGCAGAAATATTTCTAGTTGGTGGTTATTTTATTTTTCTTCGGAAATGCTTTGTTTTTTTTGAAGATACATTAAAAATGTAAATGTATACAGTAAAAGACTTTGCAGTTCGGTAAGTCAACTAGAAATTGTGGCTGCCGTGCTTATAGTACTCGTCCTCCAGCTCTGACAGTTGATCGGCAATTTCTCCGGCCAATTTGCTTATAGTCTCGTCATACTCGATTTGCCTGGCCTTTATTAGTTCCGCGTTCTTCCTAATTTCCTCGTCGAAGGCTGGATAATCGTTGAGAATGTTGAGGTCCTTGAGGTCATTTACTAGCTGCATTAGGGAATCGGCAGCGCGAGTCACATTGCCGGCCAGCACCTGCATTTCCAGCATATCCATTTCGCATTGAGTTGCTCTGGCAACTTGACCATTGCTCTCACGGGAAGCCAACTTCAGGATTTCCTCAAAGTTCATCAACATGGTGTGAACTTCGGCTTTTAGCTGGGACTTGAAGGTCATTAGTAGGGCATCCTTCGCTTGCTGGTTGTCTGAACTGTCCATATTCCTCCTTTTCTTTTTCAGCTTCCTTTTCTACTTAATATACCTTATTTAAGGTAGCTATAATATATTTAATATTATTTAATTTTTAAATATAAGATTCTTATTAAAAACCTTGATATTCCACAAGTAATCTGTAGATTCTTGATAATCTTGAAATAAATATATTCAACTCTTCAAAGCCTTGAATTCAACTGAAAAGGAGATAAATCAATAATCGATTAATAAGACGCTTAACCTACGATTGCAACAAATCAAATACACCCGAAATCAGCTCCCTAGCTCCATTATTCAAATTCTGACAGTTTTTCCCAGGCCAATCAATTAAATTGCTCAAACCGAACAAGTCGAGAACAAGCCCTCAAGACAACATTGCCAATAAATCACCTAACCGGGGGCAGCTGCTCTGGATTGCTCTGAACTTTGTGCCAGGAGAATTATTGATTGGTTGACTTGACTGGCTGGCTGGATTGCATGAAAAATGTACAAGTATCTCACGGTGGCGGTGCCCAGATAACCAAAAGCTGGGCAACTTTCGAGATAAACTTTATCGCTGACCAACAAACAGCAGCCTGCAGTTTCAGTTTCGGTTGTAGTTGGGGCGCAGATGTTGACCTGGTATGCCATTTGCATGTTTGGTAGCTCCAAATTGCAGTCTGCTGCTGTTCGCAGTTGTTTCCTTTCGGCTGCCCAGCTTTTTTGGCAATTGTCAACACAAAACTTTGGCGAACAAGACAAAAATGTTGACGTAATTGCAGCAAAATGGCATATAAGTTATAGGAAAGGATCAACAGCAAACTTTTGGACGAATGAGAAAAGTTTTTGGCCTGGGAAACTTGAATCTGAAGTTTCAATGGGCTAAGTGAGCGATGAAAAAGCAATGAATCAGAACTACAAATTTTAAACTTAAAGTTATTTATATCCCCAACCTAGAAATAAATTTCTCAAATTTGTATATTACAATTTTAAAGCCAATATTTTTGACCAATCTCTGCTCTTACAAGTCCTTTTGATAGTGTATAAATATTTTCATTTTTCGTGGCGCGTTCAATTTGTCAAAACATTTAATCAGCAATACTTTTCTCACTTAAGCTGTCAGCGGTGGAAAACGTGAATATATTTCACTGGGGGACTGGGAGTATCAGTGGGGCGGTTTGGGAGCTAAGAGGCCTAGACATACCTCCGAGTAGCCGTTGAAAAGGCCACCTCCAGCCTCGAGTCGCCAGTTATTTAACTTCTCTCTTGTTTTTTTCCTGCTTTTGGCTACCGCAAATTTGTCATTTGTCAAAACATTTAAATGCCATTTGCCGGTTTCCTCTTGAGTTGGGCGATTTTGACAGCTGTCGATAAGTTTTTCTTTCACGCTTTTAACACTTTATGCTTGAACTTTGCCCAGAGCAGTTTTTCTTGCTTTTCGCTTTGTATTGAAGACATTTGTTTGGATCGCTTTAAATCAATTTTTTTGGTAAGCCTAGTTTTCTTAGTTTTTTTCTCAAAGTGAAAGTGATACTCTGGCAACTATTTTTCAGATTATTATTGGCTGGCATGTCTGGTGTCAATTATTGATGACTGGGGAATTAGTTTCTCTGTTGTATTGGGTAAGCGAAATTTGTATTGATTTGTTAACATTAAGTTTTCTTAAACTGGAAATTTTTATGGTACTTTTCGTAAGGAAATAAAAGTTACATAGGAACGGTGTTTGAAGTTTATATTATCTAAGGTTTGGTACCCGAAAAGATCAGTTTTGATGGTTTAATATTCTTTCTTTTTAATTAATTTTCTTAGCTTCTCCATGCCTTTCACCTCTGTTATTAAATTTGATAAATTGTTAATTATTTTCTTACATTTATTTAAAAAGCTTTTTCATCCAGGCCCATCATCCTTGCACTCAACTCTTTTTCGTTGTCGCCATCTTCGTAATTGAGCCTTTTGCCAAAACACCTCGAGAAAGTACCCAAAATCAAGAGTCTTCATCTCCAGTCAAGCCTATTTATGGCCGAAATTTTGATTACTTCCCCAACCTTTATTCTCTTTTTCGGTTGCGGCCTGTCAAAACTCAAAGTTTGCTTTCCTCACGCTGTCTTCGTCCTCTTTCGGTTTACTCTTTGCAAAATAATATATGCATCTTTTCAGCTACCGAAAATCATTATTTGTATGCAAGTTGATGGCAATTTGGTTATGCAAAACAGTCCGCAGAATTGATTGGACAGCGGAATTTCGGTCTGACAGGAAGCACTCCAATTGCTGACTAACTGGAGATTACCTTAACAGCCGGCTTGTCTATCCCAGCAATTGGTTAATTTCCATTGCCATCTTTGAAGTTGGATTGCAGTTGCAACGACTTAATAAGCAGCTGGAAATGGACGAGGTGGAGATGCCATGCCTCGTTTCGTTCCTCTGTAATTTTTGCCTCCAGCTGTCTGTTTGTGTGCATAATTGGCCAGAAGGAAAACAAGAATGGCTGGGAGCGAGCGACCCCATGGGGCAAAGATAGCGAAATCCCCAGCGGCCCGTCCAAAAATAGTGAAAATATTTCTCTACCGTTTGCGCCATGTCGATATGAATGGAAATGCAGAACAGCGAAATGGTTTTAAACCGGAGGAGCACGGGCTCTTAAGAATTTCCCTGAACGGGGTGTGTGTGTGTGTGTCTATAAAGGATTGTACTTACCCAGGATTAGCGTTCAAATAGTAAGAGCCTTTTGATGCTACACTTGATTCAGCAAGTCGACTTATTCGTTTTAAGTTTTGACAAACTATGAGACAAAATGCGGAATTACTCGACTTTTTGACTTTTATAATAGAGGTGGAACCAAATTCGATGTTTCCAGAAGTTTGGCAGGATCGATATAATCCCATCTCTAGTGAGAGAATTAAGGGCAGGGATGGAAAACAACTCCGATGCATCGATTACACATTAATATAACAAAATACCCATATAATATTCCTGTTTAATTTTTAAAAAGCATGGTTGAATTTTTTATTGTATTTTTAAGTAAGTAAGTGTTACAGAGTTGTAATGACATTTAGTTTGCCGCAAACTTCTTAAATTTCGGAAAAAATTCTCAATTTAATTTGTATGGGATAGCTGTAAAATGGCTGATCATTATTCAACAATGACTACATTCATTTTATTTATGGACAATTTTGTTCCGGAAAAAAACCATTTCACCGGAATTAAATTAGTTGAGACATCGATAAAATAAAAATTAATCGATGAATCGAAAGCCCCAAAAATTATTAAAACATCGATAAATGTGTCCTTTTTATCGATGTTTTATCACCTCTATCAGGAACGAAGTACAGTTTAACCAAAGTTTTTAAAGAATTGCTGAGTCATTTATTGCCCATAAGCCAAAACGTTATTTATTCAATAAACTCTACTCAATTAAGTTGTGAAAAATCATACACTTCCCATGTGCCCAAGTCGCGCCGAAAAAGGAAACTGCATACACGGCTCCTCAAACACCATTTCCCCCTAATTGCATCACCCACACATCGCGCTTGTTGTTGTGAGTCATCCGAACAACAACGATCTCCATTGAGTGGCAGCCGCTACCAGTCTTCAATACCAAATCAAGCATTACTTGCATAACCCAGCGGAGTCATCGACCACATTGTCCCATGATGAACATCATCATCGCGATCGGCGATCGGCGGGCAGCCCAGACGGACCGGGCATGGATAAATATTTTTCTAAAACACAACTCGAACATGGATCCAAGAACTCGGCCTGGATGGGATGCCTCTGCCTCTTGAAGACGTCAGGAAAAGCCGGTAGCCGGCAGTTGGAGTTGGCAGAGAAAGAGTTGCTGCTGAGCATGTGTTCTTCTCACCATCGGTCAGCAGCTTTTGAAGCACCCACTGACGGGACCCAACAAGAACTCAGCATCCGTCTGGCACCCGAGTCATCCAACCAACCGACCAACCATCCATCCGTGAGTCCATGTCCAGCCCATCCAATCTTAACCCGTTCGGTTCCCACTGCTTTTCCCGGCTTTTAACGCTGCGCTGCACCGATGCATGACCAAACATCTTCAGTTCTGGTCAGTTTGGTGCTCCATGCTCCCCCTCTCCCTCCGCCCCGTCCATTTTATTTCTTTTCTTGGAAATCTGTTGACGCAACTCGCCGAGACAACTCCATGTCCATCGTCTTGTTTGTCAGTTGTTGGTTTGTTAGGCCAGCTTTGTTTATTTTCAATAAATATTTGACATTTGTCTATGCATTTTTCCCGAACCTCAGAGGACAAGTCAAGCGTTCGGCTGCCAACACCGACCGGGTACATTAATTTTTCAAGTACCAGTCAACGTTCCCTTCTGCCCCGAAAGATGGTACCTACGTTCTAGAACCCGCCCATCGAGCGTCGTAAAAGTTTGACTGAAATTGTCACCTGCACCACACACCAGGTGAAAAGTTCTTAAGCCCTGCAGCCACATTCCCCTTTCATCTCTGCGGATGTTTGATTTGAACTTTGGTTGCGAAAGGAAAGGAAATTGTTTACCTGAAATTGTTGTACGTGTGAAATTCCCCATGAAGTGTTGACACATTGGGGTTTGATCTAATTTTTAAATATATCAAAAAACAGTGCTCACTCGGTACGGTAAACGAATGAAATCTAAAAAGAACATTTCTGATACCATAAGTATTTCTCTAGTTCTTTCCTAAAAATGTTGTATTTTAGAGAAATAATTAGGTTTAGCCCTCTATTAAAATACATTTTTTTAAGCTGGTTCAAAGCCATAAAAAAATATTTAGTTGCCCCAAAAGTTAATGACATCATGGAATTTCCGCACAGCCTTTAAGCTTTTGGCTCTTAATTAAGCGACTTGTTGTGCTCGAGTGCCAAAAAGGCTGGAAACTTTTATCTAATCGCGAATCAGAATTGTGTAAGCTACCTGCGAAATCTTTTCGTGTAGCGGTTCACTTAATAATTTAATAAGCCCCACGAAAACATGAAAATGTTTGGAACTTGCGGTGAACTCAGCTTCGCTGCACTTGTGCTGAGATAATTATCACGATTTATGAGTCAAAAGCTCTTATCGGCCACTTGCAATCGTTGCACGAAAAGGCGTCGAAAGGCCCATTCAGCCATTAGCCAAAAAGCATTGCGGCCATTAGATGGGAAAGGTGGACAAATGGCCCCACCGTGTTTGCCAATCACTCGAAATGCATTTTCAGCTTCGTTTTCCAAGTCAATGTTTGCTCCACGATCGTTAGCCAACACTGCACTGCTCCTCCGAATGCTGCACATGCGCAAACGAGATCTCGAGATCGGTTTGGTTTTGGGGTTTTCGGGGTCTCGTCTCATATCGCGCTCATTAGTTACGCCTGAGTGGGTTTTGGGTGAGCTTTGTGATATTCGATATCTCGGGCAAAGCCCCTCGAGGAGACACGAGTCGCCCACACTTCGGCTCAGGAGGTTTTTCGGAATCACTTTCAGATTTTTTTGTGCACTGTTAATTTGTCATTAACTGTCAGATTTTATTAATAACTTGGTTGGTTTTCCTTTTTTTTCTGTGCTGTTTCCAGTCAAAGGCGCGAGTCGCATAATAAGTAATGTCATAATTAAATTTATAAACTCTGAGTCATCTTCTCCCCAAGCGGACAGGGACTGACAAGTTGTGTCGCCGACATTGTCGTCTGTCTAGACAGACTGAGATTATGTATGTCTGCCATAGGAAAAACCCAATGCAGAAAAGGGAAACTACAGGAAGTCGAGGTGGAGTTGTGAAATTCTTTGAGTCCACAAAAAAGGAAGCAAAACATGATTAAAGCATGAATGCAGGATGATGTCAGTTTATGTCTTTGGCATTTTGCAACCTTAAATTAAATGATACTATAACTTAAGCAATTAAAAATCTTTTTATTTGAAATATTTGTATTTTATAAAGAAAGTTAAGCTTATTTGAAATGTTTCTATGCTTGTGATATCCTTTGACCGATTTCACTAGACAAGCCATAACTTCATTACTGCATATTTAATGGCATGTTGTCTAGTTTAACGACCTAACCGGCAGTTAAATCAAACATTAACTGGGTCGTCCGGTCATCCGCAGGCACCAAGTGCCTGTTAATTCGAAATGGCAGCCATTAATGGCACACGCTGTACGCGATCGGCAATAAACAAATCATTTAGCCGCAAGAGAGCTGTCCCATTCGGGTTTTTTTAATAAAAACATCGAAACGCCCCGAATCGATGTTTTGGACAAACTTCAATAAATCTCTGGCGGAGTTTTTTCGGCGGCAACCGAACTACCAAACTGGGTTCCTGGCAATCAGAGTTGACTTGTAAACTATTTAATTAGCACATGGTCCGTAAGCGCGTTAGTTTTGGTTGTAAAAAGGCGCCGACCGCGTCATGGGGAAGTCAACCCACGATCGCGCTGCAGGCGCCATTTGAGCCATTTGATGGCGCCGCCGATACTTCGGACTAAAAAGTTGACCAATTGTTTGGTAGCCTAGCCCCCTTTCCAATCCAAAAGCTGGTTAATTGTTCATACATTGAAGAAATTGCATTAATTTCGCTTGTTTACGTTGCATGTCGCCTGACGCGCTGTTGATGATTCGTATCTCTCATTTTGACTACAAATTTTTATCGCCTTGTCGCCGACTTGCTCATCTAACCAGTTTTGGACTCGGGTGAAAAATCCTGTGTCCAGGTTGCCAGGTTATGTTATTGCCATTTGATAAGCCTTTATCCTGTCGCGTCAGCGTCACAAAAAATGTTGCCATTTGAGTGGCAATTAACGATTTTATTGAACAAGCTGCTGGGGAATTATCTCCTAAGTTGAATGCGAAAATGTTTGGGTGGAGTAACTGTTAAGCCAATGCGACGTTGGTTATTAAACTAGCAATTTTGGTTAAGCAAATCGCAAATCCAATATGGTTGCAATTTCAAGCGATTGGATAAGAAGAAAAATTTAAAGGAGATACAAATAAATTTAATAGGAACTTAAAGTCTGTGATATCTTTATGTGTAAACTAGTCAAAAAATTAAGAGTTGACTCTAATGTACCATTAAAAAATAGCTGCATAAAACCTAAATGTGAATTAAGTTTCATTAAAAAGCGAATAATTGATGAAACTGCTTGATTTGCGGTTTAGTTGCATTGTTAACTTCGCACATAAAAAAAATCCACATTCATTTAGTCCAAAAATAATTGCAGACAACTGAAAGCTCGTAAATATTATTTCAAGGATGCCAGAAAAAACCGCAATACAATTATAACAAACCGACTGTCGTTAAAAAATTTAAAGTAAACTCGAAACCATAAACTGGTTTGAGCAACAAATAGCCTTCGAATCGCATTAATTAAGCAATTTGTCAGCCATCGTGTCGCCTTGAGTCGGTCGACTTCTCTGATCCCGAACCCGATCCCAATCCCCAAAAAAGGCTTCTCCCATATTGGATTAAATCGGATCAGATTCTCCTGGCCGCTTGGCATGCAATGCGTCAATTTCTCATCGAATGGACTTGGCCTGCGTTATTTAGAACACTAATCAGTGGCAATGCCAAAATGTTTCAATTCTTCCGAGCTGTCAGAGGCTGAGGAAGACAAGCTGCCAACGGACTTGAACCTGAACCCGATTCCGAATCCAAACCCCAGCCTGAACCTGATCTTCTAGGACTGCAGCTTTCAGCGTGTGTTGGCAACGCGTGTCTGCAGACAATTTGTTTTGTCGTTTCATTAGCTTCTCAGACTCCAACTTGATTTTGGCATTTAAATGTGTGTGGAAAACGTATTTTGCGGGCAGCTCTCTTTGCCATTACTCAGGGAAAACGCTTTGCGGAAAATTCGAGTGGGCGTTACTGCAATTTTCAGGTGGATGCCCCAAGATTTTCACACTCTACGCGTGACTCATGTTCGGCGGCACGTTTCGGCAGCTGTCTGTCTGTCAGTTGGTCCCCCGCCCCGCCATCAAATATGCGCATTTTCTCCATGGTCTAAACCCAGTCTGCTGATGGATGAGCCACCGTTGCGCCTTCACGCGTCCATCGTCTACCACATTCAAAATAGATTGGCGAAAACTTGTCCCTGGCTGTCGGCACATTTGTAAATGTGCATAAGATACAGACAAGTGACACTAAAGATGCAACAAAAGATACTTGGAGAGGTCGTCTGGGTTTCTCTCGTATAAATAAATCAGAGTTATAAAGGGTTTAGCAATCATTGGGTTTTTCACCTGCAACACATTTACAAAATATAGGATAGTAATTTCACAGCCCATGAAACTTTACTTTACTATTCACTTCCTGCATCCCAAAAACAGTGTTTATACTTTATCAATCCATTGGGTGGTCCGCGATGCTACCATAAAACCTAGGTACATCCCGTGCGATTTCACTGTAAAAGATATAGACCACATGACGATCGGCCAGAGACACCTCATTTTTAATGAAGCTTTCATCAGAAAGATTACTTAAAGGAAAACCACCAAAATCACCTCAAAGAGATGCCTTTTTCAAAACATTCTCTTCCACGGACGGGGAGAAGAACTTCTTTTAACATGAACATAAAGCATAATTAGTCCAGGGGACTGACAGCTCACCCGACTTGCCCCCTATAATATTTACACAACACTTTCAAGTGTTTTCCCCGCGGTTCCGTTTAAAAGAGATTCCGGCAAAAGAAAGCAGGGATTTCCCTTCCCAGAAACGAAAAGCGTTTCATCTCTGCCAAAGTTCTGGGGAGTGTGAATTGGGATTTAATATGGGGAAAGGGAAGTTGGATGTGTTGACAAGATGGGGCCTGATATTGATATATTTGCACCGCGACATAAGGTCATTAGGTTCGCCGCCTGGAGACGCTACAATAAAAACAGGTAGAAATGGAAAACCGATACGGGTAACTTTGGGGGATATCGTAAATGTGTTTAGCTTATCACTTGCATCGCAAACCGATACTCTGTTCCAGACTGAGGAGTCTTACCTGTCCCTATAAGGGCATTTATCAATGAAGTTCAATGACAGTTGCCGTGGCATTCGATCAACGATCGTTTATCAGTCTCGAAAATATTGACAAACAGTCTGATAAAGACCCACCGTTGCAAGATATCTCACAAAGCGGAACATGAAAATGTTCCATTCAACCTGTTGATCATTCGGGGATATATGTATGCCATTGGCTGACACCCCGATACTGTTGAGATGGGTAAGGAGTTTATTTGTGAATGATAGCGGCCGGGAGATTGTCGGCATTTTTTAAGGAACGTTCTGATAGTTAATGTATGATTCCAATAATACATATTAGGCGCACTGAGAAATATAGATATGTTCTATATGATCATTTATGATCCTTTCTGACATATTTGTTTAATATTTTTGTTTTTAATTTTTACTCAAACAATTTTGACGTAAAATTAAAAACATATCGTTATTTATTAATATTCAGTATTTAAATAGGGTAAAATATCTTGATAAATGCATTCTATCTGTCAAATCAAGGTTTCCTTTTAATTATACAAAACCAAATGTATTTTTTTTTTTTTCTGAGGAATTTGGTATCATGATTAATTTGTATTTATTTATTCACTACTTAAGAAACCATAACTATTTGCGTTTCCTTTTAATTTAGTAACTAAAAAAGCTGCAGCTGCGTCCCTCACAATTCCCTTTCGAACTGACCCACATTTCTTCGAGAAGAAAACAATCTGAAAACTAGAAACAATTTATTCGCTCGCCCATCTTCGTCTTCTTATCTCAAGTGTCTGCACTAACGAGCTTCGAATTTGTTATACACTCTGTGCAAGGCCCCTGCTTATAGACTATGGCTCCCCACTCTCCACTCCCATGACCATCCTATCTACCATTCGCTGACCCACCAACGTGTGACTGCACATCAACAGCCGCTGACCCGTTAAATGTTCCGGTGGCCGTCATCATTCTATTCCCTCTGTGGTTGTTAGTTTTATCCCGGGGTTTTTGTCGACGTCGCCGCCTCGCAGACGGCGTCAATGTCTTATCAAAACTTGGTCTATAACATTAATTTATGGCCAATGCAAACACAGGAGAGTTTTTGGGGTAGACCACTTCAAAGTCCCTTGAGTTGTTGTGTTGTGTTCTTTTTTTTTTCTTTTTGGTACTCTCCCATGGGTTTAAATCGAAAATCTCGGGGCAACAATTAAGTTCCAGAAGAGTAATGCTCCCCAATTGTGTAAACTCCGAATCGTTTTGATTCGCTCATGTTGATATAGGATTTGTGAGGAGAATTTCCATAGATCATTTGTGTCGTCTGTTGGTCAGCCGAGTTTGGTGTTAAACTTCCTATTGTTTGGTCCACAAAAATGTTTGTTTACAAACGCCCCCCAGTTTTCCTTATTCGTCTTGTTTACATGCAGAGTTTCTGGGCTTCTTAGTTTGTGTGTTCCGTTTTGTGGTCTATAAAACTATTTTAATGGGTCTTCAACTCCAGTTTAATGCGGCCGGAGTGCCCGATTACTTCAAAAGACTGGGACAGAATTATTTGAAAGATATATTAAGTTTCAATATCGAATTACCCGAAGAGCAAGAACAATGCTCCACGGTCTTTTGTTCGGTTTTAATGAGTTCACCAATTGTTTTCCCATCGCTCTTGCCTTTGTTTTGGCTCAGTTGGCTCAGTTTTGACATGTGTTGATTTGAATGGGGGCGGGAGTTTTCTTTGAGTGTAGGCCAAACCATCGAATGTTGCATTTATTTAGCTGGCCAGCTGCCTGAAGCATCCATCATTTTGTGCATTTCCGTTAAGACAGCGCAAATTATTGCCCCGGCCAGGTGTTACTTGGTCGATCTATAAAGTGCATTTAAATAAATTATAACAACAAAGGGCAAAGTGGCGAACAAAGAGAGGGGAGGGGCCAGAATTGAATGCAGGTGAGAATGAGAGATTTATAAACGATAAACAAGTCGGAGTTACAAAGGGAATACTTCGTAGCCGTAGATCATGGACAAAAAACAGAAAACCGGGGAACCTAGGAATTCTTTCATCATTTTCATCACCTCTACCATAAATTCGGTGAAATATTTTTCATCTCAGCACATAAATTTGGGAAAATACTCTTTTCCATCTTATCATTTAAGTGCATTAGTTTCATCATAAATGTATATTTCTTTTCTCCACAAAAACTCTTGACCAGCGCTCCTTAAAGCCTCTTCAAGTTCAATACTTTTGCTTTTGACGCTTCGTCCGCAGGCAATAGAAAAACAAGTATTAAGCAGAGTTCACTCAACTTTTACGAACTTCACATGTCAATAAAAAATTAAAAACAAATAAAACTCAATGACAACAGGCAGCAGCCGACCGTTGAACATTTTCCCACAAATCTATGTTTCCAGAAGCAGCCGAAGAGAAGAGAACTGAAGTGCGCTTTTCATCTCTAAGCATTGTGTAATGCAGTTAACAAGAAACAAACAGAAAAAATAAAGCAAGGCGAAACGAAACGAAGTGAAATAAACGTTGGCATAAGAGAAAAATCAATGAAGAATGCATTTTCTCAAACACTTTTCGATCGACAGCGAAAAGCAAACAGCAGCTGGATTTGAGTTGGCCATGACTTATGGCTACCAGTGTAAAGAATGTATCCACAAGATACTTAATGAGCTGATAAAGTGTGCGTGTTTGTCCAACTATCTGGCCGCTTGATTGGAAACAAACCGACAATCCCACAAAACCCAATTCATTCGTATCTTTCGGATCTGGTTGGTGTATCTATATCTGTAGCTGTATCTGTATCTGTGACCCATTTCGCCCATGGAAAACTTTCGTTTTCTCTAATCCAAACAAGCTAATCAATCAATCAATTAATGCCAATCGCCTCGTTCGGGCGTTATAAATACGACTTAACTGGGCAATAATTTGCTCGATCAATTCGCATTTATGTCTTCAAGGCTTTGTCGTTGAATAGTGTTTCATTGCATTCGATTAACAATCGAATGATTTAGAATTGATTTGCAATCATTATGGCATCAGGAAATCACTTTGCCACTCATTGAAAAGTTGCCCGAAGCTGGTTGTTTTTTGTACCCACTTGATAAACATTTTCTTTGTTTTGTTTGAATTTTAGTTTGAATTCAGGTTAAGAAATCAATTAAAAAGAGATTTCTGCGTAAATGAGTTATTTATATGGATATAGTATCATTCTCCACGCCTATCATCTGATTCTCTGTCTCTCCAAATTCTTTTCTCACATAATATTAGTTCTTATCTTTCTAGGCTAATCATCAGTAATTTCTGTTAACCACACTATGGCATTAGGAAATGATTATCATAAGACAGTCTTTAAATGAAATGTATCCAAACATTTCCACACGCAACTTGGAAGCAGAACCAATTTGAGTTGGCTTTGTTGCAGCTCCAAAACTAATTTTAACGACAAAAACTCTAAAAGTCTTTCTACACAGTAAGCCACTTAAGTTTTATAACCATGGCAGTCGAGCAGATATTTTAATAAACCCTTTTCCATGGCCATGTGTGTGGGTTCTTTGGGAAACATATGTTGCTATTAGCGCGTGAGGCATTCCAGAAGGCGATACACTACGCATGCCTCCATCAATTATCCTCTCCAGGGAAAAGACGACCTGCCTAACAATCGACCATTGTTGCCGATGCCTAGTTACGGCATCTTGAACACTTCACCTCCACATCGCCTCTCGGCAGCGACCACAATTACACACCAGAACCAGAAGAGACCCTGGCGCTATTGTTGTCCTCAATCCTCAATCTGTTCTTTCTGAGCAGCGGTTCGGGGTCATGTGTTCGACAAACAAATGCCCTCAAGTGCCCAGGAGGGACCCACACACACGCTCGGGGACAATCTCCAAGGGTTACTACCTATCATTATAAACATATAATATTGTTTCCCTATTAAATCAAAAAATTCAATTTAATTAAAATTTTTTTTAATTTAAATTTTTTAAAACATATTTGTTGTGAACTTTTAAATTTATGCCAGTTAAAGTAAATATCCATCGTAAACTTTTCTATTTTCTTTTATATCATATTTGTTGTGAACTTTTAAACTTTAAACTTAGGCCAGCTAAAGTACACATCACTCGAAAACGTTGACTGTTTTTCCCTAACTAACCAGAGTTCACAATGCCATAACCAGAGATCGATCATCTCATAGTTGCTTAGAGCGGCCGAGGCCGAGTCATATTCCTAATAGGCAAAGTTCACATAACAAAAAGCCAAGCTATTTTCTTTTCCAACTAACGACAACAAAGGCAACACAAGGCCAGGGCAACTATGTGCCAACAGACCTGGCAAAGACCTGGGCGACAACCACTGCAACATTGCCGGACCATAACTGGACCTCTCACGTAATAACGTATTGGGTTTCAGAGAAGAAGAAAAAAAAAAAAAATAAAGAGCAGCTCAGCAAAAATTAAAGAATCTCTTCCTCCTGTCACAACTTTCACATGAAAGTTCTTTCAACTTGAGCGGCCAAATACGGCAGAAACACGACCAGCGACCAGGAAACTGAAGGCGAGCAATGCGAGCAACTTCTGGTGCTGCACAATCGATCAGGGAACCATATTTAGAAGACCCCCAACCCATAGTTATAGACATTTACCTCCACCTCCTCCTCCGGATTTCTGCAATTTTCCGTTGCGACGACGCTGAGACGACTTCTTCTTGGTGACGGATTCCGAGGAGCCAGCATTGGCCAGCATCGAATCCGAGTCAGCGGCAATGTTACTTTCAATGATCAGGCCACTTTTGGTTTTGTGCCGCCTCGAAGATTGCGTTGCCGATGACTTCTTCTTCTTTTCAGGACTCGGTACTATGCGTGCTCCTGTCCAGGACACGATGTTCTGCTGGAGCTCCAAGGAGCTGTCGTTGAGCGACGGCAGGCGATATTCCTGAAGATCCTGGGCCGTGGAGAAGCCCTGCATTCGTTTTCGTTGCCTTTTGGCCTGGCAGTGGATTACCAACAAGATGAGTAGCAGGCCAAGTGGCCACTTCATAAAATTACCGATTTGCATACTGAACCAAAAACGAAACGCTTAACGATCACTAAAGACACATATTTTATTCCGTTCGACTTTGAACTTGGATATTATTTCTCTGCTCTTTTAATTAAACCCCACTTATTTCTTGGTATTTTCATTCATAATCTATTTATTTTCACTGCACAGATTGTTCTTTTTTTATTTATTCTTTTTCAAATCATTTACGATTTCCGCTCGCAATTTCTTTTTCTTCCACTTTTTTACGCATTTGCTCTTGCGAATCGCGTGCACTTTATTTTGATCTATTTTTGCGTAGACTCTTATTTTTTTTGTAACTTTGCTACTTCAACATTTTTGCGCTATTTAATTTTATTTTTGTTTCAGACACATTTCCCACTTTCCTGCTCAGAGACAGGCAAACATTTTTCTCGGCAGCTATTTTCGTATCCTCGACGAGAAGTGTGTAAAAAGTGAAATAAAAAAGGAGCCCGAAACGTTCGATCTCGCGTTGCACGGGGCTAACTCGGAAATGGCATACAGAATTTCGCATTCACTTATTTATTAGCAGTGGCTTATCGCATAATTGCCGTTTAATTTTATGACACATAAATAAATCGCCCAGAGCAGCAGCCGCACTATTCGATGGCACTATCATCTAGAATTCACCCATCGCATTTCCACAGCACTCGGGACCCGTCGCGTGTCTTGCTTCCTACGCAAACGACCGTCAAACATGAACTGATCGCAGAGAGCTGCACTTCAGACCAGATCCGTGAGTGAGTCAGTGGACGTTGTGGATCGCATTCGACGCTGAATTCCTTTTGAAGCATTTAAAAGGCTATTGAAAAGATTTTTCTGTAAGTATAGAAAATGCCTTTTTTGTTAAATATTACAATTAGCATTTAAAAATTGTGAGTTTAAAAATTTTAGTTCTTAAGAGCATAGAAATTAGTATTATTTCTTACCATGCAAGGCAGAAAAACTGCAGAGGGCAGAGGCACAGGCCTTCTGGGAAATCTAACACCTCGGAAGGGGTTATGGTTCCTAATTAGGGACTTTATTGATCTTGGCCGGTCATAAACAGTTTGGATTTTGGCTAGGGAAGTTTAAGGAACTGTGAATTGTTGCCTGAGTGTAAGATTGAGTAAAAATTGTATTTCTCTTTGTTTATGTTAACAGAGGAGGACGTGGAAGTGTTTGATACCATATCCCAAATACCATATGTATTATTATACATACATAGCTACAAAAAAATGATATATATTTTCACAGAATTATAGGAAGTCTAATAGATGAATAAATCACTTTAAAAATGTAAACCCTTTGCACCTCCTTTTGACCTCCATAATTTTCAAAGTGCATTGCCGGCTTATCACCTGATTGGTTAACATCTCTATCAGAGCCAGATACGATCCACAAACGGGGCTTTCTCTTTCACTAAAATCCCACTCTCTTCGGCCCTTTTCACAGATCTCTCTTAAGATCTGGCAGGCATTCGATGATTTACCTGTTGCATGGTTGGATGGTGCAAGCCAATTCGTTTGACTTTAACTGGTAAACAGGCTGCACAAGAAGTGGCTAAGGTTGAAATCGGGAAATTCCCGGCGTGCCAAAGAAAAATATTTATAGTCCTTGCACTCGAACCGTCTTTGTTGTCTGTCCCTTGTTTTCCTTTCCAACCTTCGTGGCGAATGTTTTCCACTTTGTATCAGTTTTGACAGTTTCGCGTTGAGTCGAGAGTCCTGACCTTTTTTGTGTCGCTACTTTGTTCTGACCCTCGATGTCCTGCGGCCATTTCTGATTATCCTTGCGGTGCTTTTGTGACGTCGTCACGGCATTTCAGCAGGTGAAAGGACAGCCCCTGCTGAGTGGAGCGAATGGCGGCACTTAACGCCAGTTCGAATGCATCCTTAAGATATGCCTTCGAAGATATTTCCTGCTAATACGACCATACTCATTGGATGTTTTACGGTGGCGCACGTTTCATGTTGCCCGCGGCTATTTGCAGCCCAATCGTGTGGCACTCACATAAATACCTCGTTCTCCCTAATAAGTTTGCGTTCCATATGCCGGATTGCAGGGCACCAAAGAAGCTGGGAAATGTATGGGTTAAGCGCTGTTCCCGTTTCTATATTCGCCCATTTAATTGGAGATTTTTAAAAAACATTTGGTTTACAATTTTACACATATAAAACAATGTTTTTAATCATTAAAATTGTATGATTAAAATGTTATTTAAAGATGCATTTTCGTAGTCAACTTTTAAAGTTTAAGGATCCACATTTCCGTAAATATGATTTTTGATAAAACTATCGTATAATCCTAATAACTTGGAAATGTGGTATCGAATTGTAAAATATGCATCCTACAAATAAGGACCGATGCCCTTTATTTAATTTAAATTTGAAACCCATAAATAAGTGTGGAATCCAGAACAGGCATTCTGTTGGCATCTCTCCTTTGTATCTGATGCAATTTGTTGATGCCTCTGCTGGAGCTGCTGCTGCTGTGCCCCAAAGAGCATTTGTTGAAGCGTGAAACAGCAGTTTCACGAGCCGACTAAAAGAGCTGCAATTGTCGATCCCTTTGGCCCCGTGGAAAGGATTGAGGCACACACCCGCACACTTCTGCCACTTTATCCATTGTCGATGCGCCGTTTAAATTGGTTCGTTTAACAGAATCGAAACCAAAACCCAAGGCGGCATCGAATGAAACGAACTCGAACGAGAGAGAGATTGGAAGGAAATAAAAGGGTTTTTCTTCAGGTTGTGCGCATGCCCGGCTTTAAGTGCCCCGACGTACTTGAGGATAACGATGTGTACGCGGAGGATAATCATGGCGGCGATGATGTTGTTCTTGCTGCCCTGATGAGGCTGCTGATTTCGGCGTGATTTATGCATCTTAATTGAAATGATGGCTTACAAATTGTTTGGCACAAGTGCACCAAAAAGGGGTAGGGATTCTGAAAGACGGAGAGACGGGCCTTAAATTCCAAAAAAGGGATTTCCTGGAATGAAAAGGTTGCTTTGGGTTAGGAATGTTTTGAGTACGAGAGACAGAACTTCCTGTTAGCAATTACTTTGAAATTTAATTACTCAATAGGTGGTGAAATATTTTAAATGAAGGTAGATATTCTTTCCACTCAGGTTTAAAAGGGTATAATGATTTAATAGTAAACAAGAGAGAACGCTATAGTATTTCGACTATCAGATTCCCGTTACTCAGCTAAAGGGAGTGCGAGGGAGATGGAGATACTCAGTCGTAGCTGCTTCAATTTTTGTTCATGACTTTTTAATGGACTCTCTGATTTAAAATGTTCTTCTACATTTCGATGGGTATTAATAAACACAACAAAATGGCATTTACACTTTTACAGAGATTGTAAAGTTGTGTTCGCCAGGCCTTTTTTAAAGTCCTCTAAGGAGATTATGGGCGTTAGAGTTACTAACAAAAAAAATTAATTTTTTTAATATTCCTTTATATAGCAAACTTATTTGCTTTAACAAAATTCCATAAAAATTAGTTTTTAATAGCTTTGGAAATTATTTTCCACTCACCCAGCCATCCATTCACCTTACAACGACCTACTAAAACTGCACGATCGTTTGCAAGGTTCTGCCAATTGCGAAACTATTTACTGGATAAAAATCATACAGCAACCTTTAGCTAACGACTTTCACACACCGCCAAACCCACAAACGTACATTCGATTTTCTAATAGCCGCCTCCTAATCAAAACTGAGGCATCGAACTTTTATCAATAGCCTCTTTCGCCCCCAAAAAAATCTATGTGTGGGCTTTCGGCCAGCTCTAGGCGCAAAACCAATTAAGCGGAGTAACGAAAACAAACACACTCACGGACATAAAGGTGGAAACAAATAAGGAAGTATTCAGGAGGATCGTCGTCTGCGATCTGTGCTCCTTGGGCCTACCGCCTTGCACCATCGGTAGCCCAGCTGAGAGAAACCAAATAAAATCAAATGAAATTTACCGCCAATCGAGTTAGCAGCCGCAGCAGCAGCAGCCCAAAGAGAGTCCAAATCCCAAGTTGGGGAAGCGCCAAAACGTTAAATACAATTCATGGCGCTCACGAGCGGAATTTAAATTATGCCCAATTAGAGTTAGGTGGCTGCTCGGGCTCGGACTGAGCTAGGATGCCCAGTAGTCTTTGATTTCTAGGGTATAATATACCCGGTATATTGTTTAAGATATAATCAAGTATGTGAGGGTATGATAAATATTATTACTAAATATTCTAAGAGAAAAGTTGATTCTTACATAATCACTTAAAACATAACAAATGTAATGTTTTGAAATATTATAAATAGTATTTTAAGAGGATACTAACATGTGTTTCCTTTAATAAACTCCAAACAATGTTTAGTAAATTTTTTTTTTTAATTTATTCTGACTTGAATCGATAAAATTTAAACGTTAAACAAAAAATTAAAACTGTCGCAAGTCACCGAGGAAGTATAGATAATCTCAAATCGCAGTATCGGGTATCTTTTAGTTGTAATAATGGCCACATTGTTCTTACACACAAAAAAAAAAACCATGTAAAATTAACATAGAAAAATAGTAGTTCACTATTTTCTGAATTTTTCATGTATTTTGTTGTTTTATTTTTTTGTTCATTGAATAGTATTTAACAATTTAAATAGTGAAAACCCTATTTAGGAAATTTTCATGTATTTTGTTGTTTTCTTCATTTGGAAAATTAATAGTAACGTCTTAATTAATATCGTAGCAAAACTATTTTATTTGTTTGCGTGTATTTTGTTGTTTTATTTTTTGGGGCATCGAATAGTGACACCACAATTAATATCGTAACAAAACAATTTTTTTCCTTCATGTATTTTGTTGTTTTAAAAATACAATTATAAATTGTAGGTCAACTATTTTTCTGGACTTAGGGTGGTTAGAGTATCCGACTCATAATCTCTGGGTCGTGAGTTCAAATCCTGCTTTTGCAGATGATGTTTTTTCTTTTTTTAAATGTTGATTTTAAGTCAAAAGATTTTCCTCTACGAAAATCATTCTTCTGTGGCCTACTGGTTAGAGTGCTCGACTCCGACGATTGCGGCCCCGGTTCGATTCCCAGCGGAGGCAAGAAACCTGATTTGTAAGTTTAAGTATCTGTGAAATGTAAGTGTCTATAAATAACTTCAATATAAATTAATATAGCAAGTTAAATAAAAAATAAAAATAGTTAAAAAAATAAATTAAAAAAAACTACAATATTTTTCGGGTAAAATACTATTTTTTAGGTCATCTACTATTTTTTAGGTAATCTACTATTTTTTGGGTCATTTTCTATTATTTATTGGTTGGGGCAGTTTTCACTATTAAATCGTTGATTTTACATAGTTTTTTTTTTTGTGTGTACTTGTTTTTACCCCGTTTTAGCCAGGCCTGTTCCGAGCAATTCCTGTGGGGCATTTGTGCGACTCCGAATGGAGATAGACAGTGAGACAGTGGGACAGACGGACGGGTGGGCGTGTCGAGTGGGGGGCATGTTCGTGTGGTAAAGCGCCAAATTGATTTCGATCGCCCAGAGGGGGTCTCCATATATACATAGTATATACCCATTCCTATGGCCAACCCCCTAATGTTTGTTTCTAGTAGTTGCCACCACAATTCTCCGCTTGTTAACTATCTCTCACATGTCCCTCGGTTTCGTTTTTGATGGATTATGCGTTGACAGGCTTTCGGGAGTTTTGTGGAGCGCCACTGATTGTCTTTTCCAGTTGTTGTTGTTGTTGTTGTTTCTTTTGCCTTGGGAACTGGTCTTGTTATGTAAATTGCCGACCATTTTTTCGTATTGCGGGTGAAGTGCCGTCCCAGTGCTAACAAGGCATTTCAAGTACGATCGCGACCATAAGGTAGCCGTTCTGCTGGGTTTTATAAACAAAAAAAAAAAAGAAAATGCCTTGCAGGATATTTGGGTTTCCTGGAAATTAATGATGAGTTACGGTATAATTTACCCAATTGAGGCGTGGGAACACAACCCTTAGGGGAGCTCTAAGTAATGATCAATGGAACATAAACAACCATTTCATTTTGGATATATAAAAAAAGAAAAACCAAATAAGCCTGAGAATTGAACATTTTTATTTTAATCTTTTAATATCATTTAAATGTTTTTTTCCTCAAAAATGGTATTAGCTAATCGAATTACCAAAATTAACGCCCTTTTCACCATTTTAAAACTATAAAAGTGTCGGCATTTTTGAGTTGCATTCAATCCCCAAATAGTTCTGAAGAATAGAAACCTGACCGGCAATTATAACTTCATTTTACAGCATTGTCCAGGAGGCGTGGACAAATTAATTTCCCATAAAACTCTCTAATTAGTTGCTCCATTCAAAGCGCCGCTCACGGCACAGCTAGGGGCTATAAAAACCAAAACTACATTATATACCTTACCCCAAACGAGCCAAGTGTCAATATCGAAAAACGCTGCATGACACTTAAGATATCGTAAATTTTGGATGAACCCCTTATTTCTTTTCGAAAAAACAGGCGTTAGCATCATCCCATTGTAGAGCCAGTGAAAAATTAGTGAACACATTTTCAACTCACGGGGTGGTCGATGTTTTCTTTCGTGGAGTGCCCAAAGATTCGAGTGCCTACTTAAGAAGTTTATTTCCCCTTTTTTCTCCTGATGCATCTTCTACCCTCACTTGATTAGTTATTCGGCTTGCATAATTTGGTCGTTTCAAAGGAATTTCTGGGAAGAACTTTTTGGGGCAGGTTGCGTCTGTGCATAATATATGGAAGGAGTTATTTCGTTTTTATACGACTGCAAGATCGTTAGGAATGTTTGTTATGCGTGGTCATGTAGCGAAGAGCACAAGTGTTTAAAGTTCGGTATAAATGTTTGTCTTAGGTCACGCATTGTTATATGGGAGTTTTATGAGAGCCCTTGAAATTACTTGCTTTTATTTTTTAGGACCGTACAAATTTTTAAAATATTTTTTAATGATAAAACAACATTTTCGGTTAACTATATTTAAATCCATTAAAATTAATTTAGCCAATCCGTAAAACCTTGAATTTCAAATGGTGAAGACCCAGTATAAAGATAGCTTAGAACTTCCTTAAATACGTATATTAGCACACAGTAACAAAACTATTAATTCCACAGATATATACTTATTTGATGGCTTTAGAAACATCCAAGCTCGACTCAACGAAAGGGAAATTCCAGATCACGCCCAGAACGGTTCGATGTTGCGTGACGAGATGTGGGCAACCTTTTTCGCGTTTAGTAGGTCACTTGAATTGAGACCCCAGAGATCCAGGGCAATTGAGATGATGCCTCTGAAGGGGGAGCTGTGATTTGGGGCCAATCAATGCGGCCCGCGTAAAAGGCATTATCAATACGAAAAAAAAAATACGAATACGAGGCAGATATAAAGGGGCCGCCACTTGGGGCATGTCGCGCATGCGCAATTACAAAGTCATTTCAACGCCCGCCCCTCTCTCATCTCTCGACATTCTCCCCCTGTTTTCAATGATTAAGCGCATTCGTTAAGTTGCATATTGTTTAATGCAATATTATGAAATGGTCACGAGAAAAGAGGGGATGGGAGACTATTGAGAGGGAATGGGAGGAGTAGACCCCATTCGGTTTTATTTTTTGTCATAATTTATAAAGCCAGTTGGGCCTCATGAAGTGCGGCTCATCCTTTGCCATCTGCAGCTGCTATTTTTAGTCCCCTTACTCGTTTACTTAGTCCAGTCTTTCTGCCCGCAGGGATGCTGTTTTAAATATTTTGATTAACCAGACGCCACTTGCGGGCGACTCCCACACCGTTCTAGTTGGTTCTTTGCTTTTGGCTACCGAAAGTCATTAATTTGGAAATACACTTAGGGATTAATCAAGTAATTTTATTAGCCAGAATTTAAACTGAAATTTAGTCATATAAATTTAAATTAAAATTTTTAATCGGAAACAAATCGCTTACTACCGACCAGATTTCAGAGGCTATTTAAGCTTTTTGTCCTGCGGCACAGGTAGCATGTCTTTCCTGTCAAAGAAGTTAAAGTTGGCTTGTTACTTTTCACTCGGTATTTGGGCATAACACCTTTAGAGCCATCTGATCGACAGACAATAATCGAAATTCGGTTCAAAATTTAAATTGAACAACGAAAATCGCTTAATTTTCGTACTCGAACTGGACAAGTTTCACAAGCCAATTTTGGCAATCAATGGGAGTTGGTGAAAAGACTTTACTGTTATGCCAACCGAAAGCGAAGGACAGAAAACCATATATATATATATATATATTCGATTCGTAAAGAGCCAGCTGATTGGCCTCTGATCGATCGTCGGCATTATCATTACCTTCATCATCGCGATGGTCCGCTCCCGATAATGATGATCTTCGTCTTTGTGATCTGATCGGTTGATGAGATTTTATAACCATTTTTGGGCCGTAGGTCCAACGTTTTTACCTTTGCCAACGACCTGCGACTAATGAACACCTTAAATGGCAATCGCACCGGAATGTGATCGCGGTGATTTATCCGGGAATGGAGAAAGGCTCAACTACACGCATTTTGTCACATTTTGACATAACTCATATGGCCAAGGGAAATTCCTTTCAGCCTTGAGCTAAGATTCTGAACCCCCATATTTGGTGGCAATTAGAGGCAGAGACCCTTTTACTTTTAAGTGGCCACCGTACTCATTGCCACGTCTATTCCCCGTTAAGGCGGCGCAAAAGTCTTCCTGGGAAGTCACGTCGCTGAAGATAAATTGTTGACAGTTTCGTTTAATTGTGCATCGAACTCTGACTGGCTGTTAATTGCCACAAAAATGTTGGCTCCCATAAATGGTACTTAAGTTTGGTTTGTCTCTTTTTTTTTTTGTCAGCATTATTGGTAAATCTGTGAGGCCCGAGAGAAAAAGTTCGGTGTGTGGGTTTTTTTATGGCTCTATTAGATAAGCGCGTTAGGCCCGGGGGATTCTGATACGATATTAATTTTCTACAAGCCCCCACATTGTGTAATTGATATTGGTCGGATAGAACAAGTTTTCCTTTTTTTCCCGAAACAGGTTTCCTTCTCTCTTCACGGAAGTTGTCCTTCCATCTAATTGGCCTCGCAAATTGCCCAGCGTCTCTGTTGGTTTATCAAAGAGCCATTTTCATTTTCATATTCCTTTCATTTGGGTTTTTCTCCCATTGTTGTTGGCCTGACCTGCCTGTCACCTTTGCATTCGGCGCGATTGGCGAAATGTTTCAATCCAAAAGTCATGCTGAAATCAGTCTCGAGTCATCATCAAAACAACTGCATCATCAGCATCGACGTCATCGGCTTGACGACTTCGTGGGCAACTGAAGAGAACTATTCAGGTCAATAGTTCAATGGTGAACGGTGCAACGGCCAGCAATAAAAGAGTCATGAAATTCACATTTTTCACTGCCCTGTGAGGAGAGGTATTGTGGGTTTTGCAAAGGAAAAATTAAATAAAATGAAATAATATATTTTTTATATTATTCTTTAGTTCTAAACCCTTAAAATCTTTAACCAAATCTAATCCAATTAATAAACTTAGTTCCTTTTATCCATGAATTCAATAAACTAAGCTTATTTTTGTTAAAGGGCTTAACAAAATCGCTGTAAATGGTCCATAAAATATCAATGCATGCAAATTCGTTTAGACCAAAAAATCTTTCAACACGTTTTACAACTTAATTCCTTTTATTATGACCATTCCCCGCTTGGCATTTGGGTTTGGGACAGGGAGACACAATCAAAAAGTTTGTGGCTTCAATTGGATTTAAGATTCTTCAGCGCCACAAGGGAGACCACAGAAATGCAGAGAAAAAAGATAGGGAAAACCGGGGTGAAGCTGGCGGGAATTTGCATTTGAGCCTGGGACAGAGAAAGAGGGAAAAAAATTAACTGCAATCAAGTAAAACGTCATTCAACTGGGGAGTTGGGACCGAACCGAACTGGACACTACTCGGGACCCGGGATAGGCTTCCATTATTAGCTGCAAGGTCTGAAGCAGAGAGCGGAGGAGCTGTAAAGTTGCTAAATTGCCGGCATTCAACGCATTTTTCTTTTCAAGAGAAGCGAAACCAATGGTTCACTTCGGTTCGGTTGGGTTCGGCTCGGTTCTAGGCCCCCTAGGCTTTGATGGACCTTTTGAAGAGTTTTAATTAAGCTAATAAAGTTGTCTGTTCTGTGTTTGGAGTCTGCAGAGTCTGTGTTGCATGTCCATTAATTGCCATTGTTAGACACACCAATAATGAAACGAGGTCATAAATGGGTTAACGTTTATTTTTCAACTGATATGCCTTAATTATTGGGGTATTGGGCAGCAATTGCGAAATGTAAACTGTAAATAATCACGAAATGCATTATCGTCTATTAACGAAACCATTTGCATGCCGAACAGAAGCAGTTGAAGTTGCAGTTCCAGTGGCAAAAAAGCAGAGGTTCAAGGTAAGCCGAGACAACATAGTCAGGTGTAGTGGGACTTGTATTATATGGTATCGTAAGTCGGCTACTCTTACACGGCGTGTAATTGCTTTTCCCGATGCTGCGGCTGTGGCGCATGCTCCGATCCCAGGCGTCTGATAACATTCCATAACAGTCCTCTTCGCAGTTCGGCCTGCCAACTCCCCATCCCCCATTCCATTGGCTGCATTTTATTTTCTTTACTTTTCTGATTAAACACCAGATTGTATCGCATATCGGTTATGAAGAGGTAGCCATAATATTTGGGGCGTAATTAAAGGTATTAAAGTGTTGGCCAAGAGTGTTTAGTTGGCGAGTGCGGTGAAAACTTCGGACGTGGGTTGGCTTAAACGAACGCTTCCTTGGGTGTGAAGTAGGTGGAGAAAGCAGAAAGTCTGGAGATCGATAACAAATAAGTTCCGAAATAATTGGGAGAAAATATATTGCCACAAACGGGATTGCATGGATACTTTACGGTATCTTTATATGTATAGTTTACAACTTTCATTACTATGTTTTTAGATTCTTAAAAAATACCTTTTTTATTAATTAAATTGAAATTAATTGTATTTTTCAGTTTTAGGTGTGCTTAGGATGAAAACTTCAGGAGCCGTTCGATTTACATTCGACTTTCCAATCCACCCACACAATTTCTGTTCTCATTACACTAACAAACACTGAAGATATGACATCTGCAGTCAGAAAACAAAGCCGACTTTTTCCATCCAATCAATCATGGCCAAGAAGCACACAATGACACCTTCGCAGGTAAACACCAAAACAGCAGCTTCCGCATTACGGAAAAGAATCAGATCAGTGGGATCCACACACTTTGAGTTCGAACCTCCAGAAGCTCTGGTTTAACCAGCCGACAGTTGCCAACTGGGCCAATGATCTTGCCTTGAGTTTGCCCAAAAGAAGACATGATCCCCGCCACCCCAACAAAGGAGATCAGGTAACACAAACAGCGCACAGCATGAACTTGATATTTTTTGCAGACCCTGGAATATGCAAAGTTGTCGTCCAGAGAAATCCAAGGAGCACCAGTTGCAGACCAATTTGGTTCGGTTGTTGTTGTCACCATGATAACCATCTTTCAGGCACTTCGAATACGAAATATTGACTTGCTGCCGGTTATCTGCTTGGAAAACGAAAAAGGTAAAATAAAATAGGGCGAAGGTGCCGATACAACAAATTACATGCAAATAAGTCTTCTGCCGATCATGATTTTTTCGTTTTAAAAGAAATTATAAAACGGAATAATTCATAATTCCAATGAGTTGAAAAAATTGCATTTGTTAAAAAATATTTAAATGTATACATTTTTAAAATTCCCGCCAGGATTTGAAGTTGCCGCCAGGAATTAAAATGGCAGAGCAAAATTATAATAATTTTCGTCTTTACAGCACTGAAAAGAGGTGTTCGATAAAGATTTATGAGCAACTCTGGTCCCATTTTTTTCGATAAACAAGCCTGGGTGACTGGCGCAGTTCGATTATTCGGTCTTTCCGTTTTGAACCTTGGCTGTGTGAAGAGATCTACCGAAATCAAATCGTGGAAAATATCAGACATCCTCAGCCTTTTATAAGGTTTTCTTTTACCAGAAGGTTCCTGTTGTTTAAAGGAAGTGAGTTTTACTATTATTTCGTGGAAAAACACCTCTTCTTATAAAATAATGCGTTCTTAGGAAAATTCTTAAAAGTCGAGCTCACTCCTTCACGTGGCCTACGGCCCTGGGAAACTTCGGCCCAGACAGCATAGTGGAAAATTGAAGTCGAGTTCCTCCTTCTGATGTTTCCAGTTTTCCTGGACAAGTTTCACCCAAGCATCGTGGAAAACACCTAGAAGTCGAGTTCCTCCTTCTATTGGTTCCCGTTTTTCTGGGAAAAGCATAGCCCTCTGCTAAAAGTGCGCAAGTGGGCAGTCCCAAGCCTGCAACACACACTTTGTGATCCAGTCTAGTTTTACCAACACAATTTAAATTCAACTCAGTTCCACTTCTTATCAACTAAATTCATATCCGTAGTTTAAATTAATTAAAATATAAATATTTAATACGCAGTTAACGTAAATTAATCAAATCCTAGTGTAATCAAATAATTTGATATGCAGTAAGCAAATCTCGTTATGAGAGCAAGTGTTTAAGCCCCTGGAAGTGTATTCCCAAATTTAAATTTACCTACAGTCAATTGAAATGCAGTTTTCCAATTTATAAACAAAATTACAGCCAATAATGCAACATATTGAAAGCGCTTTCAACGTTGGATATTTTGGGTAAGTAGTCGGCTCCGGTCGTAATGCTACATATTTTGATTGACTGTATACAATAATATTCAAATGATTTTGATACTATAAAACGAATTCCCCCATGACTCAAATACTTGCTCAGTGAAATATATTACATTTAATATTTTTGAAATTAATTTTTAATTTAAATTAAATTATCTTGTTTTGATTTAAATATACTCATTCAATATGAGCTTAGCATAAACTGTATATGATACTGAGCTTTGTAACTTTAATGATCTCCTTTGTTATTATTAATTTTCTTTCATTAAACATAATATAAACATGAATTGCTAAATTTTTTTCCAATGGAAGCTTGCATCGATAAAGATGATTAGGAGTTAAGCGTGTGTCTAAGGGATCACCAACCTGTGTCAGGTTATGCGGCTGTGGTGATCATGGTAGGGTGGGCAATGTCAGCGGCAAATAACATCCTCGCTGCTGACACCGACACACACACATCAGCTGCTGCCATTCCATCTAGGCAGCCACCCTTCCTTTCAGGTATTCCCTTCCTCTTTACCCCAATCTTAGTTCTGTCCCCCTACAATTAATCTTAAAGTCAGTTCGCACGCGAATTTAAAAAGGATTTAGTATTGTCATATGCGAGCAAATAGCACTGTGGATAAAATTGGAAACTCACTCCCTTTACCGACGAAACAAGAGCCGGAACCAGCGCGTGCCTTCACTTAAAGCTACACCCGCCATCTTTCGTTGCTGTTAGGATCTTTCGTGATATGCTACAAATTATAGGGCTAGTGCTGGTTCATATACTTATAAAACATTGTAACAACAACTTAGTTAATGCATTACTTTAAAAATAAATTTCTTACAGTTTTAGAGCTATTGCAGTTGCTTTTTTACATTCTCCCAAAAGTATGCCCCATTCTATTGTGCAAAAAATATTTTTTAATATTTGCTATTATACATGAATATTCACAGCTAAAAGCTAATTATTTCTAATATTAATTTATGTTTTTTTTAGCGCGAAAAGTATATCAGCTTTAAACATGAGTTTTACAAATTGCTGAGCACTTTATCATCCATCAATTTCAAACAATTTGCCAACAGGTTACATAAATAATGAACCAACAGAACTTTCTTACCGTTTTTCTTATATTTTGCTGCGGCAGTAAGAAAACTTTTCCGCAACGCAAAATAAATCAAATTAAATTCTGTTGACGCACGCACAAAATGCAAATTTCTTCGCTTCCTAAAAGTATGCAACATGCGGGAAAAGAAATTCGAAATGAAGAAGGGGGAAAACCAAACATCAGAGGGCTTACTTTTCCTTCAAGCCTGCCTTTTTATACTTATTTTGTTGTGTGATGTAATAACTAACACGCTCAGCCAATTATATGGAATATGTTTGTTCTATTCTAGGTCGCTGCTGTCGTCATTGTCCTAAGCATACAATGGATTTCTGTGTGAATAATGCGTATACGTATCGAATCGGAGGCAGCAACCGTCAACAATTGGCCTCCACTTCAGTGGCTGTCGTGTTACCAAACGAAAAAGAAGTTCCGAAAATGTTGCAGTGGGTTCTCGAAAAGCTAACAAGGCATAATACAAATTCTTCGAAATTAATAACAATGTGAGACCATACAGACTTCAATTTGCGGGAACTTAAAGGTAAGAATTACTGAAGGCAACCAGGGGACAAAACATACATAATTATAAAAATCACAAGAGAATATTTTGTTTATTAATAAATGCAGGTAGGGTGGGTTGATTTGGAAGTTAAACAAGAGAGAACGCTATAGTCGGGTTGGTGTCCCGACTATCTAATACCCGTCACTCAGCTAAAGGGAGTGTGAACGCTGTAGTCGGGTTGGTGTCCCGACTATCTAATAAACGTAACTCAGCTAAAGGGAGTACGAGGGAGATAAAAACTTTAATCAGGCATAAGTTTTAAACGAATGGTCCGATTTAAAAAATTTCTTCTACATTTCGATAGGTATTGATAAACACAACAAAACTGCATTTTTACTTTTCCGAAATATTTAAATTTTTAAAATCGTTTATTAACTATTGTGGGCGTTAGAGGGGGCGTGGCACCTTCTGGAAACAAACTTGCGCTGCGTAGGAACTCCAAGAATCTTCATGCCAAATCCCATACCTGTAGCTTTTATAGTTTCCGAGATCTCAGCGTTCATACAGACGGACAGACAGACGGACAGACGGACAGACAGACATGGCTAGATCGACTCGGCTAGTGATCCTGATCAAGAATATATATACTTTATGGGGTCGGAAACGCTTCCTTCTAGCTGTTACATACTTTTGCACGAATACAATATACCCTTTTACTCTACGAGTAACGGGTATAAAAATCTTTTTGGGGAATCTTTAAAGAATTTAAATCGAACCACCCTATCTTTCATTCATACACACATATGTATATACATATATGTAAATTCAAGAATATTTGTTCAAATAGATATAATGAGAAAAAAGACTTGTAACTACTTAGATCCCAAGCTTTGGCCTACACAGAAGATCTCTTTATTTTTCTGTCACCATTAAATAATTTGTACCGAGACCACAAACAAAGTGCTAGACATTTCTTCCTGGTTGCATTTGCACAACACAACTCACTTACACTTGCAGCCTCCATTGTCCGACTAATTCCCACTCGACTTTCTTTCTAACTATGTATGATGAACCGAATGCCTTTTCATCCTCATGGCATGGCATTCCTCTATTTATAAGCAGTCAACCCACACAAAAAGATCTCCGATCGGGTCGTTGCATCTTTCTTTCTTCTCTCTACTGGTCAGCCAGCAATTTACAGTTGCACATTGCGCCAATTGCTATTAATTTATGAGATCTGGACAGAGAGTGTCAATTATACTATAAAAAGAAGATAGCCTAGCAAGACACAATAATAAAAATATCATCGAGACGTATCGCACGCGACTCATGTCACATTCTTTGAACCAAATATTCTCATGTTTATTCCCATTCCAGGCCATTAGTTTAGTTATTTTCGATCAAACATGGGTCATTCGGGGCAAAAGTGCATTAAAAATGCAAAATGTTGATTTTTTTGTTCATTGGCACCAAGAAAAACCAAACAAAATGAGTGATTCCATAGTAGCTATGTAACAGAAAATACCGAAATACCTTGCAAGTATAGGAAGTTAATTGATATTATGGTACACTACTATATCTAACTTTAATTTTAATGACAAATAACATTTCCTCAATTCAATATGTTTTATTTGAAATATTCTATATAATTTTACCAATCAGGATCCCAAACTAGAAACAAGCCAGACGACCTTGAACAATCCCAAATAATTAACAAATAATATTTAACAATTATTTCCGATTGGAGCTGACAGATCAACTTGTTGACCTCTGTTTCTATCCATTATTTTCAACATTGACTGCAGCGATCCTATCCGATCCGTTAATGCTGCAGAAATCAGGCATAAATAATTGTCAAATATATTCGTTCGCCGTGTAGCTGTCGTCGGAGGTGTCCATCAAAATGGCTCATTGAGTTGTCTGCTCGGTGGATTTGCCTAGATTGCTGTTTTGTTGTAAGCGTGTATACAAAGTATGTATGTTGCTGCTGGCTGATGTTGGTATTGTGTTGTTGCTGCCGTTTGACGTTTGGCGCGTGAGTTAAAACGTCAAACTGTCAGTTTCAACAATTGTCAACATTGTGGCTGTGTCTACGCTGCTGTTTTTAACTCTATTTGGTCGCCCGTCTATCGTGCGTTGCGATACTAAATGCGCATTTCTCACCGCTTACATTTCCTGATTTTCCGCGCATTTCTTTCTTAACACTTTTCGCTGTGACGCATCTGTGTGGCAAAATAAAAGGCAGCTCAAAAGTGACGTTCTGCACGTTTCGCTGTTTTGTTTGTCTTTTTGTCGATTTCCCGTCGCTTCTGCACGTTTCCCTGCCGAATGTCACGAGCGGTGCATGCTCAAGTGGGTCACCAGCGGATGGGTGGGGCGGTTGGTTGGTTGGGTGGCTGGTGGTTCATGGCTCTGGATTTGGCTTTGGGCTTGATTAGCCGGCCTCTTGGCCACTTATCCCCGAGCCGAGCCAAAGCCAACTTAGTGGCAGCTGGGTGCATAAAAATAGACACATTAACCCATTAATCACCTGTCAAAAAAGGTATCTAGACTGGAGAAAATAGATTTAATTGGATTGCTTAGGCTTGGTATTCGGGACTTTAACTTGATTACCCTGATATTTTAGTTATTTTGGTATTGATAACATAATTGATGGCTTGAATTATACATATTGGGTTTGAATATAGTTCATAGTATGAGAAAAGTCAATGGGAAAGTATCTAAAATAGAACAAAAATAAAACAAAACTTGTAGATTTTAATTTTAAGCCTCCCCAGATTATTTTTTTTATTTTGTGTAGATTGGAAATGAGAGTAAATAAATTAATTTGGAACAAACTATAAGATAATGATTTTACCTTAAAATTATAATAAAAAATATGCAGCTAGCAAATCTAAATATTTTTAATACTTATATGTACTTAGTGGGTTAACCCTATACTGGATACAATCGCAAGTCTGGCACCTGCGTTGTCACGTGCCTCCTGGCCACCTCATTTGCCTCGCACACCACCTCATCTTTCTTGGCCAAGTCTCTTTTCATTTATTTCCCCAGCTGGAAATCAATATCCATTCAAATCCCGCATCGCCAGAGCTTAGTTCTCGCCTCAATCGCAAATGACCAGGCGACGCTCAGGTTTTCGTTGTCTGGGTTCATTTTCTGGTTTCCATTCTGGTTGTGTTTCAGCTTCTGCTTCTGCTTCTGGTCGGAAATCGAGGCTTTTAAGCGGATTAGTTTGACTTTGCAAGCTGAGTCCCCGGCCAAGTGTCGGTTTTTTTTTGTCTGGATGTTGTCGCCGCCTCGAGAAAATCGATAGGGTATTGTACTCGAGAAGGTTGATATCTAATTGCCGGAAAGGTGAGAATGACTTTTATTTGCCAAGGAAAAGTCTTTTCACTAGTGTTTATCGCAGAAGAGAAGAACTTTGAATGAAGCCAATCAAGTTTCAGAATTAGGAATTTTTTCTAGAATTTTAGAGGCTAAACAACTTATTCAAATGAATTAGGGATGACCAACTAATTTGGATAAATAAATATTTAATAATTACTCTATGTAAGAACAAAAAAAAGAGAGAACGCTATAGTCGGGTTGGTGTCCCGACTATATAATACCCGTTACTCGGCTAAAGGGAGTGCGAGGGAGATGGAGATATAAACTTTGATCAGACTTAACTTTTTAACGATGGTCCGATTTAAAAAATGTCTTCTACATTTCGATAGATATAACTAAACACAACAAAACTGCATTTATACATATCCAAAATCTTTAAAAATGTGGGCGCCAGACACATTTTTGTATCGTTTGTGGGCGATTATGGGTGATTGTGGGCGTAAGCGGGGGCGTGGCGCTCGGCTGAAATAAACTTGCACTGCTTAGGAAGCCCAAGAATATGTGTTGGTAATCCCAACTTTCTAGCTTTTGTAGTTTCCGAGATCACAGCGTTCATACAGACAGACAGACGGACAGACGGACATGGCTAGATCGACTCTTTATAGGGTCGGAAAAGCTTCCTTCTACCTGTTACATACTTTTGCACGAATACAATATACCCTTTTACTCTACGAGTAACGGGTATAAAAATACTTTAAGCTTTCTGTTAGTGAATTGTTTTGAATGCAATTTCAGATGCAACAAATGCAAATTGAATTGGGCAGACTTTGGCCACCTATGGTCTTTATCCGCCCCTTCTTTCAAGTCGCGTCAATTCACGCCTCGAGTACACACCTTTCGGGCATATAAAAGAGTTGATTTATTTTAATGAGGTCTTTTCTTTTGGCCAGACACCGCGATCGAGTTGCCCCCTAACCAAATTTGGTCGTCTTGCGCACGTGGGGGCGGGCCAAAAACAAAACAGCAACAACAACAAAAAGGCATTGGGTGAAAGCTGGAAATACAAGGTCTGGCCAAATCGACGGGTTTTACGTCCTTGCTCCACAAAACGGTCGAGAAAAAACGCCACACAATGGGCATAGCTGTCAAAATTGACAAGCGACGCCGCGTCGCCCAAATGAATCAGATAGCCATTACTCATTACTCATTGGATGCGAACGCCAAATGCTTTACGCAAATTGTTTTGTGCGCGCGCATTTGTTATTTATTTTTGAATTTAGCAACAGATTTTAGCCGGCTAACGGTGAAAACCGGGTTACTGCCGACGCCCTGACGCATGTGCAAATTACAAAATCTTGCGAAATTACAGCACCAGAAGACACTCTTCGTCTCGTAATGAGTCCCGTAATGGGTCTCGTTTCTGCACTTGAATTCAAGTGGGTTACTTTTGTGAAAGAAAGTGCGTGTGAGTAGAATGCGAGAAAGGCAAAGTACAAATTAAATGCGAAACGAAGCTAAAAAGTCAGCAAAAGTCGGATAGGAAATACACTTTCAACGTCGATCCATAAATATCACTAGGAAATATAGTCCAGAATTTGTATAATATTGTGTGTTATTATATTATAGTTTTTCTATTATATTATGAAAACGTAAAATTATGAAATAGGCTAAATATTTATTAAATATTGCCAGATCATTTATTTCTCTTTTGGCTTCAGGTATAGATATTCTATTATATTATAAAAACGTACAATTATAAAACAGTATATTTATAAATTTATGCTCATTTTTCCCCCCGTTTTTCGTTTGTAAATTATTTACCAACTATTGGTTTAAACCTCTATACCCTTCAAAAGGGTGTAACAAAGCGAAAGTATTTTCATGTAGCTTAAATGTTATATTAACAACAAAGACAATAAAATGCCCGACTGATGGGAAGTCGTAATTTTCACAAATTACCTCAGCCCGCAAGTTGAGTTGAGTGAGAAGGAGAATCGTTGCTCCAGGCACGGAATCGCCTCTCCAAAGTGGGTTAATTGCGCAAAATGTGTTCCATATTAAGGTGTAAATTGTTATCAATTTTGCTGGCGGTGACCCAAATTGGTGCCGAATGAGCAGGCAGAATTTGTTTTCATTTATTGTTCGATCTGTCAATGATTGCGTTAATTATTGTGGTATACTTTAAATATTACAGAAGAATATAGAAGATCAAATAAAGTTGGGCCTTGGGCTTTGTTTGTTTATCCTCAATTTAAATCATGCAATTTCCGTGAAGGTTAAAACGAAATTATTTCATTCCCGTTTGTAAATATGTTACAATATATTGCTTTAGCACACCATTAAGTAATTTATAATGACAGATACTTTTCCGGCGCAATCCCATTAGTCAAACTCAACCAAGTAAATTGTCAATTAAAACCCAAAATTTCCGCCCACGCTAAACATTTAAGACAGAAAGAAACTCGCACCCAAAATTTAAGAAAAATGATCTTTAATTTTTCACACATTTCACTTTTGAGTGCACCGACCCAATGCATTTTCTCAACCGCAGAAAAGCCAAGCGAGATAGAGGGAAATATTTATAAATATTTTCTAAATATAGGGTCAATGAAAAGTTTTTTCCTAAGACTTTTCGACACCGCAATTTGTTAACAATTTTCACACGCTGCCGTTTGACAGCGACCACGCCCCCACATAAATCGTACGCCTCCCCCGAAATGCGTAGAGCCCATTAGTCAGGTTCGTCTGACAGAAACACTTTGAATGCTCTTCGCCTGTCTATGCGGTTGCACTTGCATTTGGAAATATTGTTTATTGAGTTGGGTGGAAAAGTATTTTTCAACTTTGTGCATCTATTTTATAATGAAAATCCTTTGCAGAATAATATGCGAGATTTGCATTTAACGTAATTTTACTTCATTGCGCTGACAGTTCAATGAAGACTTGTAGACCGGTAGCACCATGTGGTGCCCAGATGCTCAACTGGTTGCAAATCCTCCTTAAAATCCCCCCTGGATTCTCAAGGAAGGGTGGAACGAACATATTGATTGCCTTGTGCAATTTGTATTATCGTTGCAAGGTTTTATTTTCCTTCTCGTGTTGCCGCAGACACTCCTTGGTCGGCGGTGTTTATTATTCGTAAACCAATAAGGCAATAAACAGAATTAACCTTAATGCAAGTCCATGGAAAATTGCTCCAGATTTATTATGCGGCTGTGCCTCACCTTGTTTTGGTTAAGTTGACCTCCACAGATGGTCAACTGCAACGTGTGGAAAGCCAAGAAAGCGTGAGATATACACTGTTTTTTGAGATAATGCATATTGAAATAAATAAACGGAATTACAGAAACTTAATGAATAATATTATATACTACCTAAACTTTTTTCAAATATATGGTTTTTAAAATCAATATTAGGTTATGTGGGTGGTCAATTTAAAAAGGTATATTGATAATCGCCCGATAAGATTTCTAATGGGCAGTTTGAACTTCATTTCAATATCTTCAATGCATTGATTAACCCTTACATAACCCCAATCAAAGAAATATGTAAGCCCATCCAGTAATTCAAGTCGATCCAATCAATAGTCGCCCACAGCTTCCCCCTGAAAAGCATTTCAGTGCAACTTTTTCATGAATATTTATGCGAGAAGACTTGAACCTTGGCCACTAGACAACCGATTCGACTAGTCTCCGTCTAAACCTCAACACATAAACTCCAAATTCAATTCAATTTCCATGTGCTGCATTCATTTCTTGTTTATATTTACGGTAACGGAACGAGAAACCAAAACTGAAATAAAACCGACTTCGAAATGGCGCTTATCTGACAACACAACAAAAAACAAACCGACCCAAAACATAACGTAATATTTAAACGAACCAAACTAAAGTCTGGGAGGCGTCGGAGAGTGAAAGTGCCAAAACGCAAGAAGAAGATGAAAATGCACAGGGAAAAAACCATGCATTTTTTGAAAAAAATATGCACAAGAAGAAAATGGTAGATTTTTAAAATAAATTTTGTGAATAGGATTTTAAATCTATTATTATCAACTGTTATTCGATTTTAATAATAGAACCTTTTTTATATTTATTATATCATTTAATTTTGTAATAATTTTTAAATATCATATCAATCGTCTATATTCTAAATATTTTCTTTACATTTTATAATTTATCAAAATACAAAAATTGTTATTTTTTGTGTATTACAGAGTGAGATACATGAACAAATAAACAAAAACGCACGGCAGTTGAACCGCCCCCCTTCGCCGCCCCTGAAAGTCTCTGATTACCGCACTCGACGGTAGCAGCAGCTGTGGGAACAGCCCCCTCTTGCCCCTTTAAAAAAAACCCCTTTCCAGATTGCACTTTTTCAAGCGTGCAAGTGAAATTTTCCATATGAGGCAACGTCAGTGAAATTTTCGTTTTTCGTCTTGAAGTAGCAGAAACCGAAATTGAATTTACTCCGTACTTCTCTTTTTTCTTGACGATGGCGCGTGCGTTTTGTTTACAATTGCAGCCTTTTGTTATTGTTATTATCTCTAGTTGCTGTTGTTGTTAGTGTGCCTGTTGCTGCTGATGCTGCTGTTTTTTTTTTTGTAGCTTTTTGCTGTTTCTGTTGTTATTGTCAGTCAATGACTGCACTCATTGTTGTTGCAGCGGCAGCAATATCTCAACAAGATCATGAGGGGCAACTCAATAACTGATTTCCACTTGCGTTTGCTTCATCAGCTTCCCTTGTTTAGGCGCGAAGAAAAAATATTTTTATTTGTTTTGGATCGACAAGGTGAAAAATATGACTTATCAGCTAGCTTTCTTACGTTGTAATTTACAAAATTACATTTAATACAAATAGATTTGAACAAGAGTGCAGATGCTAAAGATGTTAACTTTCTTATAAAATTTTAATAAAAATATTTAAATAATTATTATAAGAATGAATTATTCAAATGGATATTACTTATTAAAAATACTCACAGTCATAACGCAGGGAATTTTATATTTTTTAAGGAATTTTTAAAAATTTAATTCATTTTTATAATTTTCTAGCTTTTAAATACCTGATTTAGCTATTTTTTGACCCGGCTGCCATCACCACTCATTTTTGGTGTCGCCGCCTAGGATAAGACTAAAATTTGAACTTTGTCAACCGAAAAAAGTTGAAAAATCCGAACTTGAAAAATCCACCAATTTTCCATGGATTTAAGCCATACTCGTCTTGTTTTATTCGGTGGGATGAAAACTTTAAGTTTGTACCCATTATGATTTTTCAACGGATTTATTTTGAGTTTTTATGATAATACAGACGACTTACAGTGGACCAAAAAACACATTTTTCATCTTTGTCGAGCTGCTGCGCTGCCATTACTTATCCAATCATATTGATTTGTATGGCAAAGTTAAGCTCTGATCTATTGACTTTAAAATTAAACAAAAACTGGCCCAATATTGGAAGAAATTCGAAAAAAGTCCGATATTAAAAATTTTGAAGTTTAAAAAATCTTTAAAAAAAAAAATGTGCCATCGAAAAAAAAATTGCTGGTGTTTTCGTGATTTGGGGGTCCAACACCAACAGAATTTGCCATCAATTGCTTTGGAGCTCTCCAAGAATATTATTTTGTAAACTATTATAATAGGTAGTAAATAGTCCATCTTTACAATCTCTAAATATAATTTTCCCAAATAATAATAATAATCAAACTTATAGTCATAATATTTCTTAAAACATTATAATATTTTCATCAGAAAGCTTAAATAAAAGGTAGTAAATAGTGCTTATTTATTTGCACTTACTATTCCTTTATTATAATTTTTTTCTGAAATTCCCATGTAATAGTTAGTGAATAGTGCTTAATTATTTGAGCTTTAATCAAACTAAAAGTCCTACTATTCCTTAGTTTTGATAAAAATTTCTAAATAATAGTCCTTCTTTATTTGAGCTTTAATTAAGTCTCACTACTCTCGTTTAACTTTCCTTAATCCCTTGCCTTTGCATGCAAAAATATACCAGCAAAAAGTAGTTGTGTGGGTGGCTTGAACCATCAAGGGATTAGAGTAACCCACGTTCCATATTGACGTCATAGTGTTGAGTAAGTGTCAGCGACAGAAATTCAACTCTTGTATAACAGACTCCCCAGTGCGCACCAATCTGACGTCATCGATGATGATGGGCAGTGAGTGAGAAGAATGTTAATGTCAGCCACAGAGTTTCGTTCGTAACATACACGAAATGTTGGTAACATTGCGTAACTGTTGAGTGTTCAAAGATGCAGTTTGAATGGCGAAACTTTGAGAGAGAGAGAAGCCATATTGCGCATACGCCGTGAGTGTCCTTCGGTCTTTCGGACGAACAGCTGTGGATGATGCTGCTGGCAGAAGGAACTTCATCAGTGACGTCTCCTTGAACTCAACATTTGCCGAGGCCATCGAAATTCGCATTCGTATACCTTGGTTCTCTATGTTTTCCCCTGGAGGATGCCTTGATGTGTACATCAGAAAGGTTTTTTCATGATTTCCCCAGCCCATCGAGGTAGGCAACAGTTTCGTCAGCTGACCATCTAGGGTTTCCTTCTCGCGCTTTTAAATTATTTACAAAGCCCCGAAAGGTTAAATGGGCATACCTTTTTCTATGTAGTTTTTTAATTACCTGTTAAAGGTTTTATAATGGCAATGAACAAAACTTAATTATTATAGAAAATCCTGCTAGTTCTCGACCTTTTTCAGTTAAAAATTTGTATTATTATATTAACTTGAAAATTAGTTTTTACTTTGAATATTTTTCATAAAAACTCAGGAACACCCCTGGAAAAAAAGTTTCAGCCCCAAACCCAAGCCAAAATAAAAGAATTTCCTTTTGCTTTTCCACTTTGCTTACTCAAGGCTGCCCATGACCAATAAAACACACATTGTATGGTCCAACAGTCGTAATCAAAACACCCCAGCAGCCCTGCCACCCATTTCCCATTTCCCAACCTCACCCAACACATTTGGCGGCCGAAAAATCCAGCCAAAAGGACTCCCAACAGACGGTGGCAAGAACAACATTGCGGTAGATACAAATCGATAAAATTAAAAGGCTACAGTCAACAGAGGATGCCAAAAATGGGGCCCTCAGACAAACGGAATGAGATAGACGATGGGCAAAAGTTAGGGGGTGGTATATGTATATGTGCGTGGCCAGTGGGCACAAAATTTCTAAAAAGGAAATGAAATGGAGGCTTTGGCTAGAACATAGAAATGGTTTCAGCATTTTCTTTTTTTTTTCTGTGAAACTGAAAGTGCTGCCAAGTTTCCGGCTAATTAGGCTAAAATGTTGTAGCATTGAAAATGTGGAATGCTGACTTGTCTGGCGTTCTGTGTATCCTGTTTCAAAACGAATGTCGACGATGAGTCATCCAGGCAGCTGTCTGCCAGGATTTTCGGGATACATGGTCTGGATGCTGTTGACGTAGGCTTTTTGCCAGGACTTTGCTCCCTGTGGCCATCCTCCTCTCTCACTTCCTTTTCTCTTTATGTATGGAGAACTGGAGAAAGTGATACATAAAGTGTGGCTGAATTACACTTTATATACAGAGTACATGCTTATATACGTGGTTTTTTTTATGTGTCCCAGGAAGTTGCCTTTGGCCAAACGGAGGCTGTTGATTGCTGTTTGGGATTTTCCCATCTGAGCCTGGGGTAATTTTCCCTAATGCTTGACAATTCGAGAATAACAATTTGTGGTCTTAAAAATATATTTTCATTTAATCGCTAAGAACTGACTGAGCAAATAAATGGGAAAACATTTTTTTAAGCTCCATAATTATGTATAAGCTTTCGGTTTTTTGAAGAAGAAAATAAAACAGGAAATAACTTTTTATACGAGTACCTCGACTATCAAATACCCATTACTCAGCTAAATGAGTGTCAGAGAGATTGAGCAAAGCAAACAGTCACTTAAAAGTGGCGCCATCTACCGTGAAATTCATTTCTTGCTCATAACTTTATAATGAGTGGTTCGATTTTAAAATTTTCTTTTACATTTGATAGGTATTTTATAGGGTCGGAAACACATCCTTCTAAATTTTCCCGAATACAATATATTCCTTAACTCTACGAATAACGGGTATACAAATTATTCATAGGGTATTCCATGTCATAATATTTTGTTTCCAATTAAACTAAATTAAAAGCATTTCCATGTCTAATCTAGAATCAAAGCTTAATTAGCAGACACACAAAAATGAAGCCCACAAAAGGCCTATCTAGCCGAAAATTCGTTTTGTAATTTATCTTAATCTGTTACACTTCACACCGTCTCGTCGCGACGCCAGAAATTGCCGATATAATTTGTGTGTGAACTATTAACGTGGCTATAAATCCGCACATGGCAACCGCTGGGGAACATGTAGCCCCCTTCCCGCTTGCCTCAATCAATTAATTTCAATCTAAACATGCCGACACACAGCAACGCAGTTCGCCAGCATCATAGCGTCGTCACTCATACGCCCCGTTCGCCGCCTTTCCGTTCCGCCTTCTATTCAGCGCAAAAGTTTATTCACATTTGCGGCAAATTTGCCTCTTTTTATTATAATTTAATTTTCCATGGCGCACTCCCATCGGGGATTTGGTATCTCTGTGTAACCTGTGTATGCCAATAGAAATGCAAATCTCTGATGCCAAATCTCATATAGTTTATTCTCCGAAACTCTTTTCCTCTTGTCCAATTCCCCTTCAGCCGTTTGCCACCCACTCAACGTGCGGCACACGATTTTGGAAAGCGTTTTTTTTGGGGCGTCAGGCGTGACGGTCAATGATCACATTTTTGGGCAACGAATGCCGTCGCAGCAACAACAACAAATTTGATCATCTATTGCCCATTACTCATGTTGCTGGCGGTGTGTTGACGCACTCTAATAATTTTGGTAAACGCTGTTTGGGCCATTTTCAACATTAAAACTATTTTTTTTGGCAGCCGGACAAAGTTTGTTAATTGCAGTTAGCGTGGCGGCAAGTCGAATAAATAACAGGGAATTCCCATGAGGGGAAAAGTTTCCAACTAATTATAAAATATAATAAATCTTTGAATATATTTTTGGTTGCTTATTTATTTGTATTTTATTTTTCATAAGTAGCTATTTAAATGGTAATTTAAAATGTAATTATTCATAAAATTCGAACAAATAAAATTGTAGTTGCTTATTTATTTTTATAATTAGCTGTTTAAATGGTATTTTAAAATGTAATTATTCATAATTAAAATTAAATTTAAGCAATAACAGATAACAACAATATCTAATAAATCAGTTAAATAAATTCTAAAACCATAAAAGAGCATTCCCTCATTGGTGTGTGAAAGCTAACAATGAATTGCCTCTGCCGCTCTTTAATAATTTAATTTAGCTGGGAAAATTGAACATGCAAACCTTGTAGCTTCATCGGTCGATCGCCCAATCCTCATTTCTCACTCCTGGACAGGGTATTTTTTTTTGCAGCAGCAGCAGTTTGCCGGCATGCAATCTTTCCATAAGATACTTTTACTTGCCATCCTTTACAATGCGACGACTTCCGTTTTGTATCGGACTCCCTGTGATTTCCGCCTTGGACGTTCAATGACTCTCTCGGTTGGACAAAACTTTTGCGTGACTCGAAAAACCTCTGAGAGTTATTTGTTTTGCATGGATAGAAATGTACATATAATATATATGAAATAAATTACTCACAATGTCGATGTGGATTCATAAAGTGTGAGCCGCGCCTGTCTGGACGGACATGTCACATTCGTCCACTTGTTGATTAATAGGCAAAAGCGAAATCTCTCATCGGGTTCAGGTTGCTGACCTTCCCGACGCTTTTCCCATTTCCTTGTGCTTTGTTTGGCATATTTCCCGTTCGGCTCGGCTCTCCCCCAAATTAATTGAGTAATGTGAAATATATCATGAAAAAATATATGTACGAATACGTATGTACTCTCTGCTGGCTATTTTCATCCGAAACCGGCTTCCGCGTACTGTAAACGAAACAACGCAAAAAAACGTTTTCAAATATATTGAATCATCTTTGGTTTTCCTCTTTTGTTATCTGAGTATTTTGGTTGCCCTTACAATTTGTCAGGTGTATCATGCGTTCCAAGAATGATTTTCCTTTTCATTTTGTTGGCCAACAGAAAGTGTCACCATAAAGAGATTCTTAAAAGGCTATTAAAACGAATTCCCTGGAAATTTATGAAACATTCTTTATGATTTTGAGTGAGATTGCCAATTTAATGGAATCATTAAATGTGGAATTAATTTAATTTAAGTTAATTATCTTTAAATTGTTCATATTCAGAAACATTTTAATATTTTTATTTATTTATTTATGTTTTCTTTTCTTTTCTATTTCTAAGATTTATGTTGATTAATTAACTAAAATTTTCTAAATTTCGTAGCAAAGAAAAAATGGTAAAATTAGTAATAAGTAAATACCATTAATGCATCATTATACCCGTTACTCGTAGAGTAAAAGGGTATATTGTATTCGTGCAAAAGTATGTAACAGCAAGAAGGAAGCATTTCCGACCCTATAAAGTATATATATTCTTGATCAGGGTCACTAGCCGAGTCGATATAGCCATGTCCGTCTGTCCGTCTGTCTGTCTGTCTGTATGAACGCTGAGATCTCGGAAACTATAAAAGCTAGAGGATTGGTATTTGGCATGAAGATTCTTGGAGTTCCTACGCAGCGCAAGTTTGTTTCCAGAAGGTGCCACGCCCCCTCTAACGCCCACAATAGCTAATATACGATTTTAAAAATTTAAATATTTCGGAAAAGTAAAAATGCAGTTTTGTTGTGCTTATGAATACCTATCGAAATGTAGAAGAAATTTTTTAAATCGGACCATTTGTTAAAAAGTTATAGCTGATCAAAGTTTATATCTCCATCTCCTTCGCACTCCCTTTAGCCGAGTGACGGGTATTAGATAGTCGGGATACCAACCCGACTATAGCGTTCTCTCTTGTTTTATTTACCATCTCCGCAGTTCTTTTATATCCAATCCCCTTTACATCAATCAATAGCTGGCTTTGCATATCTTTACTACTTCTTCATTGCTTGTAGTCTGCAACTGACAGATGAATCCCAGAGGAAGTCGGAAAATAGGCCTAGTCCTGCTGGTCTGTCCCTCGATTTGCCTACATTTAGTCTGTCGCATCTTGGCAATCCGCACGTGATTGAGTGTCTGACATTTGCAAACACCGAGGGACAGAAAGGCAGACCTACAGATAGACGGGGAGCTAAGTCGAAAGGCGTAAGATGGATATCGTGTGTGGTGGAGACTCCCCCTTTGGCTACTGATGATGCATCAGTAGCAACTCATTAATTCCAGATGAGGTGCTACGTCTGCCCTTCCCCAAAAACCCCTCAAATGAGTGCACATTAAAATTAATGGGTATTCATTAGGAGCAGTAGGTTGGGTCACTTTCAGTTGATTCTCCTCTCGCCTGCCACTAGCAAAAGTTCAAGGTTGCCAAGCCAACGCACACACACGTGAAAAGGTGGATCAACTTGTAAATATATTTTGCAAGAATTTTCACCCAGTCGTTATTTGTTGCTAAATTTCCCAAGTGAATTTCGCATTTCCAATTCGCCACTCTGCAATTGATATACAGAGCTCGTAAAATGCACATAAATTTAGTGGGTTAGCATTTGGCTTGGACTTTTCCTCTTATTTGTTTACACACCTACTCACTGTCCCTTTTTCGAATGCGACCTAAATCACTAGAATAGTTTTGCTTTTGCATTTTTTTTGTGCTTAAGAAACAGAAAAAATGTAGTATTAGAAAATGCATAGAGTATTCCTATTTTGTATATTGTATTCGTTGGATAGATATATATTCTTCATCTGTATTTTAAAAGTGTAAATACCAATTTTTGGTGTTTATTAATACCTATCGAAATGTGGAAGAAAATTTTAAAATCGACCATTTTTTCAAAAGTTATGAGCAAATAAAGGACCGACCACTATGTGGCACACATGAAAGCAGTGCAAGCAGTGAGTAACGGGTATCTGATAGTCGAGATGCCCCACTTAACCGTTCTCTCTTGTTGAATTTAGAATTTCGTTTTCACCTGCACCTTTAATAGCAATGCATTTAATTAAATTCATAAAAATATTTATAATTGTAGATCATAAGAAGGAAATAAAAGTTCTCAATCATTTCATTCCAAAGTAAACCCCCGAAAATATTCACCAGCTTCCGTGTTTATTTTTGCACTTTTTACATTCTCACAAGTTTGCTTAGATCATAATATCCAGCCAGCCCTATATGGCGCCATTATTTTCACACTTTTCCTGCCTCGGAAAAAGTTTTCCGAACCATCTGGCTCATCCGAGTGCGTGCCTGAAAAATGTATTTTGCTTTCGCTGTTCGCGTTGCACGAGCTGGTGGAAAATCTTTTGTTTTTTCTTGCCTTCGACTGCAACGCGTGCATTTTATAGTTTCCGAGTTGTTGAGTGAACGAACCGTGGGAGTAAAGGCTTCTATGCGCTTTTAGGCTAATTTTACGCCATTCTAGAGCAAAAGAATGCAAGCCAAAAGTGAGAATACTTTACGATGCGTTCTATTTTTCTCATGTTTACGCCAGTCCGTCAGCAGGCAAAAAGCCAAATATTTAAAGTTGCCATTAAAAACAAAGAGCCAAAAAGTTAGGTATGTGTGTTGCAAGCTGGTAACCTTTAACCCCTGTGAGCCGTAATTAACCCATTAGGGTGTGCAGAAAGCGACCTTTGGCGGTGACGCAAATCAACTTGAGCCAACTGAAAGATTTCACTTACTTTGCGATTATGTTGTTCGTACCGAGAAAATGTAGTAATTTTCCCATTTTCATATTTTCGGCCTTTTAATGGTATGTGGGTCGGTGCTCGGGGATCGCTTGGTTGATCTCCCTCCCCGGAGATTGTGTAAGGTCTATGTTGGGTCGCACTTGTTGTTCGTGCCTTCTGGACTGTAAACTGCAGAGACCTCTATTCGAAGGTTTTAATTACGCCAATTGCACACATGTAGGTCAAGTGGTGAAGACTATTTTTGCGCTGATACATGTGTGTATTTAAATTGAACTCATTTTCAAGATCAGGAATTGTTTGAAGGTTGCGATTTCTATATTAGTTTCTAACTAATGGGGGAGCACGCTTTAAAAGTACCACTGACTCATAGAGTTAAAGGGTGGCCTGTGGCCCACATCTTTAAAGATTTTGTAAAAGTGTAAATTTAATTTAGTTTTATTTAGTATTATCTATCTACATGTAAATTGGACATCCAAATCGGACCTTTCATTAAAAAGTTATGAGCAAGTAATAATGCAAGCAGTGCAAGCAGTGAGTTACGGGTATCTGATAGCCGAGGTACTCGACTACAGCCCTATCACTTCGTACTTCTAGATTCCGACTATGCTACTGCAAACTACCTCAAATGCAAATACTTTATACTTCCACAATCTTATTTCGTCCTATAAAATCGTTATATTTTTCATTTTGCTCAATTTGTTATACCAACGAGTCGTAAAAAATCATATCAACGCAGACTAGACGATGCACAATTTTTTTTGTGGGGGAAACTTTACTTCCCCGACACTCTTGATGTGTGGAAGGCATGATATCGAATTACTGGTTGAATAGCTACTTGAAGAGCAGTTGCAGTCAAAGTTGGAACATTTTTTGATTGCCATTTTGAGGGGGGCCAAGAGTTGACTGCCAATTAATCAACTTGCCACACATAACGGAATTTCTTTTATTGGCCTCTGAACATTTCCCACCATGCTCATTACCCCAGAGAACTTTTACATATTTCATCCTAAAAACCATTTTCCACTTTAATTTATTTCACTAATTTCCCATGGTTGGACTTTGACCCAAGTCTGGATGTTTGATGCGTTGCTGTCATGAACTTCCAGACCAACCGGTTCTGGGTACTTGAGATTCGTTAGAGAATATAGAACTGAGTTTCAAGAATCGAAAATGGAGAACGGAGTATCTTATCGCCAACACTTTGATCTGTTGTTTACATTACCCAAACACATTTCTTCGCTGAGCTACTCTTACCATTTTCATTTCTATTTCTATTTCTGTTTTGGCACTGGATCTGGCAATTAACATTCTGGTTGAGTTCGAGTTTCGGATCTGATTCGTTGATTGCCCTGTGAAATAATTAATTTATGCGTGCATTAACCGTTACTTGATAATGAAAACCGGGCGGAGGAATCGGAATCTCAGGGGGGATTTGGTAGTCTTATCTCCTCTTTCAGAGCCGATTAAGTTCAAGTCTTCAAGTGCGGATGGAACTTGGGCGTGTCTGAAAGTGCGAAGGGGTTGGGGGCCTACGGAGGGGGATCTCGATTCTTGTAATTATGGACCGGACCAAGTCGTAAACAGTGCGTTTCGGGACAGAGCGACTGTGGAAGTATTAAAATCAAAATACATAAACCAAAAAACAATTATACTATTTATATTCTTTAAAAAATCTTGTAAATTATTAGGAAATTGGTTTCAATATTTCTTACACAAGAGGAATGAAAAACCTTTTCCGCTGAACATATTGACGTGAAACGTACTGTTTAATCTCATATGCCCGTGCCCATACTCTTTGTGATTAATTGTCAACATTTGCGGTGCGGCGAGGAAATATATTTTTACTTCGGCTCAAGCAACTATCCACAAAGGGCGTAACTTTCGGCGTGGGGGAGTTGGAATGAAGCTGGGGAAAGGGAAAGTTCGGAACAAACCAGACTAAATGAAGATTTACGTTCCGCAGCAGACTCGGATATTTATGGGGCCCAGAGCCAAGGAACTGAAACACTGTCTGGAGACGGACTCTTTTGGCAAAGTTTTTCCCATTCGCTGATCGTAATGAGCTTTAATTATCCCATTATAATTTGAGTGGATATCAGACGGAGACTGAGTCACTGAATCTGTGATGTAAAAAGTAAAGTTTAGACTAATTACCGTAGGACTAGAACATTCTTTTATAGGGTATTGTTCATTTTACACTATAAAATTGTAACTCATTTACCAAAAATCTTCTTACCACTTTATAGTTAATAAAAAACGAATATATAATTGGGTGACTAAAGCAAAATATTTTTAAATAAGCGATGATAATGATTTATTGTTAATTTCAGAGAACCTCCCTCTTCACCTTTTCAACCGAAGATTTCAAACTGCAGTTTGGTCCAATTATAATATTTCTTCCGATTGCTCCAATTAAGTAATAAACCGCCCGTCTACCATTAATTTCGTGAGAGTGGGAGGTATCCATGGAAAAATCAACAGAAGCCAGAAGTTCTTTTCTTCGTTTGCAGAAGCGTTGAGACAATGGCAACTCATCATCGAATGACCGCAAGAAATATCATAATTTCTTTCCGAGAAATCATCATAGGTCGCCAGACAAGACTCGGATCGCAGCAGCGCCAATGATTGCCCAGGGGCGTGGGTCTTCAGAGGGGTGCAAAAAGGGGGATCGTTGTCTCGTCGTTCGTTCGATTGAATCAAGACCCCGACGACGACCCCAGACAGGCAGCTAAATATACTTGTAATCGAGGAAAAAATGAAGTGGAGGCAGAAAGTTGCGTAGGATCTGCAAGATCGAGCCCATACAATGCAGCTGCACAGCGGCCCCCTCTAACCCCCCTTCTGTTTCATCACACCCATTTGGTTGTTTTGATTTCTTTATGTTTTTTTGATAAACGCTGCTCATCATGTAATTTTAAACGCGCCGCGCATGTTAAACAAACAATTTCCCGTGACAGTGTAAAATGTGCTTTAGGGGGTTAAGGATGGGGCACAAATGCACTGGAAAAAATATTCCATAGGTTTTTGTATCGAAAAACTTTAAAATATATATCCCTTTCTTAAATTTTTTGTATTATTTTAATGAACTATAAGCACATTTTTCCGCGTGTTAAATTTAACGTTCGCTTTAACCCATGAATTAAATACGTTTTCAGAGTTAAGCCAGCAAAAAAATGTAATTTCTTTAAATTTCAAAAAATTGATATTTTGTATTTTTTTATTGTGAAAAGAGTAAAAATTTTTTAAAGTGAAGGGTTTAACTAATGCTAAAGGGTCGGCCAGTCGACTGCGGGCCCTCCAGCGACCATTAAAACATGACTCGCAAAGAAAGCGAGTGTTGAATGCAACTTTTATTTAATGCTTTTTTCTCTCTCTCTCTTGGCCTTTTTTCTTGTGGAAAGTCTTTTGGCCCGAAGGCAGGCCTAGGCCAAAAGAATCGTGTTGATGGATTTCTTCCTGTCGTAAATGTTGTAAGCAAAAGATATGTCCAAAACGTTCAACATTGCTCGGGGGCCTGCAGCTCCCTCAGTATCTCCAGTATCTCCCTAATGGAAGTGGTTGCTTGTCTTTAAGTTTTTCCTACTCATTTTCTGCTGTTTTGACTTATCATTCAAGTTGCGTTTTTGGCCCGGGTGGATCTGTTGATGTGCAAAGATTCAGGCCTCTGGCAGCTCCAAGATACCACAATTATGAATTGTGGGAGAGTTCTAGATAGAATGCAATTCGAATAGGATTGAAAGAAGTTGTATTCGGGAAGTGGTAAAAAATAAGTGAGAATTGTGTCACTAGAAAAGGTATTATTAGGGTTAAACGGCACTTTGTTTGTTGTTAATAATCTACAAAAGGGCTACAAATTAACCTTTTTTATAGAGTTCAGTTTGAAAATTCTGTGACTTCATTTTGCAATCTTTATAATTTAAAACTTAAAAATTATCACTCCCTGAAATTTCACTACCCAGTTCTTATGTTGATTTAGTTTTCTTTTTTCCCCAGACTTGAAGACAGATCCCATTTTGATGTGTAGGCGTGTCGATCCGTCATGTCGACAGCATTTGGCAGTCGGCTAAACCATATGTCTTCATCGGGTTTTATCATCGATTTTGTACGATAAATATTCCAGACACATCCTCAATAATTTCACTACTGATCTTTCCTCTTGTGAAGTTGTGAGCTTGTTTTGGTTTCTTGTTTTCTTGGGTTTTTCTTTCTTATACTCTTACAATGGGTATTCTTATTTACGATCCATCTTATTTTGATCTTTGAAAATGTATTTTTTATAATGAATTTTTTCTCATTGGAGTAGTAAAGTGACATTTTCTTTTTGATAGTTTAGTTATACTTTTTTTTGGTAGGTTTTGCTATAAAAATATGGAATAAAGGGTATAATAATTTTGGCTTGTCATCATCATTAGTTTTTCCAGTACCAGCTGTTGGCATGTTGTAATTTGAATAAACAAATTGTTGTTGTAGTTGCTGCTTGTTTTTTCTGGGTCTTTCTTCATTATTTCTTTGATAAGAACTGAAATGTGCCGCAGAAGATTGCGAGACCACGAGTCTCTTTGTCTTGTCATTATCAGTGGCGATTGTTAAATGTCAAACCAAAGCAGTTCCGGCTTTATATCAATTTTAGCAATTAATTATGTTATTTATGTTATTATTTAGGCGCGTTTAAAGTTGAACTGTTTATAACAGTTTCCCTGCTGAGTTAACAGTGCGATTTGGAAGCAACCACCCGCAGCGCTGTTAACAGCAGGAGAGCGAGAGCCAGAGAGAGAGAGAGAGTGTGAAAGAGTTTGTTTGTTTGCTTTTACTTTCTGTGTTTGCTTAGTTTGGGAGAGTCTGCAGAAGAAGTTGTGTTTGCATTTTGTCTTTAACTTTTAGAGTTGCCAGACCGTCACTGTCTGTTGGCTTTTCAAGATCAGCGACTTTCCTTGGAAAATGGCAATTTGACAGTAGCCGAGGGGTGGAATTCGAATTCGATCGGTGGGTGTCTTGTGTGGGCAGGCCAATCAACCTCGTAATAATGCAATTTCAATGGCCATCGGTCGAATGCGGGTACCTTGTCATGTTTCAAGTTTCATGTTTGGCATTCTCCCCCTACCCTAAAAAATAACCAAATAATGAGCTGTCATTACGCACACCCATGAGGGTGGTTTCACTGGAGATTGCGGCATGCAACATGATCGATCTGTTAAGTGGTAATTCGTATTTAATGTGGGCTTTGTGTCATGTTTGTTGTGGTTTCTTGGGTGAATTGGGAAATTGGCTGCAGGGGGTGGAACTTCTAACGGGGAAGTTTTGTGAGAACTGCCGCAGATGAAGGATGCACATATGACAGCTGGCTTTTCTAAACTAAGAAACTTAATAAAGGTTTTAAAATGGTTTAAAAAAAATGTTTAATAAATAACAAAATAAATTTCAAGAATGTTGACAAAAAAGCACTGGCTCGATTTATGAATTAAATTATAAAATTCTTTTAGAGCAATCAAATTAAATATCTCAATAATTTTAATAATAAATTAAAGCTTAGCTTTTCTTCAATATTTTCCATACGACCCACTGTGCTTTGTTCTCAATGCCGAATACTTTGCAACAACAAAAGTAAACCCGCCAGCAGCAAAAGCAACAACAATAAACAAAAACACTGCGCTCTCCATTCTCTCTCTCTTTATTTACTTTGCTGCGCTCTGTCTCTCTCCCGTTCTCTTTGTGTTTGCCACGCAGCATTGTGTTGTTGTTTGGCAGTGATGGCAGTACTTTTAGCGATAACCAGCTAGAAGGCTAATTAGAAAAATCTAAAAAAGAAATTTAACAAAATATAGTAAAATCTTCAGTAATTAAAAAATTACTAATACAATAAAATATAATGTAAATGCTTATAAATAATAAGTGATTATTATATTGTTTAATATTATATCTCTCCTCTATTCTTTTAATTTTCCCACCAAACTTAAATTTTCTTCGCCAAAACTTTGCCATCTCTGTTGGTTGGGGTGCGTTTGCTTTCTGGTTTTGCTCGGCAGCTGCTCCACTCGAACGGCTCGGCCTCCGTTTCTGCCTTTCATTCGGTTGAAATTATCGCGCTTGTGCGGTTGTGCGAAGCGGACGAGTTGGAAAAACCAGCGGAGGTTCAATTTTTTCTGTTCGGGCGCATTGTTTGAGGCTCGTTTGGAGAACTGCACTGCAGGCGTTCAAAACTCGGAATCGAAATCGAATACACAGTATCCCCAGTATCACATCCAAAATAAATCCAATTCATAACGCTCGCGCGAGTCGAAAGTGAAATTCGTCGCAGCAACAACGGTAAATCAAAGGCAAACGCGATTTTTGCTCAATGAATGGAATAGCAAGCAAACACAAATCCCGCTAAATTAATCAAATTCAATTGCAAAGAATTAAAGTAACCGCTTAAAGTTTTCTGATCCTAATAATTAGCATCGCCCAGCACCGCAGATGCTAAAGTGTTTAACAGTTTAACAAATAACAAAAATAACAGAAAAATCGGTGATTTGGTGTGCAATAAGTTGAGAAAACCAGAAACCAAAACAGAGATCCGGAGATTAACGACGAAAGAAGGTACGAAATATATGTGAATTTTGGTCTGTCATAAGAGGTATACACATTCGTGGAGTTTTCGGCGCCCCCAACCCCTTTGAAAAAGCAACAATAATGCGAGAGATGCGAGAGATCTATGTACAAACTCCAAAAGCGAAGTTTTTTTTTGTCGCACACGAGTGAGAGAGAGCAGATTAGAGCGAGAGAGAAGCAAAGAGAGTTGTGCAGCATCAAGGATGCGAATTTGAGAGTGTGTGTGTGTGGGTATGAGAACTTTTGCAATAATGTCCTTGGCAATAAATAGAAGTTGAGTTGAGAGCGGCAAACCATTGAAATCTGAGCACAAAAGTGACGGAAATCAAAAGGAGATTGAATAGTTAGGGGATAAAAATAAAATAAAAGGGAAGGAATTTCAATTAAACAAAAATATGAATGGAAAAAAGGAATGAAATGGCTGGGAAGTTTCATAAACAGTACCTACAGACCTACTCAAGTTGCATAGTCCAATAAAATATAATATGTGTAATTTGTTATAATATTCAATATAAATATGTATATATTGTATTTTACTTTGTTAGTAAGTCGTTAATCTTTCGTAGCGATCTCAGCTGATGCTGATTACTCCATTTAAAACAATATAAATTAATTCTGCCTTACATATTCGCCGAGTACATTGACATTAAGTGTACATTATCGCTGGAATTAATGTAGAATCGTGCATTATAATTAGTATTATATCACACTTTTTGACAAATGTTTGCGCTCACTCAAATTCCGCTAATCTCTCTCTGAAAATGTTCCCAAGTGTTTATAAACAAATTTGTAATTCCTCAGCCGGCAGATGAGATTATTTTCTAGAATGAGAAAAGTTTATTTTGTACTTGTATATGACACCTGTTATCAACGGTGGGGAAATCTATAGAGCTTTTGCTATTTTGTAATCTCTAGTATCCCACGCTTACAAACTTAAAATACCATAAAAATTGTATTTTTAAAAGCTAATATCGATTTTATGACCTTTTGCCCTGAGAATCTACTCAAAGATTTTGCTCGAGGATAGACATAAACGGATTTCGTATTCTAATTTTGTTTTTTTGCCTCTGCTTTTCAAAGTCAAACATATTTCAAGAACAATCAATAAGAGGAAAACAAAACAGAGAAGAAAACAAGCCAATGGGCGAAATAAAAAACCAAAAACGAAGAACTTAGAGGACCAGACCAATTTATAATGCCAAACCATTTGCGATTCCAGCGATCGATAACGATCTGCGGCACTAAATGAAGATTAAAATCGGCTGGCTTTCATTAAAGCTGACCAACTTCTTGTCGTTCACGAAAATCCGATTGAGATACGAAGCGGAAAAAACACGATGCAGTGAAATTTCAGATACTTTCCTCACTTTTTGTTACCCTAGGGCCGGCTAATCAACGCGTGGTTGTCTCAGGTCTCCCCTAACCATTGTTATTAATCTTTTCGGTTTTGTTAATCACTTTCAGAGTGCTTGTTTTTTGATTTCTTGGCCTGCATACAATTTGCAACACGTTTTGTGGGTTTTTGTTTTGCTTTTAGCTTTCCATTTCACTCAACTGATGTGTTCTGTCTTTGCCCGCAGCCCCGAAAAAACCATCTATTTGGGTTCCCGAAACTCATCTCTCATTTCCATGAGAAGGTTATCGAATGATCTTTACATTTCAGCATTCGAAAGTTTACTTTGGGTGCTAATTGGATTTGAGAAACGCAATTAATTATATTCAAATGCTGAAGGCTGTGGAACTCTTTAGTATATAGAAAATCGGAATGTTTTAGTGGCCAGATAGTTTTGAAGGTCTTTGAAAGCTAAATGCTTTGTTTTAACTATATGTTTTGAATGTGCTGGGTTATCAGATGTTCTAGTAACTCAAAACTACTTTTTTTATGAGATAAGAGGTCTGTGTTTTTGAAACTCCAATTTCTTATTTATCCACAAAGAAGCAAAACTCATCAGCTTATGCAAATTCAGGGCAGAAAATTAAATGTATTTTTTGTGTGCTGGCTGGCTCGTTCCGATGAAAGCCTGCTCAGAAATTCTAATGAAATTCACTCACAGTGACACAATTATGCGATGCCCTCAGGTGTGATTCGTTTGGTTGTTCCTGCGACGAGTAGCAAAATTTGCATATGGATCTTCATACCTACATATTATATACATACTTATGTATCTCTCACCCGGCCTGGGTGAAGTGTCATAAAAAAGTAACCCACATTGGCCCCACAAGGGGTTTCCTAACGGACCCTAAAATGTTATTTTTATAAGTATTTATTTTGTAGTTTTCTTTATTGTTTACCTTGTTTTTTGCGCAATTTTTTATGAAGTGCGCAAAAGTTTATGCGGCCTCGTCTCAAGAGAAGTCGAGTAAGTTTTTCGGGCCTGGGCAAATAAACAGCGATGAAAGAGCCGTTAGGTGACCCCAACCAAACCTCAAGGGGCCAAACCAATTTGCATGAAATGTGGCAATAAAGAAAAAAGAAAAACTATCAAACTGAAAATGCTGAGTGGCTGTTAAGAACGAAGAATAAATGAAGCATGCCAAATGAGATGTAGGAGGAAAGTTAGAAAAAAAAACAAAAAAAAAGGATCTAAAACATTAAGAAATTGGTTTATGCATCCATTTTTTCGATCTGACTAAATATTTACACAGTTCCATTAGAATGTCTTTTATCGTATACTATTTTATGGTTTTCAAGTTGAAATCCAAACGGACCTACCCGAAGAATGTTTATTTTTTGGGTCATTGCCTCAATCTGATGTTCCCAAACTAAGTCGAGTACTTGAAATAATTTTAGCCCCCTAAGTAAACAAGAAAAATTCCGTCCTTAGATACTCGACATTCAAGTACAAACTGTTAAGTTTTAATACTCAGAAACACACCCTTGTTATTATCAGAATAAACTAGAAACGCATATCTGAATCGAAGTGCCAAAGTTCCATCTGCCATATAAGCATTTTATTGACGGTAATTTGATAGACTACCGAAAGTAACAAACAAAAAAATGCGGGTTTTTGTAATCAGGTAATGATTGAACTTGAGTATAGCACAGATAACCACCGACTTATCAGCCAACATCGTATTTCAAATACGACAAAACCCCGATTTCGATTAGTCTCTCTACGTCATTGATGAGAAATCAGGTTTGTTATCAAGTCAAATAAAAAACTTAACAAACTGAAGAAAGCTGAAAGGCAAAGTCTCGTTAAACTTCTGCCTAAATTTGGTGACAAATTTTATGATTCCAATGAATTGTGAGATGAATCCCACGAGAAAATCCCAATGAAGTTGGAGAATCAGTAAGAAAGAGCAGGTGTCTTTGAGAGACTTTAGCCGATCAGCTGGTTATTCAACAAAAACTTGTAGAGAGACTCACGCAAAATAATAATTGGTTTCCGCCACACATTTAGCTTTTCTCTATTGTTAAATTTAGCATTGAGCATTGAGCATTGGGAGAGAAGTGCGTCACAGTTCTCTGAGAATTCCTATAGAAATAATCAAGTAAACGCCGAGCACGTTGGGTTTTTATGTATGTATTTTATAGGGTTTCTTGATCTAGCCTAAGCTCAAAATGATGGAAAAAATCAGCTGATCGTTGCTATACGTCTAAAACGTGCTATTTCCGCTGCGTCTCTCTAGACTCTTGCCTTCTTTTTTCTCAGCGCCTCAACATTCTTATCAGTTCATAGTTTTTCTTTATCTCTGCGCTCGATAGCGATAAACAAATAAAAACATTTTGTTAATTGCTAGTAGCATGTGTCGCTGGGAATACATTTGTTGGCGAATATTTTATGCAAACTCAGAAACTGGCTATGTTAATTTAATGTTTAATTTCCATAAAATATCTGGGAATGATTAGATAGATAAACGAGCTAGATTACCAGTGAGCTAGCTGATAAGCAGTCATTTGAATAATTAAGATTGGTGGGGAAACAGTTCTCACAGTAAACTAATAAAGTTTTTCCAAGTTTAAATAGCCCCGTGACTTGTTAACAACAGATCTCAGTCAAATACTGAAACTGGCATTTCCTTTAGCACTTGAATACTTTGTTGAAACAATTAATCACAAATTACTAATCCCATTTCCCTTTATATTTGCAGTTTCGGTGAGTCAATCTGTCTATTCAGCCGTGATTAAGGTTCCGATGACGGGATAATAGTTAAATATGTACCTTTAATTTGGGTAAGCGTTTCAAATAACAATTGCCCTTGGCAAACAGTAGTTTAAATCAGAATATTCAGTTTAATTGCCCTAATTTCGGTTAAATGAGCGCCCTTGATTTTCCTCCCACTCCGTAATATTCTATCGCACGGATAACCTTCTCTGGGGCGAATTTCCAACTGGCAAACAATTAAGTCTGCCTACGTCAGTTTCTATTTCAGTTGGGCCTAGCTTGACACCTTCAATTGAAATTGATTATGGAGACGACATCATCCACGCACTTATTTAATTAACAAAAGCCTTAGAAGAAAAAAAAACAAAGTCTTTGACTTGACAACCAATTATGTTTTAACACGGTTAAGTGTCTAAATCTCAATGTTAAACGTATAATATTTTCATAAAAGATTTCTAGGAATTTCCCCCAGATAATAATTTTTGACAAGCGAAAGGAGACCTTCGATGAACTTTCCATGTTAAAAATTCAGATATTTTCGTAGGTGGTTTCGGTACACCGTGATGAACTACTTCAAGTGCACTGCCATCAGTGGGCAGAAATATAAGCAAAAGTCCAACGAGATTTGCGTGTTTGAGGACAGAAACTTACTCATGTTTTTTTTTTTTTTTGTATAATTGTCGCCAAGATCTTTGTTAGATTTTCTGGCTGCTTTTTAGCTTCTGCCTTTGTAATCGAGACCACGCAAAGACATTCAATATGTTGTCTCAATGAGAATTCGTTTTCCTTTTGTCATCGGAAATTGGGTCTTGGTCGTGAGAGAAATACGCACGAGGGCGTAACGCACTTGATGAGTACTGAACTCTGCGCCAAGTACTTTGGATATTTCGGTTTTCAATTTTATTCAATTCTCGGTTCTCTTCTGACTACTCACTCCTCACTCTGTTGATATGTGGGTCAAGTCTAAATCGTTTTTTTTTGTTTTCTTATTTGTATTTCTGCATTTGAAAAAGTGAAATCGCAAAATGTTTTTAAAAGCTGTAATTAACTCTTAATCATCGACGCTTTGTTTGCTGCTCTTTGATTTATTTTTCCGTCTCCGCTTCTCTGCTCCTCTCCCTCTTTCTAATTATCACTTACACTTTTGTCGTAAGATTCTTTGTAATTAGTCAACATTTTTTCTTCATGTCGCAGCTTGTGATTTGCATTTTCTCCCTGTCAACCGATTAGATGTCGTAATTACTGTTTAATTATTTATTTATTTATTTGTAGTTTTTCTAATGTTAACACCTTGGCCAGATAAGTAAGGCTGATTGGCATTGGTTTTTTGTCTAGACGGGGCGAGGAATACTTCATTAGTTGGCTGAAACTGTTCATAGAGTCGTTAAAGGTTTGGTTCAACCTTAAGACTCTTGAACAATCATAGCTGGCTTGATTGTTTAACTATTATTTATGTATCGAAAGTTCTTAATAGTTAATATTTACAAACTTACAACAAATTATTAAGAAAAGGAAAAATTTTTTTTATATTTTCTAAATTTTTCTTAATTTATCTCATTTTTTTTCTGTATTTTTTTTTTGAATTAGCATTAGCCGCAAAGCGCGGTGTCAGGTCCAAGTTAGCTTTTCTAAGTTTAGCTCAAAAGATTACACAACCTGCTCAAACACTCAACGAGGCGTTATCGATGGAGGAAAACCAGGTGAGGAGGCAGCAGGTGAGCAGTAAGCTGCCCACTGGCAAACAAGAGAGTGAGACGCCTAATTACGTTTTTATTTTTCCCCCTGCCTGGCAACGAAATTTGTCAAAGAATATGGAAATCGAGGCAAATTGAAAAACTTGCATATTTTAAGCCAGGGCTAGTGGGCTTGCATCGATATGATTGAGTGCCTCTGGGTATGGATTTGGATTTTCTCAACAAGATTCCAGAAAGTGTAATTGGTATTTTCAAAAGCGCAGAGAAACTCTTTCAGAGAGACTCAAAATGACTCAGCATTGTGATTTGATTAGCTGATTGTGTAATTAAACTCCATTCTACTTCGTTATCATCGCTTTTCATAATTAATTGAAATTTTGACTTTACTTTTTGGGTAGTAAATTAACTTTAATTATAACTGACAGACATGGAAATGAAAATGATGCTGAGAAAATAAATGAAGTTCCCTCGTCTGACCCAAAACTTCAATTAAAAAGAAACCCAAGAAAGAAACGTTTACATATATAATTTACAATCTGCAGACATTGGTAGAAAAACGTTCTGTTATGGGGTATAAAAATAATTGTCGAGAACAAATTCTACAAATTATAATAATTAATAATAGGCATTTAAATTAAAAAACCCAATAAAAATAATATTATAATAGTTTTGTTCACTTCAGAATTATACTCACTGTCCCAAATACTTATTTTTTAAAATTTCCTTCGTTTCTTTCTGAAATGCACACTGTGTTCCAACCTTCCGCTTCTGGCATACTCATCCATAAATTTAAAAAAACGAGTGTTCCGTTAGCTCCTCTTTTTAACTGCCCCACTCACTTCGGTGACCGCAAATACGATCATCACATTTCATCACCCACAAGAACCCAACCGCTTTCATCTCCCTGGCGATCTCTGACTAAGTCTTCGGACTTGTATTAATGCCTTGGAGATTATGCCATGACAACAACATCAGTGTATATATCGTTTACCGTTTAAAAAGGCCAAGAGGAAGATGTTTATGCACTTGAACGCCATAACAAAAGTTGGTTCTTCAACCGCAAAATAATGAGTTGCAACAGCACCAAAAAAAAAGGGTAGAACAAAGACAAGCTCCGAGAATTTCATCATTTTCTTACCCGCAGACCGGGGCAAAAAAAAACAAAACCAAAAAAAAAAAACCCGACGGTGTCTTCGAGAAGCGTTTTGGGTCAACTCAAACCCAACCGCACCCGCTCGCAAATCGGCTCATTGGACTCCTTGGTCAACCAGCCAAGCCACTTGACGACTGTCTGCATCCTGTGTGTGCGCTGGGCATATTGAGTTTCTTCAGTTTCTGGACCCGGGCTAACAGCTGGGCGGAAAACCAGTTTAGATTTTAACTTGTACTACGGCAGCTGTAAACAATCAGAGCTAACTGCCTGCCAGGCACTCAGCCATGAAAAATGAATGATGATAATGATGGTCAAGTCAACTGTTTTCTGTTTTCTGTGTTCCGACGGGGGCAACACCGAGGTGAGGTTCTCCGGCAGTCATTGACCAAAAGGCCCGAGAGCCTCCTCCGAAGCTCCTGGATTTCTTCTTTTGGTTCGGGGAGAAACTCGATTTTGTATCTACCCCAAAAGTGCAAGTATCTCAAGTCTGGCGCAAGTCTCGGTCGCAGTTCTCAGTGGTTACTTGTACACAGAGAAAAACATTTTCATAGCTCCCTGTAGAAACTATTAGGTAGAGCTTGAAAAATATCGATATTTTTCATATTTTTACAATATTTTATCGATAATATCGATGTTTTTAAGGGAAAAAGTGAAATCTAAGTAAATTATTATAATTATGTTTATAATAATCATTAGAAAAACATAGATGTTTATCAGAAATTTATCGAAATTATCGATATTGTCGATATGATATTAAATCGTGTTTTACGTGCAAGTGAAGCTTTTTGCATATCTGTGTACTCTGCGGCCTGCCCTTTGCGACTCGCTCGTTTGCTTTATGGCCTCTCAGGTTGTGCTTTTTTTACACTACATATTTGTTTGTTGTCTATATGGAGGAGCTAAACCGGTTGCCAGGTTCATAGGCGATGCTTTGTTGAAAGTCGCCTCAGTCTGCTGGACTATAGCTTTTGTATATATCTCTCTCATTTATTGCTGCACTTCTAGTTTTGATTTGTTTTTTTTTTTGTGTTCTTGCCAAGCTCTGAATTTTTACCTTCTTACCTGCAATTGGTATTGTGGGGGTTATCAGTTGGAGATCGTGGTGCAGAATCAGTTATAACTCGTTCCGAGAGTTTATGGCTCCGCTGTTTTGATTGTGGGATGGTTAACCTGATCCAAAGTTTATTGACTTTGTCTCTTTTTGTTCATGGGTTTTATGGGGGGTTCATATCTATAATTTTTGTATTTTAATTTCTAAAAATACTAGATTATTTTACTTATGCACCGAACACCAACAACTCATGGTCCATGATCGCAACCTTTGCTTGAGCTGCGGCCTACTCTTTCATTTGGCTGTCAGCCAGTTAACGTATTCCTCATTCTGCAAGTTACCATAAAAAGACTTCAATTGCCAACTGTCAACTAGTGGGGAAACTGGTTAAACTTTTTACAAACGGAATACAAAAAAAAAATGAAACTAAAATCAAAATTGTTTGACTGTTGCATTTGGTGCACATTTCTGCCGGTTTCTCTTTATGGCCAAGACAAGTTCTTGACACTCATCGGAGAGCTCACGAAGTGGTAGAGAGACGCCCACAGAGATACTCGGTGGATACACAAGTGTATCTGTGGGTAACAAATTTTAGCCATAAGTTGGCTACTTAAGCCGAAACCTAGACTCAAAGAGAGATTTATTGAATCATACATTTGGTGTTTCGGTTGCAGCCGAGTAATTCGACAAACGCAGGAGCAATCAACGAAGCGTGCCACTTGAAAACATGCAATATTGCCAGTCAGTCTACCCCCTTTGGGCCAAAACGCATTCGTTATTAGTATGCCCACATAATAAATGATGTAAAAAGTAGGCGTACTCGCAATTCACCTCACCGATAGGCGTCAAAGTGGGTGGAAATGGGGGAAACTGGGGAGGGGGGGCAGCAAAAGAAATTCAAACTATAAAATAATTACACAAAAATAGTTTTCGCTGCGCGCCATAATTTTTAACATTTATTTCTTTACCTTCTTTTTTCTATTGGTTCAAAATGTGTTTTGGAAATTGCTGAATGGCAGGCAATAAAGTGTTTTTGCCTCTTTTGGCAATCTTTGTTCGATTTTTTTTAGCTGCTAGTAATGAGGAATCAAATAGTTTGTTAATGAGTGTATACATTTTACTCACCGCACTTTCGAACATTTCTCAAGTTGGATTTGACAAGAAAACCATCAAGAAAAAAATAGGTTTTTAACGTAAAAAGTTTAAATGTAATGGTTAAGTTTACATTAAATTATAACCTAAGAAGAAAGCTTTGAAAGATGTAAAAATAAACAATTGGTGGTTAAAAATTAGTATATAATTAAGTAAAAACAAAGTTTAAAAGTAATGTATAATGTAAGTATAAATTATAACCCAAGAAGACAGCTCTTTAAGGAGGTAAAAATAAAAAGGAAATAATGGAATTACTGCGAAATAAAAAATTGATCATAAATTAGTTTAAAATCTTTAATTTGTTTATGATTAGCCTAATAATCTCTAACCTCTCTCTCAAAGTAGACAGGTTTTTACAACGGTCAAATAAAAATGTTTTGAAGTTATTCCATTACTGCGAAATAAAAAATAGGGTAAATATTAAAACATAATAATCTCTCTTGTTTTATATTTGGCATTTAAAGAGAAGGGTATTAAATGGATTCACTGCACACTTACCTTGGCTATCTCCACTCCATCACAATGATCACCAGCTTGCACGTGCTTTGAACACCTTAGGATACCTTTTAGATGGTAGATAGGCCAGCGACAAATTTAACTACTGCCAGTCAGTCTCGTAAGCCATAATCGTTTAGATGCTGTTCATTCCTCATAATGATCGTGCCGGCCAGATTTCGGGGGATCGGTAGCCAGGAGATTGAGAGATGGAGGTAGAGACAACTACTGTGTGCAGGTAAATCAAGGTGTGCTGCCTGCTAAGCTAAGCTAAACTCCAATCCGCACTTCAGACTCACTCTCCATGGGGGCTGTACAATGTGTCTGCTGTGTCTTGGCTTTCGAGTATTTTACGTTAATTTACGCCGAAAACTGTTGAGGAGATTTGGCCGTTGTTGTTTTCTGCTTTCGGTTTCATTATGAGTGGAAAAATCATGCAATTTCGGCTTGGTTTTTCTTGGCTTGGCAGTTGCACACTTGGCCAGCGAGTTGCAACACCCATTTTGTATCGTTGCTCTGCGGTTAATCATATTTCACTGCGTCTGTCTGTTGTTAAATTAGCAGCTGCGCTTGAGACAGCTTATATATTTTGTATTTTCAGGATATTTTGGGATTTATTTTGAATTTTTTTTTTTAGGTTTTTTTCGGGTCTCTGTGCTCTGTAGATAACTGAAGCTTCTGCTCGCACATTCTTCTGTTGTTGTTGTTGGGGACTTTCTGATTTTACGCGCTTTGCTGACTCGACTCTGTGTGATTTTACTAATTGGATTTTCCGTCTTGGCAAACACTGTTGCCATGTCTGTTTTGTCGTCGGTCGCCGCTCTGATTTGGCATTGTCCAAAGTGTCAATTGGATTTGAGAACTGTTTCATAACAGATATACTGTGTATCTTTCGGTGCAAGTGTGAAAGTGTCGGTTTGCAATTTAAAGCCGAAAATAATAATATTAATTTAATGATCTTCGCGCTGTTTGATTACGTCTTCGATTGATGGCAGTGATTTATTATTATTTTTACGACCAGCTGTCGAAGTGGCTCTCAAATTGAATTTATTTACGTGCCTTACTTTATGCGCACAGTCAAAGCAATAGAAATCCATTCCGTCGACCATAAAATAGACTAAAAATGAAAATAAACTGAAACAGCTGCCGAGATGCTTGACCAGCTGAGCAATATTATCAATCGAATTGTGTTTTTTCGTGCCATTTTTTTGGTTTAGCGCTTTCACTTGCCAATTTTTTTTTCGGGATTGTCCGAAAAGGAAAAATTAAACATAGTATTTATGTGTTTTCGAAGTTTTTCATAATTACTTAATGCAGTTCTTGTTCATCATAGTTTTGTTTCAATCATAAATAATGCCAGGATATCGGAAATTTATTGGTGATATCAGCTCAGAGAAGCTGGGTTGGGTAAAATGAAATTTTTGAAATTTGAATATGGGAATCGTTTGTCCATCATGTGTCCACTTGTGTCCACCCTTTAGTTTTTTTTGTCCACGTCCAGTTTCGAAAATATAAAATTTCGAAAATTTTCGAAAATCAAAAATTTGAAATTTTCAAAATTTGTTTGGTGGACAGATAAGTCCTCGATGAGTCCACTTGTGTCCACCTTTCAGAATTTTGAAAAAGTCAAAACTTTGGAAGATATACCACTTTTAAGTTTTCACTAAATTTCGAAAAAATTAAACTCGAATTTTTCAAAATTTTTTTTGGTGGACAGATAAGTCCTCGATGAGTCCACTTGTGTCCACCTTTCAGAATTTTGAAAAAGTTAAAACTTTGGAAGATACACCACTTTTTAGTTTTCACTAAATTTCAAAAAAATTAAACTTGAATTTTTCAACATTTTTTTGGTGGACAGATAAGATAAGTCCTCGATGAGTCCACTTGTGTCCACCTTTTAGAATTTTGAAAAAGTTAAAACTTTGGAAGATACACCACTTTTTAGTTTTCACTAAATTTCGAAAAAATTAAACTCGAATTTTTCAAAATTTTTTTTGGTGGACAGATAAGTCCTCGATGAGTCCACTTGTGTCCACCTTTCAGAATTTTGAAAAAGTCAAAACTTTGGAAGATATACCACTTTTTAGTTTTCACTAAATTTCAAAAAAATTAAAATTTGAATTTTTCAAAATTTTTTTTGGTGGACAGATAAGTCCTCGTTGAGTCCACTTGTGTCCACCTTTCAGAATTTTGAAAAAGTCAAAACTTTGGAAGATATACCACTTTTTAGTTTTTATTAGGAAAAAAAACTGCTTAGACATTTTTGAACATCTCTTAAAAATAGTCAATTAGATTGCACACTTCTTAAAGTAATTAATCCACCAGCAGTCAATTATTGGACACCTTTTCTCACCTTAAGATTAACGTAGTTTGATTCGACATGGGTTATGCAAACAGGTAAATTCAACATCCAAATTTCTGAATGGAGAATTTTAGCAGGTAGTTAGTTAACTATTGGAAATATTTTGGCTAGTCTGTTTTTGGGGTTTGCAATGTCGTTACCTGTGAGAAAGGGTAAAGATTTTTTAGGATACTTTTTAGGGGTTTTACGTAACAGGTATATACCGCAACCTGCTTCAATTTTAAACCTGAAACACTTGTCTCGATTTGGAAATCGCTTTCCTCCTCGAATCTCATAATAGGTATAAAAAAGGGCACCCAGAAAGCACCATTAGTCTATTTTTGTGTGAAAAGTTGTGCGCGATATTTGAAAACGCTTGCAGTGTACCAGAACAATTGTGAATCGTGAAATAAAGCGAAGTGGCATTGTACGAAATTCTGCGTTTTGTGTTTGTGCATCCTTGTTAATTTTGTTAAGAGTCTTTTTTAAGACTTGCAAAATTTTCAAGTTTGATTAGTGATTTTATAAATTTAAAATTGTTTTGATACCAGAATTTCGTGCTGTGTCATAAGTGTTGGTGCATAAGTGTGATCAGTGTTGTGAATATTCCTTCGTTTTGTTCCACAAGAAATACGAGTGAAGTGGCGTTGCGCAAAAAAACAGAGTTATTCCCTGTCATTGTGTTTTTTTGTTTTCCGAATTCTTTGAATTTAGTTTACAGTCTTTTTAAAGACTTGCGATTTTCAAATTTTTTCTTTAAATTTTCCACATTTGTTTGATTTTATTCTTTACATTGCGCTTGCTTGTGATATTTGTTTACATTCGTTTTAAAACTTGAGAATTTTTTTAATTTAAAATCATTTTTTCTTCAGAATATTTACAACTTTGTGAGTTTAGATTAAAAAATTGCGAATTTTTTTTTGTCTCTTAGAGTTTTTTTTTAAATACTTAATTAAATATAAATTTAGTGATCCCGTTTTTTTTTAACTTTTAATAACTACCCGATATCAGAATTACGCGCCTCGTCAAATTTGCTGTTTTTACAGTGTAGTGCGATAAAAAGAAACTTACTGGACTACAACTGGAAAACTGCAAGTATAGGGGAGAGGTCTGTAGGTTGAGACAGTCTGTAAGTTGAGACACTCAATTTTCTCAAAACTTTTCCACTAAAAAAATTTTTTTTATTTTTTTTTTTGTAGTCCTTTTTAGTGACAAAACTTTTGGGGAAAACATTATAAGCCAGGCTCTAGCCAGATTTAAGCTGTGAGAGTCGTGTACCATTTTGCACCAAAAAAGTTTTTGTCCACTTTTTTCAAAATTCCATTAAAAATGAAGAACGTGCTTAAATTAACTTTGTAAGAGATTTAAAACATTAGTAATTTAACTGTTAACAAATTAAAAAAAGAATCAGCTTAATGTGACAGTCAGAAAAAAAGTTATTAATTTTTTCCAGAAACATCCCAATTTGTGTAAGTTGAGACACTTTGAGCGTGTAAGTTGAGACACCCGTTTTTCATACAAAAAGGCCTTAGCCCGACAGAGGTCGCTTTCTGCCTGGTACATTTCTTTGATATTAGGGGAAAAATGAATGTTCAATGAGCCTTTTGGTTTTAATTGTTATTTGGTCTAAGTTCATAAAAAATGGATGGGAAATAATTTAGGACGAACTAAAATTGATTAAATTAACAAAAATAAATAGTTTTTAAAAGTTTGGAGTACTTTTGGTGTGAGTATTATTGACTTTTAAAAGTGTCTCAACCTACAGACCTCTTTTTCAAATTGTCATTTTTTGGCACATTTCAAAAAAAATTATTTTTTAGTTTTCCCCAGGGAAACAAAATTTTTTTTTTGCTTTGTTGTACAGCTAAAAGACTAAGCTTTCGATCGGTACCTAACACGTGAAGTTTCAAAAGCGAATGTCCAAATGGGAGACTAAAAACAAAAGGTGTACCAACCTACAGACCTCTCCCCTACCACATACATTTCTTTATATATATTACTTTTAACACATATATAAGTTTTTTAAAGACTTTTTCTTAATAATAAAATAAGTTTAATTTATATTATTTTAATTAAGTTGTCTTTTAATTTATTTTTTTCTCTTTAAATTTATAAACAAAAACGACTAAAAAATATATACAAGTAAAAATAGATCTATTAATAAATATATTTTTGATTTAAAACAAAGTATTGTAAGAATATAATTTATTCTTTTCATATTTTTGTATTTAAGCAATTAAGAGTTAACTGCGTTAACTTATTTATATATCCATTTCGTCGCGAAGGATATTACAATTTTGTATTTAAGCAATTAATAGTTAACTGCGTTAACTTATTTATATATCCATTTCGTCGCGAAGGATATTTCAATTGAGTGAAGGTATACTAATATTACTTAACCTTTAAAATTTATTTTGGTGTACAGTGAAAACATACAAACAGTATTTAAAAACAGTTTAAACATAGCAAAGAGTGAATAATTAAAATAATTAAATTATCTAACACGATGCCACCCAAACCAGTTGATGTCACCACCATAGTGAATGCACTTTGTAATGTTAATATTTTTACCGAAAACGGAACTCTGAAGCCGAGAAGTGACGGTGTTTGGATAGAAGCCAGCAATAATTTGCAGGGAACAATCAGTGCCAGGGCCCTAAATTTATATGCACGAGTTAATCGATATAATATACTGACTACTGTGAAACAAAGATGTGGCATATCAGAGGCGAATAACACTGCGAATAACAGCACCTTAAATTCCACGGCACCTGAAGATGATCCAGAGTACGAGATAAGCGAACCATCAAAAAATGGACCTCTGCCCATTCTTTACTTGAACCTGCAGTTGGATGAAGAGGCATGGAGATCAATTGCCCCTAAGGCGCAACAGAAAAAGGAGTTGCGATCAAGGAACTATCTACAACCTAACTGGACGGATATTATAGCCAAGTGCGTGTATGAAAAAGTGCCACTTCCTTGTGCGTTTAATTTTAAGAAGGCCAAAATTTCGAACAAAGTGGATAATATATGGCTAAAGATAGAAGGATATTGCAGTGAGTGCAGTTCAATATTAAAAGGACATTGCCTTGTGGAACCCGAAGAGCAGTGCGGTATCTCGATTTCCGTTTCGGTACCAGACACACGAGGAATTCCACATAACAAAAAACGGCGGTGCACAGGATCCAGACGAATTGAAATCGGGGAAGAGTTAATTTTAAAAAAAGCGGCATTATGGAGAAAGGAAGCAACCAAGGAAATGAAAGATGACGACCCAGAGCCGAGCTACATCCCGAAGCTACCTACTCTGCGAAAACTTCGTGAAGAGGCAACTAACCGGCACCTAGGAATCACCAAGGATCGTGATCCAATTTCAAGCTTATACCTCAAGAAGTATGAAGGTGAATTGGCTGGCTGCATCCTTGGACTGGACGAATTTTTCTGCATTTACTGCACAGGAGCCCAGCTAAAAACCTATACCTCAAGGATACGAAGCGTAAACAAAATTTCGGTCGACGCTACTGGAAGCGTTGTTTTACCGATTGTAAAACCGAACGGAGATTCAAGCTACGTATTTTTATACCAAATTGTTATGGAGGGAGACGACAGCATATTTCCAGTCTTCCAAATGCTGTCGGCGAAGCATGATACTGCCAGCATCCAATTTTGGCTGAGCAGGTTTATTAGTAAATCGGGACACTTTCCACTGGAGGTCGTGTCCGATTTTTCGTTGGCTCTGCTTAACGGAATACGCTTGAGCTTCAATGAATGCCGACTAAACACTTATATTTCCAAATGTTTTAAAACCCTTTCATCGGAGGAACGGACTGAACCGCCGCGTTGCTTCATTCGGCTTGATATTGCCCACCTTATTAAAATGATGTGCCGGAAAAACGTTTTTAAAGGAAAATTGCCGAACGTAAAGGATTTTTTTATTAGATGCATTGGAGTGGCGACGACATGCGAAACGAAGGAGACCTTTGCAGAAATTATAAAGGCAGTACTCATAGTTGCATTGAGCGAATCCTCTGGAGAAGATGAATCAGGAGATTATCTTTCCAGCCACAGGAATGAAAAGTATCTCCTAACCCGAATAGCCACATTTACTGCTCTGGACCATGAAGAAAATGAGGAAAATTTATATTTACCGGAAGAATCGGAGGAAATTGACGGAGATGTGTCGGATTTCATCTCCAATATTAAAAACAATGCCGAAGATGAAGCGTCAAAATGCAATTCAGCAAAATGCCGGCCAAACCCCTATTACTTGCCGGAATTGATGCCACCTCTAATAAAATTGTGTCAGTACTTTGTATTATGGACCAATGTAATGAAAGACAAATTCTCTTCGAAATATGATGTCGGCTCTTCAGCATTGGTGGAAGCTTATTTCAAGGATCTCAAAAACACGGACATGAGTATATTCCACCGACCAGTGCGTGCAGATAAATTCGTGGTGCAACATATACGCTGCATCGAAGCTGTGTGCAAATTGGAACGCGCCGCCATGAAGCGAAAAAACTTAAAAGTTCCGGAATTTATAAAGAAGCAACAAATTAAAAAAAAAATCCGAGAAGAAAAAGGAGTCCTGGAGGATATTTTTGAAAAAAGCGACGTGGAATACCTTTTAAAAGAGGAAAACTGGAAGGTGAAGAACAACACAAAAAATCCATCAGATTGTAATGTCAAAGAAGACGAAGAAAATGAATGCACTTCTCAGACAATGGATTTGGAAAAAGAATATAAAGAAAGCAAAAATAAACCAAGAGGAAAATATCTCAAGAAGTGCCCTAATGTCGATTTAATTTACAATCGGCCTCATCGAAGGCAAAGGGATGAGATCCTACATAATGGCGGAGCAATGGGCCCTATATGGATTGGAAAGAAATTGATACAATTCAAAAACACTTGTCCACTTGATTCGCTAGTGGAAATATTATCGACCGCATACATGGATAATTATTATTATAAAAACAAATTGGATTCGAATACGGATAACCTGACAGTGGCTTTGATAAAAAAATATGCCGTCGAGGGAATTTCTGCCAGCCTCTACTGCGAACGAGGTCTGATTTTAATGTCTTTTTTTAAGGAAAAAAACAACACCGTACTGTGCCACACAAATATCGGAGCATTTATTGACCAAGCTCTGAATGGAATACCGAGCGCAACAAGCCGTCGTTTACATAAAGCAGGTGATACAAACGAGTGCGAGAACCACACATCAATACACCAACGGCTGGAGCTAATGGATTCAGAAAAGGTCAAGGATCTCGGTGTTGCCAAGGCGTTGCTCACCTTTGTGGACGAATTTTTTGAAGAATCCGAAGAAATATGCAGAAGATGCTACGGAGAAGAGATCGTTGAAAGAGATCCAGGTCCTCATGTCATAATAGACATAGAATATGCGACGCATAGTGCCTTTCATCAAAAATCCACAGCCGGCTCAACAGGATCTGCAACATTGCTCCAGATACCACAGGAAATAGTAATACAGAATAGAAAATACATTCTGAGTGGTGCCATTGAGTACCTTCCAGCGGCAGGAAATGGAATTGGGCACTACATTTCTTATTGCCGCAGACTAACAGGATATTGGGAAGTTCACGACGATATGTGCCGACAATGGAAAAGATTCACGGCTTCTACCACGAAAATGATTTTCCATATACTTGTATATACGCAGACCGAGTAATATGTATTGTATATTAATTTAAAATTCGTATTTTGTACAATTATTGTTAAGATGATTCATTGTTATTTTGTTTAAAAAAAATGTTATTTTGTTTAAGAAAATTGTTATTTTGATTTAAAAAAAATAAATTGTTTTAAAGTTTACGAAATTTGTTTTTTTTGTGGGAAGCTAAACTAACGTGTTTGGCTTTAAGGGATGGAAATTAAAAAAGAAGAGAATGACAGTAGTTTCTTATTTTTAAATATTTACTTTTAAGGTTTGGAATCAAACTATTTGTAAGGGATTTGCCAGTTTATTGTTAAAAATATGTAATCTTAAAGAGATTTTTATTATTTGTAAGTGGTGGCCGAAAATTGTTTCCAACACAAGTGGACTCATCAAGGAACTTATCTGTCCACCAAAAAAATTTTGAAAAATTCAAATTTTAATTTTTTTGAAATTTAGTGAAAACTAAAAAGTGGTATATCTTCCAAAGTTTTGACTTTATCGAAATTCTGAAAGGTGGACACAAGTGGACTCATCGAGGACTTATCTGTCCACCAAAAAAAATTTTGAAAAATTCGAGTTTAATTTTTTCGAAATTTAGTGAAAACTAAAAAGTGGTGTATCTTCCAAAGTTTTAACTTTTTCAAAATTCTAAAAGGTGGACACAAGTGGACTCATCGAGGACTTATCTGTCCACCAAAAAAAATGTTGAAAAATTCAAGTTTAATTTTTTTGAAATTTAGTGAAAACTAAAAAGTGGTGTATCTTCCAAAGTTTTAACTTTTTCAAAATTCTAAAAGGTGGACACAAGTGGACTCATTGAGGACTTATCTGTCCACCAAAAAAAATTTTGAAAAATTCGAGTTTAATTTTTTCGAAATTTAGTGAAAACTTAAAAGTGGTATATCTTCCAAAGTTTTGACTTTTTCAAAATTCTGAAAGGTGGACACAAGTGGACTCATCGAGGACTTATCTGTCCACCAAACAAATTTTGAAAATTTCAAATTTTTGATTTTCGAAAATTTTCGAAATTTTATATTTTCGAAACTGGACGTGGACAAAAAAAACTAAAGGGTGGACACAAGTGGACACATGATGGACAAACGATTCCCATATTCAAATTTCAAAAATTTCATTTTACCCAACCCAGCTTCTCTGAGCTGGTGATATCGGGTCTGAATCGGGTTTTTGCTTTTTGGGGCTTGGTTTTGGCTTTGCCAGCTGCATTCAAAACATAAACAATATGAGGAAACCAAGGAAGCTCAGTAAATTTGAAATGAAAAATTGCCCAAGCATGCAAATTATTAAAAGAAACAAAACGCAATATATTGAATCTCCGACGTGATTCACAGCCAAGCAAACAAACCCCGGACCCAACACGATCTTAAGATTTGTGAGCCTTGCAAAATGTTGTTTCCCAGTCCGTCGACACTTTCGATTTTTGCCGTTTATAAGGAGGGGCAATATCTGCAGTTAAGCACTTAATTTATTGCTTGTCTTTTAGCTTTTCCTTTGTTGTATTTATGTTTCTTAATCAGTTTCTGATTAACTCATTCATAGCGGGTTTCTTTAAAATATAATTAATATACAAAATATATTTATTTAGGATAAATGGATTGTTTGGATATTTATAATAATCCCAGAGATCATACATTAGATTTTTGCAATTTAAAGTAACTTTGCTTTCAGCCTTAACTGCAGAACTAGTTAATTTATACAAACGACGCATTAACCAGTCATGTTTGATGTTATGAATAATGTAAAGAAAGTGATATCAAATTGGATTCCCACATGCTATCAAACACTGACTCATATACGCCCCCAATTACTGATTAGGCAAGCTGGTATTCCGCAGATTTGATTTACCCCTGTGCTTATCAGTTAAATATTTACGCTGCAGACACGCACCTCGATAAGGTGCAGATGGAATTAGGTATACAATATACGGAACTTCTACGGGTTTTATTTCATAATTTAAATGCGGTGGTATTTTACAATTGTTTATTTTGGTCTTAATTGGGGCGGTGATATTTGTGAAGAGATAATGATGGGTATTTATTTCGGTGGGAACAGGGTCAACTTAGAAGTGACATAACTGGGTCGTGAATTCGGGTGGGAGGAGATTAGTGGTATCTAATTGTTGATTTATTAATTCCTATTTAATTAATGTAAATATATTTTCTTATCTTTACAGAAATCTTTATGTTTGATAAGAACATTTAGTAAGAAACTATTCAGCAAGCACTTATGTAACATTAGGTAAGTTTCTTATATACTTAATTCTTCATTTTTGCTTTGGATTTTATATTTTAAAAATATTATTAAAAAATGATACTCTGCATTTCGTTCTTATGCAAATAAACTGTCGAACATTAAACTGCTTTTCAAGCGTAGCCAACTGCGCGATAATGAAATTCAAATAGCTGCGCAGTGAATAACAAGTGAGTTCATTCAGACTAGACTCATTTTTCTCAATCTCACTTTATCTTGGGCTTCAAAAATGTATGCATAAATAATTGCAATTTATTGTATATTTAAAAACGCATTTCTAAGACCTTCCGGCTGCGCAATATGTTCTCGGACGATAATATGGAATCACAGCTTTGTTTATTGCTTTGTGACCATTTCTCGATATCTATTCATGAACATTTCCATGTAAATTTGCCCGAACAGCTGGAAACGAGCCGACATGATAAGGAATTTCTGTCGAATGAGGCAGAAATGTTTTTCTCAAAAAGAAATAATTTCTAAAATAACATAAACAAAAGAAAACTAAACTTTTGCTATCTAAGAACCTGACACTCTAGATTATTTCTTTGTGTCAAAGTTTTTATTGAAAAGTACCTTCCACTTGAAATCGCAGCCTATTACATCGTATCATTTGATACCCCCTTTTGCGATAAGATGTTTCGTAAAAACCAGAAAACCATAAAGCTGAAAATCACATTTGATGAGTAGTCAAACAACCTTGTTGTTCAGACATTTCCACACACAAATTGCCAAGCGAAATCGATTTCGAATTACAAAATAATACAGAACTGTAAATGGAGGTAATGAAATGGAATTCAACACGAGACGGACGTTTTCATGATGCGTGAAAGTCAACCTCAGCCTTGTGTGGCTAGGAAGCGAAATAAATCGCAACAAACAAACAGAGTGAAATGTAAACATCGTAAAATGCGAACTACAAACATATACATATGTGACTACAATAAAATCAAGCTAAACAAGAGCATTCAATGAGCCACTTTTCATGCTTGCCGCGCCGAATAAGATCGGTTTAAAAAACGAAAAACATCAAAAATAACGTCAATTCGAACTTATCTTAGATGGAGCGCCGCGGTTGACTCTTTTATTCCTTTTTTGTTGAGTTTTGGCCGTGTTTTTTGTGTAAAATAAAATGCTTCCATGTCAAGTTTGTTGAGCTTTATTGTTGGCAAGGTTATTGCACACGAGAAGCGCTCATAAAAGCAAAAAAGTATATATAAACAAACCGCAAAAGAATAAATTTTAAGGTAAAACATGCGATAATTAAATATTTGATATGTCAGCTGGTCGGCAAAACTACAAAAGTAAGGGGAATTGTGAAAAGAGGAGGTGAAATATGAGGAATATATGAAATAGATATACAATTCCCAGACCGCACCCTTCCAGCTGTTGCTTGAGTAAAGTGAAACTTCCGCCAATTCCCGGATCAAGAATTATCACAAGTGCAACGCCCATAGATTGCAGTTGTAGTGGCACTCTTATGGCCATCGAAATGCAGTCGCTGCATTTTAATCAAGTGCCAAGAAAACACCTCCAATCCCAAGGCTGCCAGCAAGACTGCTGCTTGGCATTCGCTAGGCATTTGCATTTTCTTTTTCGGTCCCCTCGCGGAAAAATTCCAGGCCTTAAATGGGGGAAAACGGAGGGGAAAGACAAGAAGAAATCGAAGTAGACAAGTGTAAACTATTCCATTCACCGACATTATAGCTAATGGCCATAATGAATATGAATTATTATTCACGCTAATATCGTGCCTCGAAGGCTTTTCAATATGCAAAAGATAATGTCCGGAAATGGGTATGGCTAATCATCATTGAAGAGGTTTCTGGTTTTGTCATGCATGAGGGCAACAAATATTATATTTAGTTTTCTAAAATAAAAATAAATAACTTAAAATTAAGTCTTTAGATATCAAATATTTTTTCAAAATTAAAAAATAAATGTAAATTTTAAAATACAAAAAATTTCCGAAAATCTTAAATTATTTACTTCAATAAAATTGGCAAACCAAGAATTTCTTTTTAGTGTCCAACATTCTCTCCTTACATCACTAATCCATTTAAATCAAATAAATTTATTCGTTTTGAATTCTGCTCTAATTTAATTTATATCCATTAGTACGCATTCTGAGCGCCTTTGTCATTTTGACAAGCCGACACCCTACAAAATGCATAGTCCAACTTTATTGTAAGCCAAGTTGCCAGACAATAGACTCATCTCAAATCCCCAGCTGAAGGAATGAAAGAAAAGGCGAATAGCCCCGCATTTTGTAGCTTTACCTCTATCTCACCCTCGCACGCTTAAATTTATTATCATGTAAAACTTTTGTGCAACAATGTGAACAACAAAAGCTTGAAAATCGCAGCTACTGTGCAGCTGTTCAGCTCTCCACCCCCGGCAATTGTTCTAGTTGATAATTTATTTGAATATTTGGCATAATTATTGCGAAGCGAGCAACAAGAAACAAAAGAGCTAAAACCCGTTATATAATAACGTATATTTCGAGAGACTGTAGGATATATAATTGCACTGACAATTGGGCAAAACAGAACTATGTGGTATGTTGTATGTTCGACTTGGGAAGTGGTTCGGTCCGGCTTGACTTGACATTGAGACTGAAACTAAGATAATGACCAGATAACCAGTAATATTTTGTATGTATGACTCTGCTATCTGATTGCTGGCAAATGAAAAATGATTGTCGCTAATTGAGGTTTAAGTTTGACCAGGGGAAAGGAAACCAGATTTATTCTAACTTTAGGTTTTCCCCTTTAGAGGGGAAGATAAATGATTTTGCTCAAACACTGAAGATTGGCCGTTTAAGGTGCACACACATACACACACTCACTTAAAGTCGATTAACTCCATAGCCAAATGAAAGCCCACACCGAACGAGAATGAGATCGAGAACTCGATCTTCTATAATTTTGTAGTTTGCGCCTCTGGCTCTTCTCTTTGTTTTGAGATCTGATCCGTTGTTGCGATCGTCGTCGTGCGTCTCGAATCAAAACGCGCATAAATTTCTATGCTTTTGTAAGTCCCAACCAACAGCTATCCCCTCTTTCCGATCTCCGATCTCCGAGCCGAAACAGTAGCGGCATCCATTAATCAAAAGGCACTACGGTCTAGCCATCGCGAAGATCGCATATTAGTTACACTTTAGCGGGGCGCCCAGAAATCTGAAATCTGATGGCGGGTTATTAGTTCGCCTGAGTTATGATGCAAAGCAGTTGGAGATTGATCGCTTACATGATGAGTGTGGCTGGGCTGCTTCAGTAACTTGAGCTGACATAAGACCTGGGGCTTGGCTGGGTTCAAGGTAATCCAAGAGACAAGAGGCGGCTTAAGAACAGACCTCCCCTCCGATGGATGGCTAATGGATTGTGGGAAGTGCTCCACTAAGCCGAGATATATTTATGCTATAGGTGCACATGTGGAAAAGCTGTTGAGAGAGGTTGAGTAAACCATTGAATTAAGTTCTAATAATATTTTATAATAATATTTTTATAAATATTGGTTTCTATTTGTATTTATATTTTTCAATATTTGTGTATATATTTTCCAATATTTGTATTAATATTTTATAATATTTCTGTTAATATTACCTAATAATTGTATTAATATTTTCTAAATTTACTTGGTAGTATTAAATTGAATTATTATGCTAAAACGTAGCTAAAAAGTCAGATCATCATAAAAACAAATGACTCGTCGTTTAATATTTATCTTGATCTGAGCTTTAACTCATTTTAGTTGCCCATAAATATAACCATTTTGCATTTATGACTTATTGTATGTCAGGGCTCTTTTATATTTTGATTTTCTAGAATCCTTTTCTATTCTATTCTTTTTTGCAAGGCCATGAAGAATGGCTGAATAAATTTGTTTGCATTTCTATTCGACTTTGCGTCAACGCTTCGCGAACGAGGGAGAAATGTCAACAAAGCTTCTGCAATTCGTTCGCTCACATTGGCAAATTTATGCAAATTTTTATTTATTAAATAAACACGCAAAGTGCGTGTCATCAGCTGTTACACCAGAGGGAGGATTGTGGGTGGCGTGGGTTTGACGGTGGTGGTTAGTCCGCCTTTTTGGGGCCAACGAACGACAACGACGAGGACAACGGCAACGACAATCGCTGGATGTTGATTGGCAATTTGTTGTAGTAACTACCCGAGTTTAGTTTACTAGGAGGGGCTCTATGGGTGCTAATGAACTTGAGGTTACGGCTGGAGAAAGAGAGAAATATGTAGTGTGAGTGTGCGTCAGAGGAGCGATAATGCGTAAGTGATTGTTATGAAGATCATAAAAATAGATATATCTTAATGGGGGTTTTTGTGTGCTTATTTGGGTTTCTCATGCCACAACTATTTTTTATAGAGTTACAGAGCAATAAATGATTTTTATATACCAAATTTATCAAGTTACTTTTAAATTGAAACACTTAACTCTTAACTTCTTAACTAACCAAGCACATTTAAATTGTTTGTCACATCCTTTTTCTTTTCCATCAAAGTTAACTGGCACAAAGTTCGCCAACTTTTCTTCCATCAGTCTGTGAAATTCTGTCTGGCCCTCGACAAGTTGTGATTGCTGTGATATCGTATAACCACTTTGGGCCAAAGTTACTTTTACTGGCTTTGCTTCCCCTCAACCTCTATCAATTATAAAAGATACTGCGCCACCGAGCATGAAATTAGTCTGTGCCTATAGTACGAAACTCACTCCTCTACGCATAACATACCTTCCCCTTAAATAACCCTGACTTTCATGACAATTCGCAGTAGTTACACGGTTACCGTCATCGCAGTCGATATCATTTGTATTTTATATTATAGTCTCTTTTCCCATTTTTCTCTCCATATTAATTTATGCATTTTTCGTTGATTGTCTTGCGTTACAGTTGACAAGTTTTGCCTGGTCGGCGGTGGTGGGTGTTCCCGGTGGTTGTTGCTGGCACTTTGTTTATGTGGTTCGGGTAGAATAAGTACCACAATTTATTATCTCCTACATGGCAATGCGTTGTTGTATCGTAACGACTTTGATTAATTTTAATAGCCTTGCTAGAACAAGTTGTCTCCGATGGCTGTAATAATTAATAATTATTATTATTTGATTGGTAATTCTGTCTGGCATTTATCTAACCATGGTCTGTATGCTTTTTTTCCCCGTCTTTTTTTGCAGACGTCTTGAGAAATTGCGCAAGAGTAAACCTTTTTGTTTTTCGGACAAGGTGAGTGTTGAACTTTGGCAGTCCAACGACTGGAGTGTCATGTTGCCCGAAAGGGAACACAGAAAAATAATTAATTGAATTTTGTTGCGGGGCGTATCGAATGGCTAATAAAGTTCTTGCGCAATAGCCAGTGTTTCGAAATCCCCCAACCAAGGGGTCAATAATCTCCCATTAGCCCACTCAATTCAAAATCAACCTTATCTATGTGGTACCTCTGGCCCACTTGCTCTACTAACCTAGTGCTACGAAACCGATTGATTGATATGGAAACAGCACTCCCACAACTATCGTAAATTCCTCTATAAAACCAGCGACGACAATGCGACGCCAACTGGTACAAAAAAAAAAAACCAAATGCATAATGCAACCCAAAGATTTATCAATATGTGCCGCAAAGTGATACTTTTTATAGTGCCGCCTCTTTGGAGTCACAAACAAATCGGTGACCCACTTCTGAACGCGACGCGACTCTCTAATCAGCCAGTAACTTTGCGGCTTGATAAACACATGAATCGGAGATAGAAGGCAAATAGTAGTCATAAAAAAGAAACAATTACATATCAGTGCACCACCGACTGACAGAAGCTTTCCAGCTGTAGGGAGTGTAATAACCCCGCTTTGAGTGTTCCCAGCTTCCTGTATGCGATAAAAACAATGAATGCACTCCAATATGTGTCAACTTTATTGTCTGCTTGCCACAAACTCTATCTTTTGTCCCAGGTCCTTTGTCCTTGGCTTTTTTTCAACCCACACAACGCAGACTGATTCCTAGAGCCTTAAACTTTCTGCTAAAAGTTCTACTTTTTATAATACTGGAATATTTTTTTCTAATTAAAACTTTTCTACTTTATGCGGGGCTTAACACTTGGCAATATTTTGCTTTTATTAGTGGCCCACTGTCAAGCCAGTTGGAAATTAACTTTGCGATGGACTTAGTGGGTTCAGTGGCGGCGCCTTAAGCGGAAAAACAGGGAAAGCGTCAAGTGGCGGGAAAAGTGGGTGGTTTGGAGGCCCACATGTGGCGATGATAGCCCCTCAGAACTGCCGTCTATTCATGTCTTCCCCTCGCTATTTTATTCCATCCTAGGGTTTGATATGTTTCTTTTGTTATTCCACACAATTCGCGCGCCTAACCTGTCGGGAATTTCAATGAGTTCGTTTCCCTTTCGGTAGTTCCAGGTCTCTCAAGCTAGAACCAAAAGCAGACATATGTATAGAAAGACGAAAACGAAACGAAACGAACAAGGTAAAACATCTTGCAAAAACTTAAAACAGAACCTGTTGGCATACTCATGATGTAGCTATTTCACAGAAAGAAATTGAAAAACCTCTTTTACTTAATTACTTGTAGTTTATCTTATCTAATACTTTCCGTTTTATATCTTGTTTAACTTCGCACTTTTTTATATGATCAATATAAAATTGTTATAAAATTTAATAATGATTTTATGATAATAATGATAATAATATAATGATAAAATAAATATTTCATATTGGCAAAAACCACCTGCCATTTAATTTTCCACTTGATTAGTGGCTTAAAGATTTCGATTAATCTATAGACTTTGGTTTGTCCATTCATTCAGCATCTCAAAGTGAAATTTTGGCGCCCCCTCTTCAAAAACTCGTTATCCAAATGGGTGACTTAGCTAAGCTTCGAAATACAAAATAAAACAAAAAAGCTTTTCCCTTATATGGCAAATTGTTATTTAGTGCGACTGGAGGAGCCACCAACACCTGAAGTTTTGGACTTGGCTCATGAATAATCAAATGATGAGGCACCCAGTGCATATTCTCGTTTAGCTTCAGTTCGGGTTCATCTAACTTTATTACGTAACACACGCTCTTCTACACTGAAAGTTGTTGACATCTATGTAAGTGAGCTTGTCCATTTAATCGATTTGCCCTTTTGGCAGGAGTTGAGGTTCTCTGCGTCCATCAAAGGCTATTCTCTCTTTGTTTTTTTCTTTTTTCCTTGGGCAAAGTTTTATGAGCCAATTACATGCAACACTGGGCACAAGAACACACCATTCGAGCGCTGAAATATCACATCCATCACATGCTAAGCTCGCATCATGTAGCAACTATTATGTGAATGCGATTCGGCACGGCCCCTCGTCCTTCCTCTCCTTCGAAAAAAGAAAACCCTCAAACTCAACGCATGCAACCTATGAGTTTATATCGCCGTCTATCATTAAACTGTCGTAAATCACAAGTAATTGACATTATACAACAGCCAAGCGCAGCGGATCGGTCAAACGATCAGCAGACTGGCAGGCAAGCATGCAGGCAGGCAAATAAGCAACAATTACCCCAAGACAACAAACATTTTCTCAAAATACACGTAGCAACAATTAAGCTAAAAGATATCACATGGAAATCGTCATAGAGTCAATTGATGAGATGGCGAAGTTGGAATGCTCTATTCGTTATTATCTGGAAATTATACAAAGTATTCAAAAGAACATTGCTTTAAAATGTTACTTAATAATAATAATAAACTTTTACAATACCAAAAACATTAAAATCTAAAAAAAATTGGTTCTGTAATGTTAGGAACCCCTTTTTAAGAACAGATTGCAGGGTTGCCGAAAAATCATCAACTCACAATGCAACCCATTTCATTCCCACAAATTAATGCGAATCCACAGCGATAAGAACCCATTTCGAAAACAGTTCGACGTTTGGCTCTGCACAGCTCCCACCTGCCCGTCCATCTCTTGATCAATTGGCATAGATCTCTTGAGATTGCAACGCTCAAACGAAATGCACAATTGAAATGCAGTGAAACAATGAACGCGAATATATATATTTTTAGACTGACACACTAAACGAAAAGCAGACGACGGAATCGTAACCAACCCAAGTCAACCCACTTTTGTCAGAAGATTACGAAATCCGTTGGCCGATGCCGTGAATGTGCCACGCGTAATTCTATATAGAACTGGGTTAGATAAGGCAGAGGAAAAAACTAAAAATATCTTTAGATATATACCTTTTGCATGCATCGAATTGTTAGCTAATAGCTGCAAAAATGACGTTGCAATTGCAATAGCAATCGAAGGTCTTTTCTGACTGGCAAGTGGTCAAGGCTGTCGATTCTCAAGTCATGACTACTTAAAAAAATACATAAAAAGCCACAAATAAATGCGTCATATTTTTTTCATTGCAATATATTTATGTTTGTTTATTTTTATTGTTTGGATAATAAACGGGAAACGACAAATCAAGGCAGGAAAAAGTAACGCCCAATGCTATCAAGTGTTGGCAAACAAAAGACGGAAAACATACTGAATTACTAATGTGCTATGATGTTGATTTTATATACAAAATTCTTTGGGAGTATACTATTATATTTAACAGCATTGACGTTCTCTCGCTAATTGTGGTCCTTAAATCTTATATTTTATTACAAAACTCCATACTTGTAATCGCTTCACTGCTCATAACTATAACCGAATCTTAATGAATCTTTATGCCTCCCCTCCCCAAGTAGACCTTATAATTTATGCAAATTTAACATTTTTATACGCTTCAGCAACTTCTAATGACTCTCAATTCGAAAGTATGCTTCGTTTTATGGATTTTAACAAGAAATCCGTTGAAAAACGCTGGTGCTGCAATATTAGAGCCTCCGTTCTGGATGTCATTGTGTATGCTCTTGTATTATAGAAGGGCTATAAAAAATGGTCTTGTTTTTATTAGTGCGAAGGAGTTTTGTGGTACAGCTGTTCGAGGTTCAACGCTGGTCAGGAATGTAATTACACTGCGCATTAAAATTAAGCAACATAAACTACAGACAGCAACATAAACAAGCTAAAGCAGAACTAATTAACATTCCCCTGGCTTTCGTTTGGGATCCAATGGAGTTGTGCTGTGCAGCATGTGGGGATAGCTAGAGTGCGGATCACTAAGGGGGTTTTGTCAAGAGATATTTAAAAAATTATTCGAATAGAGGTTGTTAAAAACAAAGAAATGCCAACAAAATCATAAAAAAAATAATACATGCAAACAATTTATTAAAAATAAAATTTTGTAAATGAAATAAAACAAAGAGATCCTAAATTGTCTTAAAATAAAATTCTAGTGGCAAGGATATTATTTATTATACCTACTTTTCCAATTCCTGGCACCAAAAAGCGATTATAGTAATGGATGTTTGGGGAAAGTTAAAACCCCTTTTAATTTTCACGCAAATACGCCCATTTTTTGGCGGTCATTTACGGTCGAAACTGATGGGAGGGCGGCAGAACTGCAGTCAAAACTCCGTTCGTCACGCTTTAACGGCTCTGACAACTCCCCTCGAGTTGACTGGAATTTGTTCCAAATAGAAGTCTCTGGTTCCACTTTGGGATGAATGGAATTCGAATTGTTCTCCCCTATTTGATTGTTATTTCTCTTCTGCTTCATTTGTTCCATTTTATTCCATGTTATTTCGTTCTATTGTCTATCGGAAGTTGCGCTCGTTGGTAATTTATGCGTTTTTGTGGAAGTACCCCGTCCCCAGAATCCGACAGGAAATGCAATTAGTTTGAGGGAGAGAACCCCCTCTGCCTTTGGAAATCTTTTTTGTCAGTGTTTTGTGGAGTGTCATAAATTGGCGGCGGTTTTGTTTATGTTTCTGCTTCGGCTGTTGCTGTGTGGCCCCTCCGGGCTTCGTTTTTTGACCCACATGCTGTTTAAGTTCTTTTTGAATGCAAATGTGCTTCGAGCCCCTTAAGCAACTTAATGGCATTTTTGACAAATTTGTTGAAAATTTACAACTTGACTACTGCTGATAGATGGAAGTGTTGCCTAAATTTTCGGAGAAATGAAGAAACCAGATGGCGGAACTGACCGAGAGGAAGTTGAGTTCTTAATGAATCAATTGGAAGAAGTCTTTTAAAAATATTGAAGGGAACCAATATTTAATACCTTACAAATATCTATCAAATAATTTTGGTACTAATGTTAATTAGTTGAGAACATTTTGCTAATTCCCATTAACGTTTGCCAGATTACTTATTTTTATCCCCTCTTTTTTACACCAAACTTTTTCCATTTCAGCCAGCAGCTTTTTGCACCAAACTTCTCTCTGTAATTCCCTGAATCCTCTTTAGTGATGAGCATTTCTGTTCGCATTTTATTTCTAAAAATACACAACTTTTTACTTACGTGCCGCTTAAACAATGCCAGGAATTGGCGCGTGAAAATTGTTTCGTTTGATGAAAAAATAAAATTCAATTGGAAAGCAGTTCAAATAGACAGATAGAAGCGCTAATTAGCGAACAGAAACAAAAGCAAACTATAGCAGCGAGAAAAAACAAAAACAAAAAGCAATATTAGCAGTTTGAAGATGCATCTATCCAAGAAGAAAATTTCACTGGGAAAATTATAAAACGTGCACACACATCATCGACATCGATATCGATTTCACTGCGAAAATAGGAAAGCAAAAACCGGCGGCAGGCAGGAAAAACTGTGGAAAAACCGAAACTCGTTCGCGCAGGCGCTTTTCATTTTCAATGCAATGACAATTTGAACGCCAGGGGGCGCCACACCACACTCACGGCACCCGACCAACTGTTCCCATTAATCGCACGTTCTAGATATCAGATCTGTTATGAACGATGATCGTTCATTATCGTCGAGTTACGTGTTCTATTCGGTTCTTCGGAAGGCAAAACGAAAATTCTCATAAATTCTTTACACTGCGGGGAATGTGAATTCCTTTCTCCACCTCGTTTTCATCAGAGCCCCATCCTCTCTAACTTGGTCACTGGGTCGGTCTCGATGGCGTCTGGCTTACATAGTTTATGTGTGTGGGGTTCGAACTGCCGATCTTTTGGGGGCCACCGCACGATCCTAACTCTTTCCCGCTGCTTTTGCCGCACTCGTATTTATTTACTTAGACATCAGGTAACCCCACGTCCGGCTGTGTGCCACCTCCCCAGGTTGTTTACTAATTTGTGTTGGAAAATCCCCTGGAAAATCCAGTCCGCCTGTGATTTGTATCTAATTTTACCCATTTAGATGCTTCAGTTCTTAGTCAATGCATGGTGAATTTTCATTGTGCTTGAGCAATTTATTCTGATTATTGGGAAATATTTGCTTGTGGTTAACAGGTGGCGGTTTCCAAGTGGGCTAATTGCTGTGCAATTGAAAGGAAATGGTTGAGGAAACTCGAAATGGAAAATTAATGCACAGCTGAATGGTATATTAAATGAAAATATTTTCAACAACAAAACTTAAAGATTAAAGCTTCTTAAAAAATGTTTAAAAATATTTTCGGTTATATTTTCAATTTAATTATTCTTTTTACTGGCTTTTGCTCTGCTGACCATAAAAACAAGTCCTGTTAGACTTTCCAATTTATTTTAATACAAAACTTAAGCAACGCGATCGATGATCAAAAAATATTCCGCTATCCGCCCACATTTGCATCTAATTGCAATTACCAATGCTAAATGTATGCGGTCCTCGGCCAATTCAGCCATATCCCCAACCAAACTCAACCCCGATGACCTACAAACGAACGAAAAAAGGTTTAAGACCTCAGATGCTAACCAAAAAATGCCGGAGCAGACAATTATGCATGCCCTGGCTGGAGATACGAAAGTTTTACGAGTATAATCAGGCGCAGAGCGAAACTTATCGTAGGTCAGAGCCAGTGAATCGAACCGAAAGCAGGCGTTCAGATAGATGGCATAAAAGATAGCTAGATAGATGGGTTGGTTTCGTGGGAGGAGGATTGGGGATCGGGGAAAGGGTGAAATGAATCAATGATTGCCAATGGTTGGAGCAGCGACAACATGGCAACTGTGGCTGCAAAAATTGCTGCTGCTGCTGCAGGCTCCTTGTTCAACTTGGGATCTCAGCTCTGCTCCACTATGATTAAGCAGCGGCTTCGAATCGATGATGTCGAGGTGCTGGTCAATGGTCAGCAGCTGTAATAAAAACAAAAAGAAAAACACAGAAATTGATTGGCCATGCTTGTGGCTGCAGGCAGTGGTTAAATCAAAAGCTTCCACTTTTTCAATAGCCTCTTTTTCTTTTTGGTTTTATTTCTCCCCAACTCGATCTTGTCTATTATATATTAAAGAGCTGATTTTGTTGTTATGACAAAGAGAAAAAAGTAAAGAAAAGAAACTGGCTGCAATTGATAGGAAATTGGGTTGGTTCGTTGACTCGACTTCACTGATGCAACTGCAGATCGAATAAAGTCACGGCTCGTCTTGGTAATTAATGCGACTCCTCCGAGTGATGTAAGCCTGACTGATTGACAATGGCAGTTAATATTTAATTGATTACCTCGCGCCAGTGCATCAATCAATCAATTGCAGTCCGGATTGTTGGATTGAGTTGCCAAGGAAATGGGCGTGGCTGTCAAATGCGTTGGCTGTTTGTGTTTGTGTTTGGGAAATGGAAAGTGAAAACATTTGTCGCAATCACTGGAAAGTTGCAGTTTGATTTGTGGCGGATATAAAGCAGGGAAATCAATTCAAGCGAATGCGAATCTCTCGGAATCAGCTATATGTATCTTTGAGATACTTTCCGACGTGGCGATACAGACACTGACAGCTGTCAGGGTGTTTCCTTTTTTTTGTTTGCTTTGCAAGTGACCAGAAAACACAAATTTATTGCATGCCAAAAGGAAAACAAAGCGAAAAGAACTCAGCAACTTGGGCAGAAATATACGCACAGGTGCTTAAAAATAGCCATGACGACCCTGGCTGCCCTTAAAATGCCGGCAGTACGCTCTGGTTAGTTTCTTGGATGCTTTCAAGTTATGCGGCCAGACAGATAGGCAACTTTGGGACGATACCAGGGATAAAATCCGATATAAAAGATGCAGCCAAACAGGAAATGGGCGGAAGTCTAACTCTGAACGGGTTGATCAATAGAAAGTAGCTGACAAACTAACTTCCTAATGAGCTCAATGACGGAAAAGACGAATTCTTTTCAATGGGAGGGAAAACAAACACTAGAAAATCTGGTTTTATAATATAAGTATTTAAACAAATTTAGAAATAATTATTAAAATAAAATATAAGTTATTTTTTAATCTGGTTTCAAAATATAATTATTTTAACAAATTACCAATATAATAAAAATTGTTAAAATAAAATTTAATTTTACTAATTTAAATGTGCATTTTCTTCTCATTTTAGGTAAGCAAAAAGGGCAAGAAAAGGGAAAATGTAAAATAATTTAAATTTCTGTAAGTGATAATCTGATAAAATAATCTTTGCAAAAGATATTTACTAGCCCATTTTCACCCATCTTCAAGTCCGACAATGGTCCATTAATTCCCTACTTAGCATCCCTCAAGAAATTCAAAGATGACCCTCGCGGGAGTAGCTCGAATGTAACCAAATTACCCGTGCATAAAAAAGAATTGTGGCCCATACATAAAAACGTTGAACCATGCGGTTCCAGTTTTTAATTAAAAAACCCGACTTGCCAGATCCAACGGAGCAACGGAGCTCCCCAGAAGTTTTTCCAGCTCTCTTGTCTTGAGTATTAATTAACAACTTCCTCTCTCGGGTTTCTACGATCTCTTGTGTTTTTTTTTTATTGCCATGGGTAATAATAATTATTATTCTTTTTTTCCTTCTTCCTTTTCCGAAAAACAACCAAAAAACGGTTTGTTTAATATTCTGTGGGCACATTTGACCCAAATCAAGCGGTTGCTGACAGCACTGACCCATTTGGCCACCAGAATCAAAAAATAGTTTTATATGCATATAAAATCACGTTTCGGTGGTTTTTATTATACGATTTGTATGAATAAACAATCAAATGTGATGCAAAATGTTGTTTACTTTGAAAAGTATAACTAGTTTTATTTTCAACCGAAATTTACTAAGGGAAATATCGAAAAAGACATATTTCTAAATAATTTGACTCATATTCGAACTATTCCGAATCTCTGATCAACTTGACTTAGTCACTTTCATTCATACCGCCTTCTCTCTTTTTTTTTCTCATAACAAATTAGTCAGTTAAATAATCTGTCTACTAAATTAGCCAAACCGATGTGAATAAGTGAAAGTGCCGAATTGCATGCCGCGGCATGTGTCGTGCAACGTTGCGTATGCGTAATATTTGTCAAAATCAAAAGCCGCGCAAAAAGCGATCAAGAGAGAAAACATGAAAACAAGATCTCAAAAGCAAATTGATGGCAATTTATGTGCAGAGCCTAACGGATAATTATTATTTACGCATTTATTGGTGCATGAAAATGTAAATTGCGACAAGATCACGAAAGGAGTTAGTAACTAACTAACTACATAAGCTACAACTACAACTACACAACCGGGCAACCAAGTTTGGTCAGCAAAGAAGCGACAACGAACTCAAGTGCATTAACCTTAAAAAATCTTTAGCCACTTAAGTGCAACGCCAACACCAACAAACGAAAAACAACAACAAAAACAACAACCAAGAGGCATGCGTTTGGCGACAACAACAACAACAACGAGAGTAACAACAAGTTGTTAGCTCGCTGGACCATGATCTTCAAAAACCTGCAATCGAAGACCATGTGAAAGAAGCTAAAGTTTCCGAAGCCAGTTTAGCAAGTTTCGGACCCCAGGAGTTCAGGTCTTCGTCTTTGGCCAGCAACTTGTTAGGGATTTTAGCGGGGTTACCATCTCCCCCCTCCCCCATCACCCACTCAAGTACAATTAGCAAAACTTTGGCTGATTTAACAACAACTTTGGAAAAGGTTTCTCCTCCGCTGATTGACAACTTCATAATGAATTTTTACTAATAGTTTGACAGACGTTGACTCTCATTAAGTAACTCAATCAATATTCAGACCTTTAACTTGCACTTTCCGTTGTGGAAATTTTGGGTTTTATTAAAATGCGCTGCCTCAGACATTTCCCGACTCATTTACTTTCCATTTTGGTTCGGCTTTTCATTGGTTCGCTTTGTAATTTATTTATTCCGCTTTAAATGTTCCAGCGGTAAAGAGTTGACAGACCTTGACTTTTGGCCCGCTCTTATGTGTATACTTCCACTTTCCGTCTGTGTATTTTCCTTCGCTCCCAAAGAAAGCCTTTCAAATGGAAATTTTGTGACATTTTTTATTTACGAGCTTACTCATATTTCTTTTGTGAGTTGACTTTGTCGGTGAGCTGTGATTTTCTGATGATGCTGCTGCAATGCGTTGAGTGGTCGCCCGACGCTTAAAATGATATATGGGTTGACTTTAGCCTAAATGGAATGAATAGTTTCGCATGCATAATAATGTCGCTTTCAGGAGTTGTATAACGGAGCTCATCTCGAATGGCATAACACCAGCAATTGAAGCTCAACCATTTAGGACAAGTTATTATATTTATTTTTCCAGGTTGCCTCACTGCGATGATCTGGGCAAAATTTTAACAGCTTAACGAACGTGTTTTAATTACAACTTTGACATTACTTGTACTTTCGAGAATTGCATGTCTAATTGCTTTGCGCTTCGCGGGCTTTTTGGTACTTTTATTTTGTGTTTTTTTGGTTTCATGACGATTGGCAATTTTTCATTGTTCGAAAGATGTAAGATGAACGAAAAACTGAAACCCAAACTGCAACTGGAACTGCTGCAAAGGCAAAGAGTGAATGGATTTGCTACAGCCTTGGCTGGCAAACAAATGAGAAACAAAGGCAAAGTCAGTGGGGTTTTTAAGCTGGACTTTTGGCGGCTGGTCATCGGAATAGAAATCGGAATTTCAATCGTTATCGGTGCACGCCAGGTGCGCGCGTTATGCAATGGAAATAGCCAAAGTTCAAGATATTGGCACGGGGGCTTGACTCACTCGCAAAAACTGGGTCAAGTTTTTAATGATTCTCCGCGCACACACACAAAAATAAACAAAGAAATTCGCCTGTTCTCTGGCTGTTGCATAAAAACACAGAAAAAACCTTGCCCAGCCTCAACGAAAAACGAAAGACTCTCGGAAACGGTCCAGATTTAAATAAAATTTAGCCATAAAACCGCGATATAAAAGCGCATTTAATGGTCGCAAGCACAAAATACATAAAAACCGTAAGAAAACTGATCAGAAACAATGGCTTCGAAAGGCTTAAAATAAAAACCCCTCAGAGCGTTTTTATTTTGTCCCTGAATATTTGAGCACATTTGGGCACGGGCACCGGCTGCCTTGAAGGGTGTAATAAAAAGCACTACCCAAATAGTTTTTGACTCAGGTGCAGCAGGCACAGCACTCGAGAAGCTGTTTTTCCAACCCAAAAAAGCAAAAAACCACCCACCACTTTATATGTGCAGTGAATGGGTTTAGAGTGCAAGCCATGCAATTTGTGGCTTCTACTTTGTGTGAGAGCTCCTCGTTACCGATTCTCCGCACGTAATCGATGCCTTCGAAGCCGCAGCTTGATGTGTCTCATCTATTTGTACACCAACAGCTCTACTACTCAGTTGGATTCTGTAAAATAAACTAGTTCGATCGATCGAGAGTAGAGGAATTCAGACCAGATGCCATCATCATCACTAATTACCTCTCCTCGCAGCCACGCGACAAGCGGTTCAGTTCAGTGAACCTCTGAATTTGGCATTATAAACAAAAGCCGACACACACGATCCAATATTGTTTGTCATCCGACAAATATTTGTCTTATACTCTTTCGTAAAAAAAAATGTAATAAAGCAAAGCACAAGCTGTGAAAATTAGCAATAAAAATACGAAGACCAAATAAATACTATTAAATTTGGCCGATTGATGTGTTTATCTTCATAATGAACTGTCTGTCTGTCGGCAAACCAAAACTGGTTCAATGCTATATGGGAACTTTGGGAACTCTGAAGCCCGCTGAGCTTACGAAAATCCCCATTCTGAGGCGATGAGGGTAATCATGATTGCCGATGGAAGATCGCCGACCACTTGATAATTTTATTAGAAGAACCCCTAATTAGTTTTATATTCAAATTTCAAACATTTTTCTTTCTCTTTGTCGGTTGGTTGGTCGTCGTCATTTCTGCCATTTCATTTCACATGCCAAGTGGGAGAATTTTGACCCAATTTCGGCAGGCATTCTCTCTGACTTTTGTTTTTATATTCGGGTAGCAGCAAAAATAGTAAACCGAAAACAGTTTTGTGTTAAAAATAGTTCCACGGCAATCAAGGCTACTAGTCCCAGAATTTCCCAATCAATTTTCAAGGCAATTGTGGGGCATTTGTCTCCGTCTCCGTCTTCATATGAAATCGAAAGCAATTTCACTTTGACGCCTAATTGTCAAAAAACTGACAAACAACTGTCAGTCAATCAAATGTCAATTGTTTTGGCTTGTGGTTTGTTTTTTTTTCTCTCTATACTTGTTTGGTTTAGTTTTCTGCCTTTTCCAGTGAGTGGTAACTGCCAGAATGAGAGACTGAAGAGGAAAAGGGCAAAAATCTGTAATTGAGCTAGTTTAGTAGAGCCAAGTAAGACGAGCCGGTTAACTAATCGGCCACAAAAGCAAGTGACAGAGGTAATATCATTAACCAAAAGGTATAAAAATGGTTGAATTAGTAGAGAAAAAGGTATCAGTGACATAAATTGGATTGCAAATCAAAAACTAAAGGGCTAAAGATCTAGGGAAAAAGGTAGACTTTGAAAAATATCGTCATAATCGATATTTTCGATTTTTTCTTAACATACATGTTTATCGGAAATATATGTTTTTCTGATCGTAATAAGATCGAAAATATCGAAAGAAAAGAAATGTTTCAGAATTAATAAAACCTATCGATGTTATAGCTCACACGATCTCTCCTTGCCATTATATAATAATTGTGGCGCAAACGGTCTGGGTCATAAAGAAACTACAATATGGTTAATTGCGTTGATCGTGCCTTCGCTCTGTCACTCGTGTATGTTGCTCTTAATAATTGCTTCAATTATATTCATATTATTAAATGTTAAAATGCTTTTTGTTCGCTTCTCTCGCTGCCTTTCTCGTCTCGTCTCGCCTCGATCTCATCATAATCATCATCGCCATGGCAAGTAGCCACATCAATTCATTGCGCTGTCTTGGGAGCGGGCCTGAAATGGGATGGTGAATAGTAAATGGCGATGGAGAGGCGCTGAAGAAGGGGTCTTGAGCCATGAAAAACTCTCGTCTCGCTTTGGTTAAGTGTGCTCATGTTCATTAACGCCAAAGTTGAGGCAATTGTCGCGACTCGTCAACGTCGCTCGGCTGTTTTCCTCTGTTTTCTGGCCCCCCTGTCTGCTGTAATCTGAGCACCACCAACCACCCTGCACCACCCAGCACCACCCAGCAGACTCACCAGCCGAGCCACCAGCAATTGCTCGAGTATTCCTTGGCTCATTGTAAAGCGCCAACGCCCGCTTCCCCGCCCCCAAAAAAAAACTACACACACCGAAACAAAAACGTAGTTTGTAGTTGCTGGCTTTTGGTTTTGGTTGCTTTGGTTTTGTCAGCTGTCAGCAGATTTTTTCTCCGCTTTCTGTATGGAAAGTGTGACATTTTGATTAGTTGATATATTTTCTTTCCTCTTGGGTTTCTTTTATTTTTGCCTGCCCTGAGGCTTTGTGATTGAACTTGAGGCGGTCGGTCGGTCTGGTGGGTTAATGAACATCAAGGTTGCGAAGACCATTAACCGAGAATTGAATAAGTGGCAAAGATTCTTTTTTGGGTGTCGTTAAATTATGCCCAGCATATGGGCATTGCGACTGGAGTAATTATTGCCCTGGGTTGTAAAAGGGGCCATTAAAGGGGTGATAAAAGTGGTGGCAAGAGAACTCAGGCACTCAAAATGCTTAAAAAATTATTTTGTAGTAAATTTAACATGATTTACTTATGCCAGATTTAAAATTTAGATCTTGACATTTATTAGATTTTTTAAATTTTAACCGATTGCGAAAAGTATTAGAGAGAAAATATTATCATTATAATGATAACGGATATGTTTCGGTTAAAGGTAAAGTAAAAGTATTAAACACTTCATCCTAAAATGAATTTCTGAGATCATTAAACCAAACGATTGGGTAAAAATTTCCCCATCCATCCATCCATCCATCCCATCCACTTATCAATCAAAGTCGAAAGGTTACTGGGGATCTCTCAATCTCCGCCTAGTCCGATTTCCCTTTCCCCGTTTGCTGCGGCTCACTCCCATCATTGTTAACTCTATTTTGAAAACAAATAATCCCCCGTGGCTAATTTCGATTCAGATTGTAACAGTTTCACTTCGCTTCCTGCATTTTCCTTCCATCTCGACGTCGACAGACCCATTAACCAAAATCTGCAATGCGCTTGCAGCTGTTACACACAGATACTCAGATACTCAAATACTTGGATGTTTATTACTCAATTTGGAATTACATTCGAAGACTTCCGCGACGAGCTACGAAAAATCAACATTGAATGCATCTATATTTGTGCGCTTATTTCTTTTGTATTTTCCATTTTCATTCCCATTTGCATTTGTGGGCAAAGCGAGAGAGAAATGCAGTCAACTGTCAAATGAGCGAGTCAAAAGAAATGGAGGAAAACACACGGCTAATTGTCATTTTCCGACAACAAAAGCGACAAACTCCGATCCACTTTGTTCCACCCAAAAGCGGCCAGTTGCAGTTGCCACTTTAAGCCATTTCACGATTGTTGTTTCACAGTTGGGTTCAATAAAGCATAATGGCCAGAGAAACACGGCCAATAAAATCCGTTAGCCCGCTGCACTTGTTATGCCGCCCAGTCCCAATCCCCAATCCCCAAAAGCTACCCATTTCGAAGCCATTGTCTTTGTGCATTCGATGGCCAGTGAAAAGTGTTTCTAGAACGGAAGTTATTAAAATGGTTATTGTTTTTTGCCTATCTGTTTTTACTACCGACCGACCAACCGATGGCACCCCAGGTTCCGATGGAGGTTACGGCTGGGGAGATTTTCCGATTTAAACAGTGCATTGACCACCATTACCCATACGCCGCGTTGGCCCTTCACAACTCAGGGGTTGGCTATTGTACAGAGTCGTCGGTGTTGCGGTATTAGGGTTTTTATGTCAGGCGCACACCTCGCATAACCGGGCCTTGTGACATCTGTTGCTTTGGTTTTTGTATGGGTTGTATGGGTAATCAGAACTTTAGGTCTTTAAGTTATGAAAAAAATTGAAAGTTATCAGATACCCGTTACTCAGCTAAAGGGAGTGCGAGGGAGATGGAGATATAAAACTTTGAACGGGAATAACTTTTTATCGAATGGTCCGATCTACAAAATTTCTTCTACATTTCGATAGGTATATATAAACACAATAAAACTGCATTTTTACATTTCGGAAATATTTAAATTTTTAAAATCGTTGTAAAGCGAGAATTTATTATTTAATTTTTATAAATATTTTATTCTTATACATTAAGTACTTTACATTGTTATATTAGGTTTAATATATTTTTGTAATATTCAACTTCATAAATTAAAAACATTTTAAAGTTTGTTGATTTAAAGATGGAATTAGATCAACGAAACCTAACAACCTATGCCAACTGCGGCACTGACCACCGAGTGGTTCCCCTCTGGTGACCCAGCACACCACCCAAACAACCGACTGGAATCGCTGCCACTTCCGCTCTCCATTCGGACTCCCTCCGGCTGAAATCTATATGGATTTGTTGACATTTTGCGCCCGGGGTCATTACTTAGGGTTGGGGTTAGTGGGTCAATGGTTTATGAGGTCACATTTAGGGGGCCTGGTTAATGCCCGGTTGAATAGGCATTCCGGGGCCCTAACCAAATTAGGTGGCATGCAATTTGTGGCCTGCTTTCGGTGTACGAAAATAGGCGTAATAATGAAAACTAAATGAATTTCACTTATGTTTCATGTCTGCGCGAAATTAAATGAACAAAAATGTTTATAGCATGTCGCTCTGGTCTCTCTTTATTTTTTTTGCATTTATTTATTTTCTATTTTCGTGGGCTGGCGCTCTTTTTTTCTGGGCCACGCGAGGTAATAGTTAACCGAAATTTTGCCGGTTGACAAATGATGCTTTATGTATTTTCTCTTGGAGTTTCATGGTGTGCCACATAATTAAATGGAGTAACGCCCATTTGGGTCACGTGTGCCGAATATCCAACCGAATCGAAGTAGCAGCTCTCTATGTAAAAACCATTGCGAATTTCTTGAAAAATTTGAGCCTAACATGCACGTCTAGCGTTGAGCTATAAAAAAAGCAGTAGTAGGTATATAAAATTGTTGCACATTATGATGGGCATGCGAAAAGCAGACATGCATGCCCTTTTGAGTGCATTTAGGCAGACTACCGGTTGTAATATTAAATTGGGTTTTACGAGGGATTGCTAAATTACGTTTAAGTTTAATACCTAGAAGTTTATAAAAAGAAATAAAATGTTTTCAACCTTTAAATAACTAATATAATATTATTGATCACTAAAATTACTATGAATTAGTCTCCTAAAAAATCTTCTGACTCAAACGTTTTAAAATCATCATAGACTTTTGATTGTTTGTATAACAGCTTGAAAGTTCACCACATTGCTTGTTTTTGGCATCTGTATTTAGATTCTCCAAAGCCTTTCCGTGAAACCCAAAGATCAAAGCCCCATAATGTGTTCCTTACCCCCAAAACTTCAAAGTGTCAAAAATTGTTTGGCATTTTTGGGCCACAGACAGACAGACAAATCAATAAAATCTGATTGAACAATAGATTCGAGTCGTTTTCGATTTCATGCATGTGCCGCTTGTAAGACTATAAAATGAAAACCCTAGACGTGAGGTCTTCAAGTCTCATTACGGGCGAGAAATATTTGTAAAAATATTTTTATAATGTAAAATTATCTGTTTTGTATGCACGTGGAGACGGATTTTTTGGCAGGCGGCACTTGAGGCGTCAAGGAATCAAAAGAATCATTTCAATAAATCAAATCGGACAATGGGGCGAGTTGGCCAACACAATTTTTGGACAGCTTATTGACACGTTGAGGCCATCGAGATTCCAAAGCCGAGAGTTGCTAGAATTCCCGCTGGCATTTCGCCGGGGAAGAACTACCGAATTCGGTGGCATCCCCATCTTTTTGTTGACACTGCCCCGAAAACGAAGCTTACAAATGGCAGCACTCCTTTAACAATGTCTGACATTTTGCAGCTGCCATCGAAGGTTTTTCCGCCAATGCAACAGAAAATACCTATAAAATGTAAGTGAAGAACTTACTTTACATGAAGATCTGTGGAGTCAACGGGTTTGCATATAAATCTCGCTTCGGGACTGCCCAAAATGATTGCAAGTGTCAAAAGTCAACAGCCAAATGTCACGTTTTGTTGTTTTGCTTTTATTTATTTATGTCTCTCCTCCTCAATGTTTGCCTCGCTGATGAACAGTGAGGCACAAACAAATTCACCGCCTCGGTAAGCAATTGACATTTATTAAGCATTAAAAAAAATAAAGATAAAAACCTCAGCAGACTGGGAAGTTGGTTTGCCCAAAAACAAAATGCACTTGGATGCACTCTACAATTTTGGATACTTTTTCTTCGTCTCTTTTAGATTGAAATGATTTTCCCGCACTTGTCAAAATAAGTCGCGGTGATAAATTGACAAATTATTCACATAAATTTCTTGACATTTTTATTGCCACAAAAGTCTTCTCTCCCCTTTTTTTTTTATTCGAGATTGTTAATTTCGGAGACAGGCAACGAAAAATTTTAACTTAGTGCAACTCAATTACTTTGAGTGGCCAATTTTCCTTTTGTTTCTTGTTTTTGTCTGCCGACACTTGGCGTAGAAATTTCAAATTAATGGCTTAATATTTTGTTTTAATGCTTTGGGTCAGCGGAGCAGCAGCATCATCATCAAAGGCGTAATTACTTGACTCTAAGTGGATTATGCAATGGGGAAATATAAAAAACGGGCGCTTACCAAATTAAAGCGGGTTGTTTTTTCTTATATATAGTTGGGGGTCAACTTTCGTTTGGACCCCAAACATAATTTCGCAATTGGATTTAGACGACTAAGAAGCAATGAAAATAAATCAGCGCGGTATCGCTTTGAATTGACCACTTCGATCTGAAATGTGATATGATATCGATCTGTCGTTTGGAGGTTTCTCTCTATATTTCTGAAGTTTGATTTGACTTGTTCAATGCGAAACCTCAATGTCAAATCAAACCAAAGACATCTTCGTAAACTTGAGCAACCCAAAAAAAAAGAGACTTCAACATTGAGACTGACATTTGAAATTCAGTGTCATTAATAGAAATTGCAGACATTATTGGGTGGGTGTCAAAGCAATGACAAACGATCCCCAATGATCTTGACGTTTCTCAATTGGAATCAATGCAAAGGAAAACGTAAAAACGGCGTCATAAAATGTCGATAAATGGTTCGATTGCTGGGGCGTGTAATTGTTGGACTTACTTACAATTGACGGCAGTCCGCACAGTCTCAATTGATTTGTCATTTAAATCTGGGAGAACAATGCGTACTTTTGACCGTCAGCAACGAGACACCTTTTCAAAGGTCTCTAAATTTAGTCATAATTGTTCAACCTTGCCAAGAGCTTAGGTTCGAAGTGGGGTTCAAAAAACTTTCGCTTATCAAACTTCAAGCAGACACAATGCGAAACTGGTCCTGACTTTTGGTCTTTCTGCACAAATGGCTAAACTCAAACAGACGGAAAATGGCAAGCCCAAAAAGTGCATTTAATGACAGACAACCTGAATGACTGACTGAGTAAGCTGTTGTTGTTGGTAGCTAACCGGGTAACTTCATCCAACTCCAACAAAAGTAGGGAAAAGAAACAAGTAGAGCTAACGACTTAACAAGCAGACAACACCGAAATGTACCATCTGATGCATAGAAAAGCCTCGAACCTCAGCCCCCAAAGCTATACTCCTTCAAAACCCCACAGTAACTGTCAGTTTGATGAAGAAAACGAATGCTGTAAATTACAATTTTATGACAGAAAAGTTTTAAAAGCCAATAAATTTAACTGAGCATGCCGAACCGCAAGAGATATAGAGACAGCTAAAATGAAAATAAAAATGGTAGACAAAATGGTTAAGTAAAATAGATACTAGTCGAGTGGTTACCACTGTCAGGGGTACCGCAAACTTTTTTTTCGGGGCTTTGGGTTAAGGTGCAGTGAGAGAAAATTTGGTTAAAAGAACATGTTTGCATTATTTAAAAGCATAAGCTTAACTGTTAATATGATATGTATATTTTTTTTATAAATTTCAGTCAGAAACTTCCATACTTTCATTACAGTGCACTTCCGAAAAACTGCTTTCATTATGCCTCTATTCATAAGGAAACTTCCCAAACAAACCAAACTTCCCGCCGCACTTAGCCTTCGAAAAGGGTGGCTTTAGTGTTTTGAAAAGGGTTAGGATTATTATGCATATTGAGTGCGAGTTCGAGCTTGGTATCCCTTACAACAAACGTTCAAACTGTCAAATGCACAACGAGCCAAAATAAAAACAAAAAAAAAAGCACAGGGCAAGAGAAAAAGGCCAATAATTGGCCATGACTTTGGTTTCCGAGTTTTTATGCCTGTCAGCCAAACCGGCCGTTGCAATTGGTGGAATGGGAATGGGAACTGTGTGGAACTGGGTAGGGTTTTTCGGGGGTCTTCGACGACTACGACTGGTTCTTTACGACCCTTGTGGGGAAAATATGAATAAAGTTTTCGGGTCTTTTGATGAGGCCGCTTGTCGTCGCCCGCCTTGACAATGAAAACTGCTAACTGGTATCTGACGAACTGCTGGCGTTCTTGTTGCCGGCATTTTGAGTTAGTTATGGTATATGCCCTGTGCCCCATGCCATGTCATTGATATTTCGGGGGCGTTGCTGTTTACCATTTATCGTTTTATTTATGGTGTGCACTTGGAATGCGCATCGCCCGCTGATTCTATATTATTTATGATTATTATATTTCTTTTACTTTGCGTTAGTTACCGGGAAAAGGGTTAAAAAGTCAAGGGTTTAAAGACTTCCAACGTCCGTTTCTTATAGACTTTCACCTCTTTTTATTGCAGTTGGCAGCCAACAACCAAAACAAATGCAAATGTGCGCCCCAAAGACATATTACCCCGAAAGTTATCAATAATTGTTTGCCGGAAGAGGAGATACGACTCAAACAGTTAAGCACACCGGGCTCAGGGTGACTATTCTTTGTGGATACGTTTCTCTTTTGGATAAAATCGACAACACAGCGAAGTCGGCACAATGTTGGATCGATGCGAAATGCCGGTAAGTATTGGTCTCTATCTCTATAATAAGGAGAAAGTAAGCAAATCGTTAATAGGCTGAGATTTTTAAAACAAGACTATCCATTATCTTTACGTTTATGTTCTATTCAGAACTTGGATTTTTTCGTTCAGAGTTTGTTTAGAGTTTTTGGAGATTGTAATATTTTTACACTCTCCTTTGGAATTCACTGTCAAGAAAAGATTTGATATATTTGTACCAGTAATATACATATTCTATGAAAAAGTATAAGAGAAAGTAGAAGACTAACCAAAATGAAATGGAAAAAGATACGCAAACGTATTGTAAACCGGGAATTCAGCCAGAAAGTATGCCTGTTTCTTCGGCACCAAGTCACGGGCTATCAGCTTCTTCATTCAGACCTCGTTAGCTACCCGGGAGTATGCAGCAATGTTCCATGATAACTCAGAAACCTGAAACATACTAATGATCTTCTTGTTTCCCCTGCAGATCCAGCTGGACAACGAGAAGTTGCGACGGGACGTTCGGTTGTCGGGCTCTCGACTCGACTTGCCACAACTCTGCAATGGCTCGCGACGATTGGATGGCCACAACAACCATGTGGCTGTCAATGAGTCCGCGGTGACAACGACATCCCTAAATGGAAACGGGAACATCAATGGCAACAGCAACAACAACAACATTGGTTCACCCGTCTCCTCATCGACAACAAACAGCAGTAATGGCGGCAACGAGCGCGGCTCCTCCACAAAATCCAATAGTAGCAGTGGCAGCGGCAGCTCGGGCAACTCGGCCAGCAGCACAGGAAGTGCCGAGCTCAAATGCAACACGCCCATGACGCCATCTGGTGAGCAGAACTATCTCCATGAACCCTTTGATTGCTGGTTGGCTAGGAATATTACCCATTTTCATTGTACTTAATCAAACAGCGCAGAAAGAAAATCGCAATGCCCTTATGGCAGGTCCTTTATCCTTTTTAAGAATATTCTTTATAAATGTGAAGGTAAATTTCAATTAATTCTCACAGTAGCTTGAAAGGAATTTTAAATGTCTATAAAAAAGTACATGTTTTATTTATTAAAATATTCTCTTGTAGGTAGACTGTGAGCTTAATTTAGTTTAGTTTATTGTTTAGATTTAGAAACTAAAAAGATTTTTCTATTTATACTGGCTAAAGTATGAACTTATTAAAAATTAGTGGCTACTAAAATAAAATTTAAGAGTTAACCGTTTAAAAAACATCAGAACTATTACCCAACTTGTTTTAACTGTAAAAGAATCATAAAAATGTACAAATATTAGAAAAATGTATTTTAGGGAGGTTTCATAACATACAAGAAAGGAAGCTAGCTTCGGCCAGCCGAAGCTTATATACCCTTGCAGATAATTCCTATTAATCACTAATTTTCCGATCGTTCCTATGGCAGCTATATGATATAGTAGTTCGATATTGATAAAAATAAAATCGAAATTCGAAAACATTTAAAAAGACTCATATCCCAGAGTAGAAGAGAATACAATAAAAGTCAACGAAGCAATAATTTATTTCCTATTACATTCCCATTAATTCTTCGATCGTTCCTATGGCAGCTATATGATATAGTCGTCCGATTTTAAAAAAATTTTATTCGAAATTCAGAATTAGATAAAAAATGGCATTTCCAAAAGTAGGATGTTCTAGGTTCAAAAACACCCAAGATACATTTTTTTAAAATTTTTTTTCCCCGATTATTCCTATGGGAGCTATATGATATAGTTGTCCGATCCGGCTCGTTCCGACTTATATACTACCTGCAATAGATATAAGACTTTTGGGAAAGTTTTAGCCCGATAGCTTTAAAACTGAGAGACTAGTTTGCGTAGAAACAGACGGACAGACGGACAGACGGACGGACAGACGGACGGACAGACGGACATGGCTAGATCGACTCGTCTAGTGATGCTGATCAAGAATATATATACTTTATGGGGTCGGAAACGTCTCCTTCACTGCGTTGCAAACTTCTGACTGAAATCATAATACCCTCTGCAAGGGTATAAAAATGCGAAATGGAAAAATGGTGTATTTGCCCTCAGTGGGTTTACTTCACCCTCAATGAGGTCGGATGAGAGGCTGCCCGTTTGGGGCCAAAACCAAAGTGTGCCGATGCTTTGTGCGTTTGCTGGTTTGCATCGCTGCAGCCCAATGCCAATTAGTTGAGCACGCCCTCCAGGCATTTGGTGGCCACACTCCATCATTCCCCAGTTCTCTAATTAATTTTATATACCTACATTTAAAAAAAGAACAAGTGAAATGGCATTGAGGTCAGGGTCAATAGGGTTTTAGAGTGGCAGTTGCCACATGGGAAAATTCTCAATTACCTGTTCACTTGGTTACAAAAAGAGTAAAAGGACAAGTTGTTCCGTTGGAGAGTAGTAAGCACGAAAATGCTTTTAGCCATGATGAAAATAAAATTAATGCTGGGGATGCAAATAAAGTAAAATGTAAAATGTATTTCAAAAAAGCTTTTAAGTTTGCCAATCAAGAGAGGGTTTTACCTTCCCTATATTTAAATAAAATGTATTGATTTCTAATACAACGTTTTCTTAACCATTTTTAAACAGAGCTGGTTAAGAAGTACCGCAATTACCTAACCGATCAGGAGTTCGAGGAGCTCAAGGTGTACAAGGAGGTCTGGTACTTTGGCCAGCACGCCAGCAAGAACTACAACAAACCCGCCCCCACAGCCAACACCACCAATCTGGGCTATGATGATGATAATGGCAACTACAAGATCGTAAGTGCAGGCAGGAAATATAATTTAAACTGAGAGCACCAGTAAATATTTATTTCTTCATTTCACAGATCGAACACGATCACATAGCCTTCCGTTACGAAATTCTGGAGGTAATTGGCAAAGGCAGCTTCGGCCAGGTCATTAGGGCGCTGGATCACAAGACCAACACACACGTGGCCATCAAGATCATAAGGAACAAGAAGCGTTTCCTCAACCAGGCCGTCGTCGAGCTCAATATCCTCGATGAGCTGCGCGAAAAGGATGCGGATGGATCTCACAATGTCATACATATGCTCGACTATACATATTTCCGCAAGCATTTGTGCATCACCTTCGAGCTGATGAGGTGAGTTTGATTATGGTTCCCTAACGCCTGCTGACGTCAATGCAGTTTTGTTTTTGCCAGTCACGGGAAAAAAGTGAAGTTGGCTTTTACTGTCTTCAATTAAATGCGCGTATAACTCGCATTTCTATTAACATTCTGCCAATTATTGCTTGCCAACTTTCGTTGCGTGATTCTTGGCCATAAAATTTGGCTATTATTAATTTCCCTAGTACCATTTCCAAGTACCTAGCACGCATTGTGATATGAGAAGTTGGTCCCCGTTTCTGCTCCCCCCAAAGCACACACATATGTGCGTTTTCTGCAGGTTTTCCATTGTCTTCCAGTTAGGTTTTATTGGCCTGTTTGTGTGTTGAGTTCGGTTTGCCATTTCATAAGGCCATAAATCCTGCCTGCGCCATAAATGCTCTCAAGTGGTTTTCATAATTCTTTTTACGAGTTTTTCAAATTAATTTATTAAGGGGTGTGGGGTCCCCTAACTCCGTGTATAAATTCTTTAATATTAGAACTTGGTAAACAATATAAATATCTATTTAATTTCCTGGCCCCCATGTAATTTACATGCCACAAAAGCGCAAACAACTGACAGACGCAGACACAATCGAAACAGCAACAGACCGCAAACGCCGCTTGGCCATCAATTTCAATTTAAATGTTGAATGTTGTGTGGCCTACTTGCAGGCGCAGGAAAATGCATTTCCACACCCCCTGGCTTTCCGCTTTCCATGTGTTTTTTTGCCCATGGAGAAAAACCTGTTGTGTGTGGGCCTTTCGTATTTTTAGTATGTGTATAGGCAGAAATCTAATTGATTGGCAGCATTGAAATCCGCTGAGCAGCTCAGGTGTTGACTATTATATAGAGGGTAGCTCGAGGGAGGCATAAAAACTGACTGCATATGTCAGAGTTTAGACAGCAGGCAACGCAAATATGGTAAAAATAAATCCCCAAAGAAGACGGAAGCGGCACGCGATGCAACAGTCAAAGTTGAAGAAAGCGAACGGTGAAGGTCGGCGGTCTTGTAAGTTGTTTCCTTTTACGGGTGGTAAGACCCCGCACTTCCAAAATAAATGCCTACTACGAGTCTTCCCATTGAGCTTGACATTTCCGTCAGCCGACGGACGACTAATTTGTCTTAATTGCAGGCCAAAAAAAAAATACAAGTTAACATTATTTTTTTTGCGAGTTGACATTTTTGAGAACTGATTTCGGGTCTCCAAATTCAAATGGGCCAGTGGCACGCCATCAAAGAGAGAGGCTCGAATAATCCTAATTTGCAGGCGACAGTCAAAAATCGATGGGTAGACAAAATTAAATCGCTTTAACCCACTCCCAGGCAGCCACGGAAATTTAATTAATTATTTGCTCTGCGACTAATTAGCCGCAAAATTGTTTTTCCTCTTCGTTTCTTCTGCTTGGAGTGAGCACTTAGTGTTTTAATTATTTTTTTTAAATAAGTTTTCCCCGCTGCGGACAAAGTTTTTGCCTGCAAGTGACCAGGGGACCGGGGAACCACCGCATTGACAACTCAGCGGCAAGTTTTAAAGTTTGTTTTGAACGAGTAAACAAATTGTATGGCAAGTTTTACGTAATTAAATTTACGTGCACGCAATTTAATTTGCATGCCATGAGGGTTAAAAATTCCACCGACGAAAAGATTTAATTTACCAGATTAGAAAAAGCGTAACTTTCCTGCGGTTTAATTGAAAGAAATTAGAAAAAGTTAATTTGATCAAAGAAAAAACCCATGTCCTTTGAGCTGAAAATTATATAACCACTATGGTCTCCTAACTTTCGTCTGTCCAAATGAGGAAAACATTTTTCGGTGGACACCGGTTCTCCACAATCTGATTAGCTAATTAGCCAACGGACACCAGAGAGTGTCTGCAAATATGAAACCTAATCCGAGTCCCCAAAGTGACACACTTATTTCACCTCCACACAGAGTCAGTGTCACATTCAAGGACTTTATTACGTCGAAAAAGGACATCCCGGGATGGGAGGAACTAAATTGACGCCAAGTGACACATTTCGCACACAGAGCTACAGCTACCATGTATATTTTTGGGTGATTTTCCACATTCGACCCTGGCAGGTGGCATTCTCAGCCGGCTGTTTGGGTCCTGTTTCAGCATTATGAGCCACATAATTTACAGCTACAGCGATAAAATGAGAGCTGCCAAAGTGCCACAGACAGCCAACACATTCCGGTGCCCCCATAACTATGCAGCATATTGTCCCAGTGAGAATGACGTTGCTCCTTTTTGGCCGCAAAGCACAAGCTTCAGGCCTTGTGGATGTGGCCAAGTTTCTGGGTCTGTGTGAGAGCCTGTGGGTGTGTGTCAAGCACATAAATTTCAGCTAATGTTGCCCGGGAGGAAAGTCTCCTCCTCCTCCGCCTCCAATGTCAGCGACTTCCTCTCCCAACTCGGCGAGCATTCGCTATGCAATGTGTCATGATTTAATTTCAATTTTTATGGCTCATAACGAGATCAGCTGGGCGATAATCGTCTGGGAATCAATTTCTGAAATTAACAAGATCTTAGATCTTATGGGGCATTGTGTTCTAATTTGGAAATAAATTATTTTTATGGATAAAAGAATTAAATCAGCATTTTAAGGTTTCATAATATCAAGTCCTTTAAAAAAAAAACAATAATTGTTCGAACCATTATAACAATTAGGTAAAAGTATTCATATACCATTACTTAGGGGGTTCCATTTGTTGGTTATTTAATACATTTTTAAATAGAATAAAACAAAATGATAGCTTCAATTTTATAGAGCATTTGTGCATTACCTTGAAAATAAATTTTTGGAAAATAAATTTTCAGCTTTAAAATCGTTCCAATTAAAAACATAATTTGTTTAAAAAATGATAGGAATCAATAAAAGTTTTCTTAAGTCATTCTTCTTATTGTTTTTAAAGTCAATTATTCGAAAATATATTTTCAGCGATGAAACCTCAGGTCATTAAATTTTAAATGTTGCCAGTTTAAGTTTTAAAATTTTGGAAAAGCAATAATTGTTCCAAAAATTATAACAATGAAGAGTATTATAATGTACTTTGTATGCGAGATAGGTTCCCATTTACATTTACATTTTTTAAACCCAATAAAAACCATTGTGTTTTTATATACCTGGTGACACACTTTGCGCCCACAACTTTATCCATTTCAAAGCCAATCAATGTCAAACAGATGCAGCATGTGACCGCCTGTCATCAGGCATGTAATTGACTATTCCAGACATGCCCACCGGCAACGTGAAAGTGACAAGACATAGACAACTGACGGGATGTCGTCGGCAGTGGTCATGTGGGGAAAAGGACGACAAGAGGACGACAGGACGAAATGATTTTTAATTAAAATGCAACATGCGGCGTGCGTATGGGCAGGGGGCGTGAACATGCAAATGAGCACAGGTCCTGCAAGTTTATTCTTTTTAATTAATTTTTGCACTCAGCGCGTGTAAATTGCAATTAGGGACGAGCGGCAAGGACGAGTTCGCGGATTGAGTTGCCAGGAGAATAAATACTCGAGAGGGGTTGGTGTCAGCTGTTCCACGGATGTTGATGTTGATGTAGGTTATTATTATGCCGTGCCACGGCACAGTAATTACCGCTAATTGACATTTCCCAGGCATTAAGTTTGTTTTGCTGCTACGCCCGTCGCCCGTCGACGAGATAGAAGCCAGTTAACATGGCCAAGGCCAAGTCATTTATCATCCACTAAAAGGTAAATTCGCCTCTAGTTCCACTCCGCCTCGCTGTGTCAGGATATTTTTCTACATTTCTGTGATTATTTACGGTTCGACTACATAGCTGCCGGCTGCCATACAGTCGTCGACTAATTAAAATGCCGCACAACGACGGACCGAAAAGGATATTCTGTGGTAAAATGTGGCCAGTCCTTGGGACTGGGATGCAGAAAAGCAAGGTCACAAACGTCCCAGCCAGGGACAGCATCATTAATTCAAAGGCAGCTTTTCGGTTAAGCCGCTTTACTTGGAATATTTATGGATATTTAAGAATAAATTAGGGAGAACAGGCCCTAGCGTCAAACTTTTTGTGGAAAGACCTCGTTAATACCACATGAAAGGTGGCATACTGTAATCGATAACCGCAAATTAATTCCGCCTTCAACTCCAGTCGAAAGTTGAAATTCGCTATGCTAATGTAGACAGGACACCTTTTCCTTCCCACACTCACTTGTCAATCAATGGCAATCACTTTTCGCTTTCAACCAGCAGGGAAACCAATATAAAATTTATGCTGAAATTCGCCCGAAAGGTACGAAAAAGTTTATTTTCTGGCTTACACCGTGAAGGTGACACCATTCTCGACACGGAGACAAGTTTATTTTTTCCACAACTCTGCCAAGTTCTGGCGCTGAGATGTGGAATATAGAGATATGATTTTTCAGAAAAAAATAAATATGTAGAAAATATAGGCAAAAGTTTCCGAAAAACCAAAAATCAAATGAAGACCTTCAAGCTTATCTCTGTATTTCTTGTTTATTGGGGGCGTCATCCGATTTTCCCGGCTTTGTTTAGCCGAATTCACTTTCACTAGCCTCTGGCATTATTTTGTTCCATTTTTGGTGTGCTAAATGCAAGGCATTAGTGGCTCGTTACAATTGCATGTTGCAGTTGCATCGTCGCAGGGGCAAATAATCAATCAAATTACCAGCGGAATTTCGGCACGGAAAAGCGGAAAAGGCAGCCTGGCAGAAAAAATAAAGAAAAGAACAAGAAAAAACAATTTTCAAGTTCATGGCAGACTCATGGACTTTTGGCATTGGTTTTCCGCCGCCGACTGTGTGGCATGTCATAATGCAGTTATAATATGCCGACTTGTAAGCATACACATGTACACTGTCCCGATTCGCCGATTGAAATTATGACATTTTGATGATTTTCTTATTGGTTTGTTATAGACTCGTCTGTTTGCCAAACGAAAATACCTCCCACAGCCGCTCGTCATCTATTTTGGATTTTCGGCTGTAAATATTGATTTTACAGGCCAGCCTTTTCTTTAAAGCCTAAAGTCGGTTTAAGGCCTGCCATTTTGGCATTCATTCTCACAGGCGGCGCCAGTTGCAATGTGAAATGAAAGTTTTCAAATTAAAAGCCCCGTGACCTTTGCGGTCTGGGTTGGAAAATTTCCCTCCCCATTCTAGCCGCCTGAGCCTGAGTGTTTCCCAACGATTTGACAGTCATCCATGCCATTATGTGGCTTTAGCTGTGGGGGAGGAGGCGACGAGAAAACGTCCTTGGTACTCTGTTAGCTCAATCAGCTTAGCGCGCTTTTAAACACTCTTAGCGGTTTTTGGAGGGAGTGTGTGTGTCGGCCTGTCCGTATGCTGACATAAATTTAAATTGGATTACGCCATGTACAAGCTGTAAAACATGGCTCAAAGCCTCAAGACACGATTAAAATGTTCAAAGTCACTCGCACTAAAATGTGGAGCTTTAGAAGAATGTCAAATTAAGTCATAAAAGGGGAAACTTTTTGAAATAATTTTGTATACTTAAAAGATATAATTTTATTAGGGTAAAATCGTTTAATACTAATAATTAATACCTCGATGGGTTCCATAAAATAGTATTCTCTTCGAATTCCAAATTTAAACTGTGTTCCTTGACCCAATGATTTTGAGAAAAGGGACCTCAAAAATGTAAAAATTCTGTTTTAGTACATTTTGAACCCATCTGGAAGGGGAACGGATTCTTGTCTTGTTATGCAGTCAAAAGATTTTATAAGTGCAATGATAATGTATTATTTAAACCCCATACTACAAATAATTTTAGGATTTTTATTAACGGAATTATAACCGAAAGAAGACATATCATTACTTTTATGCTATGAATACTTTCAAAAACGTATGAAATCATTAAACTGTGTAGAAATTCATATTCCTTTGCTTTAATGGCTTCAACCTTTAGGGATTCATCTGCTCCCACACAAAAATCCAGAGTCCTTTCATGCCGGGAGCAGTTATTACTTTTGGCCATCCACCACTCACTTTTATATAGGTCAAACATGTCAAAGCGGCACTCATGAGCAGGCGATAAAGTTATTGATAGCGATGTGTGTATATAACAGCTTATATGTGGGGAAAACGGAAATGAAAGTGAGTTCAATAAATTGAGATCTGTGTGGTGATGAACGGCAGGACATTTCTTGGACAGATGAAGCAGGAAGACAAATATCTTACCCTCTGACGTTGCCACTGAGAGTCATCAATCATCGATTGCCAAAACACTGGCAACAACAATTGACCAAACTTTTGATCACCGACTGTAATCTTGGGTTTTTATTTTTTTGTATCCTTTGTGGTTGCATTGACATTGAGGAAATGAAACTTATTTTGTTATCAGTTAATTAATCGACATAAACTGCGAGTGCAGTAAACATGGCACAGAAATCGCAAAGTAAACAAAAACAGCGAAAGGGTTGACAAAGTCAGGGGACAGTTTTAATATCCCAAGGAGGGTTACTATTTACACAGTGGTTATTGTTAAATGGATTGAACAAACGGAAAACAATTATTCTTAATAATTGGAATATAAACGTTGATATTTAAGGCATTTACCTAGTTTCAAAGTCCTGAATTCCTAATAAACTTGTTATATTGTTTAAAATTATGAACATTTTATTAAAGATTCGAGATCATCATTTTTACAAGTTCTTACCAAACTCCAGAATATAACTAGGTTTTAATTACCTACTATAAAAATGGTGAACCGAGTCTGTAGTCTGTGTATGATATATTTAAGTTCTTCAAACTTCAAATTTAAGACCTGTTTCTTTTTTTTATTAGTTTAAAATGAAGAATTTTTCTTGCCCCACTGTTTGTCATCGTTTGGAAGCTCTTTTTGGCTTGATTTGCCACCATTTCGGTATCGTTCTGTTGTCGTCTGCCGACTGACTGCTCATGACTGGCATTGCCAATATTGTTGTTGCTGACGTAGAACGTTATCGTTGTATGCCCAAATTCGTGCCCGACATGCAATGGGAATTAATTCAGTGCATGTTGCCGGCATTATAGTATATGTACGTAGCACATCGAAGGGCTTAAAGCGGCCGGCATTTGGCTAGTGACTCCTTGTTGTCTTCTCCATTTGCGAGAGTGTCTCTTGTTTTGTCAACGATTCCGATTCCGATGGGGGTTTGTCGCTGACTCATGTTCCAGTCAAGTCGCTTTTGCAATGAAGGGTTGCACTACTAATACATAAATTCGTCCCTTGTCCTTACAGCTTGAACCTGTACGAATTGATAAAGAAGAACAACTACAATGGATTCAGCATGAGTCTCATTCGACGCTTCTGCAACTCGATTGTGAAGTGCCTGCGTTTGCTCTACAAGGAAAACATTATTCACTGTGATCTCAAGCCGGTAAGTGCAATGGATTTAACTATAAATATTTACCCCTCAACTAATATACTTTTTAAATTCCATATATTAGGAGAACATCTTGCTCAAACAGCGTGGTAGCAGCTCCATTAAAGTCATCGACTTTGGCAGCTCATGCTACGTGGATCGCAAAATCTATACCTACATCCAATCGAGGTTCTACCGCTCCCCGGAGGTGATTCTCGGCCTGCAATACGGCACCGCCATCGATATGTGGAGCTTGGGTGAGTGTGCGCCCACTTTTAATTAAAAAAGCATCCTCCTGTCCAGTTGTGTTCCCAAGTGGGCTGGAAAACATGTGCAGGTTGCAATGAAATTGTAAATGCTTGCCCTGCATTTGGCAGGCAAATTTATGGCCCACACACGGGTTGGTCCTATAAATATCCTCGGCAATGGTGGGAAGGATTAAATATTTAACATTTGTGGGTTATATTGCACGTGTTTCTAGGACATAGGGTGTACTGAGGGAAATGAATATAATTTTAAATTATTTATTAAAAATAAGGTATTGAACATAGTGTAGTGATTTAACGAAACTTAAGTTCCAATTTTTTTTTTTTAACAATTAGAAGAAAATACTTAGATGTTCATCTTGAAATATTCTTTCTCTCAGTAAATATAAGTATTCCACTTTGCCCGTTCAATTGACCTAGCCCAAAAGCGAACAGCTCAGCCAAGTGTAAGAACACGCACTAGGCCAATTAGTAGCAACAGGCAAAAGGCGAAGGCGGAAAAGGAAAGGAAAAGGACCTCCTCCATCCGACCGAACAATGAGATATCGATGAAGGTGCCGGAGGTGCGGGTCACGGGGCGCACACTCAACAAGTGCCGCTGCCCCACTTGAAGTTTATGTATACAATAATTTTGCCCAGCCCCGGACCTTTAGCCACTCCCGGCCGTCCTCATCGTGCACATCCTTTTAGCGCCCATTTCCGACCACAACCACGTCCGGTCAGCAGCAAAAGCTGAAGCAGAAGCAGAAGCAGAGCTTCGTCGACAACAAAGGACTCATTAAATGTGCGCACGGACGTGAGGTCCTGCGGTGGCAGGTTGTTATTTCTGGGCCCTAATAAAAGCCAGCTCAGTTTATTTTTATCCGCCGTCTTGGGCTTCTTCGTGAGTTACACTGTGCACTGAGCATATAGTGTAAGTGTAGGCAATGGAAATGGGTTACGTGTTGAATGATGTGAGCTCTTAGCAAACTCAGCTCCCCCACACATAGAATGGCCCATCTGCAATAGATACGTGTGGGCTTGATTGCTTTCAGCTTCATTAGGTAAATGAGGTCGCAGGGAGAGAAAGAGTCCCAGGTGCAGGCTGGACAGCAAAGTAGGTAGTATATAGTTTCAGATGAACTGCATATCAGATTAATGGGGTTGGGCCAAGAAGATCAGCTTTAAAGTGTTGAGTGTGAGTAAATTATTTCTTTATTTGTTGCAAAAACTTTACCAGAAACCAGAATCTTTATCTTCAATTTTTCATAGAATAATTGATAGAAAACCCTTTATTGGTTTGTTTTTCTAAAAAATAATCTTGGTCATCTTTGAACTTGATTTAAGTAACTGAAAGTGAAAAGTCTGTATAGCCTATTCAACAATCCATCCCTTTCCAATGCCATTTATGCCCAGTTACTGAAATAAGAATCAACTGCCAATTGAGATGAATAGCCACAATTCAGAGGAAAACTATTGAGTCACAAAATGTCAGTGTCAAAGGCCTTGATTCGGCCATCTTGCAGTGACATCTCTCCTTGACTGACCAACCAACCAACCGAGCAACCAGTACTCTCGAGTCTCAAAGTCCATTAGAAAGTGCAGTAGGAAATAAATAATCTGGGGACACGTGTTCGCCAAGTCACAAAGTCAAGGTCAATGCGCCTGTCTGACCGCCCGAAATGACTGCAGCAATTCCTGCTGCCCCCCATCAAGCACCGAAAATCAATACTAATTATATGTCAACCTCTCTGTCCTCTCCGATTCTTTATAGGCTGCATTCTGGCCGAGCTGTACACGGGCTTCCCACTCTTCCCCGGCGAGAACGAGGTGGAGCAGCTGGCCTGCATCATGGAGGTGCTGGGCCTGCCGCCCAAGGTGCTCATCTCGGTGGCCAGGAGGCGTCGCCTGTTCTTCGATTCCCGCGATGCCCCGCGCTGCATAACCAACACCAAGGGACGCAAGCGGACGCCGGGCAGCAAGTCGCTGGCACAGATCTTGCACTGCCAGGACCGCTACTTCATCGACTTCCTGCAGCGCTGTCTGGAGTGGGATCCCGCGGAGCGGATGACGCCAGACGAGGCGGCCCACCACGAGTTTCTGCAGCCCTCCACCTCCAGTCGCCATCGCAGCTGCCGCATGTCGAGCAGCTCGTCCAGCTCCGGACTGAACAGTGTTTCCCAGAAGTCTTCCTGCTACAGCTTTTCGGAGATCTCGCCGGGCACCAACGGTGGTCCCGTGGTGGCCTCCATAACCAGCACCACGGCGGTGCACAATGCTGCGATTGCCACCACCAACAAGTCGCGGGTACAGCCGCCGGTTCAGAGTCACGGCCATGCCCAGTCCAATGGACACCTGCCCGATATCAAGTTGAGTGCCAGCGACAAGTACAACAGCATGCAGAAGGTGGCGGTGCGCTCGAAGATCACGTCGAGCGTCTCGGATCTGGAGTCCGTGCAGCAGTACTCGCTGCACCGCATCTACGGAGGAGTCGGTAGTGGCAGCACCCATCACGTTTCTTCGGCGGCCACCAGGAAGCATATAGGAGGCACCGGCAATGGAATTGTGGGCGCCATGACCTCTAAATATGGCAGCTCGACGCTGGCGCACAACCATCACAATGTAACGCACCACAATGCGTCTACGGCCACGATTGCCACTACCACACATCACCATCACCACCACGGAGCGGGTGGGCAGCAGCAGCAGCAGTCGTCGTCGGGAGGAGCCGCCAACATGGCCATGTCGCACTCACAGTCCACCGGCGATGTCTCCGACAGGGCCATCTTTGGGCGGGCTTGACTCCGGGCAAGGCCGACCAAGCTGGAGCTGAAGAAGTGCAAGCTGGTCAACATGATGGACTTCTGGAGCTAGAAGTGGCGTCCACAGCACTGCGCTGACGTTAAGGAGCGGGAGGAGGAGTAGGAGTAGTTGGCGAAGGAATAGCCCTCCTCGCACCTAGCTGTAGTTATTGTTATGTGTATGCTATATAGGAATTATAGACGTGTGTGAATTGTATTTGAATGCGAGCGCATTGCTGTTGTACACCCACTTGCTCCTGGAAATCCATGCCCTGCCCACTCGAAATAGTTGCATCCAGCTAAGAGGGAGTCCTTTCTTGCAGCACTTTGCAGTATTCTCAGTTTCCCTGAACCCTATTTTATTTCGCTACTGCCATAGCTAAAGGTATTCACAATTGTATTCACCCCCTATCACAAACCTATCCCGAAAAGTATTCTCTTCCCTCCAACTACCAGGGTGTTGCAAGTCATCCTTTCACACTGTATTCAACATGAACAAACACTTCAAAGATAAAACCCTATACTAAACAAAACAAAAAGAAAAGAAAACAGAAGCCAGCTCAAAGGAACAAGATAACATAGATATAGTCTATTAGATATGGCATATACTAAACATAGTTGTAGACAACATTTGTAACGATTCACCCAACGCATCCCACTCACCCGAACTCAAAGATACATACTTATTTATAGGGTTACGACTCAAATCTGTAACAATTTCATACAGCTTCCATGTCTTTTGCAACAGTATCAAGGCTGTTATTAGTTACATATGCGAAAACGAAATGTATCTATATCTTAACTGTAATTGTATTCGTAGTTTAAGATCTTGGAGGTTCGATGGCCAACATCAGCGACATCACAATGAAGCAAATCAACTCTTTAGTCTACCAATGCAAGATAAGTTTGAATTCCGCTTGGAAGTAAATGAACTATCACCCATCAACCCTATCCACACGGAATACATGTCATAATTTAGTGAAAAAACACATATATTTAATGAACTATAAATCTATTGAAACTAGACGGATAGAGAAACAAAATATGGCCAATATCACAACCGAATAATAAACCAACCCAATATACAATAACTGTAGTGCGCCACATCTATGTAAACCGTATTAGTGGAGGCAAAAACAAAACCAATAAATACTGTTTTATTCAAATTAAAGTTTGTGTATTGAAAATGTAACAAGACGGCTGACAGTTTAGTAGGAACTTGAGCTGGGTAAGAAGGCTTACCAAATCCAGACTGTAATTTGAACGAAGTTTGTAACCTGTAATCCTGTAAGTTAGATAACACTGTACACAAATTGCAATTTTTGCTCATGACTTTTGGATATATATCACATAGGACTACAATACCTAAGCCTATATATACACAGCTGCGATAATTTGGAGCTTCTTTCGTATTATTTGTAAATGTTTTCTCTGCCACTCGTCGTAATTATCTCTGATACTTTCTTTATGTGTTTTATTATAAATTTTGACAAAAAAAAAAACAAAAACAAATCCAATTGCAAAACTTGTTTTACAAAGTGTGTTCGAATTTAACGTTTAGTATTAATTGAAAACAATGATAAACTTATAATTATAAAAATATACGTACAGATATATCAATTTTAAATTAATGACGCATATTAATTGTATAGATCAAGAAAAACAACATGTAATCAATTACAATTACAAGAATTACAACAAAAAAATGAATAAATGAAAAACTATGTACTCAAAAAAGCGTGTTCGTTATTTCCTAGGGGTTCTCGGATTTTCGATGCAAAATACGGATTTTTTATTACTTTTTTTAACTTGCTAAGAATATTCCTTTATAATTGTCCACATCACTTTCGGGAAGATTAAAAAATATATATCCTTTGTCAATTTTTTCTTTTACAACAGAAATCAACTAAGCATTGTACCATTGCTGTACTTAACTGTTAAAATGTTTTTTCAAAGTCTTGAGTCACGCTTAAAATAATAATTACTGCCTACTTACAGGCTTGTTGTACAATGTAAAATGAAAAATGCTATGTAAGTAAATGTCGAAATGATTTTTATTTGTTGGTGTTAAAAAACATATATTGTAATATTATGCTTTAGACATTTACTGAGAAACCAGAATTAAATTTCTTCTTTTAAATAATATAATTTCTGCCTAAAGCCTAGTACTCACTTCAATCAAAAAGGTAGCGAAACGAAAATTTATATACAAAACTGACCAGGCGTAAAATTTAGTTATAAAAATGTTGTATAGAGATTTTCATTTCGTATGCATTTCGATTGAAATGAGTACTAGGCCTTATAATAAAATTTCTTCAAAATCTCATTTTGTTTTTTTTTTATACGTTATTTATAAATGACTAGTCTTAATCCAAATTATATATTAGCCCAAACGGAAGCGGTTACTGGTTACCAAAAGATATTGACTTTATGTACGATCTAATTTTGTCAGCCCGGCTTCTTCGCCTTTCCTAATTTTGGTGTTGGACCTAATGATTCCACGTGACACCATTTGAGTTCGCCGCGAGGGCTCCGCAACAATTTAGTTTTTGTTATTAATCGAATCTTTGGTCGCTCGCATGCATTATGCAATTTCCGACAGCATCTGAAATGAAAAGAAAACAAAGTTGGCAATTTTTGCGTGTTGTTTAATATTTGTATATTTTGTAGATTGATTGTGATGGTGCTTAAGTAGGGCCCTTACTAATAACTGTATCTGCTTAGGCCATTAGTGGATGGTGTCAATAGTTGCTTAATAAATAGTCGACGATTATCCTAAATGACTCGGAGATTTGAGCATCGAATGGGAGTTGAGCATCCGACTGAACTGATCTGAATATCCCAACCTGTTCCAAAACTTGACAGCTTCAAATGCCCAACGCTTTGTTTTCACTTTTGATTCCCAAGTGCCTGCGTGGGGGTTAGCGTTAACGAGTCGTCAGATTTCGGGGAAAGTAGAATTCTAAGTACACGCAGTGGATCAGCCGCGAACATACATATGACTTAATCCCAAAGACCGACCCATTCTTGAATGAAAAGTAAAAGTTGCCAGCTCACGATCGCAGTTCACACCGACCACAATTCGAATCCGAATTCCCTATGAGGGTCTGGGATCGGGTGATAAGCCCAGGCTGCAGCGGCAGCCGTAAGCGTCATTGAGTCAAAGGTTTATTGACGTACGATGGTGGCTTCTTCAGCGCCTGCTGATCACCGCTATGATCATGATCATGATCGTCGGGTTGCCCACTTGTTGTTGCCAGGGGGAGGCCATTTGCAGGTCGGGTTCGGTTTTTCGGTTTCGGGTCCATGGCATCTGTCTCGAAGGCCTTCTGCCTTTTTCTTGGCCTTTTTGTTTCCTCTCCTCACACATTTCTTTGCTTCTTTCTTTTGATCATTCGTCGCAAGGTGAAAGTCTTTCCCCTCGAGCGTTTTGTTGTTGGGTATTTGTAAAGCATTTAGTCTTTTTTCGGTGTTTCAGTTTTTGTTGTCCGTCTGTCTGGCAATGGCTTTTGTTTTTTGTCAGTCTTGGCCAGATATATCAACTGCCTTTTGCTTAGCCATTCATCAAGATCTTTAACCAGATATTAATAGGGCGAATTATTTATGTTTTAGTGCTGCTTAGAACAGTTCTGTAAGTCTTTTCAATGGAAGTATTGCTCAATTATATTTGGATTTATTAAAAATATATTTTCTGCATATAAAAAGGAGCGGCTTCCCACGAACAATATGTTTTTTCGACATAAAACTAAATTGCAAAAACCATAAATGTCTTTATCAGAGGTCAGCTTAGTGGTTTAGGGTACAATAAAGGCAAGGCTGTAGTAATTAAACACACCCTTGGTTAATTGTTTAAATAACGAATAATACATAAAACTGAATTCATAAGAAATTATTCAATTAAATACTATGCATCACAACTTGTTTGTCGCATTATTTTCTATAGCTTGTAAGTGATCGAAGACAAGATCCCAAGTGCCACTGGATATTTTATTACATTATGCTGGGTTTGCCCTGTCTCTGACCCTGGTAGTCAAAATTTAATGGGGAACCATTAGCAAACAAGCGAAATTGGCAATTATAGCTCACAGTTTTCGCCGTGTGTGGGAAGTAATTACAGAAACACGAGCACGCCGCGGGATATACAGAGAGAAAGACAGAAATAGCGTAAAAAATAAGTAGATAGAAATTAAAGTCGGGTAATTAGAAATTGATTTGACAAGGGGTTAACTTCCTGCTAATATTTTCTACGGATTGGGCAAACAATTCAATCAAACGAACGAACGAGCAACAGGTGAAAATATTTTCCACCGATTTCGGGGATTGCGCAGAGGCTCTTTTCTCACAGCCCGATGATCGGTCAACAAAGAAAGTCATCAAATAAAATTTAAGCACGCACTACAAAAGACCCGAGGAGCGATGATTTGGACAACCGAGGGGCCCCGATCTTTAGTATCATCATGGGTCATTATCTTGGTCTGTGAATGGAACAAAGAAGCCAAAACCTGATAAGCTCCCCGGCGCTTGCCACTTATGCAATCGCCACTTAAAGGTACCTGTGGTCGAGTCTGGCTTAGAATTGCATTTGGGCCCCAGATAATTGGCCTTGGGATTGCACTTTGTTTTCCTGGGCGTCCGGAAAGTGAAAAGTTATTTATGAAAACCGGCGATGAAATGACTTTTTTGGGAGCTGATTGATGGATTAGTTGATTAGTCGCCACCGAATTGCTGGCGACCTGGAAATAATTGAGTGGAAAGCTGGAAATGCAATAATTTGTAGATGCTTCTCAGATATCATTTTTCTTATGGATTAAGTGTTGCACAAAAGGAAACGAACTTATCAACTAAACTGGCGCTATAAGTTAGGAGAGATAATATTTTAGAGAATTAATTTAAGTCACTAGACAGTCGGAAAAATATATATGAAGGTTTCATTATTTGTCTTTCCTACATAACTCCTTTTTATAAAAAGTCATAATAAATAATTTTAAATTTTAAGATTTAAGAGCTTTTTTTTAGGATATTTAGGATAAACCTAGCCTTCCTTTCTTTTACTATTCCGTTGGGCTGTCTTTTAAATTAATCTATCTTTCGCTACAAAACTTTAAGTTTTCCAATGACAAATGTATTCTACTAATCCGATGATCCCCAGCTCACACGGTGTCTTTCTATTGAGATATCAAATCAAGCGTAATATGTAGATTCACTGCCAAGTGGCTGTGATGTAAGGTGTAAGGTGCTGTTCAGTGGATCGGCTTATGAGATCTCAGCGGGAATCGCCAGACTCATTACTCAACCGATCTACCAGCTCAGCATTAATCATGCCCGAAACATAAACATATGAATCAGTCTATAGACGCGTTGTTTGTCCATAAAAATATAGTAATAAATCGCCGGCTACTGTGGTTACAACGCCAGAGATGAGATGCGCACGTCTTTGGCTTAAACGGTGCAATGCAATAAAATTATTTTGGCTAAAGCTTAAATTCTCGGACGCCCCCGATCCGGGTTCTTATCGCCACTTCCGAGTAAGCTACGTGGTTGTGGCCACAATCGTTTTGGCCAGGTAGAAATGGCTATCAGAGCCAGAGATTTAAGTTTCGGCTATGCCGTTTCTGGATTCGATAAGCCAGTGATTCACGCTAAATTGATAAGCAAGATGCAAGCCATTTCCTCAAGTTGCTAACACTTTCTCTTTCGACCAAAAGACCACGCTCTTTGCTTTCTCTTCGGCCAGATTTGCTGCCTCTTCGACTTGGCGAGCAACATGTTGCCGTTGCTCGTCAGCAACAAGGTCTTCGTTGCCACTGCGACGGCTTTTTGGCATCTTCGTCGCGAGCTTGGCTTAAATTGTTACCAAACGTTTAATGATCTTCAGTTAAGCTTCAAACTTTTACCAGGCAAGTCGTGTCTGCGGCGGCTACCACTGGCAGTCACTTGAAAAGTCCCCCGAACGCGGCTCAAACGTTAACGGAATTTTAAGACCGAGAGCGAAGAAAACAGAAAACTGCATCATTTGCATAAAGCAAATAGAAAACGTAACGAAAATAACTTGGGCCCAAGTTGATTTGGATTTTGTGTTGTTATTTCGCGTCGCATAACTGACATTTTTCGCGCTTCGCCCTTTTTAACTTGGATATTTTCAGCGGTATCGTGTTTGTTTCGAAAAGAAAATAGTGCATTGATATCTGATTAATCCGAAAAAAAACAATAACAGTTAACTGAGGAATTATAATCCCTTTGGAATTCCCAAGTGAGTCATGCGAGTCTCGTTGGCACTGTGGGGCACTTTGTGCCTGTGGGTGGTCACTGCGAATGCACAAGGATTTATACCACCACCCAATGTGGGGCTTCACAATGCGGTAAGTAAAAAAAGAAATAACAAATAGATTAACCCAAAAACTATTTCATTGTGTCGACACTAGGTTGTAGCAATTCAATTTCGCTCAATCTTGTAAACCTCATCGATGGTGTTCCACATTCCATTAGACAAAGGCCATGCCTCATAATTGTCAGTCCAAATATGTGCCAAATAATCATAAAAATGGAGAAAAAAAATGTTTATCACTTAATTTGCATTTCCATTGAGCGATATGCAAATATTCATTGTTAAATCCGGGCTTTGTGGACTCTTCGTTTGTCCCGACCAAATTGACACAGTTTTTAGATCTTTTCGAGTCTCGGCCAAAGAAAGTTGCCATGCGTTGAGTAGTACTCGCATAAATATGTCAAACGTCGAAACAAAATTTTTGGGGCGCCTATCTCAGAAATTCCCCAGACTTGCATAAGACTTTCTAACCACAAGATAACCCTAACCCCCAACTGATCGCAGTAGGAGTTCCCAAGCCTATTTAAAAATTCAATTATTTAAATATTTGTTTTCGGAATTTCAATATTAATTGTTGAAACATTTAGGACCGCAACTGAAAACGAAAACGATTCCCAACGCCTCAATGAACTTTCCCTTTTCACAAAAATATTTTTATCTTTCGCGGGGCGGGGGCATTCGATTAAATGAAGATGCAAAGGAGGAGTAAAAGCCGTAAAGTCATGGGACAACGTTTAAACCTGTTCGCTTGGAGTGGTCAGGGAACCAAAAATATCGAAAAGAAAACCAAACTTGATTTATTTTAAAAACCAACAGAAAAAAACTGTCTAGTCATTTTGGTTTCTGAGAACCTTTTTGGAGGTTCGTGGCAAGTTTAAGGTCTCTTAGTTAATCGATTAACCTAACCAGATCCGGTGATTTACCTATGTTGATGTAATCTGATCATGTTTGCCATCCGCTGTTACAGTTTTCACTTTCACGGCTAAAGCTAAGGCCCAAAAAGTTTTGGCCAAAAGCCACAACAATTTATGATGTGAAATCAACAGCTCTGTTGTCTCCTCTTTATTTTTTTTCGGTTTTTCGTTGTTAAGCTTTATTTTTGGATGAACTAATGCCTATAATTGAGGTTTGGATTACGTAAAAAAGATTTATTTTGATGTTGTTTGTGCTGCGGGCGATGTTTTGATATGGGATTATGGTTGAATGGGGCAGACAGACAGACAGATTAAGAGGGCCTGAGATCAAACTGTTTGGGCAGTGTGAGTGCAGTCAATTAGCTAATATATTTCCCATTTCGATACCAACATTATTTACAGTATTTTCACCACTCGCTTCGCTTTGTCCTTAACCTTTTCGTGCCTCGGTTCAGGTTGACTTGCCAATTTCCTTTTCGGCAACTTGCACAATCTTTTCCATAAAAACGTGTTCGAACCAGATTTTTGCCAACATCATCTCTCACTATTGACATAAGCTGTGGCAATGGCCTGCGATTGCATCTTAACCATTTATTTTTTGTTATTTGGCCAAAGAAAAAAGTATCATCATCTTCCTTTTGTCTGGCGGCAGTGAACAGGAATTGGTCGACGTTCAAGTTGCAGTGGCTGAGGCCTGAGAGACTTTTGTTGTTTTTCGGGATTTGTCGGCTTATTGGTGGATGTGCAATTTCTTTTTTATTTTGTTGTTTTGCTATTGCTTAATTTGAACTTTTATTATTTTGTATATACTGCCATTGCCTCACGTAGCGCCTGCAGTTGTGTCTTTGTGTCGTGTAAACTTGGCAGCCGGGCAGTCAACTGTTCAGAGTACCATCTGTTGTTGCCCATCGTCCATGTCCAGCCGCAAGTTCCACAGTTCACGACGCAGGCGCAGCAGCTTCGCAGTTCCCAACAGAAATCCACATCGCATCCCGGCAGAAACAGCGATTTGCTGTCTTCGAACATGTTTTTCTGGGCCTGCCAAATTGTTGCCTTGTTTCGTTTTTTTTTTGCATATTTGTTTGCTTTTATTTAACATATTTATGTTTATTTTACTCGCCGTGCTTTCACTTTTTCTGGGCTACAAAACAATTCGCAGCACACAAGCTAAAAAAGAACTGCACTTAGAAGAGAATGTAGTTAAACGATCGATAGCACTATCGATACTATCGATGGTTTTAATATTTAGGAAACATCGATGGTTTTACTTTAATTGCGGTACACTTGACATCGATTTATTTTTCTATAAGTGTTATGATTTAAGCATAAATTTTCAAAGACATGTTTCCAGTTTTCCTTTGTTTTTCGATTGTATCGATAATATCGATGTTTTCACAACCCTAGAATGTAGTGTTCATAATTTATTATGTTTTATTGAATCCTAAATTTTCAGTTATCCCTCCCTAACACTTTTAATCACCTAACAACGTAACAAACAATTAACGAAGCTTTTAACGTATCCATAAATTTGGCTTGTTAGGAAATCGATGCTAAATTGCCGCTCATCACAAAAATTCACTCTCTCTGTTTCGAAGGCAACCAATAATATAAAGCTTCCCATGGCATAACCCGCTTATCATTTTCGATTAAATGTTGCCCCGAGCCAGTAATAAATACTACAGCCTTTTCACATTGACTTACGTCGGGGCAATAATTTTATATTTGTGACGGGGGGCCCTACAACCTGTTCGTTTTCGGTGCGGCTTTTGTTTTCGCAGCGCCAGCAACAACATCCACCAGCAGAAGAAAAAAAAAATAAAGCAAAAATCATAATAAGAAGCCGCATTTCATTGTAATTTCTTTCGTTTTTGCGAGCTGGGCTCGTTCTGTCCGTTTTCAACGCATGGAAAGTGGGTCAATCGAGAGATCTTTATAAATATTTTTGTTCGGTTGTTCGGTTGCATATTTATCGGAATGATATTTCGGCATTCGAGCGGAGCGGAGGTGACAAACTCTTAATGGATTAAGCTTGAAAAATGAAAGTTGTTTTTGTGAAAGAACAGGAAAGTGTCAACGAGTCAGACAGTCAGAAAGAGACAGGGAAGAGATGATGAAGGCACTTGCCGCTGCTTATAGAGCTAATCAGGCTCAGGGCCTCAATCATCGCACCTCCAATCGCCTTTGATTATAGCCCTCGATTTTTCCCACTTCAGGAAAGTAACGATCTGCCATTAGCCTGGCGCCACTTTAAATCGAATCGCATCAAAAATAATCCCATTGAGATCGCCTTTTCAGCTGCTAACCACAAACAAATAAAATAATTGAACGCTAATCACAACGGGACAGTGAGTGCCCGATTCGGTCTGCCTTATTTCTTTATTTCGGTGTGTTTTTCTGGTCTGATTTAATTTGATTGGCTTTGCACCCAACTTCGAAGCTTCGAAGTGATTGAGAATTAAATCAATTTCGTTTTTGAATGAGAGGAAAATTGCCTGAAAAGTGAATGAAACCGAAGTGTCATGCCTGATTGGGCAGAGGAGGGCGAAAGGGCTGTTGGTGAAATAATGTTGAAAATTTAATTTCATCGGTGATATAAGCATTATGAAATTTTCTGAATTACGATTTCCCACTTTGCATTGAGTAGAGAAAAAAAAACAGAAATAATTGATTTACCATTAGGAATTAAATTCAGACATTTCTGCATGTGATGCTTAAGAATTCGCGTCGTAAATGCTTAATTGATTTTAGTTTATATCATTGTTTTTGCAGATCTAAATAACTTGGTCTTTCCAATTCTCTGACCCACTTTGTAAACTAGAACGTAAGTTAGTTGGGTAAAAGTTAAAGGCAAAATTTCTTCTGAGAATTGCGGATCTCCCGCAGTCACTTATGGGGGTTCATGGCATCTTCCGCTTTCCATAGTTTCTCATTGCCCCAGCGAACTTCTCAATTATTAAGCCATTAACAAAGTCAGTAAACCGCAGGCTTGGTTCCGCATAATTTCATGGAAACGATCGTAAGAAATTAGCCCAGTGAAAAATAAAAATGGTATTACTTATAAACAATAATTTCACATGCCAACCGGTGGAATCGTTAAAAAGAAAGTAAAAGGGTTCGGCGACATAACTCATCGCTGGATATTGACAGGCTGGCCGGATGGATGGCTTCTCTTCTTTTGCAGCTCATTAAAAGTCACTTGGATGGGCCAACCAAAAAAACTAAAAATAAATAAACCGAGATGCAGAAAACAAAATGAGATTTGTCATAGCTTTTTGTTGCCTAATTGCAACAAACGACAAATAGGAATTGAACGCCTGACGAATGCCGCAATTAGTCGTGGTATGTGCAGTAAACAGTAAATAGTAAATATATCAAGGTAATTTTCACCCACCAACCAACCAACATTGCCGTACCAACAGTACCAAGTGCAGCAAGTGTCAACTTCCGCGTTACTCATACGCCACGTGAAACGGGTTTTAGTCAGCTGCATCTTCTTTCTCGCCATAACTCAACGCAAATATGGCCAAAAGTCAAACGATCCTCGGCGAGGAACCAACCGCACGTAATGCAATAGCAATGGCTAAAAGAAATAGCCAAGCCCAACGGCGGTTCAAACTGGGCAACCCGTTATGGCCCGATGTTGCTGCACTTTCGTTTTCTTATTGTTGCTTTGTATCTTGTGTCTGGGGCGAAATGTTTATTGCGCGAAAATGAAGAAGCGTTTGTTGCAGTTGCAGTGGCTTTTGTTGTTGCTGCCTCGCAGTTCAGTTCCCAAAACAAGATTTTCAACCGACTGATGATGCTGCCGCTGCTGCTGCTGCTGCAATGGCATCTGCAACTGTTGGACGGGTCGGATCGGGTTGGTCTGCCCCGAGATGTTGCAAGCCAGGCCGACGAAGAGTTGCATAATTTGTGTGTGTTTTCCTTTTTGCCTGGCGAGGTGGGAGTCACAGTTTTTGAGCCGCCTGCCTTTGCCACAAAGCACCGAAAACTTGTCCATCGATTTGCACTTTATTTTTCTGTTTTTAAGCACTGCAAATGCGCAGCGAAATTATTTAATGACATTTCTGCGGTTTGGGCATGGTGTAATGGAAAAGTGCCGATAACAATTTTACTTTCGTCTGGTATTTATGCATAAAATAAATCGGGTTGGGCTCTCAAAGGTTAGAGGTTGTGGGAAAAATATAATCGAAAAGGGGTGAATAATTTCCTTGAAATGAGACAAGAAATTTAAATGTAAAGCCTTTCTCAAGGGAAGAAAAATGAAAACTTAAAAGAAAATATAAAAAAATAATTTTAATAAATCCTGCGATTCATATCACGAAATTTTCCCGCAATTTTTTCAATTCAAGAAATATCTAAAAATAATTTTAATTTTTTAACATTGTATGCTAAGCTTAATTTGATAAATAAATAAATCCAAAGACTGGCTTTAAATAAATAAATAATAATAAATAGACAAGTTTCCATTTTGTAAGAAAATGTATTAAAATTGTTGTGCCATTTCAATGAAGAAACTGCCCTGTGAGCAAAACTTTTTGAGAATCGCATAGAGAGGCGCAACCCGAAGTGTTTCTCTGTGGTTTTCTTAAAACAAATCTTAAATTTGAGTGATCATGGTAAATATTACATCCAAGCCAGTCATATTCCCTCCCAGCTGATGCAACTCCTTGGGCACTTTTCACCCACCTTGAAGGTTTCCCTGGGCAGGAAGTCAAAGCCCCCGCAGAGGGAGATACTCTGGTTAGTACCTGTCAGGTCCGAACACGCCCCCAACTTGCAGCAACCCACTTCGCACTTCAGTTGGCTGCTTCATGCCACATTATCGCCACCGACAGACCAGACCGAATACCCCAGTACAGTACTCTATGCAGTATGAAGTCTACAACGCAAAGGCCCAACTGCAACTCCCGCAGCCTCTGTCAGCCACTTTCAATTCATTGGCGGCTCGGAGTGAAGAAAACTAAACAAGAGTTGCAGTAAGTGCAGCAGTAAAAGAAAAACACTTTTCGCAAGCTTCGGTGATTTTGGGCACCACCGCAGAAGTTCCATAGCATAGCTGGCATTTCAGTTGCATTTTCCATTCGCTTCTTCTTCTTCGTCTTTTCTTCGCGGCACCCAAAGTGCTTCGTTTTGTTGCAAATAATAAATTTTAATTTGCTCGGCGGTTTTCGGAACTTTTTCTTCTCATTTCGCTGCGGCTTTGCCTGCGCATTTGAGTGCATCAGTTGGGCATGCAAGGCGAAAAGCATTGAGCTTTCGATTTCTTTCAGGCTAAAAAGAGTATAAAAGAAATACCTAAATTGGGTCTGGCTGGGTGTGTATTGATAGGTCTAGAAATTTTTGGAAATCTCGGGAGATCTGCAAAATGAACTATGTACCTGTGGGGTTAGTAACCGCTAAACAATGGTCAGTCGACCTCCTAACAGATGGGCCACTGAGTTTGTCGCGTTCCGGCCCATCCGGGTAATTGCTAAAAACTGTCACGAACTACAGCCACACAGTTTACTAACTCCGGCTACCAACTATTCCAAGTCGGTGGCAATTTGAAACATTTGCCATAGACCCTAGACCATAGACCCCTCGAGACCTCTCCCCCCGGGAGAGCGCAATTTGCATGGGGTCTCCGTTTCTCGGAATGACTGAGCTTGCGTGACCAAAAAAAAGCGGGCACGAGACCCAGCAATGTGAGCATTTGGCGACTCGAGACCAACGAGTTAGCTGCGATACAATCGGAAAATGACTTAATTGGTTCCTCCGCTCGGTAAATGTAATTAAAATTATAAGAACTTCACTTTCGAATCCAAAGCACTCGCCTGCTAACCCATAAATTATGAATTCCAACTGAAAATCAAAAGTTTTTACATTTCATTCCATTTCCTCAGCTAAAACAATGGCGGCCCATTTGACAAATGATATGTTGGTGGGGAAGTCTGGTTGGTTGGTGGCTCCAAAGGCAATCGCATGTCTGAATCTGGGAATCTGAAGCAATGCTAATGTGTAATTAAAGCTTTAGACAAGCGTTAAGTTGGATAGCTAGAAAGATCTGGGTGGTAGGTGGGTCTAATTAGATAGAGTTGAGTGACGGAGGATTACCAAAGCTGCAATATTTATATCAAATTCATTCAGAGATCTGTCAAGACCCATCACGACCTTATAGCCTCACACTTTTCCCACAATTTGCCAACCTGAATTGTTAACCAAGGTCGCCAGTCGCATAAATAAACATTTTGCCCAGCGACCATCTAACCAAACATTGGCCTGACCCATATAAATCGAAAGACCCAAAGAAACGCGACAAAACCTTAAGACTTTGCATCAATTGAAATCGAGGCGCTCAATTCAAGTGACAGCCCATGGAAATGAGTAGACAAACAATCTGAGCTCGAACTCAATGGCTCTGAAGTCACTAAAGTAAATACAAGTGCGAAATAAAAGAGTTTAAGCCTTTTGTATGTATTGCCATATTGGCGCCATTGAATTGCCCAGTGACAGCTAACCAAAAAAAAAAAGGAGAAAAATTGCACAAAAATTACAAGAGCTTCGGAAGATGATGAGTTCAACAAAGGCTCCCAACTTTGACGGCTGATGAGCGTGGAAAGGTTTTTGGGCGTCAATGAAATTTCACGGCAAAGTTGAGTAACAAAATCTGACGAATGCAAATCTCTGGTACGCGCCTTTCTTTGAAAGCGAAATTTTAATAATACGAGTATTTCCCGGCGGTTCTCTTGATTGTTCGCTACTGTCCATCAACAAAGCGAAGTGAATAAATCTCTTGCCTTCGACAAACTCCTACCTTAAAAATATCTTGGCCATGGCAAAGATACAAAGATATATGGCACGCAATTCGCTTAGCTGCGTGCGCCAAATTTATTGAATTGGAAAGTAAAAATTGCAGCGCATTTAAATATATTTCCAACAATAACATAATTTTTAGGGGTTTGTGCTTTACGTCCGACTGGCACGCAATTTGCCTTTTTTTATAATTATGAGGATCTTTCAGGCAATTGTGTTGCATATAATAATTGTGTTATGATATTATTCGGCTGATATTGTGGTTTTTGAAATTGAAAGTGTGTTGAGGTTGTAAATTGAGTTGTTTGTTTGAAAAGATGTTGCGTTTGATAGTGATAAATTACCGCCTGCATTGAGATGAAAAAATTGTAAATTGGACTTATTTTATTTTATTTTTGTCTAGTCTGAAAAAGAGTTCTCACTTTCTATTCAAAGACTGACCTTCCAAGATTTCTCATCCAGTCATCTCTGCCTTCAGGAGCGACACCCGAAAATCATAAGACTCCACCGGTGCGCTCAATAAAAATTCAGCTCGCTGCAATTAGCCATATGAACATGTTAATTACCCAAAAACAGATGGCCCATAAACCCAAATTTTCTCAAGCCCCAAACCGAGAGCAAAACAAAAAAGAAGTGGGTTTATTTAAATTACATTTGCTTAGTTCAGTTTAGTATCTTGCAGATACCCCGCAGTTGCTGCCCCTGGCCATACTAATGATATAATAAATCTTAGTTGCTCGTAAAAAGTGTCGGAGTGTGTAAAATTAAGCACATATGAGCATAGCTTCCCTGCACAACTTTGGTGGAGTGTCGTCTTCGGATGCATTCGGTGGATTTTCGAGCTACCTGTGTGGGCTGCGTGGGCGTTGAGATACAGATACAAGATACAGATACAACGCCAACAGGAAGCGAATTTATGCAACTTTTGCCATTGGCATTTTGCCTAAATTACAAACTCATTTGCCTGCTTCCTTAATTCAATTAAATTAAATTTGTACGCCACTCAAGTTTTGAAGCGCCAAGATACCTGCAATTGCATTAGCTCACAATTTTGTCTCGCTGCAAGCGATTATGCAATCCTTGAAGAGCTTTGTGGATGCAAAGTTTCAAATTAACTGGAATAAACAGTTGTTGGAGTATCAAAAGACGGCAGACGATTGCGAAATTAAATATGAGAGTGATTTAACAAGTTGATTGGCCCTTGGGAAGGCAAAGCAGATGGTTAACAAGGAGGTCAAATTTCCTTTTTGTCGATTTAAGTAATTAATTGATCAGGATTTTCTGAAATATTAGGCTCATTGGAACTTATAACTTAAAGGACTTTGAATTACGTTAAAGAATACAAAATTCTTAATTAATTTTTGTATATATTTTTATACCCGTTACTCGTAGAGTAAAAGGGTATATTGTATTCGTGCAAAAGTATGTAACAGCTAGAAGGAAGCATTTCCGACCCTATAAAGTATATATATTCTTGATCAGGGTCACTAGCCGAGTCGATATAGCCATGTCCGTCTGTCCGTCTGTCCGTCTGTCCGTCTGTCTGTCTGTCTGTATGAACGCTGAGATCTCGGAAACTATAAAAGCTAGAGGATTGGTATTTGGCATGAAGATTCTTTGAGTTCCTACGCAGCGCAAGTTTGTTTCCAGAAGGTGCCACGCCCCCTCTAACGCCCACAATACTTAATATACGATTTTAAAAATTTAAATATTTCGGAAAAGTAAAAATGCAGTTTTGTTGTGCTTATCAATACCTATCGAAATGTAGAAGAAATTTTTTTAATCGGACCATTCGTTAAAAAGTTATAGCTGATCAAAGTTTAACTCTATCTCCCTCGCACTCCCTTTAGCCGAGTGACGGGTATTAGATAGTCGGGACACCAACCCGACTATAGCGTTCTCTCTTGTTGATAATTGAATACACTCCAATTATTTCAAAGTCTCCAAAAATAATGTTGGATTTCATAATTAAAGAGTAAGAAATATATTTTCAGTATATTTTCAATTAAATATTCTGATTTAATTATGTATATATTTATACCCGTTACTCGTAGAGTAAAAGGGTATATTGTATTCGTGCAAAAGTATGTAACAGGTAGAAGGAAGCGTTTCCGACCCTATAAAGTATATATATTCTTGATCAGGATCACTAGCCGAGTCGATCTAGCCATGTCTGTCTGTCCGTCTGTCCGTCTGTCCGTCTGTCCGTCTGTCTGTCTGTCTGTCTGTATGAACGCTGAGATCTCGGAAACTATAAAAGCTAGGAGATTGACATTTTGCATGCAGATTCTAGGAGCTCCTACGCAGCGCAAGTTTGTTTCAAAATGGTGCCACGCCCCCTCTAACGCCCACAATAGCTTATAAACGATTTTAAAAATTTAAATATTTCGGAAAAGTAAAAATGCAGTTTTGTTGTGTTTATCAATACCTATCGAAATGTAGAAGATTTTTTTTAAATCGGACCATTCGTTTAAAACTTATGCCTGATTAAAGTTTTTATCTCCCTCGCACTCCCTTTAGCTGAGTTACAACCTTTAGTCGGGACACCAAACCGACTACAGAGTTCACACTCCCTTTAGCCGAGTGACGGGTATTAGATAGTCGGGACACCAACCCGACTATAGCGTTCTCTCTTGTTTTTTTTTTGCTAATTCTATAATGTTAGGAATATTTAGCTTCACTTTATAATCTGAATAATTTAAACATCAAAATAATTAACTACCCAGATAATTGCACCGATCACATAGGTCGTAATCGCGGTCAATTTTGGGGTCTCTTTGATAAATTGCCTTATTTGTAAACCGTTTTTCGAGCACTTTTCCCCAGCTTTGTGAGAGTAAAGTATTTGCAGCGATAATATCTGCGGATAGGAGTAACCGAGCTGACCAAGTTTCTTTTTGCCTTTTCTTGCGGTGCCCTAAAGATTAAATAATATTTGTTTTTGTTTCATTTCGGTGGCTTTAACCGCTGGCGGCTCTTGCCTGGAATCTTTTCATTGTTGCCGTACTGTTTTTGTTATTTGGGCAGTGGCTTCTTTCGCTTTCATGTGCCTGCCTGCCCCCTTTTTCTTGGCAGTTGTAGGTGTTGGCCAAAGAGCCGCTTGAGGCAATTTCTTATTTACCTCAGTTAATTACACAATTTTATGTAAATTTCACTTTTTGCTGTTGCTATTGTTGCTGGGCATTCTATTGTGCGGCCGCAAATTAATTACTTATTTGCTTAGCCAGCTAGCTATTTTGTTGGCAATTAAAATGCCTTTAGGAAATCCAAAGAAATATTTTGTTCGCCTATTTTTTGTTTTTGGGGCCATCTCTGCAAATTGCAGTCATTTCTCGATAGCCCGGAAAAGTGAAAGGGAATTGCCAAATCTATGGATTGACCAATTCTCAACCAAAAAAAAAAAAAACCAAACGAAACGAAGCCGCCACACAAAACTAAGCCATCAACGGCCATCAAAAGCTTATTATGCACATTTGCCGCCATGTGGAAACTGTCAACGGGGGGAATGCAGGAGTTAACCAGTTCTGGTTAGTGCCACAAGATCGAAGTTGGTGAGGCACTCAGTTCTGGACTTTATTGAACAGCGAGGCTGATGTGGAAATGATGTGATCACGATTTTTCAGATTTAACTCAGATCAAAATGGACTGCTATGATAAGCTAGACAAACAATTTAATGAGCCGCAAAATGTGGATGACAGCCCAATAATAAATCAATTTTAAAGCAATTATTTGGGCCATTTTCTGCTGAAATGATTTAAAGGTTAGTCAAAAGAGAACAAGAGGCTTAAGATTTAATAATAACTACTTGATCAAAATTTATCAACTTTAAAAACCAATTATTGACATTAAAATAAAGTTAAATTTATTTTAATTGCTCCACTTATTAAATCTTTCCCATGTAAACAACATTTTTATTCTCCCATGGCACAAGAATCTTTGATAATCCCAAAAACATAGAGCCTCATTAGCCGTTAGATTGATGCCCAAACTGACTTCTGACATGTGCAGCTCTTTTTATGGCCAGAACACAAATTGCACAACATGTCTTCGATCGCCTCCGAAAAAAGATCCTCAGATCTTAAAAGCAGGCACTCAGTTCTGACCGAAACAACCTTGAAACTCCGTGAATCGAAAAAACCAAAAAGTGGTAGCCAAAAACTCCAAAAGCAAACAACCAAGAGTGGTAAGAAGAACAAACAGAGATTCAGTGCAAAACTGGAAGGCAAATGCATTTGGTTTTTCTTTGGTTGACTGCGGGGCAAACAGGAAATCCGAAAGGCAATCGGGAAAAACGAGGCCAACTTAGATGCCATTGGCCATTGACATGACCGAAAAACCAAATAAAAAACTGGAAAACTTGTAAGTTGTGCGACTCTCGAAGCATCTTGCAGATAGACAGATACCTCTGGCTGTTGCGCAACTGGGGATTTGAAGAATTTACGGCCTCTGATTTTGGGTGACTATTAATTAGCGCACCATTTCTTGGGGCTCGAAGGTCTTGCGGCTCTCAATCTATTAAATTCTAATTAACATAAACGGCTTAAATGCTTACTAAATATCAAGCAAATCACTTTCACTGCGAAACGGAACGAAACCGAATCTGAAAACGAAAAGAAATTTCCGAAATTTCGCTTTCATTTTGTATCTCAACTGGCTGAACCGTAGTAATACCCATCTCAACCCGCTCTGCGATGAGAAATCAATTATGAATTATTAACAAATTAGCCGGCAGCCGGAGTCATGTAACTGACAGATACATCACGGATCACAACGCCCCGGCGAGCATGTGAGAAATGTTACTTTAAACTGGTTTCGATCCGGTGGAATGTAGTGACTTCTACCTGTTGCCGGCTATCTCATGGCATATCAACTCCGATTAGCATAATGCTCATTCAATTTGACAGCCCTCGAATGGAGAAGTTTATGTAACGAAATGGAGTTGGTTGTGGGAGCGGAATCGGTATCTCATCCCCATTTGTTTTCTTTAATGGAACTTTCGTTGTTTCTCTAAGGAAATATTTTGGTTGTTAACACAAATTAATGTTATTTTTTGGGTTCGAACTTCGAATTTGATTAGGAGAAATTTCTGGGTGTTTTGATATGAAAGCCATTTTCTTTTCCAATAACCGTTTTATAAGTGTAGTTTTTCTTTACAGATCCATAAGGGAATATTTCATTATCATTTTTTTTCAAAATAAAATATTGCTGATGTAATTTTATTATTATTATTTGTTGGTTTGGATCCTTACGAGTTTATAATATTTTTACAAATGAAATAATATTTGTGGCGATGAAAGTATCTAGAAATATTTAAAATTAATTTTATATTAATAATTATATGTCTTTCAAAAATCCCAAAAATGCACAAACCACATAATAAAGTTTGCCATTGTGATTAATGTTTCTTGCCAATGTTCAGTCACTTTCCTGATTTGTGACACCAACGCTCCAAATGTCTCTCGTTTGACACATTCAATCCAGTGGCAAACAGTTGGGTATCAACCACGTGGGTTGCGGTGGCATTCGGTGACAGCTACAACCACCTGCCTTCAATGGGTTAATGTCGGTGCGCATGCGCATGCGCAGCGTATTAACAGTTGGCCATCGATGGCTGGCGTTTAAAAACGAAAGCGTTTTGCATGCCAGCGCCGTGAAAATGTTGAATGAATACGCTAAACCACGAAATTGACATGTTGAACACAAGCCATATAGATAGATAGAAATTGAAAGAAAAATACGTACGGCCCTCTGAGGACCGGGGTTCAGTGGCTTTTGGGACGGGGATGCTGATTGCCTTGGCACTTGATTGATGACTGATTGACGTTTTCACCAGCCAGGCAATTTGTAGGGAAAAGTCGTCTTCAAAAAGAAAATTGTGGTTGGAGAAAAACTGAAATTTACGATGACAAGGCATTGGATTTTTTTCTGGCTTAGGGAAAATATATTCATAGCTACCCATAGAATGGCTGAGTTTTGCAATTGAGCAAGCTTTTATTCCATTATAGCCAAGCACCTTAACTCATTCATTCACCTGCTCGAACCTCCGAACCTCCTGAACTTTTCTCCAATTTAATCATTGACCCCCGCCTCCGATTAGGTTGCATAATCCAGAGCCGGCCCACTGTTCACTTTTGACGGCATCATCAGACAACAACATCGCGTCATGATGAGGTGCGGCATTAGCGGCAACAACATAATTACCATGCGAAAAGAAAGAGCCAGGGTTCGAGTAGCCTGATAACGCCTCAATCTGGCATCGACAGAGTCTGGCAAAAGGAAAAAAAGAAGATTTATGGCATAGGCAATTAAATTATACATACAGCAGTTTAGCCATAAGCTAAAAAACAAAAAAAACCCTGAAAGCAAACAGCTTCAGCTTCTCCTTTGAAAATTGTGTTGCGTTGGATAACTGTTGTTAAACAATTGCTTGATGCCTGACCATTTGCTTGGCCCCTCAATTGGCAATAAGTATACGCGATGTATGACGGGTAGGGCGGTGGTCTTAACTGCAAGATTGTATAAGCAGGTCGGTCGGTTTGTTGGTGAGTGAGAAGCACTAATGACAACTGCAGATGGGAAATACAATACAATGTACAAGTGGGTTACCGAGTGAATAGAGCAGACTTCAATTGGGAGGAAGCCTGAGATGAGAGGCTGCCATTATCTGAATTTAAATTTATGCTGAACTCGGATTTGAAATCTTTCTGCTTGATGGGTATTAAGTTTCTTGGGCAATCATTTTTTACGACAGCGAGATTACAATCATTTAAATGAGAAAAGACCTGCTGCACTTTCATCTTCCGTAATACGTGGTCGAAACAAGTTTGCCATTTTATTTATGGACTTCAACTTGACCGACTGCCCGCCAATAAGGACCCCCAGCCAAACTAGTCTAGTTTTAGCCTGCAAAATTGGAGCGGAGTTTGCTATTACAGCCGCCTGTGAAACTGGAAAACTGGTTCATGCCTATTTTAGGAGCGTTCACTCGGGGTTTGACTTATCTTTCAACTGTCGAGGGATCTGGTTTTTTCTGCTCTGGCCGGGATGATGCAATGAAACGCCATGGAAAGTTGTAACTCACCTGTTGTTGCCTACCTCATTGCAGCCGCCCTTTCACAACTCGCAGCGCCGTCAGCTGAATCTGCAGCAGTACAATCAGCAAAACTTTGTCCAGGCGGGCGTGGAGCTGCCCATTCCGCACCGAGGTCCCCCTCCCCATCTGCATCACCAACAGCAGCCGCCGCAGCAGCAACATCGCTTCGGGCAGTTTCCACAGCAGCAACATCAGCAGCAGCAGCAACAGCAGCCCCACAGCAATCAACAGTTCCAACGTTCGACCCAAAACCAACTGCAAACCGCTCCTCAGTTCCCCCAGCAACCCTCTGCCGCCGCTGGCTTAGATCTGCATCATCAGAACTTCTTGGACTTGCGCAACTTTGCCGGCTCCCAGCAGCAACATCAGCAGCAGCAGCAACACCAGCAGCAGCAACATCCCCAGCAACAGCGCCACAAGCAATTTGGTAAGAGAAACTCAAGATCTTTCTTGATCTTCAACCTGTAACCCACGGAATTATCTCCCTTAGACTCCCGCCTGCAGTCCACGGCTTTCCCGCCGCAACCCTCTCAGGAAACCTACCAGCAGCAACAGCAATTGCAGCAGCAGCAGCAACAGCAGTTTGCCTTCCAGCAACCGCAGCAATTTGGACCCCAAGTTCTGCCGCAAACCACACAAAAGCTGCCCAGCCAGGCGCCAGTGCCCACTTTCCAGACGATTCCCCAGCAGCAGCAGCAGCAGGGCCAGTTTAACTACCAACCGCAGCAGACCAGCCAGCAGCAATATCAGCTGACTCCTCAGTTGGGACTGCCAGTGCCTCAGATCTTCAGCAATGTCCAGGCCACACCATTCCCAGAGCCAACCAGAGGAACCTTCCAGCAGCAGCAGCAACCTCAGTTCCAGCAACAACACCAATTTGTGAATGCCCCATCGCCCATTCAAGCTCAGTCGCAACCCGCCGACCAGGAGTACAAACAGAAGCTGATCCAGAAGCACGAGCAATTCGTGGCCAAGCAGTACGAGAAGTCGCAGCACAAGGTGCGTCAGCAGCACGAGGAGTTCCTGCTCAAGCAGCACCAGATCAAGCAGCACATCCTGCCGACGATTGTGACCCAGCATAATGGCAATGGAAACTACCAGAATTCACCCTACATTGCGGCCCCGGCACGTGGACGTCCAGTGGCCCATCCCACGGAGTACAATCAGTTCAATAGTGCACTGCAGCAGTACTACAAAGAGCACCCGACGACGACAACAACCACCACGACAACCACGACCACCACTGAGGCAACAACCACGCCCAAGAAGAATATCTATGCCCAGGTGAAGTCGGAACTGGGAAAGTATCCCAGTCAAAAGGGCAAGAAGCCGGTGAAGACCATAGCCCGGGATGATCTGCTCAAGCAGCTGAAGGCCGCCCTCTGGGAGGCACCACAACAACCACTGACCGGCAACAAGACCTACGATGAGATGGATCTGGTGCTGCCCAATGGCCAGCGGGTGCAGGTGATCCGCACCACGGATCCCAACTTGGTGCAGGGACAGAAGGCCTACTCGCAGGAGCAGCTGCAGACTCTGTTGGCCCAACAGGCCTTGGGTGGAGGAGATGCCAAGCTCAGTTTGAGCGATGTGGCGCCCAGCAAGAGCAAGGATCTGGAGCTGCCCGGCGGCGGAAAGGTGCAGATTCTGCGATCACCCGATCCCCAGGAGTCCGATACCCTGCCCTCGGGATCCCTGCCCGGCGGAGTGGACCTGTCCAGCCTGGCCGCCCTCTATGGCGGTGGTGCTGGGGACATTCAGGGCATCAGCAGTGGAGCCAACAGCATTGCCAGTTCAGCGGTCATAACCTCCGATTCGGATGACCCACCTTCGCTGGAGGAGCTGGCCAAGCGGGGACTCATTCCCGATGGCTACGAGATCGAGGGTCTGAGCTCAAAGTCCCAGGCACCGGCGGCCACCCCACCACCCACTCTGCCGCCCAAGAAAAAGGCCACCTATGTGTATCTGGAGGAGCAGGCCGATGGCAGCTTCAAGATCCAGGGAGTCAAGGCCAACGGGGAGAAGGAAACCAAGCAGACGGGTTCCGAGGTGGAGAGCATTCTGGAGCGCATCAGGAGCGGCGAGATCAAGCTGCCGCCCTCCGTTTCCCGGCTGACCTTGCCCAACGATGAGCTGGTGGAGATCAAGAGCGGCAAAATCATTCAGACCACCCGGGCCCCAACCACCACTTCCACGAGCACAACCACCACCACCACTACGACTACTACTACTCCAACACCTTTCGTTTCCCGCGGAACACCCAGCAACCACCGACAGTATCACCCATCGAGGACGTCGACAACCAGCACCACAACCACGGCACCCACAACGGCCCGACACAATTTGTTTTTCGAGAGCAGCACCACCCACGCAAATGCGGCCAGTCTGATCCGCACCACCCCGACTCCCATTTACGGCGGATCCACGGTGACGGTTTCTCCATATCTCGAGGGAGTCTCCACCCACCTGCCAGTGGTCACTGAGCGTCTCTCCGATGTGGCCAACAATGCGGAGCTGCTTCCACCTGTACCCCAATATGCCGATGCCCTTGTCCAGGAGACGGAGAACACCGAGAAGGCGGCCCAGGCCAGTCCTTCCACGGGTTCCGTACTCTCCAATCCCAGCGAGGATTTGCTGCAGATCCTCAAGTCCAACGGCCTCTTCGCCATGGCCAAGTACCTCAGACAGTCGGGCCTGGACAGCATTCTCAACGAAACCGGACCCTACACCATCTTCGTGCCCACGGACAAGGCTTTCAAGAATCTCCTAGTGCAGTTGGGCGGACCCGAGAGGGCCGAGGAGAAATTCCAGTCCAACCCCAGGTTGCTGAGTGGGGTAAGTAAATATAATTTATAAAATATGCCAGTAAAAATATATAAACCATAAAAAATCGATTGTAATGTAAATTTCTTAGAAGCCATTAAGTTTTTCAAGTGAATTATGGAATTATCACTCTCAGGAGATTTAGAATTTTTGATAGAAAATAATATTATTTTTTTGTGCAGTTGCTGCTCCACCATGTGATCCCAGGAGCCTTTGAAATCGCCACCCTGCAGGACGAGATGACTGGCGTGTCCCTGGCCGGAACCCAGCTGCGAGTTAATCAGTACAACATGCACGACCAAGAGTGGAACGATGTGACTGTAAGATGAGCTTTGGTCACATTCTTCAGTATAATAATTTAAATAACGTGTAAACTTTTCAGCTCACCACCATCAACGGAGCCATGGTTGTGCTGAACAAGAAGGACATCAAGATACCGCAGGGAGTGGCCCACGCCGTCGATCGCGTGATGTTCCCACTGCCCGTTGGAGATATTCTGCAGACTCTGCAGTCCGATCGCGAGGGTCGCTTTAGCAATTTCCTCAAGATTCTGTACACCTCTGGACTGTCCGAGAAGCTGCAGAGCAAGGGTAAGAATAGATATAGTCTCTCAGTAAAAGAAAAGATTGTAATAAATGATGGCTTTTCGTAGGTGTTAAGACCTACACGGTTTTCGCTCCCGTGGACAAGAGCTTCAGCGAACTGGACTCCGACACTCTGGAGAAGCTCTACAACGACAAGGATGCCGCTGAGCAGTTTGCCATGAAGCACATTGTTCCTGGCGCCCTCTTCTCCGCCGGCATGCGTTTCTACCAGGTCAAGGACTCACTGTCCACCGGCAAGACCGTCATCCTGCAGAAGACATCCGCCGGCAAGATCAAGGTGAACGATGCCCAGATGGTCACATCGAACATTCCGGCCACCAATGGAGTGATTCACGCCCTGGATGGAGTCCTGGCGTGAAGAGATTAGAGCTGCTGCTGCTTCAAGCAGTTTTTTGTTTAAACCTTAAGACTTAGTTTAAGCGAGGAGGAGTTTCATCGACCACATTAAAAATTGTTAGTGAAATCTTGCCAAAGTCCGCGATTGGACTTGTGAAATTACAATTCTTTATAGAACTGGTGCAAAACCATCGAGTATAAGACACATATGCAACGATTTGGTGCTTCCATAAACTTTTCTGTATTTGTTCTTTTTCGCCTTCATAAAACAGTCATTATAAATAGTTCAATTTAAGAAAGGAGCAGAGAATGTGTAAGAAACCAAGAGAGGTGGAATCTGATTGGGATCTAAGCTAAGTTCACATATAATTTATTTTTGGCATTAAATCGAATGCAAATTAATTTACAAAATTCTGTATATTAAATAAAATATAGTTAGGAATAATTTGGAATTTGTTTCATTTATTTTAACGGGACCATATAGGTGAATAAAATATCTTATTCCCAAAGCATTGAATTTACCAGACGGCGTTATCTCAATACCATTTTGGCTGCACTTAGTTAACTATTTGTATGCATTTGACAAGGGTGGACTGCACTGGACTGTTATCTAAAAAGCAACAAAGAAAACTGAAGAGCACGTTTTGTATAAATAGCTGCAACAAATTTCAAGGTTTCAGTGAATAAACTGAGCTCAAGATGGTAAGAACGGCTCAGCTAAGCTATAAAATTAATAAAAATTCTAACTTTTTTAGATCATTCGCCTCATACCGATTCTTTTCCTGTGGACTGCACTCACAATAACCCATACTTCAACTCAAACTACAGCAGGTGTAGCTACTACTGCAACTGAACCATTTTACTGTATATTTTTCCCTGAACTGCCAATATGTCATACAACGACCCCCGCAGTTACTTCTACAACCACGGAAGACTTAACGACAACCACCCCTGCTCCTACAACCACTGAAGAAATAACAAGAACAACTGTGGCTCCTACAACCACCGAAGAAATAAAAACAACAACTGTGGCTCCTACAACCACTGAAGAAATAACTACAACAACGCTGGCTCCTACAACCAGTGAAGAAATAACAACAACAACAGTGGCTCCTACAACCACCGAAGAAATAACAACAACAACAGTGGCTCCTACAACCACCGAAGAAATAACCACAACAACAGTGGCTCCTACAACCACTGAAGAAATAACAACAACAACAGTGGCTCCTACAACCACCGAAAAAATAACAACAACAACTGTGACTCTTACAACCACTGAAGAAATAACAACAACAACAGTGGCTCCTACAACCACCGAAGAAATAACTACAACAACGCTGGCTCCTACCACCACTGAAAAAATAACAACAACAACTGTGGCTCCTACAACCACTGAAGAAATAACTACAACAACGCTGGCTCCTACAACCACTGAAGAAATAACAACAACAACAGTGGCTCCTACAACCACCGAAGAAATAACTACAACAACAGTGGCTCCTACAACCACTGAAGAAATAACAACAACAACAGTGGCTCCTACAACCACTGAAGAAATAACTACAACAACAGTGGCTCCTACAACCACCGAAGAAATAACTACAACAACAGTGGCTCCTACAACCACCGAAGAAATAACTACAACAACGCTGGCTCCTACCACCACTGAAGAAATAACAACAACCACAGTCGCTCCAACAACCACTGAAGACTTAACGACAACAACCTTGGCTCCTACAACCACAAAAGAAATAACAACAACAACAGTGGCTCCTACAACCACTGATGAAGGATCAACCACTATCTTAGCATCAACAAGCACCGAGAAAATAACGACAACCACCATTGCTCCTACAACCACTGAAGAAATAACAACAACCACTCCAACAAACTCTCAGGTTCACCACCATCATCATCACCACGAAGTTGTTGGGGGACCACGACCACCCTTTCCACTTCCACCTCCGATTCCCTTTCCGCCATTTCCAATCCTTGGACCCTTGCCTGATTCAGACTCTGCTGTGATTGCTATACTGCCAATACCGCTTCCTCCCCCGATTCCAGCATTTCCTCGGCCACCACCTGTACCTCTACCCTTTGGAAATTTTTTCGGAAAATAATTTAACTAACTAATTTAAGTAAATCAATACATTTCATGCACCTAAAAATATAAACTAAGATTCTGCATTATAAATTGTGGATAAGATTATTATTTCATTATTTTAAAAAATAAATATGAACGTGAACTCCTGGCAAGGCCTACTAGTTGACATCCGAAAATATGTTAAGGCCGAAGCCGATTTCAAACTCCCCAAAAGTACAAAGTGTAAAAAAGATTAATACAATGTATTTCGGCGCCAATTTTCGATTGTTGATTGTTTATCGATTTCGATGACATGTTTTATGGGCACCCTCTAGCGGATATTTTTAAAAGCGACCTTTCATCAAAAGATGGCGCCAGTGTGCCATCTAGGTGTGAAATTGTCGTGTTTGCAGTCTGGCAATATTAAAGCAGAAATCGATATCGATTCATCAATCGATAACACTGTGCAGCATTTTTAATGCTTTTTAAATTTACCTTGATGGATGCTATATTTTTGGATTCGTTACGAATTCCCAAGTTAAACTGCGTTTTCCAAAAAGTTCCCCGACGCAAGGATTCTTAGCCAAAGGATCTCAAAGTTCGAAAAATGCTGAAATTGGCCAACTTTCCGGAGCTCTCAGAGGCAAACGGATTCATGGTTTGATTCGATGTTAAAGTTTTTTAAAAGATTCACTCTTTATCTTTCAAACCCCATACTTAGAATAATTTTATGATTTTTATTAAGGGAGAAACAAATTTTAGAAAACATAGTCAAAAATCATAAAAGCGTACAGCTGCGGTCAAAATAGTAGTAGTGTTGCCGCCCTGTGTTTTTAAAAGTTTCTTGTTATCACTTTTCTTATCCAATTAGTCTAATAGTACAATTATAATCAATACAATATTACCAGCAGAAGATAAATTACAACAAGAAACCTTAAAAAACACAGGGCGGCAACACTACTACTATTTTGACCGCAGCTGTATGCTTTTATGTTTTTTGACTATGTTTTCTAGAATTTGTTTCTCCTTAAAAAAAAATCCTAAAATTATTCTAAGTATGGGGTTTAAAAGATAAAGAGTGTATCTTTTAAAAAACTTTAACATCGAATCAAACCATGAATCCGTTTGCCTCTGAGAGCTCCGGAAAGTTGGCCAATTTCAGCATTTTTCGAACTTTGAGATCCTTTTGCTAAGAATCCTTGCGTCGGGGAACTTTTTGGAAAACGCAGTTTAACTTGAGAATTCGTAACGAATCCAAAAATATAGCATCCATCGAGGTAAATTTTTGATGCTGCATAGTGTAATTGGCGCCAAAATACAATGTATTTATCTTATTTAAAGGTTTATACAAATTAAGAAAATGCCTTTTTCAATATACCTCTAAAAATACGTTATAAAAATAAATGAAATAAAATATTACTCGCAATCAACCCCAAAAAATATTCTAGTTGTTTTAATGTACATATAATTCTCATAAATTCTTTATTAATTCGATTTTTAAAATGTCTTGTTTCATTTGTGTTGCCCTCGTTTTAGTTTAATTAGTTTACTCTTCAATGCAAATGCCACACATTACATTATATTTAAGTATTCCGTATAAATATTTCTCCTGCTTACAAGCCGTTTATCAAGTTCGTTTGGAGTATTTATTTAGGTTTATTCAATAATTATTTGTGGTTAAATAATTTTAGCAATTAATTTATATAATTAAATTCTATAATTTGCCTTGCATAGCGGACCTCCATGTCGTTCTGCACACTCATACATACCGATGTTCCATGTGTTTCTATGTGTTTGTGTAAGTGTTTTCTTATTTTTACATGCACATTTATATTTGCAAAAAACATGAATGGCTATTTTGTATTCAAGTATTTTATTCCGTATCTATTTAATAATCGAATGTGAGTAAAAAGCAACAGTTAAACTTAAATGTCTCAGAATAAAAACTTGAAAATTATATACACTTAATATAAAGGAAATGAGATTAAAAACTCAAACTCAATAGTAATGAAGAACAATAAATCCTGGAAACAGTATACAAATGTAATTTCTAAACTTTAAATACACATTTACCAACATCTATGCCTTACTTCATTTCCATAAATTTTTTTTACATTTTCTCGTATTAATTTTTAGCTTATGCATTGTAATAATTTTTCAAAGTATCACCCTGTGTTTTCTCATAGTTTTACGATTTTTTTCTGTTTTTTTTCTCTTTTATCCATTTTCTTAAAATTTACAACAATACTTCAACTTATTTATTATATTTAAAAATTGTTTTTTAACAAATCGCGCACATTAAAATCGGGCCCGGAATCTGCGGCTCTTCAAAGGACGAGAGTCCAAAAATATGCGATAATAAAAAGTTGAAACAAAATCAATGCGAGTGTTTGTGTATGGCTATTGTAGGTTTACTTTTAGTAGACACTGTAGTACGTTGAACTGCTGCTTGGTTTTATTTCTTCACTAGAGCCGCCTTGCTATCTGAATTGTATCTAATGCTGATCGTTTATAGGGAATTAGTTCGAAGAGAAATATACGAGGGAATCCATTGAAACCATCCTAGGAGTGGATATTCATTAATGACTATGGAAACCGAAGTGAAGTGCATATCGAATTTAGCTTAGAACCAAGTCAGCTAACTGTAGCAGCTCTACTATTTTACTGTTGTGATATTTGCAATATTTCTTTTGGTTTTTGTTTATCGTTAAGTTCTATTTTAAATATGCTGTACGTAGTTGGAGGAAAAAACACTTAAAATGTTTTGTTTGAACGAACTTCTTTAACTACATATGGTTCTGCCTTGCATCCTGTGAGCCAGTTTCAATTCGTCTCGGTTTTTCTGTTTCTGTTTTTTTTGCGCTATATGGTTTGACTATTTTTTCGCTTAGTTTGGCTTGTGTTTTGGAGTGTGTGTAATTCATTTTAAATTTAATTTAAAATAGGAACAACCCCGCTCGGTCCTCGGTCCTCGGGCCACGCCTACTGCTGCTGGACGAGCAGCTGCTCCACCTGGTCGGCGGTGCGGAGCAGGAAGGCGGCGCTTTCGCGGTAAGCGGATATCACCTGCCGTGCGGCGGTCACCTCGTTGGCGCTCAGCTTGTGCGGCAGGATGGGCGGCTGTCGAACGGACTGGCCGTCCATCCCCCCGCCACCGGCCACCAGGAGTTGTTGCTGCTGCTGTTGTTGCTGCTGCTGCTGCTGTTGCTGCTGCTGCTGTTGCTGCTGTTGTTGCTGCAGCTGCTGCAACTGCTGGGTGGCCGTGACCAGAGCGTTGTTGTTGTTCGCATTACTCAAGCTGGCCAAATTGGCGGCACTCAGCTGAGAGTTGATGTTGCCGCCCACGGAGCTGTTGCTGTTGTTGTTGTTGACCATGTTGCCACCCAGACCGCTGGACAGGCTGGTCGGCTTCATCGAGAGATCGGTGGGCGTAACTGAAAAGAAGAAGGGGATGATAAGATTTGGATTTTATTTTAATTTATTTTTATTTTTAATTTTTTAGAATATTATTGGTACCTATTTTTAATACTCTAGAAAATACAAATTTTTTTTTTTGATAAGCATAACCATAAGTTTAACACTCTCGAATAAACCTGTTTAATTTTCTAGGATATTAAGTTATTAGATTTTCAAATTAAACTACTTAAATTTCTTTCTAAAATTTAGAAATCTAGCCTTTGAATTGGAAACCTTTGGAGTTGGAAAAAAATTTGTTATTATTTTTAGTGTAGGTATAAAGAAAATTTCTAGATTTAAAGACAAATTTTCTATAAACAAGACATTTTTATGAGTGTGGTAAAAGTGCTTGATAATTTCGGATCTTATCCATCAAAAATTTATTTTAAAATAAATCCTTCGTTTGTTTTAAGACATATTACATTTAAAGTAGGAATAAATCATTAAAAAAGTTCTGAGTTTTAATTTTTAAATTTGTTTAATTTTTGCTTTTAATAGTTAGTAACGATTTCTAGTTGCACGTAAACCATTTTAAGGCAACAATATTTGCTCGATTTCCCTTGAAAAGCTGTACTCACCATTTCCCAGGCCCGCAACTCCGGGAAAGTAGCCGGGATAGCTGGGAGCCCGGCCGGCGGCTACGGCCGCAGCCGCAGCGACAAAAGGCGAGGCCGTCGAGGGAGAGCTGAAGTCCGTGGTGTAGGGACTGCTGGCCGGCAGTCCGGCCCCGTTGGAGGCACCTGCTCCGTTGGCTAGGGTCAAGCCGGTGACGCTGGCTCCCCCGCTCACGCTGGCATTCGAGCTGAGGGCCAGGGGAGAGCTGCGCGCCGAGCTCATCCCACCACCGCCTCCGCCGGCGGCACCACCCCCACCACTGCCGCCCACGGTGCCCACTGCCCCACCGAAGGGCAGGACATCGGCGTGCTCCGAATTGGGCGTGGAGCGGGCGAAGCCGACGGCGCTGACGAACGGAAGGGCGGCTGCCGCCACGCTGGTCAGTCCGCTGGCATCCGCCACTCCGCCCATGCCGCAGGTGGCCGTGGCATTTCCGGCGGTCGTGGTGCTGGTGCCCCCGGCTCCCGAACTGGTGGCCGCCACCACCGCTGCGGCCGCCGCTGCAGCTGCTGCTGCTGCCACGGCGCTTCCAGGAGCGGGAACTGCGTGCGTGATGGGCTCCAGGCCGATGCGCATCCGCTTGGCGTTCATCGATTCGTTCTCGCAGGCGATGGCCAGGATTTGCTCCGCCTGCACGGACGTCAGATGAGCGGGAGTGGGTCGGGTCTGGAAAAGTAGGGCAGTGTTAGATTTGTGCACATTCAGTGGTGAAACAGTGAAACATTTTAAAACATAAAAAAACACTTTATGCAACATGTATCTTATTTACGCTCTTTAAACCGTTTTAAATCTGTTTCATCGCAATTTAGAAAAGGGATTTACAAAAAAAAACAAATTCAATTCAAATATTTGTAATAATATTTAAAACTCAAAATTTATTTCAAGGAATATAAATTCTCTCAAAATACAAATTGTGGAAATTGAATTTAAATTTTTAATATTTTAAAAAATAGTTCCAGGAATAATCCTTCGTTATTTTGAATTTTTAGACTCACAGTATTCTCCCAGCCATCGCGGGTCTTCTTGTTGCGCCGGCAGGACTTCAGATAGGTGCGTATTCGTTTGCGGGATCGGTCGCTGAACTCCGGGAACTGCCGGGCGCACGAGTCGATGATGGCCTGGATCTTCTCCTTCGGCTGCTTCGAGATGGGGATGATGCGATCGAGGTTCTCATCGACAAACAGGCGCACGAACATCTGAAAGAGACAAAGGGGAGTTATAGTAACCTTAAGTAAAGTAATAACCAGATGACTGGCGAATCTTTGGCAACGCTTGGCTTTACATTCGCCGCTCACTCACAGCTCACGCTTTACTCACATTGAAGGCTTTGAGCCGCTCAGGATCGTGTGTGGTGGCCAGCTTCTCGTCCAGCTTGTCGTCGGAGTCGTCCTCGGAGACCTCGTCCTCCTCCTTCTGACCCGACGAGTTGGTCTCGTCCTGCGTCTCCATGGGCGAGTGGGCGTCCTGCCGCGGCACCGGCGACAGCGAGCTGTCCATCTTGCCGCTGGCCGCCGCCGCTGCAGCCGCATTCTGGGCCAGAGCGTTCTGGTACTGGGCCCACAGTCCGCCCACCACACTGAGATCGGGACCCTCGGTCCCATTGCGCACTGCCGTCGAGTTCTGGTAGTTCCAGGCCAGCAGCATCAGCTTCAGCTTGTCGGCGTCCTTCATCAGGCCGGCGTAGGCCTCGGATTCGCTGACCAGGCCACCGCCCAGTCCGCTGACCACCTCGCCCAGGAGTCCGCCGGTGCCGCCCGCTCCTCCGCCCGCACTAGCTCCTCCTACTCCTCCGCCGGCGACGCCTCCCACGCCCACACCCACCACACTGGCGGTGGTGTCGGTGCTCACGACCGGTGTTGCCGGGATGGTTTCCTGAAAGGTAAAGAAAGTAGGAAAATGTTAAAAATAATTTACAAATTTAATAAAAAATTTTACTTTTAGTGATCTTATCTTCAGTGACTTTAGTTTTTTTTTAAATGGGGTAAAGTAAAGGTTCCAATAAATATTTTTAAGTCGGTTCATTGATCTACATAATTGAATGAACTACAATGAACAACTAATTTGGCGCAAGGGAATTTTCACTTCCGTTTTCAAAAATCCATTTTTTCCTTTTCTGATTTTTTAAAGACCGCAAAAAGTTTTGAGAAGAAGGAAAATGATAAAAAAAATTTAAGTTTTAATTATGAAAATAAATATTACAAATTTCTCAAAGGATTGGATCTTATCTTCTGTGACTTTAATTTTTTTTAAATGGGGGGTGAAAGTAAAGTTTCGGAATAAATATTTTTATGGATGTTTATTCTACATACATACATAATTGAATGCAAATTAAACAAATATCTGCTTACTATATTAACCTTACTTCTAATTTCGCGCAAGGGAATTTTCACTTCCGTTTTCGAAAAACCATTTTTCTTTTTTTGATTTCTTTTAAGGAAGCGATGAGCGAAGTTTCTTGGAGACCGCAAAAAGTTTTGGGACTTGGTTCGATATGCCAAATCCCAATGATTAGAAGTAGAACCAGTTGGAAGTTCGTTAGACCAGTGAAAAGAATGCAAAAAAACGAAGCAACGTCAAAGAAAGCGTCCCAAACCCCAGACAGGGGCTTCCAGAGGAAAGTTTTTCCGGCTTTCATCTTCAGGCCAGGTTCACCCTCAATCTGCTCCCTTTTCCCGGCTGTCCATTCTTGGGGTTGCCTTTTTTCACTGTCCGCCTTTTGTGCCCTGGAAATTAGTAGGATGGCTAGTCAGGGGTTGGGTCACTTAGGGGGAAACTGGGTTTAGTCCAGCCCCTTTGCGGCCAACATGGCTCTAATGAAACATTTCGCCCAAGACGTTGGGCGACCGGCACACAAGCATTTTTCCTCGGCACTCCTTTGGTTTTGTGGTCGAAAGGACACTCCTAAGGTGGGGCGATGGTGGTGGCGTCCTGAGATTGGGGATTGGGACTGGGAATGGGAATGGCAGCACAAATGAAGCTGTGTTCCGTGTGGATGGCCATTGAGATTGAGGCATCCTTCTTTTTCCCTTTAAACGTGAATGGACTCCCAGTCTTAATTAACATTAATTTGCTGGATCTCTGGGGTAAATGGGTGGATAGAAGCAGGAAATGAATTGTGGAATTTTTGGAGCGACAAAGGTTGCGAATAGAGCGGCAATCAAAATTCTAAATATTTCCGAATTTTAAGCCATGTTATTTTTTTCGAGTGTACCTACAGGGATACCTGTACCTTCTTTATTTATAAGTTAATTATCATGAGACCCTTTTTTCCCTCTTAGCCTGCAACTGGTCTCGTACCAAATTTTAATTTACGCTTCCACTCCCAAGTTGAGTTTGAACAAATATTCTCTAGTCTTTGGCCAGAAAGTGAAACAAATATTTGATTTCTTACCTAGAGCCTTGCTTGCTTTCATATATATCGTACATATATATCATGTCGTTCGATACACACGACACACGCACACCCACACATCGTGTGCACTTTCTTTTAATTTCTTCAGCACGATTGCGTAGTTGGGTTTCGAATTTGAATTCTCATTAGACTAAGTTGTCAGGCCACAGCTCGAGACCGACTCGAGACTGACAGTTTGCCTCGTTCCCTAAGAAGCGCCCAGGGTTCCAGAGCTTGTCTCAAGCATCCTCGCTCGCACCTCCCCCGAAAACCAATGTCGTAACCACAAAAACTTTGGAGTTGCCCAAACCCGCAAAAAACCCCCATTCCACCCCACCCACACACACACACTCACATGAGCTGGGGGTGTGAGACTGAGACAAAAACTAATGCATATGTTTAGGCATTTTAATTTATATACACACTCACTCACACGAGGGAGAAGTTCTAAGAAAACTCACAAGCCCCCCGCTCCTATGTCCTTTCCCAATCCGAAACCCTAAGCCCCCAGACCACCTCCTTCGCCGTTGATAAAAGCAACTTCCATTTCATTTAAACTACAATTTCCTTGACAGTGCACAGGGATGTTGTTGGGTCCGGATGAGAGGTAGGGAATGGGAATGGGACTAGGACTGGGCGACTACTGGGACTCAGGTCCTGGCAACCCTTTCACGCACTTATGAGTTAAACGCAAATTTTCTTAGCTGCCTTTTAGGCGCTGCTCAGTGGGAAAAGGGAGGGGAAAAAGGGGTGGGGAAAGGCAGCCTCTGTCTGGAGAAATATGTCATCGGCAGTTGGCGGCAAAGGGAAGGAAGGCAGGACGAAGGACGCAGGACGAAGACTGGGTGGTAATTCATTATGCGTGTGCTTAGAGGTCTCCGTCTCCGGCATTGTAGTGGTGTACTCCAGACGCAGTCGAAGTCAAAGTCTGCTTTTAGGCTGGCACATGTTTATCCTCCTCCTCCCACTCCTCCTGTGTCACCTCATCGGTTGTTAGTTTTGGGGGATGCCTCCTTCCCCTCCCCCTACCCCCTTTTGCTTTGCTTTAACTAGTAAGATGCCACAAGCCCGCATATTTCTGATATTTAGAGGAGCTTCCTGCCTTCGCCCGTCTTGTGGCCGCCACCGAAAAAGGGTTACAAATTTGTGTGAGCGACTTCAAAAGCAACTTTCCCCATCTCGCAGGCGAGACTTGAAATGGAAGTAAATGCTAGGATTTATGGGCACTGTGTGTGCGTGTGTGTTTTCCTGCCTGGCAGGTGTTACTCATACGCCTCGTGGGCTGCTGTCAGGCCCAAAACAAATTACTTGCCAAGAAGGAAAGGGACAGCCCCTCATCTCTTGGCCTGCGGCTGCTGGCAAAGTCAAGGTTGCCTGGGATGAGCTCGAGCCAAATCCTTGAGTAGACTCAGGCACTCACAAAGACTCCCGACGGAGTTGTTCCATTTCCGTCTGAGTCTTGGACTTTGAAAAATTCTTGCAAGTGGCCTGACCCCCGAAGTCTTTGTGCAGTCAAAATCTCGTCCCCAATTCCAGTTACGTTTAATTAATGGAAAATTCTTGTGGCTGGCTCTTCACTAGTCGGAGATATGAGAAAAGGGAAACTCAGTTGGCAAAAGAAATTGAAAGATGTTGCCTGAGTTGATTAGAAAGTTTCCTGCGGAGATGTACTATTAGAAAGACCTTTAGGAGATCCCAGAAAATTCAATGGAAACCTGCGGCCATACAACTTCCAGTAGAACATTCCTATTCCAGTGAAGCCTAGGAGTTTTTCCATATGGGTGCATTCCATTTGGGTTAAAAATTCGGCTGCAACCCTCGAATGCATTAAATGCATATACTGCGCCATAGAATATATATAGAGAATATATGTATATATAAGCCCCGAAAAAAACTTGTACAATAAAATAATATCTACGCTGGTCAAAGCAATTACAAAAAGTGAGCGTCACAGGCATGGGAACTGCATTCTACGTGATGGAGCCCAGTGCACCGGCATAAAAAATAAAAATAAATTGGGAATATAGAAAAAATCAGTGGACGGCGGATGGTGTGGGTCGGATGCATCGTTTCGGGACAGTTTCAAATTAGTTACCAGCCACGGTTTTAGCCATCGGCTGGGCGATCAAATGGGCGGAGAGCGTAACAACTCACAACAAATACCCTGTCGCATATATGAAATATTGAAAGCGATATACATAAGTGATATGTGTGCGTTTACATAGGATGTATGCAACTCTGGTATTTGTATAGGGTGGCAAGTTATTTATTTGTTCAGCGCCCAAAAAGGCGACAAAGGGCGTGTTATGAATCAGGTAATAACAGGCTTAGTTTGATAGTCCAAAATGGGGATTATGGGTAAGCTGGACATTGATTTTTAAATGCCGCTGGATGATTAAAAGGTTTTTTTATCAACCTATTTTTTTCCGTAAAATTTAAATCGAAAAAATATAATATTTGGGAGATAGATCTTTACGATCACCCCATATATTTTTGCTCCTAAATCTCTGGCGTGACTCTAATCTAAATATATATACAGAAAGAGTCTATTGTTCTCGAATCATCTGCATATTCGGTGGCTAAAAGTCGTCATGGCAACTGCCAGCACTCATACGCCCTGTGTGCGCTATTATAAAATTTTTGCGTTTCCGTTGAAATTTCTATTTTATTTTTTTGCACACACACGCACCAAAGCAAAGGCCATTGAAAACTGTTGTTGCAATGGTTCTAGCTAAAAAGCGAATGCATCTGCAGGTGAAACGCGGAATTGCGATGAAGAGGGGGTGGGGGTGGCATCATCGCACTTACTTTATGCTTTGCACTTGCCGCGAGAAATGAACAAAGTGAAATAACAATTGGCAACAAAAAAAGCAGCAACAGAGAAAGGTGAAATTGTATGATAATCAAGAATACTCTCTTTAAATAAAATATCGTTAAACAAAAAATACAAAATAAAATGATGGGACCTACAAGATATTTATGGCAACCCTACTCAAAAAGTAGAAAGTTTATCAAAGCATTAATAGAGCATTATGAACTGCAGTGTGTGACCAAGTAAGGAGGGCTTTGCATTTGTGTGCACATTTAGGGTGGGCGAATGGTGCAGCTTTGGTCCACCCCCGAGAGCAGCCTCTGGCTTTCCCGCTCTCCCGCCCTTTGCATTTGAAAGCATTGATGATGGTTTGCTTTTCCATTTTCCGCCCAAACGGTAGGCAGCATTATTTAGCAAATAAAAAACGAGTGAAAAAGTGGAAAAATCGTTCCCATCGTGCACTTGATTTGATTTTTTTCCGCGTTTCCCGTTTCAACTCGTGCTGCTGGCCACAAAACGGGTCAAAGTTACTCACATCAGATCGCTTTTTTTGGGGGTGGACGGGTGTAGAGTGGGCAGAAGGGGGCGGGTAATCGCTACGCTTGTTACATACATTTCGGGGCCACTGTAACTAACGCTACATGCCACTCAATCGCCCAACAACAAAGGCAGGAGCAGGAGCCATGAGCCGTCGCTTTTTATGCTGCACGCGAATATTATTTGCCCAGCGCCATAAAGTATGCAACATTTTGTTGACCAACGCGAAGCTAGCCGCTGAAAGCTGGGGGTCCTTTCGGAATACATTCGAATGGATCGGGCACCGCTCCTTCCTTGTCTGGTCTGATTAGTTTATGATGTGGTTAGGACGAGACAGCCGGTTGACTGGATCGAATAATGGGATTGGGATTGGGATTGGGCCACAAAATATGGCTTTTATATTTTATGTGTTTCAGTGGGATTGTCGATTTTTAGTGGCACTTTCAGACAGACAAATTATTTGTTCAATGGTAAGTACGTCTTCAAGGTGACCAAAGCCTTGAAAAAGGATTGTCAAATAAAAATAATTCTGTAGTATTTAATTACTATCAATTGTAATTTTTTAAATACCATGAAGTATCATGTTTATTATTATTAATTTTAATCTATTAATTTTGTATTTTACTGAAACCAATTTGTATATTTTTATTCCCATTAAATTCGCTTCCCCCGAGAGGCACTTTTTATTTAATCATAGAGTCAAATTTCTCGCATTGACAGGCAAAATCGTTTTCCGCCATTCCCTTTGAAGCGGCTCATTTGTAATTTATCCCACATCCTTATATATCGTTTTTTACACGCCCCCATCGCCGCATCACGTTCCGAAATTGAAACATAATATTGTCAGACATTGATGCCCGTTTCCTTCAACGACCGCAACCGCACGAGCTCTCTCCTTCCCCGTTCCCTGCTCCCTGGCCACTTAACCGCATCGGCCCTGCCTATATTCTCGTACACCCAACCCAAAAACACCCCCACCCTACCCAACAATCTGTCGCAGAGGTGCGTAAATAAAATACAAAAAAGAACGCCTACAAGTATGTAAAAAATACCCCGCATATGCTCGGGGATGCCCCATATGGACCAGTTAACCGAAGCCACTAGAGGAGAAAAACATTTCTTCGGCCGTCGCTTTTTTAACGCCTTTTTGCACTTGCCATTTGTGTAACGGCCTTCCATACTTTTTCCCTTATTTGTACTCCCATTTACAGCAACAACAGTGCGGTGGGAGGTAAAAAGTGGGTGGATGGTCAGTGGGTGGTGGTGCATCACGCTTATCAACGATTGCAGCGGCCTGCGTGCGTTATGCGTGAGAGGAAAAAGGAGAAAAAAAGACAGAGACACAAATGGCAATTGGTGCGCACACATTTTTAAAGGCGGAGCTTTTTTGGTCCTTTTTCACGCACATCCACACACACACAGACGCACTCTCGCCGCTCACTGGACAGCAGCAGCGGTAGGCTCCGCTGCATCTGTGTTGGCGTGTAAAAATATTACGCATGCAAAAATATATACACATATAAAAAGGAGGAAAAAAAAGGACCAAAGCGCGGAACCAGCCGACGTGAGACGAGCGATGCAACGAATGCACCAGCAACCGATGCTAAATAAAAGAAAAAAGGGGAAGGGGCATTATTATCAATGAGGAGGATTGGAGGCATGGCACCGATTTCCAACGGGCGATGGGGATGGTGAAAAAATGCTGGCTCACATACAAGGAAATCTACTTACTCATCTGCCCGGGCTTTTGGACCCGGCCAGACATCACAATTAATGCCCACCACGCAAATGCACGCACACACGGGCTGCGTTGTAGGTTCGCTGGGTTGTTGCCCAGTTAATGCCACCCACCGGTGGGTTGAACACCCCCCCCCCCTCCCACAAGCACCCCACAATAATTTCCACACCCCCCTTTTGGACAGCAAACAAAAATTGCATTTTATTTTTGGTTTTTGCGCCTGATGGCGGACGCATTCCAGTCGACGTTTTTTTCCTACCCCTACAAATCACAATCCCCACCATCACCATCACCATCACCCCTAAGTTGCACGCATGATGTGCCCGTTAGTCAATGCATTAGCCGAACAAGCCACCAGGAAAGCGAAAGGGGTAAGAGACTCCTAACAGGTGGGGGTGAATCGCCTACACACAAAAAAATTTGCTTGGTAAAATTGACCAACAAAGATAGTTACGTAACTATTAAAATAGTTACGTGTATTTTGTTTTTGCTTTGGGTGTGTGTCTTTGCTAATTGTGTGTATTTTGTTGTTATGGAATAACTATTTACTTAGTAGAATTGACAATTTTGCTGGTTGGGGCCTGTTTGACAATTATTACAGTTGATTTTACCAAGGTTTTTTTTGTGTGTAAAAGTGGGCAAATGTTCTGCCCATCTAAATAGGTAGAACATGTTTTTGTATTATTTCTAAGTGAGGCCCCGGAAATTACAATAAAAATATAACTATTCTTAAATAAATACTAAAAGAAATCTAACAAAAAAATCGATTATATTACAAGAATTATGGGAAAAAATCAAATTTAGGGAAATAAATATTTAAAATATTTAATTTAATTTATTCACCCGTATACCAATAAAAGATGATTTAAAATCAAGATATCGATTTGATTTAATGGTTTTCAAGGGCTTCGCTATCCTGTATACAAAGTTTCCGGCGTAATTGTGACTAATGATTGCAATGAATTTTCGGCGTTCTTATGCATTTACTGCCGCTTGATGTTTGCTGACTTATTTACTTGCACAATGCTTTCTTTAGTCCCCTCCAAAACCATTTCGAATATACGTTGAGCTCCTCGTTCGAAGACATCTAGAGGTGCTGCTGATGATGTGAGCCCAAGTTCCGACGATGATTTGCGCTTTGGATTTGCATATGAATTCTCATCATCATGATGATATGAAGATGGCGATGGCGGCGTGCAGAATGCTGTTGACGACACCTGCACGTCGGCACTGCGTTGCAGTTAAGTGAAATCTATGGCCCAGTGCATCCGCACACCTCACGCACATTCCGCATACGCCATGTGTGCCGTGCAGCAGGCCAACAGCATCGTTTTGGGCAAACGAGCTGGCGAGACTTTGTCACTTCAGGTGAGAGGGAAAGCCAAACGGCAGTCGGCAGTCAGCAGTCAAGGTAGACCGAAAGCCAAACCAAACCCAATGCCATGCCCATGCCCCTGGGTGTTAGGCCATTTGGGTGTTTGGGAAATGCGAGGAAGGACAGCGATCGACTACACTTAAGCTGACTTGGAGGGCTGAAGGGCCCGGAACAATGGAGGAGCATTGTGTAACGTGACCCAGCTTGGGCTTATTATCATAATCCGAGTGGGGAAAGCAGAACTCTTTGGAATGGTGGCACATAACCGATTATGTTGCCGATTTCGGCTCCGGTTTCGGCAAATAAATATATCAATATATCAATTATTCATGGGGATATAACTTTTAATTAGTGTGTACTTTGAATGTGAAGGTGGGGTGAATTTAAAGGCCACTATCGCATTACCTTTAATTTGATTTAATTCACTGTCGTTAAACTAGGGCTTTTATAAGCACTTAAAATTCGTATCAAAATACTTTCTTTTCAAATAGATATTACAATAAAAAATAGACAATAATGAACATAAATATATCTATATCATATTTTTGATGCATTGAATGTCCGGAAGCCTTGTTTATTAATGCAGGTCGGGATATTTCTATGATGTAGCCTTCCCCCGCTACCTTGATTACATTATTCATGTACACCGTTGAATTCGTGCTTACACAGTCAGAAAAAGTTGAAATAGCAAACGCGGCTTCAAAAAACTTTTTAGACCTCCCAATTTTACTATTAAGTGCAGATAGAAAACAATAAAATCTGACGGTGAATATTTTCTAGCTAGTCATTCGTTCGGAAGTATTAATTTTTTCTCACTGTATATGTTTGATAAAAAATTATTTGAATATGCAAATGCTTGAAAAAGAATCGCCTGGCCAAACATTTAAGTTTTTTTCCCCAATCGAGCCTTTTTGATATTTCTTTCATTTTTCTTTGTATGGATTTTTGTTTTTACGTTGCATCGTGGGTAGAAAAAATAATATATACACCGACTTATGTAACCAACTGTACAATAGAACAGTGCGATGGGAAGCTCAATTAAATATTAAATAAATGAAATATTAAAGCAAACTAAATGTATGTGCAGCCAAAAAATCATAACAAATACAAATGCCAAATTAAACAAAAATCAAAAAACCTAAAACATGAAAATAACATTTCGTTTATAAAAATATGTGCATAAATATATAGAGAATATTTTTTGATGGTGAATCCAGTGCTGATTGATGCGGTTTCTGCATTTGACATTTTTTATCAGTCATTTTTATAGCAAGTATATTTTTTTAAACTATAGAAAATAACACATTTGAATAATGCCACGGAAATTTATGTATAGGTATGTCATATTGAAAGTTATAATATTTTTTGAGAATACAAATATTCAGCTAAACAATTTTGGGGAACGCGCACAAAGCGGGATTAAGTTAAAGAAAGTTTACTCATGATATTTATAAAACTTTATGCAATTATATAGCCCTCGTTAACCTCTTGGGTCTGGGTCCTTACTCTATTAAAATAAAACCTCGTTAGAGAAATCCATTAAAGTGCTGAGATGAATCCTCCGCCGTCAATTGGACGTATTCCATCCGGCACGGGAACCCTCTGCGAATGCCAAGCAATGTGAAAAATCAAATTCAGCTTCAGCCATCACGATTTTCATTGCAAACGGATGTGGAGGAGTTCCCCTTTCTAAAGCTTCCCCCCCTTTTTCCAACTTGGCCATCGCCTTCGATCGAAACAAATCATAATCAAATCGAATTTCAGTTGATTTTCACTCGCAAAGACAGTCGCAGTGGCTCAGTGGCCTTCTCCCTAAACTAAAACCCGAGGAAGGCGACTCATTTCCAGGAAAGCGAAGGGGATGCTGGAAAATAGCAGAACCAAGAGAGAGAAAAGCGCACACAAAAAGAACAAGAAAAAGAAAAAAAGAGGAAAAAAATCGCACATAAAATTGATGATAAACCATTCCAAATAATATTTTCCTCTTTGACGCTCTGGGGGCGAAGAAATGGGAAATGGGAGCTGGAGGTGGAGGATGGAGGTGGAAACTTCTTGGCACAAGGCTGCTGGCGTGGCATTCCTAACTCCTCGGTTCGGGATTTTGGCAGAGGAAATACTCTGAAGTCTGAAGGCAAAATGATGAATTATTTGCTGCCTCTTTCGTTAGGCGTCAAAGTTTCCCCGGCGGCGGGGGGGATGGCTTTGGGCTTTCGGATGAGCAAAAACATAAAAATGAATGCGCAGCCCAAACAAGCGTTTCACGGAAGGTGGAGCCCGTAGACCCAAACCCTCCTCCTACTCCTCCTGCTGCTGCTCCCCCCATTCGATCCCATCCGAGCCAAACCGTTTTTGACACAATTTGTGCCACTGTCTGAATTTTGGCCGTGGCCGGGACCAAGTGGGCGGGCCCGGTTGGATTGGGATTGGGTTCTGGTGGTGGTGTCTGCTGCTTGAATGATTTTTAAACGAGGCAAGAAATCCCAAAAGATGCGGCAAACATTTTGCTGGCATGAGCTCACGTGGGCCCTCTCCGTTTTTTTCCTCCGCCCCGCCTCCCCCTTGGGCCATCGAATATCCTTTTCTCTTTTTTTTGCTGGTGATATTTTTCGTAAAAATGGGCGTCCTTTATGGGCAGTTCCCAACCCCCAGCCTCTCTCCCCGCGGCCACCAGATAATACAACAAACATTCTGGTAAAAAGTTTTTTATTATTTGGCTCCCACCATCGTTTGCAGAGGGGGTGGGGGTGGCTGCATAGGGGTGGCGGGGTTTCCTGGGTTAGGTCTGAGACTTAATTTGAGAGAGAGTTTCGGTTCGGGCTTTTTTCGGCTTCCAGGAGTGAGGGTGGTTGCTAGATCGCAGCTAGATGTCCGGAAAGGGTTACTTTTTGAGAATTCATTTACCAAAAAGGTCTGTTTTTTTTTGGGGCACATGAACGAATTGGTGAAATAAGAAGAGGAAAAAATTCAGAAATTTCAGAAATTGTACTAATATTTCAAAATTGTATGTAATGCGGCATTAAATGGGAGATCTGTTTCTATTTAAGTGAATTAATACTTCACGAATAATAATACATCTAAAGACTATACCATATAAATATACAAAATTAAATACTCCCTCTAAAATATTAAATAAAAGAATATTTAAATAAAGGTTTATTCTGATAATGAGCACTTCTGTTATTAAACGAATTATTTACTAAAAATGAGTTTTCGTAACTATTATTTTTGGTTAGGTAAATTTATTTGAAAGCTAACAAAATTCAGATAAAATTCTCTTTTATTTTTTGAGTTCGTTAAAGGTCAAAAATCGTTTAGATGTCTTTCAATCACCCGTAGGTATTTTATATATTTTTAGTGCTGCCCCTGTACTCCCTGAATTTAAGTCCTGTCTGTAGAAGCTGAGGATAAACCACGGCCCAGTCAAACCTCTCGTCTCTCCAGGCGGCACTCGATGGCCGGCGCCAACATAATCAACAACGCCTCAAAACTCGGCATGGGAAGTTTCCCAATCTCCAGCTGGCTCCCACTCCAGACAGTCCCCACTTTCACCGCACTCCAACCCACACCACACCCCCTTCCACCCCCGTAAATTGTAAATACAATCCCCGAAGCGCACTTGAGTTTGGAGCAAAAGCGCCTGAAAGTTGGAAGCACAAAATTTCCAGCAGCGTCGGCGTTGGCGGTTTTACAACCTTCGCGTGTCCTCCAGCTCCGCGCCTTTTTGTCGGGTTGGGTCGGTCTCGTCCTTTTTGGCGGCACCACCTGCCCCCAGCCCCCCCGCTGGGAGTTTAGCACACCTAGCCGGGGCGTCGTCGGTCCTCGTCATCGTCGTCTAGCAGCGGCAACCTTCGCAAACGGTAACAATTTCAATTTATCTGCCGCCTTATCGCACCCGCGCACATATGTGTGTATGGGGGGAGGGGGGAAGGGGGGGAATGGGAGACCCAAGTCCAGACCCGAGCCCGAACTCGAACCCGATCCCGATCCCGAAACCCTCTCGACCCGCCTCCAAACTTTCCAGCTCAAAGTTACCGATTTGCGCTTGGGTGCAAAAACAAAAAAAAGGGAAAAATGCGCCCGACGAGGACGAAATTATTACAAACTTGGCGAAGAGGAAGGAGCAGGCGCGCCTGCCGAGTGAGTGGTACGGCAAAAATGCGTAGCAGATTAGCGATTTAGGGATGTGGAAAATTCGTACGTCTGGCACCCCAGCCGTCACCCCTTGTTGGGCCCCTCAGCCCCCCCATCGCAATCCAGATTCAGCAAAGAAGGGTTCCCGAGTTTCCAGGGTCTTGCAACGGGCGGAAAACAAAGTGAAACCCGTTAAGCCGCTGCAGCCATAATGGCAACATTTTTCGTTGCATTATAATCCTTAACAACGAACCCTCCCATTTTCACTAAATGAGCCCAAACTCAAACGGAGACAAATCTACTTTGTATAATTTAAAAGAGTTAAAAAAGAGTTGGGGTACTTTAAATAATTAAGTAGGTAGTCTATTAATTTCACTTTTTTCTTGTAAGTAATAATATTGCATTATTAGATCCTTTATGTTTTTGAACAACGTTAGGAAATATTTTTAAATGATAATGAAATATTTGTGAAAATTATATATGGGCATTTCCAGGGTGACGGACGCGACATTTTTTCAACTATAACTTTAAAAATAATAGTGACGCAGTAAACATTTAATACTTTTTATTATTTTGTTCGATAGCTCATATATGTACAATTTGAAAGGGTTTTTGATCAATCGACCGAACTTTGTAAAAAATAAATTGTACATTTCAGGTAAACACAAACGCGCATGACTTTCACAATAACGTTATCAAAAGCAGTTTTTCAATAAAAATGTACGCGAGAGAGAAAACATTAAAATAAATGTACTATTTACAAATATTGCTCTTTACAAGGGCCGAAGGGGAAATATTTATTAAAAATATTCCGATCCGATTTTTTTCCGTATCAAAAATACGGCTTGACTGTACCGTTTTCGTAGCCCAGTCATGGGGCAGGCACCCCATTCGCGGAGTCGTGGCTGCCTCCTAATGCAGCTTTGATTAAAAAACGCAGCAGTTTTTAATTTGTGGCAATGCGGAGCCCTCGCCACATAACCGCGTGCCCGTGCCCCACTCTCTGGTCGCTCCACTTGGCGATCCTTTGGCAGAGACAAAGGCTGCCAATGATTGAAGTGTATATCCTACTTTTCAATTGCCCCAGCCTTGGAGGCTGGCCCCTGCCCCTGTTCCGACCCCAAGCCAGCTGCCAGCTTGTCTGTCACTGTTTGGTGGGCCACGCCCCCTCCGCCCACCTCAGCCCCACTTGCCACCGCACGACTATAATTTTTATGTTACCCATGCACTCGCCTACCAATTAAAATGTCTGCACTGGCAGCGGACGAGGCAGCGTCGGATGTGCTTATGTCGCTAATAAACCGTATTATTAAGTGCTCGCAGGGTTGGGGTAAGGATTGGTGTAGGGGGGTTGGAACTGGGGGTTAGGGCCTTGAGGTTAGACGACTGCAAGTTGCACCCCTCCTAACTGACTGGCTGCCTGGGTGCCGCGGCTGCCACTTTCAACTTCCGCCGGCAAATGTATAATTCTATGCCACTGCACTGAAGTTTTTTTCAGCCCCTCCCCCCTTCCCTTTCATTTCATTCCACGCCCTCGGTTTTTAGTTGCACATTCAGACCAAAGCTGGTTCCTCCTACAACACCCGTGGCCATGTAAATTAATTTTAAGCTGCTTAAGGTACGAGAACATTTTTCATTTTCATTTTGTGTTGCGCGTGGCTGGGAGAACTTCATTTCATCGTCATGGGCTTGCCTACCTGCCTCTGCTGCAATTGTTGCACTCAACGCAAAAGTTGCCCCAATGGCGGGGGTTCGGGGAGCGGGGAGCAAGAACCATTTTGGGCTTATCAAAACTGGCACAGACAATGGGAGTTGTTTCAAAATGTAATGTACTTACAACAGACCAAACGAATGCGTACTATTCGGGGGAAGAATAGCTTGTTTTTGATTTGCTTACCTGGAAAGAGAAGATGGGTAAATGTTTGAAAATTAGTTCAAATGTCTTTTATGTTTTCGTTAGGAGCAAAATATTAAATTATAAGGAAAGGTATTATTTTTAAGTCTACTTATAAAACAAAGTGTATTTCTAAGTATAAAAGGTCTATTTAACATTAAACTACTATTACGGTTCAGAAAGCTACTCGAATTAAATCAAAAATCATTATTTTCCAACTTTAGCAACCTTTTAAGGAAATTTATATATTTGAATCTATTTTTAGCTAATTTAGCCATTAAGAGTTTATCAATGGAGATGTGGACATTTCAGGACATGAAAATAGTTTTATCCCATTTGTTGTCGATCAACAAAAACTACTTAATAAGGTAAGGATGGTAATCCATCCAATATAATCCATTCATTTGAATGATATAGTTACAAGCCTTTCCGAAACTTCGTTCGTTTGCCATCCAATTCATCATTATCGGCTGTTTTTCAGACACCTCCCTCCGTCTTGAATCCCTCCCACAACCTCACTTATAGAGGTCAAAAGTAAGACAAACAAGCGGTCGAGTTGGGGATTTCTCTGTTTCTTTTTTTGGGGCCGAAACTGGAACTGGCGTACGATGGCAGCAGACAAACGCGCTGATAAACTTTCGACCCATGCCGCAAAAAAGTCAGACGCCAAAAGGGGGAGGGGCAGCCTGAGAGGGGGCGGGGCTCGGAATTTATGTGGGTAGCTCGACGGCGATGCAAAACTTTTGCATTGAATTTGAGCGGGGCAAACATTTTTTCTATTTTTCTTTTTTTCCGCCAGTAGTTTTTCGGGTGGCTCTTTTTTATGAACGCTTTGGCGCGGGGAAGAAGCGAGGAGTGAGGTCTGGAAAACAAAAGGATTTTGCAGCTAAAGCGAACGGATTTTTAGTTAGTTGTTATTATTTTATATGGCCAGAGAGCCCGGCGACTCGAACAACTGCAACTTTTCCCGAGCAATCGTTGCGTCCATCCTTCAGCCTCAGCTTCTCTAACCCCCATCCAAGCTGGTAGTCCTGGCAACGGAAAGGATATGGCAGAGCAGAGGGGTACAGCTTTTCCATTTTCCGCCTTTATTCGCTCCTCCAGCTGGAATGTGCGCCAAAGCATAATAATAAAAGCGCACGGAGGTTCTGAGGACGGGAATAGGGGATCGGGGGGTGAAAATCGTTGGCCAGGCAAGGAGTAACATGCTCGTTAGTCCCAGCTAGAGAAATCGGGGGCGGGGGTATCCAAGGGGGGCAACGAAAAAATAGAAGGAACATTGGACAGCGAGCGGCAAGGAATAATCTAAAAAATGGAAACCCAAACGAAACGCAAGACAAACTTTGCTGCCAGCGTGGGTACAAAATAAATGAGGGCCAGGCCCCCGGTTCTCGTTGGGTGTGTGGTGGAGTGGGTCGGGTGGAATCAAAAGCGGATAGATGGTGGTTGGAGGTCTGAGAGCTGAGGAGCTGAAGGACTCTGCGCTGGATGAGTGCCACGGGCAGGGCTCGAACTTAAAATGGACAAGCGTGGGTGGGTGGCGAGCCTAGGACTGGGACCGAAGAAGCAGCCTGATGAGCAAGGACGAGCCAGCCAGGACGAGGAGTAGCGGTCTCTTCTTCCGCTACCAAGAGACTCCACACCCCAAAAGTGCTGTACATAGAAGGCGGCGGTTGGGTTGAGAGGGGGGTTAAGTATGAAGCGGGGGTAAAAAATTTTGTATAAAAAGTGCGCTGGCAAAGCAAGCAGACGTCCTAGGGTAGCCAAAAGGGAGTGGCCTCCTGCTGGTGGGGGGTGGTGGGGGATTTTTAATGGAAAGGGGGGGCGCTGACGGCAAGGAAAGGGATGGCCGAGCAAAAGGGTTAGGCTAAGGTTGAATGTCTGTGTGTCTGCCTGTAATCCCGATGCGCTGGTGTTCGTGTGGGACAAGGAATCGCTGGCAGGGGCTCTGGAGATAGTCCTGCTTGAGGAAAGGGAAGTCGAGTGGTGGGATAAAAACTCTGCGTCAGCATCGAGCTTCAAAGACAGACCAAGACAGTTCCGAAAAAATACAGTGGTCGTCGCAGATTAAAAGGCATTTAATTAAAATAGGTATGTAAAGCATAAATACACTATGTTTATAAATTAAGCATAATACTACTAATAATAAAAATTAAAAATCAAATCAAGTTAACATTCGAATAATTCAGAAAAAGTTTATATTATTGAAGTTTAAATTCCCAACATTTACAAAAGGTTCAAGTAATAGATGATAGATTCCCACTGTGCAGGACAGTGGTGCTCAAGGATGCCCCCGCCCACAGACTGCCGACCAGGGTGACCAACCTAGAGTTCTTCGTCTTCGACGTCTTCGTAGTGGAAAGTAAAGCGCACGTTCTCATAAAAGCCCCTGTTGGATAGACCTTCCCCCTCATCGTTTCTATTTCTTTTTTTTCGGAGTGCCCTGGTCCGTGTGGGACGTTCAAAGGGTGGGAAGGATGTGGCAGGGGGTGGCAGAGGGGCGGAGGAATAGAAGGAGTGGCAAGGGTGCGATATGAGAGCGTTGAAAGGGTACAAGACAGCGTTCTCGGTTGAGCAGCTGAAATGTTGCTGACTTGCGCTAGTTGGGGTCCAACTCAGGGACTCGAGTAATTCGATAAGGGGGCACGAGAGGCGCGGCTCGGCGTTAGACTTTCCCCTGCCTTGTGAAGAAAGTTGCCAGGCCACGTTACGTGGCGCATTTCATTAGCAGTTGTGCTATCAAAGTGGCTTCACTTGCTCCTCGGATGGGGTGGCCCACTTCGTTCTAGGCTTTCAGTTAGTTGTAGGTGCGTCGCCGTCTTAATTGTCTATTTCAGTTGGCTAGACGAGGGCTGATATGATTAGCCCCTGCTCGCAAGGAGCAGAGACCATTTTAAAGTCGACTCGGTCCTGCACTCCTTATCCGTTTTCCGTATTCCATATTCCGCATTCCGTATTTCTTCATTTTCTTCTCTTTTTTCCGTTTCCTCATTCATTCATTACGTTCGGGGGCTATGCATAAATTTTTTTCCAATATCTTGTGCCTCGAAACTTTTGCCCACGAGTCTCTGGCCCCAGAGTTCTCTAATTTGTGTTTGAGTTTCATCTCTGTCCGAAGGAAGTGAGGAACATTGGCGCAACCGGAAACCTTTTTTCCTCTGCTCTGCCCACCCCCCTTTCGTTCTATATCCTCTTTCTGTTCGGGGAACGAAAATGGAGACAGGATCCAACCACCCACTTCCCCCCACCTCCCTGGCAGCCCGAAATCTTAGCTGGCAAAAAATGGAAGAAGGCCCAAGTCAGTAAAAAGAAAATACAATGAAGACGAGCGCTTTGGCTAAGCGGAAAGATGGTTGCTTTGGGGTCGGTGGGTTGGTTGTTTGGGTCCTCTGGACTTTCTACTTTGGACTTTGGGCTGGGTGTCGCCCGAAAGCAAGCGAAGATGAATCGTTTCGTGTTGGCGTTTTGAGCACTCAAGTGGGCGAAGTCCTGGCCAGGACTTGGGCAAAGGTTATTGCCTGGCGGTGGGTGTGTAGGGCTGTGTCTCTGTGTGTGTGTTCCATCTGCACATCAATCGTGAGGCCATTGCCGGACCTCCCTCGTTTTCATTAAGCCAAAAACCCCGCAGAATGGGTGTGTTAGCAGGGGTCGGGGTTTTCGGTCCCAAGTAATAAATGTAAAATGTTGCTGATGAAACCCAGCGCACAAAGACGGAGCTAAAGAGAGCAGAAAAATTTGTAGATGCTGGCTTAGCTCATCAGCAGCCACATCAGAATCGGAATGAGGGGTAGCAGGAGAAGGGGCAGCAGGAGCAGTAGCAAAATGGAAAATAATGAAGGGTAAGCTGGCGCAGGAATCAGGAGGGTCTCGGAGCAGGACTCTGCAGAGCAACATGACGTGGGTTCCATTCGACTGCTGCCTGGCGGCGACAGGCGGGAAAAGGGGGTGGACCGACTCCAGTGCCATGTGTGTGCACCCCTTTAAGATGTCTCGGTTCTTGGATCCCCCTCTATCCGCACTAAAAACCATCACAAACTAACTAAACACGAGTGGGGCGAAGAGGGCAGTGGGGTGAAAGCAGAGAGCACGTGGATGTGTGTGTGGTGGCTTTTAAGCAAACGTCTTTCACAAGTGAAAGGCCCGAGGGGTGGGATCTTCGTAGGGCTGGGGGGTTGGATGGCGGTGATGGCATAAAAGGAGCTGGCATCAGTGGTAAAAGCCAAAAACGTAACCTAAAACTGCAAGAAAATTAACCAAAAATACTAAGCCAAAGTCGAAGACGCAAACACACAGACTCACACATGAGCGAAGGGGTGGGTTCTGAGTCGTTTCGGTTGGAGGGGGGAAGGGGGAGGGGGTTTTGTGCCTACGAAAAGTGTAGCATACAATTTGGGGCAGAAATAAGGGAAAAGTCGAGTCGGGTGGGGGGTTCATGCATGCCAAGGCAAAGTCTTTGGCTTGGCAACATTGAGAGCCAGCTAGGAATGAAGGTGAGGTCGAGGCGCTTGTGTAGAAACTTTTGGCATTGTTTTTGTGCCATTGTGAGTGTGTGTGTGTGTGCGGATTGAAGGCGGTGTCGCTATATGTGTGTGTGTGGGATGTGGCACTCATTTCTCTTTCCCTTTCTGGTCCTCTATCTCTATCTGCAGCTGGGGATGAGCCAAGTCTGGCATCAGACCCTCCTCCTGCCATCTTGTGAAGCAACTTTGATTGTGGCTGAAGCTGAAATACATCGTTGCCTTCTTCATTTCCTTCTACATCCCACCCCCTCCCCTTTCTTCCCAATCTGCTCCTCTTTTTTGGCCAAGATGGAGTTGAGTTGGCAGATTGCTTGTGCGACTCGTTCTAGGTCTGTGAGTGTGCCAGTGTGCGAGTATGAGAGTGGGTGTAAAGGTTGCTGGGTTTGTCTGTTTTGCTTTAGGTGGGTGGCAAATTCGGACTTTTTTTCCTTTTTGGGCTTACTGTGGAAGGGAGCGGGTTTCAAGGTGGTCCAAAGCTGATGGTTCGTACTTTTGTGGGTGGCGGGGAGCCACTGAGAGAAATGTGTATATTGGGTGGTTGAATTATCAATAGGTACATATCGGTTTTCAATAGCCTCGAATGTGTATTTCTGTACATCGTACAAATATTTATTTGAGGGGATAGAAATAAACGTTGAAATAATTGTACGAAAATTACAAATGACAAAAGGTTGGTAAAAATTTAAAAATATTTTTTCCATCTTATAATTAAACATTTAAATGAAGTATAATAGATTCCCTTAGTTTTTGGCTTTAGAGGATGGTGCTTTCATCTCCCTTATTATGGCTAAACTATTGATTTATAAGTTCCGCTGGTTTTCCCGCCCAGTGTTTTATCCCTGGAACCAACTAGTCGTTGCCCTTAGCCAAAGTCGTTGTCGCAATCGAGTCCCACTCCCCAGCCATCGGCACTCCACCCCTTGCACCACCATCCTCATCCACATCCAGTGTCCCTTGCCTTGTCGTCTTTGGTGTTCTTGTCATCTATTTCTATTTCGGAGCAATGGCTGAGCAGATGAGGGTCTTGGGCTGTCTAACTTGTCTGTTTGTATGATGGCATATCGCACAACCCACCCAGGTCCGATCCCCTCCCATTTATTCTCCATTCTCCACTCATGTGTGTGTGCTAGCAGCTACCCTGTAGACTGGCGGGTGTGTGAGCGTGTGTTCAAAAAACCGTAAGCAATTTTCCGTAACATCTAACCGAGGTGGAGAGGTGCAGACCCGGAGCCAGTCAAGACAGTCGAAAGACGTCTTAAAAGACGCAGCTCCATCTGCCGCCCCTGCCTCGTTTGGGTTCCCTTCGCCTCCTCCACCCCCTCCTGTTCCCCCATCCATCTCCGGATGGAGAACTCCGCTCCCCAGACTGTTGTTGATGACATTGACTGGTTTTCCTAGAGATTCTCCCCCAAAACTCGCACCCAACCTTTGGCGTCGTCTTCGATTCGCTTGGCACGTTGTCTGCCTGCGACACTAATGCTGAGATGTGGAACGGTACTGGGATTGGGATCAGGAACGGAATCAGGACCAGAACGAACGCATACCCCTTCGATTCACAAAAGTTCGATGATGGGCTGATGACTGACTACCATTTTGGCTGTACCGAATCATGTTTGATTACAGCTGAGCAGCATAACAAGTTGTGCCTTTGGCTGAGCATAGAGAGAGGGGTGAGTAGAGCTGGGGAAATCTTCAAACTTTCCACAAAGTCTTTAACTTTTCCCCGGAAAATTTTGCGACTCAAATTAAACACAAAGACGCTCTATTCCTTTGGACACACACGCTGTCCTGCGGCGGCTTATGTGCGCTTAGGCGCAAATCTTGACCCACCCACCCACAAAGGGTTGATGGGCCCTGGCATTTGGAGTGAGTTCGAATGGAGAGGGGTTTCCTTTGACAAACACGAGCACATACATGGTGATTCAACTATTTATATACAAATGTCGCTGGCTATATACAAAAGTCAGTGCTTTTGTTGCTTTCACCGCCGGCTTGGGGCCACTCTGAACTTGTCGGTTGATGAGGTGGAAGCCGACGGGGGGAAGGGAACTAGATCGCCAAATAAACAAGCAAGAAATGCGGGATTTATTTCGGATTAAACGAAGCCCAAGTGCCCTTTGACAAGTGATTACAGTGATTTAGATATAATAAAAACTGTATCCAATATATATTATTATTCACTTAGTTTTAATAATAAATATATTTTTTCGGTTTGTACAAAATAAATCAAGAGTGGTTTCTAAAGTCGTAAAAAAAAATGGTATCAAGATAAATCTTTTTATTTTTGGATACCATTTATTTATTATTTCTTGTTAAGGTAAATTTTCAAGACTTTACAATTTTGGGGTCGTAAACAGTCTTTAAATGAAACATTTATACTTGTGACAATAGAATGGTTACAAATAACATTTTTTAGATGCCTTACACAAATAAATGAAGTATTAAAATAATCATATTGATTCCATCTATCCCCTTGAATCGAATATCCTGCAGTTTCTTGAGTAACTTTTCGCAACCCTTATATCGAAGGCACGGTACCCCGGCCGCCGGAATTGGGATTTGTTCACCCCTCGCACACAAGCAAAGAAAGTTTACCGGAGGGCTGGTCACTCGCCGGACTCGCTTTGTGTGTCTGCCGTGTGTGTGTTGGTGTGTGAGTGTGTGTCTTGCGGGTGGCGCTTCGGGATGCGGCGGTTTCGTTGCCAGGGGAGGGGAACGGGCAGGGGGTGCTTACACCCAAGAAGCAACTTCTTTTGTGGCGCCCCAAGTAAGCCCGCAATCCTCGCACCCATTTTCCACTTCTGTTGCCAGTGCCTTCGTCTGCGTCTTCGTCATTTGATGAATTACCGTGCAGAGCAAATGTGCGCCCTTTGGTGCGAGTGGGTGGGTGGGTCGGTGGGTTGGTGGGTTGGTGTGTGGGTGGAGAGATTAGGGTGACGGTGTGGGTGATGTTTTGCCGAGCGAATGTGTGTGTGAGTGTGCTTCGTTTCATTTTCGGAGGCTATCCCCAGTCCATACCCCTAGGGCAGACACCCCAATGTCGTTACTTGACTACCACCCCACCTCCCCCTTTCTCCGCCCCTGACAGAGACACACACACAGGCACACTTTGCACCCCCCAACGTCGTCTTCGTTCCCGTCGCAATTCGCGCTTCTATGTACCAAGGAGCATTCACGTATGTTGAGAGGAGACTTACACTGGGACACCGACGTATATCATTAGAGTGCCTCCATTCCTCCCCCCTCTACTCTACCCATCTAGTCGCCTTTTTTATCCGAAAAAAGCATTATGAGCAGGTTTTTCTTTTGCCACTGCTGCCTACGCGGCGTATTAGCAATATTTTTGCAACTGTCTACGATTCTTCCGTTCCTTTTTGCGCTCCTCCCACGCGCTACCCACCTACATAAAAATATATATATTTTTTCGAAATGTTTATTTTGTGGCTGGGTAAATGTGTCTGGTCTGCGGTGAGTCTCGGAATGGGAATATGTGGGTTGGGGGCAAATTGATTTCATATTGGACTACTTGCTGAAAGCGGGTAAAAGGAAAAAAAGGTTTCATGCTGGTCTGAGAATTTCTATATAAGACGGCCCCTTCAGCCACGAGCCATGAGTCTTTGAAGCCCTGTGACAGGAATTGAAGGAGCTATATCGATGATTGAGGCGAGACCGACCCTTTGAATGGCTGATACTCGGAGGTGGAGCCAGGCCAAAACCAAATAGATAATTGAATCATAGAGTTTACAATTATCCAATTATTGCTCAATCGATCCGCGATAAGTTTTATAAAGAGTGTGTATGATATTTGTCATGTTTACTTTTAATTATTCGGAGGAATTCTTTTATGATGTAATAAATATTTCTATTATATTTTTGAAATATTTAGATATTAAGAAAATGGTTCAAATCCTATAAAAAGCATAAGTGATTTATTTTTATGACCAATTTAGTTTACGATTTTAAATTTATGTTAAAGAACATTTAATTTTAATTTTTTTTAATACTTTATATTGATTGTTGAAAGATTTTTTTATTTAAATTGGTCGGTCAACAAATTTGATTTTTTGCAAGCGTTAAGAAAATATTCGGTATAAATTGTTTATTTAATTAATCTACTTAAATATTTCAATATTTCAACAACTAAGAGGTGATTCTTTTTGTAATAATTAGATTGTGAAGGCATATCATATTAATTGAAAGGTACTAATAGACTTCCTCAAGCAGGAAACTTTCTGACTCAATTAGTCATATTTCCTGCACTCAAAACGAAAGAGTTCAATTGCCGTTCGTTGATGCGTCGGTGAAAGGAAATCTCACAATCTGTTAACCACAAAGGGCTTTTGATTCGAATCCAGACTCACCTTGTGCAGCAACACCGAGGCTTTTCTTTTAGATGCCATTTTCGTGCTGGTGGTGGCGCCTCCGCCAGCACCTCCCCCACCGCCACCGGTTGCCGATGCGGTACGTGTCGATGTTTTTGGTGTTTTCCTCGGATTCTTCGGAATTTTGGCAGTTTTTTTGACGGCCTGCGTGGAGTGAGGTGTTCGCCCGAAGACCAGACAATTGAACTGAAGCAGGCGCTGCCAAAATGCGACGATATCAAAGTTGCAGCTTAAGATGCAACTCGACTCGCTGGTATCCTTAGCACTGAACACACTTGTAACACTTGTGCGGATTGCTGATTGCGGTTTGGGTTCGCTTCAACGTTTTGACACTTGTCTGAATTTTTGGCGGGTTTTTTGTTGCTAGGCAGCTCACACACAGTTCACAGTTCAGATTGGGATTTGTTTGTGTACGCACAGTTTTGAGTTTAATAACCCAGTTGCGAACGCGATTTGGCACACTTTCAAAAGCGATTTTATTTCTGGAAGGGGGAATAGCACCACTAATCAAAATTCTATATTCAATTCTGAGGATTTTCGATTGGGTTTGTTTTGGTTTTGGTTTTATTCAAGGCTCAGAGCGCTTCCTCCAGGGGCGAACCAAACACGACGAAAGCCAACTGCTGACTGACCAAAACAGAGATGGCCAAGTGGGTTTTGAGCCGAGCCAGCCCGCCTGTGTCGTCCTGCGTCGACGTCGGCAGCGAAAGAGAGAGGCGAGAGTGAGAGGACCTTAGGTGGCAGCGCCTGCGCAGCAAGGACGCAAGTTGAATGTGGGACGCCGCCAAAAGCGGAAAGTGCGTGTGCAGGCGAAACGCCGAAAAGTGTGCAACACTCTGTGAACCCCGCACCCCCCTGGTGCTAGACCCCCATCCCCCTCCCTCCTTCTCCCATCCACGACGGCGCCTCTGTTCCACCCCCTTCCCTGCTCTCCACCCCTCGAGAGAGCAGAGGGATATGAGTACAAAAACAGAGAATCGCCGATAACGCGACGCTCGACGTCAACGAACCACGCTGTCCATGGCCGTAGAGGGGGGTGGTGTGGTGGGTCAGCCAAAGAGAGAGAGAGAGAGAGTGAGTGGGTGAGTGGGTGAGGTCGTTGGGCGGGGGGCGGAATCAGCCGGATGGCGGCGCGGCAGATGAGTTGACAAACAGCTGAGTGCCGACGGTTTTGTGAATGGGATGGGTGCTCAAAAGTGGGAGTGAGGCGGCAATTATTTTTGTTTTTCTCTTTTTTTTTCTCCTGCCAAGTGTAAGTGGGGGGCGAAAGGGGGCCGATGGCTGTTGCTTTTGTTGTCTTTCGCCGGCATGGCGCAAAAAAAAAGGCCGGCTGGATCGCCGCCAGGGGTGGGAAAGGGAAAGCCAGCTGGGGAATGGGGTAGGTGATGGCTGTGGGTTTTTGGTTTGAGTTCGGGTTTGGGTTCGGGTTGTGGGGTGATAGGCGGTGGGAGGTGGTTGTCGGCGTTTCGGATATGAAAAACGCACAAAAAATATTGGGAATGGGTCCGGGAAAAATAAATGAGAAAAATATATGAGCCGGCTACGTTGTTGCTGTTGGCATGGACAGCATGAATTCCGAAATGCTCTCCCCTCTCCCTCTCCCTCTTTCGCCTTCGTCCTGTCACTGGCTTGCCGTCTCGCTCTATTGGGGTGGTGAGGGTGTGGGAGTTGGGGTGGTGTTGCGAAAGTGGACAACGTTGTTGTCGCTTGTCTGCCAGAACGGTAAACGTGGAGTGGTTGTGGGTGGTTTCAGTGGGTGGAGGGTGACCATGGGCAGCGTAAAGTTTGTGAAAAGAATAAAGGAGAAAAAAGCGGCGGGGGACTGTTTTCCCGTTTTCGTGGGTTGAGTGCAAAAAGGGTCAAGAGCGATGGCCACCTTGCGGGGCAGGGGGAGGGCCTTATAGGGAGTTTATTTGAACAGGAAGAGAGATCCGTCGCCGGCGTGGTTCGACATCATTGCCGTCGCTATTTCAATGCTTTTCGAGGGTTTCCATGGGACGATCGTAAAACTTGACTCATTTCTCGAGCAGTCATCAAGGGAGGGCAAAAAACAAAGAGGGGGTGTCCTTCACTATTGTGGCTTTGATTCAAACTGGAGTGCTTGCTCGATTTATAAAAACCCCAAAGCGAATTACAAATTGTGGGTCTGATGAAGAAATTGAAGTGAGTTTAGGAAGCATTTAAGTACTTATTTATATTTGACTATAAGATAATCCCTGTAGCGGAAAGTTCATGAAATCTGTGAACTGATGGCTAGTTGTTGGGAAATTTAACCGAAATGTTATACATGGAATTATTTTAATACTTTTAAACATTCTATCGAAGGTTGCTATTGTAATAATAATATAAATAAAACTTAATAATTTCTCGAACGAATTTATTTTTTTTAGGAAAAATAAAATATGTTTATTAATAGGAGGCATTCGATAATAGTGGCAGCACTGATACAAGAAATTCAGGAGACGTGTTATAAGGTAGTTATTCGAACAACCACAGCAATCGTCAAAGTGAAAGCCAAACCTTGCAAAACCTCAACCCAGGAATGTCGTCTAAAATCGTCTGATAATCGCAATAATTAACTACACACCGCAGCTTGGTCTTATACAAATGATTATTAAAATTTTCATGGAACTTGGCATTTGATGCATTTAAGAGGTTCAAATCAACCGAGCTTTAACGCAAAACGTCGCTTGTCCCCTAAACTATCTGTGTTATTTATCTAAAATGTCTCATATAAGCTATATTAGAAGTACCAATTATAATTGAATAATTTTTTTTTGGCTAATTCAATTGAGATCTTCTTCAAACTTGTGTATGCCCTACTTAATAAACGATTTATGAAAGTCAAAGTGTTAACGTAAACTGACCATTTAGATTATGCATAATTAAAGCTCGCTCACTTGCTGGCGGAGAAGACACCGTCTGGGTAAATAGGTTAAATATGATGATTCTCCATTGTCTCATTGTTTGTTGCTCTGCTCATTAACATTCATATCTGTGTGCTTATCTCATCGATAGTCTAGTGCGCTTGTGGCCTATAATTGAGTTAATGATATACTTGGGCACGCCACACGCCTGCGACGAGATTTTCCAGGAAGTAAAGTCTTTAAAAATAGCCAAAACTTCAATGGAATAAAATGTTATATTTTTTTAAATTAACAAAATGAAAATAGAACCTTGAATTGAATTAAAAGCTCTTATGAAAAAGAGAAATTTTTCCATATTTATCAAATAAATTAGATTGCTTCGGTCACTTCTTGTTATTTATCTATTAGTGGATACCAAAATATAAAATAAATTAAGTTTGCCTTGCATTATATGAAATGACAATAAATTTGATGGAAATTGGTCGAGCAATATGATAACTGAATGAGTGAAAACGTAATTGATGTTCGGCCCCCCTTTATTGCACCTTTAAGCCCATCTTTAATTGTTTTTTTCTGGGATGGGGAGGGCGGGCAAATCAAAACGCATTTATGAAATAATAAACCTATGGACAGAATCGCTTCGTAAATGCCGTAAATCTTTTAAAACGGCCAGCTACTGGCTACCGCATAAATTCAAGCGATTTTACCTCTGCTCTTGGATCCCCTTTACGCCGGACAGGCTGAATAAAAAATAAGAGCGAAAAAATTGCCATTAAATTAGTTGCACAAAATCCAAAAACTATTTCATCAAAAATGCATAAAATAATAATAAAATCGTACGGGAAAAAAATAGAGAGCCTAAAATAGAAAAAGTTGAATTAATGAAATATTTATATAGCGCACAAAATGAAAGCGGCAAATGGCAAAAAAATGCGAATCAGCTAAAAAAATATGTTATGTGTAAAATAAATAATATATAAAATATTTATATAAATTGCAAAAATGCGCAGCTCTGCATAAAAAATAAAACCAGCGTAAAATGTGAAATGCGCAGTCGCCTCTATTTTTCTATTGAGGTGGCGTGAGGGGGGGTTCCTCCCAGAGTTCCTATATGTGCACGGATATATGCATCCGCGGATATATAATGGAATATGTATAAAATGTCAAATGATTTGTTTGTTCGCTTCTTTTTCCCCCCAGATCCCGGCTGCAACTGACAAAAAACTAATGCAAAAAACAAATGGTTAGTAATATGCCAAAAAAATCTGAAAACCGAGGGGGTTGCGTTGTCAACTCTTAGGATGAGGGCCAGTGCAGCAGCCACTGCAGCCAATTCAATTAAAAATCTGCCACTTAAGCCCCCTGGAAAAAAGGATGGAGGTGGCATGGTTCTGACCAGGAATGCAATGTTGCAGTTAGCTGAAGCCCGAATGTTAGAACGTACTTGTGGGAATTAAAATAAATGTCAAATTAAATATTATTTCCTGTCCAGCATCCAAGCTGAAATATGGAAATAAATATATATCTTTGAATAAAATAATACTCGATTTTAAATGACTCAGAAAACTGTGTTAATTATGAAATGATTTCCCATATTTCCAAAGATGTCCTTAAAATCCGAATTATCACTTTACTATCTTTAGAAGAACATTCTAAAAATATTATATTGTTAGAATGACGTTGCGATGTAAGCCGGTCTCGTTGCATAAAGATCGCATCCCTTTTCACGGAACCCCCAGCACAGCAGCAAACTAAAATGCAACCTACACTCACACACACAAATCCCGCTCGCACACATGCTCAGTTTTGTATATAACAAAAATTTTATTCGAATTTATTTTTAGTGTTTTTTTCGCATTTTCCCTGACCAGGAGTGAAAGCGGAAAGGTTCACGCGGGGTGCAATGCATTTTGTTTATATTTTTTTGGCCGCGGCTACTACAACACTAAACTGCAAGGATACATGCAAGCGCACTTGTGTGTGTGTGTGTGCGAGTGTGGTCATAATAAATAATAAAATACAGGCATACACATGCACACAGAAAATAGGGTAACCTGGCAGGAGGAGAGTGGGCTACTAGGCAAAAAAAATGGGGGAAAAAGAACGCTCTGCTGAAATGCTGTTTGAATTTTGCGCACATTTTACGCCTGATCGAAATATTTTGCGCCATCCAGGCGGTGAGGCCATAGAAAAAAGTCAAACGCAGTGGGTTGAGTGGGAAGGACATTCTCCTGCCTCCTCCCGAAATTTCCACATCCCTGCCAATCCTTCTATGCATGCGCCTACAAAACTTTTATTGTGTCCGTCGATGTTTTTTCTGCTTTGACGCTTCGACCAAAAATTGCCAATGGGCTTTGTCCGACGGGGCGAGCAGGGGTTAAGGGTTTTTCGAGGGGGTGAGATGGGGGCCCACTGTGGTGCATTGTGGTGCAGTGGTCCCCGCTTAGACCACGGTTATGGTTATGATTGTGGTGTGATGGCCCGCTTGCGTTCCATTGGCTGGTTTGTTGCTTGTTTTGCGTGGGCTCGTTCCACGGCCCGTTTTGTTGAGGTAGGCTAAGCAGTTGAGTGCGGTATATATTCACTGTCACCATGCACTGACTGTATGTGCATTCGAATGTTTTGTTAATCAGTTTAAAGCTCCCACATGTGGGTGTGGTCTAAAATTATAGGTTTGCACGGACTATTTATTAAAGCGGTGCATATATCAAAATCCAAAGTATCCTTCGGCTTATAAAATATACCAATTTCTGTAAGATCAGAAAGGAACAATGTGGTAATGGGTAAACTAAGACTTACAAAATTAATAGGTTCAGTTTTTAATTTTTAGTATGAATGTAAGATAATTTTTGATCCCAATATTAATATTTCGCAGTCTTTAGAAAATGTAATGAATCTCTAAACTGGTCCTGAAACGATTGAGATTATTTTGGTAGATCAGGATTACTCCTTGAAACTCGAGGTTCTTAACAATCATTTTCCAAATATTTAAAATATTTTAAAATATTTATCAATGATTAAAATAATACTAATACAAATATTTTAAAATCATTCTCATTGATTATAATAATTCTTACGTTTTATAGCCTTTCAATTTTCTCTTCTCACAATTTACAGAAGCCACTCCTCGATAGATGTAATTAGAAATCTTTCACTGAATCGGTTTGGTTGATTTCATTGCGAATCGCAACTCTTGTGAGCCATCAGTGAGCATAAAAAATCCAATTTCATTTATTTGCTTCAATCAATTTTAATCAAGTCCAGTGGCAGGATGCACACGCAGGGGTCGGAGATGGAGACAGAGTCCGAAAATACAAAGACATGGACGACATCTTAAACTTCGCACACTCATCGCATCTTACACACGTCACCTGGCTGAACGGTGCAGGTGTGGGTTTATCTCGAGGTTATTACCGCTGAGTGTTGCCACACAAAATAATGCATTAAAGACGACAGGGGGAGGTCCGGAGGACTGGGGGACTCAGCACTCAGGAACCGAAACAGGACAACGACAGCAGCATCAGCAGCAGTTGCAGCTGCAGCTGCGTCGACTGCAGAGGGCGCATTTTGGGGGCTGCAATTTGCAAGGGCCCAACCCCTACAAAGTGCATTTCATTCACTTCCCCCCAACCCTCAATGATTTTCCAACTAAGCCTCACTCTTTGGAAATTTATGATGTCCGAGTGTGGGTTTTCTTGGGCCTTTTCGGCCAATACATGGCCATATGCACGCCTATTGCCCGATACTTATGTACAACAAAAAAGCCAAGTTGTCTTAAAATTTAATGAAACTCGTAGCCGAGAAATAGAGCGAGAAGGCGAGAGAGACCGGAGTCCGGAACTCCTCTTGGCAACCAGATCGTTAGGCCTACTTGCAAGCCAAATCTTTTTATGTACATGCTGTGTGTGTATCTGTGTGCGTCTGTGTGCGTGTGAGCCTTGGAGTGCATTTATGTTGTAGTTGCTTTTTGTGCTTGTCAGAGCCTGCAATAATAAGTTTTCCATGCACTTAATGTCAAGTAAACAGAACGACACCCCCAGCCCAACCAACCAGCCCACAGAAGACTGATTCTTCGACTGCATTTTCGGCAAACTCACTTCGGGCCCAAGAGCACACGCACACACACAGGAAAGTAGGGGCCTGCACCCACACTCTTACAACAATAGGCCGACTTTTGCATAGTTTTAGGCGCCTTCCAACACATTACGCATACGCACGGTTGCCCTGCAAGACGCCCCCAGTTGAGGCTGCTGTGTTGCAACGACAACTACAACTACAACGACTGCATCTGCAACTGCATCTTCGAGTTTCTTGTGCAATTTCTTAAGATCCTGCCAGAATGTGCTGCTCTCCTCGCACAGGCCGGCTTACCTTCTCGCTTCCACCAACGGACAACGAATGGCCTGGCATTGCAACGTCTTTTTGGGATTGGAAAATTTGTTGCTGCTGCATTTTCTTAAAATTTTGTTCAAATATGTGAATAATTGCAAAAGGTTCGGGCGCCGGGCCTATGTGCCTGCCATTTAATTTTCCGACTCGAGTCAGCTGAGTGTGGGGGAGGGGGGGTTTGCTTTCTTGAGATATCTCTAGTACATAATATGGAGAATATATTTCGAGATTTGAATTTTGCCTTGCTTTGTCAACCCGCTTGAGATTTACATAAATAACTAAAATTTTAATATATGTTTATTAAAGCTCCACTCTTAAGCAGGCATCTCCCAGCAAAAAGCATTTAGACTAATTGCGTTCAACTTTTGATTGGTCGGCCATTGATTGTGCACAGTATTTTCTGTATATTCTTGGGGCAGCATTAAATTTGCAACTGGCGTTGAGCAGTAAAAAGATCTGCCCAAGTATCGTCAAATCATTGTGTGCTCATTCATGCACATTAGACAGAAATACTTTGGCAAATGGCATCTTTATCCACCCAGTGATGAAATTACAAATTAATATTTAAGTGCAGGGTGTTGATACACAGATATTAGGATGATATTTAAACGAATGGAATTGGCTAAATTACGTCTAAAAGAAAGGCAAATTAAATTTGAAATTACTGTTAAATTTATGATATTAAAAATAATATACAAATATTTTAGAACCATTTTTGGAAATTTGTATCGATATATATATTTAGCAAAACGCTCAATGTGAAATGTATGGAAAAATTACCGTCGGCTTTTAAGTACACCATGGTTTTAGATTTGGCTTCTTTTGAAAATAAAGATCCAGTCCCTTTCATACTTTCCCATCGCCTAGCTATACCTATTCCCCCACATACTCCCAATCCCTCAGACTCTAACCAACAAAAAGCGACCGAAATGAAATACAAGTATAAATTGCGTGCTCCATGCCAGCGGCAAGGGCAACAAAACGAAACAAAAGAAAAAAATATTCGTAGCGTATAATGGCGTAAGACATATCCCTCGAAAATCTCCCAGCCAGTCAAGACGATGCGATGGCGACTTAGGGAGTGAAAAAGGGACGGGAACTGTGACCAGGACTGCAGGGAACTGAACAGGATGAGCCGGGATGGGACACATGCGATGGAGCTGGAGCTGGGGCACCCTAAAACCCATCAAACCTAATCTCGGAGCGTAGCTGCTGATGCTCGCTGGATACTGGACATTGGTTGCCTAGGATGCTGACCCTCGTGCCCTTCTTTTTTTCCTCGCTCCCCTCCCACCAAATCCCTTTTCCCCTCCCCAACCCTCGCTGAGTGTTCGAAAAACTAAGCGGACAGCTTTCTTGGAATGCTTCTTGTCCTTCTCTTCTTCCTGCGGCCAGAACGAAAATTGATGACCGGCCAGGGTCTGCTGGTCGTCCTGTTTTTAGGAACCAAGGAAGAGGATGGGTGGTTTTCCCCTTCCAAGGTGCGGGGTGTTTGCCAGATTCAGTTTGGTCATTGGCGCTGCGGCCAAAAGAAGTAATTCATCTTATTTTTTCCCCACACTCGGCGTCCTTCCTGTCCTTTTGCCCACCACCTCCGGTCCCTCTCCACCTTCTTGGCTTTATTCTGCTTTCCTTTTCCCTGTGACCTTTTTTTCCGTGCGCCTTGGCGACGGCTTCTCAAGACGCCCACATGAGTCAGGGCAAGGATACGCCAAAAGGATAATGAAAGCAGCAGCAGCAGAAGTTTGCCATAGAACGGGGTTAGGTTGGCGCTCGGCGGAGGGGAACTGAGGACCTGGACCCAAGCGTTGAACTTAAGTGAACTCAAACAAAGCGAGCTGGCTAGCGAGACTCGGGGGTGCTCCTGCTGAAAAGGACGCAGGACCTCTTCGAGCTGATCCCTCAAACATACACACACACATATAGACACAGTGGTGGCTGCCTCCAGGCATCATTACATCAAATGTCCTTCGCATTTCAGCAAAACAACAAGATGGCGGTTCCCAGCCAGAGGACGAAAAGGCATCCAAAGAAAAACCCCAAAAGCAGTCGGCACAGGAATCGAGGGGAAAAGGGGGGCTGGGGCCGGTTACCCAGTGGGATTGGTGGGCGGGGAAAACGGAAACGGGGGAGGGGGGCAGAGAATATCGCCATGGTCGCGACGGAGACGAAAGGGGCGAAAGGAACTTGGCGCCCCAAACGCTAAGGCGAAAGGACTAAGCTCAAATGGAAGTGGAAATGGAAATGCGAGTTGGGGGTTGGGGGATGGGGGAAAAAGGATGGTGGCGAAGGAGAACCAGCTCATTGGCGCAAGCAATAAACGTTAAATTTTTTCTTGCTTCTGCAGCATAATGGCAAAATGGAAGGGAGGACGAACATCAGAGTCCGCACACCCGGACACCAGAAGAAGTCCTGCGAGCGGTCCAAAAAGTCTGACGTGCAATAAAAGACCAAAAATCCTTTTCCATTGCGCTAAGCTCGGAAAATGTTCGGAGCGTCGAGTGGAGCGGAGTGGCGACGGAGAAGGAGAAAGCACTCGCTGAAATTTTCGGCAGGACGAAAAGTTTCTGGGTTCGGGGTATAAATGGTATAAAAATAATCGTCATAAGAGGGTGGGTGGTCGAGGGCGGTTGCTTAGGGGTGGGAGGTCCATGAATGCTGGTGGGTGTTTGACTACCGTGCTGGCACTGTGGGGACAGTTTATCATTAAGCACTCTAATAATAAGCTTAATAAAAATTAAACTTCAGGTGAATACATTTTTAAACACATTTTTTGCTCAATTTAAAAACATATACAAATTTAGAAAAATATTGTAATAATTTTTAAAAATATATAGCTTATAATTTACTTTTAACCCACATTAAATAGTGAAAAAAAAGAAAATATTAAATTTAAAAATGTGTTTTAAGTGCGATTGACATATGTGATCTCAACTGGAAACCGGTAAAAATGTCTATTAGATCAAAATGTGTTTGTGTGAATGAATAAAATGTTGGGTAATCACTTAAAACAAGTGGTCAATTATAAATTACTGCACGTCTCATCGATTATGTCGTTGTATTTACGATTATCAAAGTTTTAATTGTGTTACTGAAGTCGGCTGCATGCGGTTTCCACAGTGTTTCCTTACAGGCATCACATCGTCGTAAGTCAGAGTAGTGGTTGGTTAGAGAGGGGTGAAGGAGAAAGGAGGAAGACCCCCCTTCGAAACGGACGATCCCTGTTATTAAGGAGCGGAGAAAGCTGAACGGTGCTGCTGGCAACTCGTCCCTATCATTTCCCTTCCTGCCGCTACCTTGGTTCCTGGCTTCTGGCCAAAGTCCCCACCAGATACCATTCCCAGTGTTGCATTAATTTTTACCATTTGCTCTTTGTGCTGCAGCGTATATTTTTCCCCTTTTTCTGTTCGTTATTTTTTCAGTCAGTTTCGGTTTTGGCTGGGGGGATATTTCTGCTTTGGGTGCCTAGTTTTTGGTACCCCATTCCCCCAATCCCCAATCCCCGATACCCAGCCCAACCCAACCCAACCCCGTTGCAGTGTTTGACCAGCGCTTTGTTTTCAACCTATTCCCAAATAACCCTAGGCCATTAAATTGTCCCTCGCTGCACTCACACAGCCATAAACGAACTGGCTCCCTCGGACAAACACATGCACACCCACACTCACATAAAGGATAACTATGTTAGGTTGAGCCGACGGCCATGGGCCCTCGAACCCATGCCGCACATCAAAACTCATTTCATGTAACGCGCATTATGCTTTCCACGGCATTTCGCGTCCACAAACTGACAGTTGATGGACGTTGATGGAGGTACGCCCCCTTAAATCCCCTCCCCCCTTTTGAACCTCCCCTCCCCCCAGCACCCCTTCGCTTTGGTCAAAGTTGTATTTGATATACATAAAGCATTTGAAATCGGTACAGCTTTTTAAAGCTCCATTCGGGGGAGGGGGTTGCCGGTGCAAAGGCAAAGGCGCTGGGTGTAGGACAGCCACCCATAAATTCCATTTATATTTCAGCTGACTGCCGCGCCCCAAAGTTGGTCTCCTTTGTGGCCCACCCCCACATATGGCCACACACATACACTCATGGGTTAAGCCACAATTTGATATGTCCATTGTGTCTTATCAGGCGACATGGTTACCGCAGCGAACCCCCAGCGAACGTTTCGAGCTGCCAGAGGGTCTCGACTCGAAGTAACACTCGGTTGGCCCGGGTCCCCTGGCAGATCCTTGCGGCCTTGCCCAAAAAAAAAACCACCCACATCCCTCCACCCAACGCTTCTAACTCGAGTGAACAAAAAAATAAAGGGAAAAAAGAAAAACACTCACCAAAAAAAAGGAAATTAAATCATGATATTGGCCGAAAATTCGGATGACCGATGTAAAGAAAGGCTTGAGGCTCTCAATCTTGTCCTCAGATCATATGTCCAATTAAACTATTCTTAAGAATTTTAACTTTTCAACTTGGAATTTAAGGAATACCACTTGAAAATATCTGTAAGTACTGACAGAATTACTTTGAAACAGCATTAAAACTATACATATTCCATAAAACCGTGGTATTTTAAAACGATCCTTACAAAGGAAAATCATGGGACCTGATCTTCAAAGGATGTGAAATATAAAAGTCATGAAAATTCCTAAAAAATATGTTTTTGTTAAATTAAAATTTTTTAACTATATTGTATAGTAAGTCAAATTCCATCCATAGACTTTGTTTCCGATTTTAGATAGTCTTTTCGGTCAGTGCAGGCCCCCCTTCTCGCAGAGACGAAATGAAAACGCGCGCTCGTCAGTCAGGCAGTTCCCTTTTCCCATCGGAAAGAAAAGTGAGGGACGGGACAAGGCGGGCCGGGGCCCGGCCCACATCAGAGCAGTCTTCGTCTAGCACGGTAGCATACCGCCTTTTTTCCAGAGAACCCCCATCTCAGGCCACTTCCTCGCCCGAACCACCCCGTCCCTGGCTCGTTTCCTGCTCAACAAATGCCAAGAAAAAGTTTTTTCGACATCGCTTCCCCCACCGAATCCCTGAAACGCCCAACTCTGTCCTCATCATCATTGTCGTTGAATTTGAAACGTTGTTGCAGCCACTGGGGTGGGTGGTGGGTGTATATCGGTCTGTGGGGGGGTCAGTCGACGTCCTCAACGCCCGCTCGTCTTCGTTTTCGTCCTGGCACTCGTGTCCTCCTCCTCCTCCTCCCCCTTCCCCACCTCAGTCTTGTGGCAGGAGCAGCGCCACATGGCTGGCCAAAGCAAAGGCAACACATTTGAAGAGGGTCGCATACATCGCCGGAGTTTGAGGCAGGGGCAAGCAAAGAAATGGGAAACTAAAATGAAAGAAATCCGGGGACAGGAACAAACTGCACTGTGGTTGAAATCGTAAGATATAACATAAACTTCGCAGGAAATTATTCTGAATTTCAGTTGAAAAAGGAAAAACGGTCAGTTTCACTATTGTATTGCCGCAGGAACTCACAATTTTATATACCTTTGTTTTAAAAAATAAAAGGAATATTTATTATTTTTGATCCAATTTTTTCGCCCAGTGCAGGGGCGAGGTTATTGGACCCGGACCCTGGTACATGTGTTCCCCAGCTCCAGCTGTGCTCGTCTGCTCGTTTGTTCTTCGATTTAATGAAGGATATGCCGCACGGCTCACCTCTAAGCACCCAATCCCAAGTCCCAGAATATTTCTTTAACTTTTTTTATACATTTCATAACTTTTCTCCGCTTACACGAAAAAAAGTTTGGTTTTAGGCCTAAAAAGTGGGTTGAAGCCACCCTCCCTTGTGCTCCCGTTTTTCATGAGGATTTTGGGTTCAGGTTTTCCCTACCCTTACCTTTCGTTCTGATATTTCGCCAGCTGTTTTGCATAAAATGACGGCTTTCGGTCGAAAGAAAAAGAGTTTGGCCCACCTTGGCAAAGAAGCGATAAATTGGCAAGGGTGTTTTTTTTCCATAGAATGACAGAAATGATGCCGAAATTAGGGCTACAAAAGACAGCGAAAATGTAAGTGGGAAGTGAACGAGGCAGGGTTGAAAGAAGTCGGAAAAACATGACAGGTTAGCTGGAGGATGATTGTCTTCAATGGCTCCTTAGTTCTCCAACGAATCCTCAACCCGTAACCCCTGGAATACGAAAGCCGAAACTTTGGCTTACCAACATTTCTGATGTCTCTGCAAAGCCCCACCAACTGAATCCAATGTCAATAGCAATATTATTTCAGCTCCTGCGTGCAGAGTCCTTCAATTATGGCCCTTAGGCCGCCCCGACTACACACTCAATAAAAATGAAAGAGGGGAAACCCAGGGAAACTCTTGTGTGGAACTGTAGCCCCTGGTGGACGCCTCTCTCCCTCTCTCTTACGATATTGTCAAAAAGTAATTAGATTCGAGGTTATTACATAAGCGCAAACGAGCGTCCAAAATTGGGAACACTCCACACTCAACGAAACAATCTGAGGGGTGGTGTTTGGGTCAAGGGAGTTGGGCTGTGGGCTGTGGGGTGCGGGGGTGCAGCTCTGCCCATTTTTATTTTATTTTTGGGCACGAAAAATGTGAAACAAAGTAACAGAGACGGGCCAAATGGTGACGTCGTCCTTAGCGCTTGTCCTTATGCCAACCTCCCTCGCAAAACCCATCCTCTCCTCGCCATCCCCTCGCCCATTCGCATCCTCGTCGTCGCAGGCAACAAATTAAATGCTGAAAATAATACAAAGACATCCTCCCTCCTGGTGACGCTAACGATTCTGGTGACGCGAGCTCAGTTTACGCTTAGCGAGGAAGCTTACGGCACATCCAGTGACTGGATGGATGATGAGGATGGGGTGGCCTGATGGGAAGAAGTGGGCGTTGTGTGGGCAGTGGAGGGGCTGTTGGAGGCAAACTGACGCGCCCCTTCGTCTTCGCCGTCATGACAACAAGACGCAAAATCTTCCGGAACAACTCGGAGGTAGAGGTTCCGCCATTCGGGAGGGACTTGGCTTAGGGGAGGAGTTTGGGCGATGAAGTTTGATGATGATAAAATGAGGGAGTGGGGGGAGCTGGCCCGCAGTCTCGGCTCACGATACGGTCCCAACTTCAGTCCCTTTCCGCATCCCTTGTTTGTTTCTGTGCAGGACATTCCTAATCAAAAATACATTTCACTCTCCAAAACCAAGTGACAACGAAATACAAAAAGTGTGGGTCTAAAAAAATTGTAAACCCTTTTTCAGACACCGAGAGTTTTAATTCCCTCTTTAATTGTGCATCAGCATTTTTATTTAAGTTGTAGCTACACTTATTGTAAGGTAATTTAGTTATAGAGCAAACATTTAATTGTAACCTGATAAAGATTATAATTTTTAAATCAAAGCAACCGACCCTTAAAAGATTACGTTAAAATTAACCAATTAAAAAATATATATTTTTTTATATCCACCGATGAGCAAAAAAACGTCGATTTAAATAAGAACATAATATATTGAACATTTCAAAAATCAATTTAAATTGTTTTCTACAAACATTTACATTAAAATTAAATGTACTCCCAAAAAGTGTATACAAACGAGTTATCTATACAGGAAAAAAACTGTCGCAATTTTAATTCACATTGGGTTCCAAATTTCTTATTTTGGGCAGGAAAATGTGTCTGATTTGCATTTGGGTTGTCCTGACAGAAAAGGGTTCGGCTCGGCTTTGGTTAAGGGGTGACAAAGTGATTAAAAAGTGTGGAAACGGGGGTTGGAGATGGGGTGCAGGGAAGCCAAGATGCAGGTGAAACCCTCAAGGAAGGGTGCAGGGATAAAGAGCCGGGAGAAAGGCTTAGAGTGGGGAAAAGTGATGGAACGGTGGCGTGCTCGGTAAGGGTTGCTCGGTCTGAGATTGTGCCTAGTTTAATTTCAGTTAATTGTGTTTGGCTTTCGAGTAAAACATTCAAGTATTTGATGGAAATAACGCTGGAAAAGCGGTGAAATTTCTCGATTCGGTGGTGGGAAAAGTGGGAAAAGACACGGGGGTGGACCGAAAAAGGGTTGAGCTGAAGGGAACTTAGTCTTCTTTGAAATATCTACCTACATATATATGCGGAAGTAGTTTGTGCCAAGTCATTTGTGAATCACATGCTAATGTGAATCAGAAAGCAGCTAGGAATTTGGAAAGGGGAGTAAATGGGGGTGTGCCTGTATTGGGATACAGAAATTAATTTCACTAAAATATTCCAAATTTAACTGATTATATCACAGCAACCAAAACTGTATGGGATACAAAATAGTCCTTTTAGGAAGTTATAAATTAAATAAAATATATTTTTAATACATATGTTATGTATTCTTAAATGAAAAGAGGACATAACGCCAACCATTATTAATGACGTAGAACTAATTTAAATATTATTAAAATTCCCGTCTATCAGGTGCGTTAAACTTTTACAGAACCCCGATCTGTTTGATCTACCACTTCGCACATCATTAATCATATTAAGCGCGTATCATATAATAAAAACAATATAAAAAGGTTATGTACGCCTTTTTCGCGTCATCTTTCCCCGCAATTTCTAGGAGCCGAGCATGAAAAATCTCTTGTTGCGGTCATATTGAAAGTTAATTGAAAATCAAGTTAATGCGTTTAATTGAATAGCCGTATAGGCATATGTGCTGTCAGCAGCGGCCCATCGCTAAAAACCTGTACACAGAAATGCAATAAAAACATTAAACAGCCAGCGAAAAAGAATCGAGTACACAAACATAAAGCACACATAATTGCTTACACACACACACGCAGACACTCGAACAGCGGGCGGGAAAAAGGGGGAGGGAACCCAAACGGATGTACTGTCGATGCGTGGAGGAGACAGAGGCCCATGTGCATATTTATATGTGGAAAATTATATACAAACACAAACGCCAGCACCCACGCCCTCACTGCCCAATGCCCTCGCACAATATATAGAAAATCATAATGACGACGATGCATCATCGCAGAACAAAGGCGACACGCACAGACCCAGAACCAGAACCCGAACCATATCCCTATCCATAACCCCTGTTTAACCTGGCCCAGAACCTGCAGGACCAAACAGGACAAACCCTTTGACGTGAGGTGTGAGTTACGCTCTATTTTGGGGGTCTGACACAGTCAGACAATCGAAGAAAGGGTTTGTGGAAGGAGAGATACCTAAGGACATCCAAGATCAAGCAAAGGTCTGCCTGCTTTCGCAATCATTACCATATTAAATGGAAAACATTCTCCAATCCAGATAAACTGACACCTTCGGCAGAAACTTGGTCGTCTTATAATTATTATGATGGAGCGCTCTTCTCGAAAAATCCAGCAGGAGTCTTAAGGCCTAACAGCAGGCAAGCTATCGATTTGTAGGCCTTGTTGCTTCAGCCGTCATCTCACTCGCACACACACTCTCGCACACACACTCACCCACTCGCTCAAGGGGGAAATCCATTTTTCTTAAGATAAATTTTGATTAAAATTTTCGACCAACACACGTGCGATTTTTCGGTCTCGCTCTAGCTCTAAATCTCTCTCGCTCGCTCCCTATGTATCACTTTCGGTTCGGCCTTCGATGGGTGTGAGGCTTTCGCATCGGAGATATTGTGGTCCTTGCAAATGTCTTAAGATTTTGCAAACGAAAATAAATGCAACGCATTGGGCGCTCCGGGTGTGGCATCTTCTATACATAAATGAGCAATTTACTTTGTTTTTTGATAGGCGCTTTTCTTGGTATTTATGCGAAATTCGGCATTAATTTTCATTTCCTCAAGAGTTTTTAACCAATTAAATGGAAATTTTCCAGATGACTTATGACTGTACTTGTGAAATATATACAAATTTAATGGTTGGACTTAAGTCGGAGAAATGAGTAATTAAATCGGAGATATTAAAATGCATAAGATGCAGACAACAAAATGAAAATTTGCATAGGCACGGTTATTTTTAGAGGTCATTACTCTTCTGTCAATCCCTTGTGGCCTTCACAATTAGGATAACATTTAATTGTGGTCAAGAAAACGGGAAAAAATGGGATTTCATTGTGCCAAGTCAGCAATTGATGCACATAACCCCCAAACCAGGTCTTGAATCATTATGCCCGGCACCCAAAAACTTTAGTGCACTTTCTTCGTATCTATAGCTGTCTCGCTTCGGCCATTGCTTTTCCAAACTTTCGCACTTGCTCTCCCTCTCACTCGCTCACTAATAAGAAATTTTCGAATTATTCCCTCTCGCTCTGGCAATCTGCATGCCGACTCTGTCTAGAGCAAAATGCAAAAATGTGCATTAGGCAAAGTCCAAGAAAGCAAAACGAAAACTTTTTGGGTGTCCAAAGGGGGGTGGTGAACGGAAGCTGTTGCAGCTGCATGCGGTTTGCCAGTGTGTGTGCGGGTGTGTGTGTGCTTGGGTGGGTGTTGCATATGCACTTGTGGGTGAGCCGGGTGTAAGTGTGTGGTCAGCTTCTTAAAATACAACCGTACAACTGCACGAGTTCCCGAAAATTCTTACAAGCAAAAGTGCAAATCTCTCTCTTTCTATATAACTTCCAATGTGTGTGTGTGTGTCCGTGTGTTTGTGTGCGTGGGTGTATGTGGTCATCTGATGTATGGGAAACTCTTTGGTCAGTTTTCTTGCAAGAAAATCTAATCAACACACACACGCACACAGAAACACTTGGCACACACAGTAGTGTGTTACGTATACGCAACGTTGGACGAACGTCGTTTGTGCATAATTCGTTTGGGTTTGGAAAGGGGTGAGGGATGAGGGGTAAGGGACGTAATTTCTCCCAGGGGGTCGCCCACAAACACATACATATATAAATGCTTTTAATTTGCACAGGACGAACACACAAAAGGATCCAGGGAGTGCAAAATTTTGAAGAAAATTCAGCAGCACATGTCGGTAGTTGAGTAGTTCGGTAGTTGGGCAGTTGGGAAGTCGGTAGTGGAATGCCTTTCCAGAGACTGGGAAAATCTTACGACATTTGGCCAGCGTCAGAGGAAAAGCGCCGGGGTGGCACAAGAGAGAAAGGGAGATGGTCTGCATAGTGCTGTCTTATCTTTTTCCTAGAGAGACACCACATCTCCTAGCTGTAGTGCGTTAGATCAAAGGACTGGGTCCGGGGCAGAGTTATGCATCCACAGTTGAGTTTTGGGCTTTACGCATGCATAATCAATGCATTTTCTTCGAAATGTCTACGGCGTACAAAGAGTGAGTGAGAGAGAACGAACAGGTCGGAGAAGGACATGCGTTCAGTTTATAAATTAGTTGGAAAATATAATTCAAGTTCTGGGTTCAGTACAGTCGTCTTTGTGCGTGTGGCATCTTGAGGGGGAGGAGTGTTCAATCCTTTTTCCTTTAGCAAAAAGCAAATCCATCCACTAAAATCGATTGAAATGCAGACTCTTAATATTTTGTTCTTTGTTTTCGGATTGAAGGCAATTAGGTAAACTATTTTAATTGCAAGGTCTTAGGAGCGGATTGTAAAAATCATTTCCAAAAATTCGGTTAAATGCTTTGAAAATGAAGTTTAATATTAAATGGATAGATAAGGGATTAATTTGGAATTTATTAAAATGATTTACAATTAGTTAGGAAACACTAGGAAATTCCTACTAGTTTGTAGTGCAAAACTTTAAATCGGTTGGAAAAATATGAAAAGCCATATAATCTTTAAATCTATAAATTTCCCCTCCTCTGCATTCGCAGTTTTCAGCGCCATTTCAATTCAATAAAAAGCAATTACAGCCCAATCAATCGGTCATACCGAATGCAACAATAAAAAGGACTTCGCGTCAACCGCAAAACTGACTCGACTGATAAATCAAAAAATTCCGCTAACAAACGAAAACGAGGCGAAAAAATGCGATGCAAAAATCCTTTATCCCCTAGTCGAATATGCAAATAGAAAAGAAATATCTTACCATGCAGCACCCCTTTGTCTGGCTTTGATTTTTATTTGATCCTTTTGCCGTTGCCGTCTGCTGTTTCTGCTCCACTTTTGAATTGATTTCGCCGAAAGTCGTAAATTCCTTTGGCAACTTTCGCTCGTTGAATTTTGCATCCTTTTGGCCGTCGACGTAGCTGTTTATTTTTTGGATGTTTTCTTGTTTTTATTTTGCTGACTGTTTTGTTGCTGTTTTTATGGCCAAGAAAAATGAAAAAAGAGCGTTGAAAGTCGGGATCCTCCATAATATTATTCAAAGTCATGAGTGTGTGTGTGTGTGGCGTTGGGCCGAAAAAGAGAGCGAGAGCGGGCCAACACCAATACAATGGCAAAGCCGCTCATCGTCGTTTTCGTTGTCGTCGTCGCGAATTTCTCTTTGCTCCTTTTCGTCCTCGTTTCTCGCCTCGTGTTTGTTTATTTGCATTTCCGCTTGAGCTGCAGGACTCTCTCCTCGCAGGCGTGCGTGTGTGTGTGTGTGTGTAGGTATGTGTGAGCGCGATGACTCAACAGGTGGCTGTGTCTGTTGCTTCTCTGCCTCCTCCATTGTCATTCGGTTCTTTTTTCTGTTGTTGCTCGCTTTCTAGTTCGTCCTGCTTGTTTTTTGTCTGCCGCCTCCAAACACTTTTGCCTTCGCATTTCTTTTCCGCTGCCCATGTGTGTGTGCGCTTACGTGCGATAGTGTGTGTGCGTGTGCCCCTAGCCTTTGGGCTATGAACATCATCATCTTCTCTCTTCGCACTCTCTCCCATTGTCGGCTCCTCTCGACTTGTTTGCTTATTTGTTTGTTTGTTTTGCCTCCACTTTGCCTTTTCCTGTCTTCTTTTGTGCATCTTTCTCGCTCCCCCCCCACCTGCCTTCCCGCCCATTTTCCGGGGGATAATTTTCTTGGTCGCTTGGCTTTTTGTGCTTTTATTATGCCGCACACGGCTCAACTTTTCAACTTGTTCTTTTTTAGCTTTTTTCGATGGCGGCAAAATAAAATGAAATAAAAAATACATTTTCGTCAAGGACGTTAATTGTTTTGCTTCTATTTTTTTCGTCTGGCCTGAATGCGAATGTGTGTATGTGTGTGTGTCTCTGAGCGTAAGTGCGAGTGAGATGGTGCACGTGTGTGTGTGTGGTGCGAGTCCTTTGACTTTTATTTTTGCTTTTATTTTCCGACGCTGCTTGTTTATGTTGTTTTTTATCACCGCCTCAATTTGCGTGCACTTTGCGGTTGTTGTTGCCCTTGTTTTTGTTTTTTGCACTGCGTGTCCTTGCCGTTATTTTGCTTTCTTTTTCCACTTTCTTCCGGTTTGCACACACTCACACACACTCCCTCACATACATGTATATCCATACGCCCATAAGTGGCGTTTAATTTATCAATTTGTCGTTTGCCAAAGGAATTCATTATTTGATTGTTGTTCTCTTTTTTTTGTTTCTTGTTTTTTGTCGCTTCCGGTTTCCCCACTTTGATGCGGTTTGTTTACTATTGTCTGGGCTTAATCTTTTGTTTATTTGCCATCAACGTCATCGTTCGTGCCGTCTGATATTGCCGCTTTGTCGTCGCATCGGAAGTTCAATCGGTAGCAATGAACGGTTTCTTTTTTACTTCCTCTTCCCCTTTTCGGTGCATCTTTTTAGTGTTTCGGTAATTGGAGTCAAATTGTTTTTTGACATGGATGGACTATTGATTTGGGGAATTGAGACTTCAAAAAAGGGACTAAAAGAAACCGAAGGATGAGTAATGGGAAGCCCATAATATTGTTGTGTCCTATAGCTGATCACTATTATAAGTTTTATAAAAGGAGCCCTAAAAAAATGCAGTGAGTATAGAATTTTGAATAAAGGAATTAAAAAAACCTCAACGAATATTTTCTTATATTTATAGAAAATAATTTGAATGGAATTTATATATCTAAAATATTTATATGTCCAAAGTTTACCTTTTTATATGTATTAATATAATGAAAACAAGCCTTGACTCCTTTAAAAATTGTTGTTGTCTCTGAAAAAATCTCAAAAAGTCTGCTGAACGCTTTCCCAAAGAACTTCTCAGATTGAAGAAGAAAATTAAACCTCTCCACAATTAAACTCCCTTCAATCCCTGCCATAAACGCAGCACTTATTCAAATCCAACAAGTAATTAAAACCCAAGTCTCGAGGCTAGCCAAAATAAGTAATTGCCACCGTGTTCGACAACTCATCAGCAAACAGGAAAATTGTCCAAGAGTAGTCACAAAAAAAAAGATGAGAAAAATCGGGTAGAATAGCCAAGCAAGGAAAACTCCAACCGAATTGACAAATTAAAAGCAAGTGAAAATTTTCCAAAAAACCCTGAATAAAGAACAAGCGAGCTTTGAAAAGGAAACAAGCTGGGGAGCCCTGTGGACAATTAAGCAAAGGGGGATTGACAATTAGAAGGAAAAGGGGTCGATGGCTGGACGAAAGCGGAGGTCTAAAGAATCGACAAGTTTCGGGCGCGCAATTATGATTATGGGTGCGTTTGCCCATTCTTCCCAGCAAATCCTACTTTAATTGTTTTTTTCGCTCTCCTCTCTTATTTTTTCCCTTTTGCCGGGGATGCTGCCCAGTTGCCTGGACGGAAATTCATTAGAGCAGCCCTGGGGGAGAGGTGCAGGGGTAACTGGTCCCAGGTCCCTGGTCTCTGGCCATGTCAAAGCGACTCCAAGACGTTGCCTTGGCTTTTTTCCTCAGCGAAAATTGCAATTTTTCCAGGACCAAGGACCAGGACCAGACATCGATGGGGTTGGGACGATTGTCCCTGCCCGGCAGACAAAACCCCCTGCCTTCGGTGGATCGTTGGGTGTGGCTGGGAGCAAAAAAGGGCTTCGCATCCTGCTTACGGTATATAAAAAAAGGGAAGAGAATAAGGACCGCTAGACGACGGGCGGGCGAGCAAACATAAAAATGCGTTTTTGCCTTCAGAAGTCCCTTTTCGAAAGGCAGCTAGGTTGGGGCTTTGGCAGGGTGGCGACTTGGACGGGCACCTAAACAGAAAGTAATCAACCCACACAAACACACACACACAGATACAGAGATAGAGATATACCCACACAGACGCACACAGCAAAAAGGACGAGAAACGCGTCTCCACCTTCACTCATTTGCACAAAACACACCCACAACTTTGGTCCGAGCTGGAGAAACTTTTTTTCGCTTTCGCCGCTCCAACATTTCTGTTTCCTCCGCGTCGCTGGGCGGGTGGGGGCGTGGCATTGTTCTTGTGCCGCCATGAAAATTAATGAAGAAGTGCCCGACCCATGTTCCAGAGGCACTAAAACTCCGTTCTCCGCCCATCGACCGACTGACAGACAGTCGCTCCGGTCCCCAGTTTTTGAGGTTTGGTTCGAGGTTCGGGGGGCTGGGGCCTGGGACTTGGAGCTTGGGACCTGGGGTTAGAGCTGGGTGTGTGGCCATGGCTCGGCAGGAGGAGAACTCCCTCTCGGGGGTGGGTGCGTGCCCATAGCTGATGGCTCCCAATTTTTTCTCAGTCCCCTAACACTAAAGTGGGATTTACATAAATTCTGGACTACTGTTTGGGTCTTAATGGTTTACGGACAATAGACTATATATATAAAATCGAAATACCGAGCCATTAGATAATGTCATTTTTACGACGAAAATTTCATGGCTAGTTTATGTTAAAAGTTAAATAAAATTACATTTATTCCTAAAAACAGCGTATCGATCATTTAAAAAATATGCAAAATAGTTTTAGGAAAATGTTACAAATTTCATAGATGAAATTTATTAATTTAAAATATGCAATACAGAATTATTTTTTATCCAGCTGCATCGACTAATCCGGTAAAATTTGGATTTCAGTACGTAAATTTTTTTTAAAAAAAACTTTAAAAACTATCCTGTAAGTCCCGACGAAATTTAAAAATAGGTATTCTCAATAAGATCCTATTTTAAATGAATACAGCCCGGTATAAAATCAGTAGTTCTTTTTAATTTACTGTTATTCAATAGAACTTCATTTAATTAATTTTTAAAAAATCAGTTTCATTTACGCAAAACTAAACGAATTTCATCATTAACAGACCGAACGAAACGGGTAAAAAATCAGCTCAAAAAAAGCGGTAGCAAAAGCGATTTGGACCAACTCACGGAGCATTGGTCAAGCCAAACCCTTTGGGTGGTGGGGCCTTTGTGGCTGGGGGTGCGATTGCCAGTGTGAGTGTGAGGGACCAAAACTGACTCACCCAGCTGGGAGGAGGACGAGGACTCGGAGGACACACACTCACACACACCCCTACGGTCAAGTGGGTGTTGACCTGTCCACATTTAGAGGGGCACGGACTCGTTGGGCTCGTTGTAGCCTCCTCTATTTTTTTTTTGTTTTTCGACTGACTGCGGCAAATGTCGCTAGATGGCGCCAGGCGGAACTCCGAACAGGAGCCGAGGTAGCAACAGGACATGGACGAGGACGACGCCTTTGCTTTTAGCTTGATTGCCAAGCCTAGTTAACTGTAAAGTTTTATAACTTTGGCCGGCCACCCAATCACCGCCCCCTCACAGGCACAGACACCACCTTCGCCTCGCTTGGCCTCACCTGTAAAGCGTTAAAATCGGTTGGTTTATAGCACGCGCCAACGCAGCCCTCTCCCCTATACCATGTTCGTCCTGGCCCTAACCCCAGCCCCCACCCAAACCCTTATCCCTGACAACGTCGACGTTCGTTCGACCCTTTTAAAAAGTCGTCAATACTTGCCTTGCCGACACCCCCGCCCCCGCCCCGCAAGTGGAAAAGGACGAAAAGGGTTTGGGGATACGTGCAACGGCCTCTGAGCTCTGCGCAAGGACTCTGGCAAGGATGTGGGGAGCAGCCACGGGGCCACGACCAAGGACCAGAGGACCAGAGAACCGGGCGTCTATCAAATTCCAATTTCGGTCCCTTTTTTTCCTCCTCTCTGCTGGCATTCAAGGTTTATGGCGTCTTTTTAGCGTAAATCCTGCATGGCCATTGCCGAAGTCCGGTCCTGCTGTTGCACCCTTCAGCGACCGTCGCTGGACCGTGGCCCCCCGTCCCTTAAGTCCACCTAATGCCATCCTATCGGTGGGGCTGCATCTTCAATATCCTATCTCAGCCACCCATTCACATAGTCACAGCCACCGAAATGGGGAGAGGCAATGGGTTGGTACACTTTTATTTTTTCTGTGTCATAATAACGTGTGTGTCAGTTATTTGGAACCTTATATAATATGTTAGAAAGATTTCGACTTTGCTATACATTGGGTTTTCTGGCTATCTGGCGAGGTACAATACAAAAATGTCTATCTATATAGGCTAATTTAATCGCTTTAACTGCTTTTAATTCTTTAATAAAAGGTGATAGAGTATTTTTTTTTCTGAGATAGAAAACATATTTTCCTCAAATACTAGTATTTTGTGTTTTTTTTTGTTTTATTAACATCATATTTACGGAAGTGCACATTTTTAATCAGCAAGGTAATTAGCAACTTTATTTATTTGTAAATCAAAAAAAAAAACTTGTATAATGCTTATATACAGCTATCAACAACTTGAGCTTGTAGGCTGTGCAATGAAGAAATGCAAAGCTTTATAAATACAATTTAGTAGACGCTGATGAGCAATTTGAATACCCGGGTATAACCTAGAAGTTTTATTACGAATTTTAAGAAGAGAAATACCCTTTCAAACTGAAAACTGGGGTCTATCACATTTGCTGAAGTATACAGATTTCCAATAAGTAATTAATAAGTATTTAGTTATAGTTGAATGATGAGTACTTTAAGGTCGACAGCGGGCCGACTTGTTTTTCATGTGTTAATATGCAATATGTACTGCAAAAAACCGGTCTTTTCAGTTGACGAATAGCAGGCTTATATGGTTGTTAAAAACTGCACAGTTCATTCCGAGCTTCTGTTTCTTACTAAGGTTTCAGAAGGTTTTGCAGATTCAATCCCAATTTCGATTCAAAATAAGTTTGAATAAATCAAAATGACTGCCAAAAATCCCATTCAGATAAAGTATCTCTCAACCAAACGATAACCTCTGAATTACCAGCTGAAAACGTGACTTGTTAAGAATAAAGATTTGTATATATATATAAGTTGGGGTGATCAGCATCGATCGGCAAATCGCGATGCTATGCTCGGGGAATCAAGTTCAGTTTGAACCAGACAATCGTTGCGGTTGCATGTGCCCGGAAAATATCAACAATGAATTACGCTAATCTTGTGATTATCTGCGCTAGCCTGGTTCTCCCCCAACTGGAGGTAGGTCATTGGATTTTCCACTTTCCCATGAGTAAAAAAAAAAATATTTATCTAGATGGGAGCAGCTAGAGCTACCCGCGGTGGAATCGACCCCTCTGTGTACTCCCAGGGGCGGAAATGGAACTTGACTGAGGAAATATTGAATGAAATGTGGCTCTCCAAAAGGCCGTATATTGTCAGATGGAAACCAAATTCCAATGAGGTGATTACGGACACATACGAGCTGAGTCCCAATGGAAGAAATCTTTTGAAGAGCAGGCAAAGAGACTACGAGTGGAGGTATCCCGAAGACGGTGTAACCTCCTCTGTACAAGTTCAGGAAAATTTAGAATTTCTATCCAACCAGCTGCGTCGACTGGCCAGTGTCTTCAATAATCCCTTCATCAATCCGGTTGGATTCGGTTTTCCTGACTTTAACCTCTTTAAAAACTTGAATAACCCTAACTACGGACCCAATCCGTTTCTTCCGAAAATCCCCGATTTACCATCATGTAATTGTCCATCAGGAGGCAGACCAAACGAACCAAACCCGGAATATAGACCCTCTTCTCAAGGAGATCCCGTGTTAAATGAGCCCAACCCGATATATATTCCCGCCCAAGAACCCGGACGCAATATTCCAAACTTCCCCGCTAAAGATGTGCCCAACACACAAGGACGTATACCAGATAGATCCGGCGATAGTGATGGATGGTTGCCGAACCCACCTTCGACTCCACGAACTTTGGTTCCCCTGCCGACGCTGGCACCCCCGAATTTCGACGACTCGCCGCCCCTGTGGGTGCCAGCACTAGATCAAACTACAACGAAGCGGACTCTGGTCCCCCTGCCCACCTTGGCACCCAAACAAAATGGAACTGACACAGTCATCGATGATTTTTTGGGAAAGGTGGACATCACTGTCGCGGACATCAAAGAGGAGAATGGGGAGCTGGTCACGACGATCATGGATGAGCAAGGACGAGTTTTGAAGGCCAGTTTTGCTCTGAGCAATGAAAAAGGGCAAGGTAGTAGCCCCAATTAGAAAAAGTTTTATCAAGAACTCGTATCTATTTCTATAACAAAGTAAACCTCAATTAAATGATTTATAAGCAAATTATAACAAATTAATTTTGGAGTTAACCTGCTGTTAATAAATTCAAATAAATTTAAATAAATGTGTTTAAATGTATTCCCCAGAAGCTGGAGAATGTCTTATAACATAAACGAATTTATAAAATAAAGCCAGTTAAAATGAACGCAATGAAATTCATGGGAAAAATATCATATATTATATTTGCACTCTTTGATAAGGGAGACTGTGCGAAGCCAGACGATAACCTTCTGTTAGCCCCTCCGTGTAGGAGCCGCAAGTGCAGCTGATTAGTTCTATCAATTTAGTTCGATTCAGGCAATCGAGGTGATCACAAGTGTAGCGGAAAGATCGAGAAACGAGAATGAAGTACGCCAATCTTCTGGCAATCTGTGCCAGTTTGCTGCTCCTGAAACTGGAGGTAGGTCATGGAAGTGCCCAAAAAACCCAGAGTGACATAATCCCTATCCTATAGACGGCAGCAACGACAGCCACCGTCGATGAGCCCAGCAGGGAACTTATTTTTGCGGCCCAGACCATTGGATTGGATGAAGTTGGCTTGCGTGAATTGTGGCGCACTAGGCAGCCGCTGGTTATCAGAAATCAAAATGATGCCGGTCAGCTGACTTCGGTGACCTTCGAACTAAGTCCCGATGGCAGGTCGATCATAAGAAGGAGGGTTGTGGAGGAATCTTCACCATCATCATCGCCTGCCAGGCTAGAGGAAAGTTCTCCATCCAATAAGCCCCGAGAGCAGTGGGAATTCGTGCCGAATTCCGTGCGTCAGCATCGTCCCACTGGAGAATCTAACTTCGGAATGGGTAATTTCGATCCGAGTATATTTGCCACTGGTTTTCCCAGGGCTCCATTATTCCCCAGCTGGGAGGTGCCAGCCGGCGTGAAGCCGCAAGTCTCGACCAAGACGGAAGTGGATAACCTGGGAAATAAGGTGACCACCACGACGAGGAGGTTTTCCGGCACTTTTACTCCAGGAAGTAATGTGTTCCAGCAGTTGTTTCCCGATATATCGAGGGAGCCTGGTCCACTCAACCCCGAGTTGGAACAGACTCCAATCTCCCCCTCATCTCGTGCTGGACCCTTCGATTCCAACTCTGGATTCTCGCCCCGTCCCAGCCAACAAGATCCTGTCTATGTTCCCGTAAGAGAACCCACCACCACACCCCGAACTTTCGCTCCCCTTCCCACGGTGTCCCCTCCGAAACCCGCCGACGAATCGGACAAGGTCATCGATAACTTCTTGGAAAGGGTGGACCTAAAGCCCGAGGACATCGAAAACCGAAATGGCGAATTGATCAAGACGATTGTGGATAAGAATGGGCGAGTTTTGACTGCCAGATTCGTTCTGAGCTCCGTCAAAGGAGGCGAGGAAGAGCCTGCGCAGCAAAGGCCCACCAAGTAAATCAAGTACATTTAAGTTTTGTAAACAATGCTTGAAACAAATAAGGCAATTCAATAAATGAGCTTATCAGCTGGGGCTAAACCCATGCAATAAAATTAGAGGTCTGATTCAATCTTGAGGTGGATTAAAACACATATATACATATATAGGGGAACACTTGATAAGGCTGTTTTGTCTGAAATATAGGTACAGATAGTTTTAATGACTTACCTTTTCGTATTTTCATCTCTATTAATATACAAAAGCAACTACAAAGCGCTCTAAATTATTCAAAAACTACTCGCATTTTAGGTATACAGTTTGGGACATTAAATATTCTTTATTTTTCAGATCGCTGGCCAAATTAATTAAAAAAGCATTGATAGTTTTGTATAGCTAATTTATTACAAACAATTTTTTGTTTTTCGCTAACAACTGAGCTGAAAGAAATTAAAAAAGAAGGGAAAAAATATAATTGGGATAATATAAATAAAAAATCAACGAAATAATATTAAAATAATAACATTAGTTGACTAAGCATGGTTAACAACATAATTTAAGCAAACGAAAAAAAAACGAATTGCAGCCAAAAGTAATTCAAGCATTAAGAGATCAAAATTATATATAAAACACAAAGGGGAAGCGCGGAACGAGAAATTCAATTGGAATTTCACGGCAAAGTGATTAAAATACGTGGAAAAAACTATTGCATAATTTTGTGCGCAGCTCGTGGCGAAAACGCATTTGGTGGCCGAAAGCATTTTGGTTATGGTTGATTTGGCTGTCGCTGTGTGTGGGTGTGGGTGTAGTCAGCGTGTGTTGGTAGTTGTGCGGTAGTTGTCTTTCTCGCTCGTTAGCATTGCATTAGTTGGGTTACATTTATAAGCCAAGCATGTCAGAGAAAAGAGAAACTAGATTAGTAAAAAATTGTTGTTTGATCAAATGTATGGAAATTCGTGGTAAAAGCATTTTTTCTTAAGTCTAATTGGGGTAGCTAAAGCCAAACGTGAAGCAAGAAGTGTTTGCACTGCGCTGCAACTAATTAAAAAGCATTGCCTGCCTTTAGGCGCTAATATGAAATTCGCCTTGGCATAAATATGTTAACGAAAGCTTACATTTTTGAACGCATCCTTTGTTTGCCTTCGTTAGTGAATAACGATATTAAAATATGTGTATAAAGGTAATATAATTTTGTTTACTTTTTTTTGTAACTTTTTCCATGGGAGATTGTAATAAAGGTTTGAAATCGCCAAGGGCTTTCAAATGTAATATAATAGGTTCAATATCAAAAAGTGGGTAATAAAAAATACTGATTCATTGTGAAGCTGAAGCTTTAGCAGCAATAAAATAAATGGTAACTTGGTAAAAAATTGACTAAAAGTAAATAGACGGATTTAATATAAAACTTTGATTGCCCACATGAAATCGGATAGTTATAGTTCCTGAGTTTAACAGGGGCGGAAACTATCATCAGTTCTCATCTGAAGTCTAGAGGGAATACTTAAAGTCCTTACTCACCAGGTTGTCGAACCGCAGGGCATCCTCATCGCTGAGTCCCATGCTGCGCGTCAACTGCAAGTATGTCGAGGTGATGGGCTTCAATCGCTCCAAATCCAAGGGAGGCAGTGGTAGTGATAGTTCCACAGGCGGCAGACCGCGCAGTTGGGGGATCCGAAGTTCCGGCAGAGGTTTCGGCGGACTGAACAGCTCCAGCTTGAGCGGCACCGGCGTCGAGGTGGAGGATGGATGGCCGGTTTTCAGGCTGGAAAATATAGATTTGGTTAGATTTATCGGTGTAAGGGCATTGGTATCCTTGCTGGCGGCGGCGGCAGGCCTGGCTGTTGAATCAACGGGAGGAGGGGGAGAGCGTGCCCGCATCGAGCTGTCCGGCGAGGTCTTGATCATTGGCGGAGTCGCGGCCTTGGGAGGGGCCAGCATCTTGCCAGGGGCCGAGGTGGTAGGGGTGCTAGAGATGCTAGGGGTCGTAGGGGTTGCTGAGACGGTGGTTGGATAGCTGAGGCTCTGCAACAGGCTGCTGCCGTAGATGGGCGGCGCTAAAACCGGTTCGCCGGCATAGAAGCGCCTCATGAAGTCATAGTATCTCAGGAGATTATCCCGCGACTTCAGCAGCTGTACATCGAAGCACTGACTACTGGGTTGGGGATGGGACTGAGATTGGGTTTGTGATTGGGTTAGCGATTGGGTACTGATAGTAGGGTTGCCGGGACACTGATCTAGCGGACTCGACGGACGCTGCAACTGAGTCTTGACCCGGATTTTGGGCACGCTAACCGGGGTGCTTTCAACAGCCGCCTGAACCGCCTGCGGTGGCTTGGGGCTCCGACTCTGGGGTGGTCCTGTCCCCAGGACGTCCAGCTGAGTGGCACTGGAGCTGCTGGCGATAACGGGACCACCCACAGAAACGCCCACGGCCAAACCGCTGGCGCTGGCAACCGCCTTGAGGTCGGCGCTCGAGTGCCGACGGCGCTTGGCCGTGGGCCCCGCCTCCAGCGAGCTCTCCGTGTGCGATGAATAATTCAGGTAGTTCTCCACTTCCGAGGAGCTCTCGTTGCCGGCCAGGTCGGTCTCCTTGCCGCCCGCCGATGGCGAGGAGGGTCGCAGGTTCTTCTTGCACTCGGGACAAATGGTCAGGAAGCGGGTGACCGCCTCGCGGGGCAGGAACGCATAGGTTTCGGTGATCTGCATTGGGGTAAATGGAAGAAAATATAAGTTAAAGTCAAGTAAAGACTTTAAAGGTGATTTTAATAAAACTAAATTAAGCAAGAGAAAACGCTATAGTCGGGTGCCCCGACTATCAGATACCCGTTACGCAGTTAAAGGGAGTGTGAGGGAGATGGAGATATAAAACTTTGATCACGCATAACTGTTTAACGAATGGTTCGATTTTAAAAATTTCTTCTACATTTCGATAGGTATAGATAAACAGAATAAAACTGCATTTTTACTTTTCCGAAATATTTAAATTTTTGCTTTTAAAAAATACAATTTTCTATTTTTATACTCGTTACTCGTAAAGTAAAAGGGTATGAACGTCCGTCAGTATGAACTCTAGCTTTTATAATTTCCGAGATCTCAGCGTTCATACTGACGGACGTTCATACCCTTTTACTTTACGAGTAACGAGTATAAAAATAGAAAATTGTATTTTTTAAAAGCAATTATTATACCGAATTTTAAACTATTTGTTTAAAAAAAATATATAGTTTCTTAATTATCACTAAAATCACTTTGAGAATTGAGATAAACTAATAATTTAAACATTAAATATCTTCATGATATTCTGTACACTACACTCACAATGCGGTAGGTGCGCTTCTGACCCGCGTGCATTCCGCTGCGGCCTCCCAGTTCCATGTGCACATTGTAGATGATGTCGAAGAACTCCTCCACACAGGCCACCTTGCGGTAAGTCCGGCGACCGAAACCCTTGCTGGTGGAGGCGGCAAAGAGGTCCACGTCGCCGGGATTATCGGAGAGGATGGCTGAGCTGGGAAGGGGTTTCAGACGCCGTCGACTGCCTGGTGCCTCCTCAAAGCCCTCGGGTCGGTTGGTGGTAAAGCCTAGAGATCGGCAAAATAAGGCAATGAATATCAATGAAATCCCTAAGAAGAGGCAGTCCTTACCCTTTGTCTTGACCCAGAAGCGAAACTTGGAGCTGTCCGGGCGACTGTGCTCCTTGCCCTCCAGGGCCTTAAGAATTCGCGCCTTCTTGCGCAGCGTTATCGTCTTGGTCTTGGCCTGATCGCCGTATGTGCTGAGGGCCCAGGGCTGGAACAGCTCGTAGATGATCTCGCGCTCACCTGTCGGCTGCTCCAGCTCGTCCACATCCGCATCGTAGGCCAGGTCCGCCTCCGCCTTGCCCACGGTCACCGGCGAGCTCTCCTCGCGCTCCTCGATGGCATAGAGCTTCCTCTTGCTGCTCCAACCCTCCGAGGAGCCTCCAATCGTCGCCGAGGACTGTGGGTGAGGTGGCTCGGACTGGTCTGTACTGAGCTTGCGACTACCATTCGAGTGCTCCATGATGCGGATGTTTGCGGGGTTTCACACACTTTTTAATCGACTTAAAAAACTCGCTAAATCAAAGCCAAGTCCGAGCGATAAACAAGATCATGGGGTTTAAGGGGAAGAATTTAGTGTGAAATTGGAATTTCAGCTGTATTCTATTCTTCGTTTGGTGGGATTTCACGGAATGTCCTGGAAAATTAAAATAATATTTTTATAACTGTATTAGGACTTTTCTAGCAATGCACTCTTTATAAATCATCGAATTACGGTACCGAAAGAACTAATATCACAGGACTTGAAATACATACTTTTTGATGTTCAAAGCGTTTAATAATGGATTAACGAAATTTCAAACACAATTTTTTGAGAACAAATATTCAACGAAAAGTTAACAAAAACAATATTTTATTTTTAACAATATCAAAAATTAACAGAAATCCCACGAAAACGAAAAACAAGGGCTCAGATCGTTTCGGCTCAACAAATAACGAAAGGCCAAAACAGAAATGAACAACAGCGAGCGCGACGCGACCGAATGAAAGTTCAAACACAACTGACTGGCCAACTGATCAGCGTCCCGCCGAGAACATCTCGAGGAGATGCGGAGATGCTCGTCCACATCCTTGGGTCCAGTCGAAGACAGGCTGGTCCAGATGCAAACCGGTTGACCGGGCATCTTTGAACTTTGAACTGCAGCCCCGAAGGGCAGTCGCAGACAGCCAAGGAAGCCAGCCCTCGGAACAAGCTCCTCGCAAGCCCGAAGAGTATCTCGCAGATAAAGATAGACCTTATAGAGTGCCTACCTCAATAAGTTGCGCAACTGCTGGCCAGCAAATCCTGGCCCAACATCTTGTTGCCGAGCTAAACGCTGAAAGCCAACCCGCAGATGAGGCAAACTCACCCCTTACCCTAAGCTAAAGGTGCTTTGCATTTTTAGCAGCATGCTTTCAGGCGGTTGCGGGCGCTCGTTTTCCGCACTCTATACTCTATATATAGACTACGATGATGACGTTTAGAGGTCGGCACTACCACCCACACCCAAACGACCGCCTGTTGCGCTTCTTTTCGCCTTCAAGTGGTTTTTGTTTTGTTTTTTTGCGATGAGCTTGCCAACGAAGCGCCACAAGTTGCGCCACTTAATAACAGCATTTAACAGCATATCATGCGGAAAAAATAGTGTGGTTCCAGTGCACTATGGGGTAAAAGTCCACTTTTACTGGCATTAATTATTACTAAAAAACGACGTAACATTTCAAAGTTTTGTTTTTGGAATTTGGTTTATAATATTTAAAAGATTTCTTTTTGAAAAAATGGGCATGGTCGCGCCTTTTTTCAAGAAAAAAAAAATTTTTTTTAAGAATGTGCACAACAAAAAATTTTTTTTTCGCTTGTTCTAAAACAAAAGAACTAATTTGATCCAAAAAAAAAACTTTGGAGTTCCCATACATTTGTTTTAAAGTGAAATCGGATTTTTTTAAATATTTTCCATATAATTCCTAACAAAAATACTAAAACCATTTATAGCAAGGTAAGTATAGTTAAATGATGATGTAAAATCATTTAAACTGAATAATATTTAATAACAAAGATTATTGCATAGTGCTTTTTTTAAATATTTATCGTATCTAACATTTTCCATACAAAAATACGAGAATTTTACTATTCGCTACTGCATACAAATCACATATGAAAAAAGTGAGGTTATCTGAGAAAAATGCAAATTGCTCCAATAGTGCGGAAAAGTGCAGAATGCGACTAATACCTATGGATTCTGTATTGATAAGGCTACAACATAGTCTTGGTCGCACATTAAAATAACCTAAAACTCTTTTTCAAAACTCTGTCCAAAGTTAAAAATTATTTCCCAGAAACCAGCTTAATATGCATTTGTTAAATGACAAAATGAGGTATAAGCACTCACAATTTGAACAAATTATTATATTTAGCTCATAGTCCAAACCTGTAATAACCATGTTCTGGCATTGTTTTGTTTACTTTTTGTATTTTACATAAATAAATGAATTTCAAAGATCATGGCAAAAAATGTGCAAACCAAGCGTACTTCACTTTGTAAGCAGCAGCTGACTTTGCAGCTGTTATTTTAACAGTGAACTGTTAAATATTAACATTTCAAGTATAGGGCATAACAGTTTGATGTTTTGTTAGTACTTTCTAATTCATTATTTTCCAATTGGAACACTTTCAAAAAATGACTAAATGCCAGTAAAAGTGGACTTTTACCCCATAGTGCAGTGAAAGAAGAGAAATAAACCAGTTTCTAAAAGGGATTTTTGTTTTATTAGACGCGCCAAAAAGCAGACTTTATAAATGCATTATCTCTTATTCGGCAATGGGATGGGTCCTTATGAAGTAGTTACTTCTTCTTAGGGGTGTTTCTTCATTGTTTCGATTATTCTTGGGTTTTCTTGTTTTTTGATGAGCCCAAATTTATCTTGCCTTGCCATTGGCCAGATAAACTATCCCAAAACCGGCTTTATCTGCGCGTCCGCACTACTTTGACTTCTGTCTGCATCTCAGCATCGGAGTGCTTGGGTTCAGCTTAATTACTGGAGCCGGCCAGAAATTATATTGAAAGTACCAAAAACTGGTTGATCTTGGGCAGACTGCATACAATTATTTAGGTACGGATTTCCGGATATTGTAACGAACTTTTAGAAACTCATTGAATTAAACAAAATGTCCCATAACTTTAATATGATTATCGTTATGGTATATTTTATAAGGATCTAGTTTAAGTTTTTAAGATGTAACTTAGGTACACTCAAAAAATTAGTTGCCAGATCGACATTTAGAAATTTCCTTTAAGGCCTTCTTTATAGATAGTTTGAAAAAAACTTAAATTAAATTTTTATTTGATTTATTTGAAGAACAAATTTTAAAAATACATAACGCTATTCAAAAAAATGTTGGGCTCAAATTCTTTTTAAATGGCTATAATTTTTTAATGAGTTTAATTTTGCTTTTTTAGTTAATAACTAAATATTGTATTTTTATTATACCCGTTACTCGTAGAGTAAAAGGGTATATTGTATTCGTGCAAAAGTATGTAACAGCTAGAAGGAAGCGTTTCCGACCCCATAAAGTATATATATTCTTGATCAGGATCATTAGCCGAGTCGATCTAGCCATGTCTGTCTGTCCGTCTGTCCGTCTGTCCGTCTGTCCGTCTGTCTGTCTGTCCGTATGAACGCTGAGATCTCGGAAACTATAAAAGCTAGAGGATTGGTATTTGGCATGAAGATTCTTGGAGCTCCTACGGAGTGCAAGTTTATTTCAAAAAGGTGCCACGCCCCTTCTAACGCCCACAATAGTTTATAAACGATTTTAAAAATTTTAATATTTCGGAAAAGTAACAAGAGAGAACGCTATAGTCGGGTTGGTGTCCCGACTATCTAATACCCGTCACTCAGCTAAAGGGAGTGCGAGCACTGTAGTCGGGTTGGTGTCCCGACTATTTAATAAACGTAACTCAGCTAAAGGGAGTACGAGGGAGATAAAATCTTTAATCAGGCATAAGTTTTAAACGAATGGTCCGATTTAAAAAATTTCTTCTACATTTCGATAGGCATTGATAAACACAACAAAACTGCATTTTTATTTTTCCGAAATACTTAATTTTTTAAAATCGTTTATAAGCTATTGTGGGCGTTAGAGGGGGCGTGGCACCATTTTGAAATAAACTTGCGCTGCGTAGGAACTCCAAGAATCTTCATGCCAAATACCAATCCTCTAGCTTTTATAGTTTCCGAGATCTCAGCGTTCATACGGACAGACAGACAGACGGACAGACGGACAGACGGACAGACGGACAGACGGACAGACGGACATGGCTATATCGACTCGGCTAGTGACCCTGATCAAGAATATATATACTTTATAGGGTCGGAAACGCTTCCTTCTACCTGTTACATACTTTTGCACGAATACAATATACCCTTTTACTCTACGAGTAACGGGTATAAAAATGCAGTTTTGTTGTGTTTATCAATACCTATCGAAATGTAGAAGAAATTTTTTAAATCGGACCATTCGTTAAAAAGTTATTGCTGATCAAAGTTCAAATCTCCATCTCCATCGCACTCCCTTTAGCCGAGTGACGGGTATTAGATAGTCGGGACACCAACCCGACTATAGCGTTCTCTCTTGTTTTTATTTTCGATTGCATTTACTGTTTTGTGAACTTTTATTTTTGTTTAAATAAATAAGGTAGCTACAGTTAAATTAATCAGCTTTATTATACATTTTCTGATACTGTAGAGCTCCCGAATACAGTAAATGTTCCAGGACTTGGCCATCCCCTCGATGGATAGCCGATGTTCATTAGTGGCCGTGGTCTCATCGCCTATGCATTGAAATTGGCAGTCAGTTGTGAAAAAATCAATGCATGTCTGAGTAATCGATGCGCCTAATGGAATATCTAAGCTAATAAGCTGGGGCACCACGTCATCCACCGGGATGCCCGTCCCTGGTGAAGTTAAATGGTGACTCCGTTCGAGGACAATTACCGAAGCAACTTATAGACAAACAATGGATGGCTTTTGCCCATTTGGTGAGCTAATGTTTGGCCGGCTGGCTGGGAGGATGGCTGGGACGGCTGCTTGGCATTTGGTTAGCAATTAGCCAACTGACCAAATAGCATGATTAAATAGACTCGCCGGCTAAGTAGTTGTTGAGCCAAAAGCAGCGACTGGTTTCGAGGCAGCAGCAAGGCGGCCGAGCATCTGCGGCAGGACATTAGATGCAAACAAGTTTGCATCCTTCGGCACAGGGAAACTTTCTCACGCTCGATGGCCCAGCATCAGTGGCAGGACACACAGGAACTTTTATAAGATTTCCCTCCTTCCTTTTTGCTGAACTTTCACATCAAAATTTCAACGGATTCGTACCCAGAAGCAGGCCGGTTTTCCAAACTGGACAACATCAGCTCAGCATCATCAACTGCCGCTGAACTTTGACACGCATCCCGGCCAAGATGAGCATCGAGCATCGAGATCAACCCTTTCCATCTTCCTTCCAGAGCAACCAGTTTGCCGCTGGTCAGTCCTCAGCCTCCGCTGGTCACTTGGTCACTTCTGCGTTTGGGGTGGGTTGATGTTTCTCCCGATGCTGAATACTAAATTCTGATGTTTGCCGATGATTTGGCCCGCATCGTTCGTTTTTTCCCTGCTTTTCGGCAAAGATAATGTCCAGTTTTGGTCACCTCTTTGTCCGTTTCCCCGAACTCCTTGCCATTTGTATGGCCTGTGTATTGCAGTGATCTTGCTGCTGATGCCGATGATGCTGTGCCAAAGGACACCAATAAAAAGTCCACACATCTTGCCATCATGGGAGTTTTTATTTTCTGAGGCGGAAGCCCAAACCTGTTCCCATTTCAATGGCCTGTTACGGGGTAAGAATTTTGGGATATTTTTCAGGATTTCAGAGGAGATATTGAAAGGGGAAAAAGAGGGAAGAAGCCCGTTACTTTCGTAATAAATTGCAAAATAAATAAGACTAAAGTATCGGTGGAAATACATGTCCGATATACGCTGTTCAGAGTTGTATACAATTTGAAAATATTATTTAAATACTATAGGACTAGTTTTATTATTTTATAAAATAGTAGTGAGAAGAGAAGATATTGAAAGGGAAAAAAGAGGGAAGAAGCCCGTTACTTTCGTATTAAATTGCAAAATGAATAATAATAAAATGTCCGATATACTTCTACTACTTCAGACTTCTATACAATTTGAAAATATTATTTTAATATTATAAGACTAGTTTTATTATATAAAATAGTAATAATAGTATTAAATTGATTCGCTTTAAATTAAACAAGTTATCAAGAAACCTTCACTTTATTTAAACGCTAGTTCTGAAACCCCTGAATTTTTGTTCAATTAACAAAAATCAATATTGATAATAATGGATTGTTTGGCAAACTATTAAATTGTTGCTGCCCAATTCTAGAGATTTAAAAAGAGGAAACAAAGGCAACGACAGGGTTATATAATTCCTTTGGTAAAATGCAATGCAAATAAGAGTTGGGTGGGGGCAACTGGGGCTGCAGCTGGAAAAACTGATTCGTTGTCGGCTCCGACAGGCAGATAATGAGGCATTAACGGGGGGAATGAAGGGGGAGGGTCAACGCGAGTAGCATTATTCGTTAAAGGGAAGGCGCAATTTTACGCACAAAAAAGAGTTGACGATGTGGCATGTTGTGAGGCTGGGTGGGTGTGCGAGTGGGCGGGAAAAGGGGTAGGCTGCTGCTGCAGGGGGTGTAAGCTTAACAACGCAACATAAATTAACGCATATTTCAGTTGCAATTTAAAAAGCGCACAAAGCGAACGGAACCTGCAGCGGACGAGGGCGATGTTGGCAGCGCTGCCAGCGTTTCAATTATTTGTTGTTGTTGCTGTTGCTGTTGTTGTTATTATTGTTATCATTAACATTGGTGTTGTTGTCAAAAGTGCCAGTACAGCGCATTATTTCAGCTCGCCGCCGCCGCTGTACGCACAAAAAACGAATAAAAACGACAACGCCCCAAATGCTGCAAAAAATGCTGCCGACCCCCCTTTGATTCTCCTCCTGTAAGGATGCATCGATGCGCCTAAAAGTATGCAACGCATTGGCCGCCCATCTGTCTGCATCCCCAACCCCCTCCCCCCACTCACTGCTCCACACACACACAAAAATATCCACATCGCACACATTCATACACATTCGCAACGTTTCGCCTGTACATTATTTACCTCTTGTTCGTTTTTTCCCCGGATTGCGGCGGCAGCGCGTTTTTTACAAGTTTTATTGCATGCGTGCGCGAATGAAAAATAAAATATATAAAAATATATAACGGTACCGCTCCAACACGAACGACCACGGCCACCATTGGCCTCCAACGAACGGGCGGGCGAACGAGCGAACGCTCAAAAAATGAACAAAAAGCAAGAGAGATGCCCAAATGCGAAAGCGCGTGCAAGCAAACGGGCCAGCAATGTCCTGTCGAGGATGCCGGGATGCTGGAGGCAGGGATGCTGGGATGCCAGGCTGCCCAGGATCAGGGTACATAGGTGCACTGATTGCCTCCATCGATGGGCTGGTGGGTGGTGACTGGTCGAGGATCTGGAGTTGGGGGAGCTGCAGCAGCGACGGCAGCGGCGACGGCAGTGGTGACCATAAAAAACCCCAGGACAGACGCTGGGGCCAATGGTGCGTATGTGTGATGTCGGCAAATGTTGGGCGACAACAACAACAGCAGCGGCAGCGGCAGCGGGAGAGGAAAAATAAATTAAAAATGGTTGGAGCCGCTGTTGCTGCATTTTTCACTCGCATTGTCGTTTCTGGTTCTGGCTTCTTTTTTTTTAAGCTCTGCACAAATATATTGAAAATATTTCCCTTTTTTATGCCCATATTTATTATTTTATTTCGTTTTTTATTTTCGCTTTTCCACTGTTTGTTCGCCTAAAAGCGCACAGCATTTTTTAATTGGGTTAGTAATTGAAATTTATCGAGAGGCTTCCACGCACTGCGAACTCCATCAGGGAGTCCAATCGAATATACAAAGCCAAATGAATTCTAACGCGCTTTGGTCGGCTCACAAAAAAGACAATCAGCTTTCTTTAATAATAACTGAAAGAATCGAAAAAATCGAAAAAATCAGCGGAAAATGCTGAAAAAATTGCCTTTGTTGCCGTTAATGCATTTTAGGTATGGCTTTATGCGGAGATTTTTTTATCAAGTCTATAAAAAATAAATTTCTGAAAAATAGCACTTTAAGGTGGATAGATTAAGGGCTTGTAGTGTACGGGGGTGCTACAGAGCTAATTCTATCTCTATCCTTCGATAGTCGGTCATCTAACAGCGGATGGTAATTTCTACTAGAGAGGACCTTTGTACCTTCAAGCTTGGGATACGCACTCTTGCTAGGCTCGGGTCTAGCTCGCCGGATGTCGGGGTTCTTCCTTGCTTGAGAGGGTACGGTTGCACGCTACCACAATTTATTAGTGCGTAATAATCAAAAGAACAATCAATCGAGTCTAAAGGCTAAGCTATTCAAACAATTAACATAATATTGAAGCGCTCCGACACGCTGAAAAGCAACTGAGAATCTGATAAACTCCTTTTAGGAATCTAGATGTTATTATTCCGCAAGTCTTTACCCTCCCTTCCATGACAATGTTACTTAACTTCTTGCATTGTCCCTAGGCCAAGATTAAATGATCTCTACCACATTATTAAGGAAGTGATTGACATGAATACTCGACAGACCATGGTTATTATTTATTCAAACTTCATTTTTAACCAAATCCTACAGTTCATTTATAGTTATATTTATCCACATTATTTTCCATTGATTTCATTTATAAAAATTCAAGAATTTCCTAACACATAAGTTTTAATGTTTCATTTCGTATTCCATAGTGTTCTTTTTCAATTGATTTCAAATTTATGAGCAAGACTAACAATATTTTAATTAATGTAAACTAAAGGAATTTCTCTCGACTTAGAGTTACGACAGGGCGGTATTTATAGGTTTTTAAAATAGGTATTTACGCATTGTTCGTTTTAATATGTACTCACGACCTTTTCTTTATGTTCCATGAGGCGCGTTGCAAAGTTGGGCCCAAGTTCACGTTGACGTTGAGGAGCTGTTGGTCAAAATTTATAATAAAACCTACATTAAATGACCTATACAAATACCGCACTCATGCCAATCAGAGAGCTTCTTTCAACGCAAATGAATTGATACACGAATTTTTACTCCTAATGAGCGATCATTGATCGCCGGACGGTGTCCGATGGGGAAGCCTTTGGTGGTGGCCAGTCTGTCCTCTGTTCACGACCAATGTATGGGTGCCTTGGCTGCACCTTGCGGCGGCACGATCCGAGTTGTCGCAGGGTGGCACTAGATAAGTGTTGTTGCTCCCGCGTTGAATAAGGTGATCTGAATATCATCGGCTTTCAACTGCCGGTATCCCATTGCCAACACACGTGGGTGGTTGCGTAATCACGCTGGCCGAGGTTATGTTCTCCACTGGGTCACTTTCACCAAGAATTTGGGCAAATTGGAGCTGAGGCAATTGGGATTGGCTGGCCTAAGACGTTCAGACTGTAACCGGCCTAAAGTAGGATAAGACTCCCTTAGTGGGGTCTACAGGTATACGTCTGACGTCACGCCTTTCTTTGCGGATCCCTAAGAAAAATCGGTTAGATTGGGAACCCACGAATTTTGTATTTCTTTACCTTGCTCACTCTCACAAATTCACTTATTAATATTAATAACCGCCTGGCTATTTATTGACCGCAGATCGAGATTATATAATCGTGTAAGTTTAACACGTGTTTAAATATGTAACTTGGGTCACAGTCGAATGATCGAACGTTTTGCCAAGAGCGTATATCAGAGAATGAATGCAAAATTTGAGCCGAAGTGTCGATAAGCCACTGTCGCCGAGCTTTCCGCTGCAGTTCAAAGCAACGGTTTAATCGTATGATTTTTGGCCGTCGCGACTGATTTGCTTATCTCAACTTATTGGAGTTGAGAGTAAATTTCCTAGGCCTCTGGCACCGCGAAGTTATATTTATCTATGCGAGGGTGGGGTGAATAGTTCTTTATCGTAAAAGCTTAACTGGCCACTACAGGCTCTTAAATCGTAAGGGGAACTCAATCAAGGAAACTTGCTTACAATAAATAAATATACAAATTTGGATTGGTTCAATTTTTATAGAATAAAGTTGAGGATCGTTGCGGCGCTAAATAATTATGAGACAATTCTAAGCAATATTGTGAAAAAATAAGCAGAAAAACGATTTTCACCCTACGCTTCTGCAAAAGAGTAATAATGGTTTTTGCTTTATTTTATTGGACAAATATTATATCTTTGCAAATATATTGAAAAATGTATTTTATCCACTCTATCAAATGCTTGTCAAAAATGCTTTTACTGGATTCTTTGGTGGACTTAACTAAAAATGTAATATATGGCCTAAAATCACATTTAAGCAGCATTTGATGTAAGGGTTTAAAAATGTTTCTAGTATGATTTTTAAATTTTCATTCCAACAAACATAATTTGCAAAAGTATCAATGCCAATAAATACAATGCTTTTTAGCTACGTTTTGATATTGTTATTTTTTGGAAAAAAGTTAAGTCTTAAAAATTAGTTAAGATTTTACATTTATACAAGGAGAAGGTATAAAATATTCAGTATTTTCCATATGTGTATGCTAAATAATTATTTTATATACATAATTAATGTTTTTACCTTTAAGAAAAATTCCATTATTTTGTCTTTGATAAATGTAATACATACATACAACTTTGCACTCCTTAATTATAATTGCAATATTTCTTGGCAGTTTTGTTAAACATTTGTCTAAAGAGATTATTGCTTTATAAAACCACCAAAAGAACATCGTTTTCTATTAATTTCATACTCGGAACTCCAATTAATTTGTATTTATTTTTCTACCTGCTCAAAGGAGTAAATTCGAGTGATTTTCTAACAGTGCGCACTGTTGATGGTTAGCCAAGGAAAACATAGAGCCAAAAAATGTTATTATCATAAAATAAATTACAAAGCTCCTGCTGGACACTCCGGCGTATAATGCATGCTGTGCATATTTATTAATGCCAATCTCCTCCGTACGAAATTCGAAATTAGAAACAGTGATGCACAAAAGTGTGCAATACATTGTATGCTTTTTCAGTGCGATCCAGAGACTTGGGAGCTCGTCAAGAATTTATGGCCCGTTGCAGCTGTGGTTTGGTGTGGGTTTTCTTGAGAAAGTTTACCAAAATAACCCCTCGGAGAATACGCAGAGGATGCAAAAACTGCATCAAAGTGCAGTGGCAACAACAACAGAACAGCACAGCAAGAGCAACAACAACGACAAACACAAAAATGCAATTACCGAAATGATAACAAGGCCTACGAGCGCATAAGGCTTCGATGGACATTGGACAATGGACGGAGTCCTTCGTCTTGGACTTTGCTTTTGCTTTTCCAGCTCAAGATGTTGCTAAGGCTAAATTGGTGCGCCAGTGTGTGTGTGTGTGTGCCAGAGATTTTGTGCCTACGCATCTGTGTGGGTGAAGTGAAGCATAAAATATATATTAATATACAAGTGCACAAAAAATACAATATGCGATTTGTAAATACCTTGAAAGTCCAGAAAATCAATAAGATTTTAGGTTTCTGTCTTTTTGTTGCATTATCAATTTGTTGATTTTTGAAATCGAATAAATACGACATTTTTGTATCCAGAGATATCTTGTCATCATCAAAAGGCCACCAAAAATATTAAAAATATCTGAAATACTAAAGAGTATGAACCCTTTTTACCCAAACAATCACTCTTATGACAAACATCTCGAGATAGTTTTCATACCTTGCTTAGGCAAATCTTAAAACATATTTCCATGCCTCTCTATAAATATTCACATACACTCAGAAAAAAACACCGTGCTAAAATCAAGCACAATCAGTCTTGATTTAAGAACGATTTCATACTTAAAATTTCAAGAACGTTTCGTACTGAAAGTTCTTAATTTGAGCACAATTTGGACTTAAACGCCAATTAAGCACAATTATTCTCAAGCTCGATACAAGAGTACTTAAATTGAGGTTAAAAGTATTTACTTGAAGACTGAATCAAACTTAATTCCAGATCAGAAGACGATACCGAGTCGTTCATGAAATTTTGAAAACATTTGTTCTTAAGACAAGAATTAGTCGTTCTTAAATATAAAAATTCAACCAGAAATAACGAATTCCCAGGATGGTGCAGCTGTTAGAACAATGACATTTTGTAAATAAAGGTACCGACATCAACTCCTCTCCGCAACAAGTCCTCTATTTTTTTTTTAAAGTTTTTTTTTTTAAATCTGTAAATTTTTTTTATTTTTTACTTTTTAAACCCTTTAATAAATTGTTTAAATATAAATAAATTGAACTTGTACGCTAGCCCTTTCGTCGAGACTTTATGTGCCTTCTTTAGCCCACGGACTTTAAGAAGCGTGCGTGGTCGAGTTAGTTAAGGCGTCTGGCTGCAGAGCTGGTGGTCGCGGGTTCAAACCGAGGTCGGGGTAAGAGTTTTCCTAACTATCACATAAATCATTACTAAAAGTTTTTTCTGAATATAAATTGCGTTAAAAATATGTTTACAGGAAAAATAAGTTAAAATATATTAAGTAAAACAATTTAACTAAAAAATTACTTAAATTAAGAATTATGCATTATTAAATTGAGTACAAAAAGTACTTCAATTAAGTACAAAAGTACTGAAATTAAGAATAATCCATTCTTAAATTCATTTTTGATTAAACTTATTTAAACTGGCTATTTTTTTGTATTAAACTTAATTATTTCAAGTATTAATATGTCTAGATTTGAAAATAATTAATTCTTAATTTCAGACAGAAGCGTTCTTAAATCATACTAAAATCAAGTATTTTCTGTCTTGAAAATTCGTTCTTGAAAGCAGTATTTTGTTCTCAAGATTAGATTTTCGTTGCTTGGCTCACTTTTGACACTCAAAATGCTAGATTCAAGCACGAAATACTTGATTTTTTCCCTGAGTGTATACATATCTCAGAGCAGATATATGCTTGTGCTTCTGTGTGTGTGTATTTTTGAGCAAGTCAAAGATTTTCTATTAAATTTTAAATAATTCAATTTTACATTTTACCAAAAACATTGCAAATGAGTAAAGTAAACCCAGCACAAGCACACACACAAGTGAACAAGTGCAAAGTGCAGCTGCATCTCTAGACATTTGCGTGTGTGTGTGTGTGGGTAGGTGTGTAGGTGAGGTGGCTGCATCTTGTCCAAAAATGTTTCATTATGTTTGTCTTGCAACTCGCACTGTCCACTCGAAGAAAATCTTAAGCCTACCCCCTCCCCTCCACTCACCCTCCAACCCTTTTGCATTGTCTTTGCATTTTGTGAAAATATACTGCATATGCTTAGACGTTGCATTTCACACTCGAGTATGTGTGAGTGTGCTTTTTGGGTGGCTGGGCGGTGCGTTTTCATTTGGTTTTTCACCGCACACTGGCCCAGCCATAAGGCACACATAAGTTTCTTCTGCTGGCGTCCTGTATATAATTAGGCTGTGCCATGTGCCGGGTACAGTTTTCTATTTACCACAAAGTGCGTTGCACTACATAAGCCTTCGAGTGCGAGTGTGTGCGTGTGTGGGTAAGTGCGTAAGTGCATGTTAGTGGGCATTAAAATGGAATTGTTTACATTGCTTTTTTGGTAGTTTTGCCTCGAAAACATCGGAAAACGTCTTAAGAAAACAGAACAAAATCTTCAAATTTAAAATAATAATTAGTAATAATACCTAACACTTTATATTTCATTTTTTTTCTAAAATGTCTAAAATTAAGCTATGAATAAAGGTTAGTCGTCTTCTATTTGAATACATATAATTGTTTCTGATAAAAAAATATTGTTGCATACTTTTTGACACCTATTCTGACATTTTAAAGTTATTTCAAAACCCAGCTATTCTCTGGAAGCTTATTTGATTTTCCCCTTTCTTAGTTTTAATAGTGGAAAACAGACAAGTGCCATACAAACAATTCATGTTTTGACAGCTTTTCAAGCGATATTTTATTCAGGTGTCAAAGGCTGATTAATTAGGCCCTGCTGAACTGAAAAGAAAATGTCTTGAGCTATTTTATTTACTTTTTTCCCCAAACGAAGAATGTACTGTATTGCTAATAAATTACTAGAAGATAAAAGCCGCTTTGCTCTCGGATGTCAAATAAATGATCTATTTAAAGAAAAGGGAGTAGCCCCAAGTTTCCCGAGAATCCATCTTTCTGTGTGTCGTGCAATCACACATCCGAATCTAAGAAACTCTTCTAACATTTCGCATTCAAGTGCAAGTCGCAGGACATTCCCCCCGGTGCCCTCACACCCACCTCCACCTCTTCTTGGGGACTCTTCTTGAACCTCGTTAAATTCAGCACACACTGTCCAGAATGTGACGGCAAATGCATAAATTAAAATTGCACATAAATTTTGCCATAAGAAACGACACCCAAGAAGAGCCAACGACAACGACGGCGTTGACCCCCACGGACAACCCCCTAAACCTTTAGGTTTACTTAGAAGTAAGTCCCACCCAAATCCGCCTGCAAGTTCCCTCCCTTTTGGGCGAAATGCGTACTCGTAATTTGTGCTTATTGTGCAAGTCCGATGGCCAAGACAGCAGGGGGCGATGGGCGAGTGGCGATGGGCAGTGGGCGGTGGGCAGTGGCGTCGATGGGGCTTAGCTGGGGGCCGGAGTGCTGGAGACTGTGCCAAGATGCACACGAAGTCACAAAAGAACCGGACAGCAGTGGCTGCCCATACCTCCAACACACTTCAACTTACACGGAGGAAAAATGAGAGAATTGCGTGGAAAGTCAGACAATCACCGAAACATTTTCCAAATCTTGAAAAACAAGAAGGGAAACTATCTTTGCAGATCATTCTTGATATTTCATTTGTTTCTAGGGATTTATTTTTTGGAATATTGGATTCACGCGCGGATCCACGGGGGATATGGGTGAAATGAAAGGAAATTGGGTAATCAAAAAGTGTGCAACAAAACAAATTTGTTTTAAAATCCCCCCACAACCAAATCCTATATCCTCCTCTGATTGGATTTCTTATAGCCAAAACCAAATTTATTTGATCCTCAAAAAATGAAATTTTGGGTTCAAACCGTCGGCACTTACACTTTAAATATTCGAAATTTTAAAACATTCAATAAACTAACGAAGAATTTTTGCATTTTTAATTTCTGATAACACAGTTTCCCAGAATTGTATCCACCTCAAAGCACTTAAAAAAATTTTTGTACTCCAAATTTTGCCAATAGTTAAATTATTTTAAATTTATTTTTAATTATTTTAAAAAGGTAACATAAAGTATAAATTAATTACTTTACGATACAGATATCAAATATTGAATTTTAGTATCAAATTGGGAAGTAACCTTCGCATGATTTTCAGCCTCTCAAGAATAAAATTGATGTCTTAAATTGTGTGGATTTTTTTCGGTAACCTGACAAGTAAGTCCTATTGCCATGCACCCAAAAAAAAATCGATATGAATCGTAGGTCAATTTGACCTTTTTAAAGATCATTTTTAACTTGAAATGGGGCCAGGTAAATTTGACCTGGTCGAAAAGAGTACTTCATGTAAAAACGATATGGGTTTTGCATGACCTGAAGCTTACATGGTTATATCGATTTTACGGTAACATGCTTTTTTTTGTGTGTGCGCGGATCCACGGGGGGTGATATGGGTGATATCACCTCCCACTCGAGTGAAAAACAAAAGAGAACGCTATAGTCGGGTTGGTGTCCCGACTATCTAATACCCGTCACTCGGCTAAAGGGAGTGCAAACGCTGTAGTCGGGTTGGTGTCCCGACTATCTAATATTTGTAAATCAGCTAAGGGGAGTGCGAGGGAAATGGAGATATAAACTTTGATCAGGCTTAACTTTTTAACGAATGGTCCGATTTAAAAAATTTCTTCTGCATTTCGATAGGTATAACTAAACGCAACAATATTGCATTTATACTTATCAGAAATATTTGAAAATGTGGGCGCCAGACACATTTTAGTATGGTTTGTGGGCGACTATGGGCGATTGTGGGCGTTAGAGGGGGCGTGGCGGTCGCCTGAAATAAACTTGCGCTGCGTAGGAAGCCCAAGAATATGTGTTGGTAATCCCAATATTCTAGCTTTTGTAGTTTCCGAGATCTCAGCGTTCATCCGGACGGACAGACGGACAGACGGACAGACGGACAGACGGACATGGCTAGATCGACTCGGCTAGTGATGCTGATCAAGAATATATCTACTTTATAGGGTCGGAAAAGCTTCCTTCTACCTGTTACATACTTTTGCACGAATACAATATACCCTTTTACTCTACAAGTAACGGGTATAATTAAAGAAAATTTGGTTTTCAAAAAGTATGCAACCAAAAAATTGTTCTGATATCACCCCCCACAACAAAATCCTAGATCCGCCACTGCCTATTGCATATTTTCTTTAAAACCTATAATCTTTAGATGTAGATGCGGTAGTAGGTAGATGCTAGGTGATAAAGTGATCTTAAGTTATCTATGAGTTTATCTATGGCTTCTATGTATATTTTTTCTCCGTGCAGCCGGGGCTAAGTGTTGGAGTTTCTCTGTGTGCGTGAGTGTGTGCTAATATTGAGGTAGGCCGCTGTATTGAATGGTCGGGTGAAAGGGGGTGAAAGGGGGTGAAAGGGGGTGAATGGGGTGCCATTCGGGGTCTTGCACTCATCATCAACTCAAACTCAATCAGCAGCAGCAACAACAGCAACAGCAACGACAACAAGAAGGGCATCGGCAACATCGCGACACCGTGCATCTGTGTGCGTGCGCGAGTATCTGTGTGTCGCTTTTGACATTTACTTTATGTATTCTTCGCTTGTAATGAGGTAAGTGAGGAATGCAGGGGGGATTGGAAGTCCTATGTACGCGACTCGTTGTACGCACATTTGCACATATGTGAAATGCCGTTAATTATATACTTTACACGACACACACATACAAACAATCAGGACTCCACACACACACACTCAGGCGGGGAGACAGGCGGCGATTTTAATGTACAACAAAAGTGCATTGTTGTTGTTGTTGCCGCAGAGCGGAATTGCGTGCGGGTAAATAGGTGGCACCCTCTCTCTATGTACCACAACTATACCACCTATATACTACCTCTATATATCATATCTATACATGGAAAACCTTAAATCGCATTGTTAAATATGCGAAGTGAAAAAATAAAAACGATTTTAACTCTTTTTTTCACGCACAAAAATGTGAAAAGTCGAGAGAAAAAAAGAGGGAAGGGGAGGTAGCCATAGGCATAGAACCCCCATAGTCACCCCCCGGCAGGCAGGCAGCATCCCTTATCATTATGATAAGAGGGGTCAGGTCAGCCAGGGGGCGTGGGTGTTTGTATTTGTATTTGCCAATGCACTTTTTTGCAACAGCAGCGGCGACCACAAAGGAGCTTGTTGTTGTGTTGCCTTTGGTAATTTTCAGTCGAGAGGGCTTCTGCTTTTTCAAATGTGTGTTTTGTTCGTATGTATGTCGTAACCCCATATGCTTCTTTTTTTATCGGTGAATTTGCTTGCAGAAAAAAGGAAGAAAAAATCCAAGTCCTAAAAGGAAATCATCATTTGAAACATATTTCAGTGACTATCAGCTATAATTCGTTAAATTTGCAATGTAGTTAAGTGAAAGAAATCACAATATTTATAAACGACTTTTTAAAAAGCTGAAAACCGTTATGTTTTGATTTTAAATTCAAATTTGAATTCACGTTCCATTTCCATGTTCCGTATTTCCAAAGTGTTGGTAAGTGCATAAATACAGCAGCGCCACTAAATGTTCGTGGCTTATTCATGAACTACCGAGTGGTTTAACTCGGCGCCATCTGGCGACATGGACATGGACAACACCGAAAATGGCCGCAGTTCAAGGAAGTCCTCATAGATGGCGCTGCGGCGACAGAGGCGCCCCTTGTCATGTAAAAATATGTAGAAAATTAGGATCTACTTTACATAGCTACGCGAGTCACCCTGTTTTTAAATAGTTTTTTAACGGACAAAATCTGGAAATCGATAAATAAATAATAATTATTTAAAAAAAAACAATAAAAAAAAAAATAAAAATTGTTAAAAAATTTTTTTACTAATTGCCATTCAAGGCTTTTAAATACCTGCTCCCTCTACTTGGCTTTACTAAATTATTCCCATATTCTTCCTAGGAAACGGCAATTATGCCAAAAACGTACATTTTCTTAAAGCATTACAAAATTTTATTTTTATTGAAATAATAATGATATTAATACAACAATTACGTAGTACAATAATGTTCTTCATAATAGTAACTGAAATAAATGATGATCCTTGATGTTTTCACTCGACTTAGGCGGATTTGGTTCCTATAATATAAAGAAACTATTAATAAACTGTTCCATAGATTAACTGCAATTACTCACCTCGAATAACTCCCAATAACGTCAGCAATCGTGAAACGGGTCAGATAAAAAATATATATTTTAGTCAAAGAAATAACTGTGTTTTATGATCATACCATGCATAAGCAAATGTATACAAAGGAGTGCAGAAGTAGGAGTAGATGTGACTGAATACTCAATCTAGTTTGGATTTGATTTTGGAAAATTAAGTTTTTCGATTGGACATTGGAAATAAATATATTCTATAGAAGAAGGATGTAAAGAAGTCATGCCAAAATTCTGGGATAAATAGAGGACATTTCTCACAATTGTAACTTTCCACAGGGGAAAAAGAAAAAAAAACTGGTCATACATACACGCAGCAATCCTTCAGCTGGTTTAATCTTAAATCAGTTGTCTGGCTAGCTGTATATATTAATTTGTTATATGGTGTTTTCTGTTATGGGAATATCGTAAAGAAGGAACGGGATTTTAATTTGGATCTCAGCTGGTTGTTGACAAACTGCGCGGGGATCAGAATTTTCCTTTAGTAAAATTCGCCAAAATTTCAACCTTTGAAGGATCAGTTGTGAAATTTTACCACTTTGAATATAAATGTCAAACGATATGTTTTCTCTTTGTTTTTCCAGCTAACGACGTTTGCCTGTCCATTCATTACAGCGCATTTACTACGTAATCTAAGTATTGAAGTATACAGTGAATTAGGTGTTGTTTTGCCGTGAGTATATGACATTATGAGTTTGGTTTTTATGAACATTGATACAATATATTTACATATTTATTGGATATTTTTGTGAAAATGTCTGTGTTGGTATCTTAAGCCTAATTCACAGCAGTTTCTAGAGCAAAACACAATTTACCTTTCCATTTGCGGATAGCAGCTTCAACTTCGTCTTTGGGGTCTTCATTCAAGTCCTTGGTCCATTAATTTTGTTGAGAATAAAACCTAATTTGTTTTTGGTATTTCTGTCAAATCTTTTCTTTTTGAATTTTTATTATTGAATAATAATTAAAATTTTACAATCGCTTTACTCGGGTTTCTTGTTTTTTTTTTCTGTTTCTTTTTCATTGTTTCCTTTCAACTTTTATTTTATTTCTTTCTTCTATAATTTACTATTTAGGTCAAAATGACCAATTTAAATTTTCTTCTAATTTTTTATGTCATATATTTTGTGTTTTTTTTTTAGTTAATTCTGTATGTTTCTTTATACGCAATTATTTAAATTTAAATACTAATAACGACATAAAAAATCAGCGCTTCTCTTTTGTTTTCCGTTTTCTGTGTTCTTTGTTTCTTTTTCACTTTTTTAAAATTAATTTAATTTAAATATTTACTAGGTTACGATTTCATCCCGCTTGATTTGGTTTTATTTAACCCTTTTTAAATGACTAATTAAATATTAATTTAAAGTTTTGTGTGTTTTTCATTTTATTTTTAATAGAGAAAGGAGTTTGGTTTTGGTTTTTTTGACGTTTTTTAAGAAATATATACTTTTTATGTATATTTTTTAAAATTCATTTAAATGCAACTAGTTGTAGGAAAAAGTTTCATCATTTGCTTCAAATATTTTCATTATAATTTATTACATAGTATACTATATATTTATATATATACTTGTTTGTCTGTGTAAAAAGAAGTATATACGTATCCATCTAAATATACACACATATGTATAAACTGTGTATTTAATGGTTGACTTGATGAAAGAACTATTTTCCAAACTGTCCTCGTTATGTTTTATGCACTAGAACTTTATTAGTTTTAACCTCATTTCCATCGTCCTGCTCCCTTGCATGGCCTCGACCAATGTTGCCGATTAATTCAGCCGGGGAGCCTCGTTATTTCCTATGTATTCATTTTATTTACCGGGGTGACACTTCTTTAAAAATTGCTTATATGAAAACTCCCGTTCAACTTCGGCTAATTGGATGTTGAACATAATCCAGTTATTGATTGCTATTTGAAAACGGCCATCAGATATTTCAGTTGGGTCTTATGGTTTGCTTTCGTTTGTGTTTTGTGTCTAAACAAGCACAATTGATGGAAATGTATAAAAGATTTAAAATTAGTTATTGTTTTTATTTTTCATGCTGGCAGCTTGTTTGCTATGTTCTCTATTATTATTTCTTTAATACTCTTAAGCGTTAGGATTGAAATCTATCGTTATTTGTTCTCACTGACACTCGCATTGGAAAAGCATACAAAATCAAGTACATGTTTATCAAAAACATTAAGAAAAGTCCCCACAAATTTACACGTTCTCCGATTCCAAGCTATTCTCGTGGGCATAAAACCAAATGTAAAAAGAATTTCACCTTTCATCAAAATATAACACATTCTCATATTATTTTACACCTCGAATCCTTTATCAAAAGCTAAACCTTATTTATAAGTGTTTCTGAATCGTTTCAAAAGTAAGACAACCAAAAAAGAGGGCAAGTCAGAAAGATTGTATAGTTTGGCATACAAAATCCGTATATAAATTGATGTTCGAAACTGTCCTTTAACCAAAGCGCATAAAACCCATTTCTCAATACTCCTATTTTCTCATCTATTTCTTCGATCTGTTCGTTACCCGAATTATATTTATTGTTGTATGTAAATCTATTTCTAGTATATTTGTTGACTTTGCATTTGTTTAGCTCTTTGGATAGAATCTTAACAATTTACGGTTTTTGGTTTTTGGGTTTTGGGTTTTGGGATTCTGTGTAGCCTAGTCTAGTTTGAATGACATCGTTTAGTTGCTAATCATATTTCCATTATTTACTTTTGAATTTCTTTTTCTTTTTTTGCATTTCACTGTGACCTATATGTTTTAATTTGCTTTTGTTTTTGCTTTGCTTTGGCGTGTTCGTATTGTTTATATTCAAAGAAAATTCTGATTGTTTACATTGCACAAGATTTACAATTAGAAGCAGAATAACTGTAACTTAAAAATTAAAAAGCTATTCCATTTCGAACGTTTTCTTTTCGTTTCTTTTGTGTGGAAAGAAAAGTCAGTGTGAAATTTCGACCAACGCAGTTTTGCTTTTTTCTCTATTCCTGGTCATGGGGTCTCGTTGTTGGGGAATGCGCAGGAAATGCGCGGGAAATACCCTTATAAGGGATATCCCAGCTGCTCCTCCGCACTTCCCAATCGAACCCAGCGACCGTGTTAATTTTTAAGATTTTTGTTTCTTGTATTCCTTTGTTTTTTCCTTTGTTTTTTATTTAATTATGTGCTCGGCTAGTAAGCGGACAGAAACATACTTTAAGATTATATTCGTGGTTATGGGGATTAGCCGGCCATCGAACAACCGAGTGTGTGTGTGTTTCGTGTGTCTCGTGTATGGTACAAATATATGAAAAGTTGGGTCAGATTGACGCACGCTAAACTCCATCATATATAGTATATATCTGTATAAAGCTCCTTGGTTTATATGTTTTGGTTGTTGTGGTCTGCGATCAAGTATGTTTTGTGCGCTCTATACTAGGGCCAGCACATAATTATGTACCCATGCACCGGCATGTTACGTGTTCTAGGGTCTTGTGATGTTCATTGTTATTGGTATATCTCGGTATATCTTGGTAAATCTGTACTGCTTGGTTTCTCTTCCAATTGATTGTTTTCTGTGCTGAATTGCTTTCTGGTGTGGTACAACTTTTAGTATTTGATAAATAAGTAAAAATAAAATATATAAAAATTGTGTAAGTGAAATCAAAATCAAAATACCGAAAGTTAGACTGTTCGCTGTTCTCAATGCGCTGAAGGAGCGAACTCTTGCCCTCCGCTGTGGACCTCGCGCAATAGTTCGATCGATCATCGTTTGCATCACCAAAAATCATGCAATTCATCAACACGCAGATATTATTGCTCGCAACCATTCAATTTCATAAATTCATTTCCTCGTGCGGCGCCAGTCGGAGTGAAATGCAGTCCTTCGGATGCATTTCACTTACTGAACGCATATGGGCTCATCATTTACCTGCTGCGCCTCTAGTCAATTACTCTTGTATTCGCTCTTTTCGCTTTCTTCATTTTGATTTTTCCATTTTCTTTTTCGTTATATTCCATTGAATTTTCTTAATTCCAATTCGGATTGGTTATTCTATTGGTTTTGGTAAGCTTTAAGGGGTTCGGTTGTTTAGTTTTAGGGGTTTGGTTTTATCATTTGGTTAGACATTTAACTTAAAACGAATAATGGGAAGAGGGAGCTAGATATAGGATATGTAGGGTCAATTGGTTCTGTTTCGGAAATGCAGTTTCGTCTAGAGAGGGAAGGGTGGCGGAATCTCTTAAGGGGCCTAGGTACTACTGGTTAGCAAAAAGTTGCTCGGAACAAATCCCTGGACTGACTTCAGTGCTGAAGAAGATTACAAATGTTGCTTCTGTCCGTCTGTAGATCTTAGAACGTTGGGTTTTCACATCATAATCTCATCTACGTTTCCTACAATAAAGCTCACAAATCGAAGTCTTCCAAAGGGGTTTTTTGGGGGGCTCTTGTTTCGCTTGAAATACTGACATTTCCCTTGAAGTCCGTCAAAAAAAAAGTTTCGAAAACCCATGCGACTATTTGTATGAAAACGCCTCGCTTATACTATAAAATATAAAATCTAAAAAATGAAAATATACCCGTTTTGCTTGCTTGTCAAACATATATGTATATATATATATTCAATGGAAGAAATATAGATACTGGCTTGTGGGGGCTGCGGGGAAGTGAGGGGATTCTTTGGTTTACCATTAAATAGATTTTTTGTATAGAATTAGGAAAATTGGAATTAGTTAGTTTTTAACGTTTTAGTATATGATGTTGGTTTAAGTCTCTTTTTTAGTGTCTGTTTGATTTTAATGAAAGACTTTTTAAACGAGATTTTTATAAATAAATTATTGTGTTTTCAGAGACGAATTTTTAAGTTTTTTTTAGGTTTTTTTTTTGGATGTATTATTTAGTCAATGGTTTTTTATCATGTGTTTTCCTATTTTTTTGTGCTTTTTTTAAATCGTTTTTTAGTTGTAATTTACTTAAAAAGTTTCGTTATTAATTTAATAATTAACAAATTGATTTTATAATAAAACCAATAACAATAACCACCTCGCCCATATGGCTACGAGACAATAATATGTGGTGCTGATAGTAGTACAGCTATTGTGGCTAATATTGTGAACATTGTGAATATGATAAGGCACAGTCTGTCAACGACCATAGCTGCAAATTTCCAATCATTGGCAATGTCATTGCACTCGTCATCTTTACGTAGCTGTTTGATGGATTTTCATAGGTTATCAGTGTTCAAGGGAGAAAGAGTGGGTTAAGTTGGAGAGAAGAAGAGTTGAACATAGTCAATGGCTATATATTTCGACTGCTATAACTAGGTTTTCACATGCATAGTTTTCGTAAGTGGAACGCAATTGTAATATTCAAAACAGTGGTTAGTACAAGTTGAGCATGTGATCCTTGCAGCACTTAACTCGAGCTTAACCGCGACTTACCTGATCAGTTATAAAGCGAATTTCCTTTAAGATTAAACCTAATTCATATTCTGTTGATGATTTGATGCACGTATGATGGGTGACCGCATCCGGCATGCGGGTGCTGCCAATTGGCCCAATGCTGCCATCGTCGCCTTGTCTGTTTGGTTCATAGTTGGTTTATGGAGGCCGAAAACGAGAGAGAAATATGTGGGGCACGTGAGTGGCTAGATTCAGTGGACCCAATCCCAGTGTGACTCGTTACCCATAAACCGTGCGATAGAAAGCCGGATTGTGTGGCAGTGTTCCGCCGGGCGTCATGGGGCGACAATTGTGCCGGAAGTCATCATCGATGTCTAGTACGTTGGCCAGCAGTGATTTCGAGGAGCTTCATTGCGGGGGAATAGAATCGGTTTTAGTACCCCCAGTAGAAGTATCAAATACAATTTGAGCACTGGTCATGCTGTTCCTGCTTTCGCTTGGCACTCGAACAAAGCGAGAGTAGAAACGTTGGCGGGCAAAACATCGATATTTCGATAAACAAATTAAGCTCTTTTAAACCTTTTTTCTATGGTATTTAATTACATTATAAATATTATCTTTAGATATCGGATTATATGCAAAAAAGTACTTTAGATATTCTATTCTTATTCCGATGTCCCATTATTATCGAGAGTCGAAACGTCGACCCACAAAAAATCGATATTTCGATAAACAAATTACGCTCTTTTAAACCTTTTTTCTATAGAATTTCATTACATTATATATATTATCATTAGACATCGGATTATATGCAAAAAACTACATTAGACATTCTATTCTTATTCCGACGTCCAATTATCCTTTTAAAAAAATCGATTTAAATAAATTGTTTATCAAAATATCGATATTTTCATATAATCTTCAAATCGAGAACTACTTGATCTTCTTTCAATTAATCTATTAAAGACAGCACATAAATCGAATGCTAAATACCGCTCTTTCAGCTCGACATCGGAGAGTATCTGGTGCTTCCGCTCGGAGGAGGTGTCCGAACAGGGCGTGGTCGGGAACTCCAGGATCAGCGGGCGTCCTGGTCGACTCATTCTCAGTATCCATGGCAGCCAGCACAGAAACACGATGCGTATCTAAGCGGCAGGTGGCGAAATGGAAACGTTTAGTGGGACGGGCCCCCGGATAATCCGATCAAAAATCAAATTTGATGTATTTATGCTCCAATTGCGTGTGCTAAAAGTTCGTGTTTGTGGATGATGACTGCTCTGTGTGTGTGTGTGTCTCTCTGGGTGTGTGTGAAAGTGTGGCTTGCTGGAAAATGTGTGGAAAACTCAAGCGGGCCTTCCACGATTTATGGCTATTTTGCATGAAAGGGGGAACAGTCCACCCCACTCCACTCACACCCAGACAGATGACCACAAGTATGATTTATATTTGATTTTGATTACAACTAAAGCAACACTGTTTTCGAGTCCTTTTGCAAGAGAGAGCAACATGTGGGTGTTGTGGTGTTTGTCAGTGTTTGCTGGGTGATTTGTTATTACACTTATAATGATATTTATGTGGGTATTTCAGTTTGAGTTTTCGTGTGCGAGAAATGGAGTGTGTTCGCTTTTCGCCATGGTCTCTGCTTATTTATAGCTACGGTGCATGCAAAATTTATGATCTACAACACAGAAACACAGATACAGATACAGATAGACACGTATAGAGCACGAGGCACAAACACACAGACACAACACTATTTTTAACGTCAGCAACAACAACAAACATCTGAGACTATCGTAGTTGACCCAACACTAAGCTGATAAGCTGTAAACAATTCCCCCAAAACAACAAGTGACTTTATCCTGCAGGAATCACCTAAGATCACTGTACAACTTTATTTTAAAAATCATTTTAATCTCATATTAAACTTAATTATGGAAAATTTAAACTAATGGTGTTTTTTCTGTAAAAATCAAACTTCTGATACTGTCTTTCGATCTAAAATCAATAAATTCGAGAACAAAGATTGATTTCCTATCTCAGTTGTCCTTTTATAAACTCATTCATCAATGATTGCCATCTAGTTAACTGGTTATCCCGGTTATCTGGAGAACGGCTAAACTGGTTAACTGGACGAGTGATGCCACTCCTACGGAAGAGAATTCCAAAACGGCCACAAAAAAGCGCGGGGCTGTCGCAAAACGCAAATCGATAGGATAGTCAGGACATGTTTCGCTCCCTGGCTGCAGCTTATCCCCGGGCATCGGTGTTTGGAGTCCTTCACTCCGCCATCCCCGATATCACCACCATCCCCGCTTTTTCCGCAATCCTGAAACCGTAATGCAGTTGAGGAGCTGAAAAACCGACGCTCCTAGCTGACAAGCTCGCTTGCAGTTTGTCTGAAACTGTCGTTGTCCTTCGTCCTTTTGGCCAGGCTCGCGCTGCCTCCTCCATCATGTCGGCTCCTCCTTGCTGGCGGTTTTTCCTCCTCTTTTCTGTTCTCTTTTCTGTTTTTTTGGCCAACAAGCGAGGAGCTTACATGGAAATGCGCTTCAGGACGTGGCATGCAAACTAAATGCAAAGTTAACCATTGCCATGGAGCAACTGGCATTCGCCATATCCATATCAATGTGGCTCGGCCCACCTACAACCTGCAACCACCTACCACCCGCCACCCACCACCCACACTTGCCTCCATCTTTTGTGCAAATTTTGCGCAAATTGATTTGTTGTTATCACACAAAAGCGCGGGCCAAGCGGGGTAAAGTCTCTGGGGCCAATTCAAGTGGCAGGCGACAGTCGGCAGTAAGGACTCGCCGAAGGACTCTTGCACATTTCTAATGCACCTGCCCTGCCCCCTCCAATTGGCTCAATTTTCGTTGCCGTGTCGGGACAACTCACAACTGGGCCAACTGTCAGGCCCCCAAAACTTCCCCTGGTTACTTTGTACTCGTACTCGTACTCATACTCGATTCCTGGCTTTGGTTTTTCCCCACCTGTGTTCCAAATTCAATTGTGTGTCGAGGGGCGGAGATCCCGCCACATTCTTGCGCGAAAACCATACAAAACTTGTCATGTGAGCGAGTCCTTAAAAGCCAATCGACTTCGACTCAGCTGCCCTTATTCTTGATTTTCTCCTACTTTTCCGGCTGCCTGTCTGGCGAAACTTTTCATTATGCACTTGGAGGCCATTGCAATAATGTGCAGAAATTGCTTTCCACTTGGCTGTCTTGTGAAAATATTGTCATGAAATGTCTGATATTTTCCCCTATTGATATCAGCACGGGAAGCTAAAGGGAAAATAAAGAAATTTGTCGCTATTTCAGAGGGAAAGTGGAAAGCGAAGACTATTGATATTACTATTGATTTAATAAAAATATATACTCTTACTATTTCTAAATTATTTTCCTAGTAAACCAAAATGAATTGGAATATATAGAATTAAATGTATTTTTAAATATTAGTCAGTAATTTACTATGTTACAATTTTTCTTAAATTATTTTTATTAAAGAGCAGCACCCATATAATTCCTAATTAAATTATAATCACGCCCGCCGCCAAAGGCTTTGTAAAACATATATATTTCGCACTCAATCACACACTACACCACACAAATAGAGACTATGTACAGAGTTATATATGGATTAAATGTGTACTTAGAGGAAAAAAGATATTTGGGAGGCAAATAGAGGCTAGAGATACCATTTACAGAACTTCGTACACCAGCACATCGTATTACATAATGCATAATTGGACGGCAAGTTGTGACGTTGCCATCTGCTTTGGTTCATTTTTATCATATTTTTTTATTTGTTAAACCCATTCAGTTTGGTACGAGGAGTATAATGATGCAAATACAAAAGCGTGTGTGCAACTGGTGACAAAGTTACGAGCAAAAAGGGATTGGGAGTGGAAGGGGGACTGGGCTCGGGTTAGTTGGGTTAGTTGCTGGATGCTGGATCGAGGATGTGGCTGGCATACACGTAAGTACAAATTATGGGCCCAACATCAACATTACGATATTTTTCATTACATAAATTATTTTATAGTAGACACGTATAGTAGCTAGACATGTTGGATGGTTACAACATTCATTTCGTACTCTGTACATCCGTCCGTCATTTCATTTCGGCTCGGCATTCCCTCACTTTCGCGCTGCTTTTGGGCTCCTCTGCTTCTCTTTCTTTTGATTTACTTTTTTGGGTCACACACACAGGGGTCACGCGGGGGTCAATCCTAAACCTCAACTCAACTGGCATTTCTTTAGGGTTTCGACTTGGCTTTGGTTCTCAGCTAAATTGCAGATACAGTTATGCATACTAACAAAATCAAATGGGGCAAAACGAAAAAAAGGGGGTAGCTTGCATAACAGCCTCTAAGTAGGCATCAAAAAACTAACAAAGAACCGATTGAAAAACCAAACAACGAAAAAGGGCTGTTTTTGTGTGTATGAAACAGAAATGCACGACAACATCAACAATAATAACAATTAAGGGCATATTGAACAACATTTATTTGTGCAACTATTTGCAAATACGTTTTTAGGTATTTTTAGTAATTTAAATGTTTTTATATTTTCAAGGGAGCCATGAGTTGGACACATGAAAATGTTTTTCTTTTTTGGTTTGCAATGAGGTTATGGTTTATTTAAGCTACCAGCAAGCCAATGAGCTGTATATATTTATGAATGGAAAAATGAATTTCAAGTGGCTATTAGCCTCACTTTTGGGCAAATGGTTCCCGATTAGAGTATATTTTGATCAAATTTTTATAAAATTGAAGTAAATGTACTTCTGCTATAATCTATGTTTCCAATTTAAGATAAGACACAAATGCTTTATTTATTTTGAACGTTTAAATGATCATTTTTGTTATTTAAACATAAGACCGAGATTTGTTGATGCTCATTTTAAACTCGGTTAAAAAACGGACATAATGACAAAAAAAACGTTTGTGCTTTATTGGTTTATGTTTATTGTTTTAAGGTTTCGTTTTTACAATAACAGAATACAACACAAATTACAACAAGTAACTAAACAATGTGAAAATAGCTAACACAAAAACATTTCGCTAGCTAACACATAAATTATCTTTGCATGGCTCTCGCATAAAATTTTGCAATTTTTCTTCTTTGGCAGAGATAAATCATATAGAAAATGCTAATTCTATGCGACAGTGGCCTCAAATTCAACAGCAACAGAGGACTGGCTCTGGGGTATTCAAACCCCCACGTTTGCGGGAAAAAAGGATATGGGGCTCAGGATAAGGGAGGCTCCTTCCTCTGAAGCTGCCGTTCTGCGGCCACTGAAAACTAGCTGAAGCTATAAATGATGAGTGATGGTCGCTTTTGCAGTTGTTTCTTATTTTGATATTTTGTTGTTGGTTGGTTGGTTGGTTGGAGAGTTTTTTTTGGTTGCTGTGGTTGTTTGGGATGGCTGTTTGGTGGGTTGACCTATTTGAAACTTACCCATTCGGACATTTCGTGCGTATCAGCATTTCGATGATGATAATTTAATATTAAAATCGTTGACACAACGGATGAAGCTACCATAAACATTATGCAATTGAAATATGTACCTGTTGGTTGGTTGGGCGTGTTGTCAATATAAATATATAAATATTATATATATTTATTATGTTTAGTGTGGGAATATATTGTAATTGTTGTAGTGGTGCACGGATTATTGGTATTGGTTAGTTTCATTGGTATTGTTATCATAATGTTGGATTGGAAGTTGTTGTTGTGTTAGTTCGTTTTCGGGGTTACGCATATTTCAAAGTTCAGATTTAATTCATGGTGTTTGGTTCGTTTAGTTTTATATGCATTTTGTGGGCACATATAATTTTTGCGGAAGGTACATAGTTTGTTTGAAAGAAAGAAAAAGGCAAGAAATATGTACAAAATATTTTAGTTAGTACATTAAATGCAAAAAATATTCTGTTTGTTAGCTTCTTAGTCGTTCAGTTTTTAAAAGGCATGGCAAATGTTATTTTCGAGAAAAATACATATAGATTTACTTTCTGCTTTTAATTCACACACACACGAGGTTATCTTTATCTTGTACTTATACTTTAGACATAGGTTAGGTAAATATAGAAGTTAGACACCAAAAAGTGTACGCCAAGAACGGAATGATATAAATTCAACGAGATAATTTTAATTTCAATTTGGTAAGCACTTTTTGGAGGAAAAATATTCGAATTCGAAGATTGTATAATTTTGAAAAACAAAATTATGAAAAATATCAAAAGAAATTTAGTTCGGTTGTTCGCTTATTTTGTTGGATTTTGCATATACAGCGGAGCTGTTCCTTTTTTTTTATTCCTATCAAAACTAATTAATTTTAAACTCTTTTCAAACAAATTAGTAATTTTTATGGGTTAACTGATCCCTAACTTTTTGCTGAAATTGCAATTGGACTAGGAAAAACCCAACTGTATTTATGATTCTGATGTCTTGACAACCGGAACTAAAATAAATATTTATAACGTGCAAGAAACTCGTTGTCAAATATGTGTGCATTAGTCAAACCAACTCGTGTTTAAAATTCATATATAAGTTTTGATCAGCTTTTTGTTTTTTAGGTTCATATAATATAATGGTTTATTATGTTATTAATTCGTTTTTGGCAAAGTTTTAAGGGTTTTTAGTCACATTTATATGCCCCTCTAGTTATGATTAGTGAGTTTTCTTTCGCTACGTTGTTTTGGAAATATTTATTTTTGTTGCATCAGCACGTATTTTCCGTTTGGACTTCAAAGCCAAATATCATTGACTTTGCTGTCAAAACAAAAAATCTTCATTTCGCCAGCTGTGCTTCAAAATCTTTTGGTTTTTTAATTGTGTGTCAAAGTTTTAATATTATAAAATCATCGGATTTTATTTTGGATTTTAAAATCATTTTAGAAATGCATGGATATATAAAATGAATATGCAACTGCAACTTTAGAGATATTTATAAACGAGTACGTATATGAGGGTATATAAAGGTATCACAGGATAAATGTTTAGTTAATGGATTGCAATTAGAGAACGAACTTAAAAGCAATAAGTAGACACAGCGATAACATGATTTAGGATTACATTTACGAGAAGCTCTACCATCGACTATCGACTACTATTGGTAAACAAAATGATCTTACCCAACAATGGAACCGCATCGGAGGTGGCCGGCATTGTCTCGGCAACCATATTGAGAAACACGGTCAGCGAGAGCAAGATGGTAACACCTAGATATCGAATGGAAATGGAGAACGACTAAGTAATGTGTGGTTATCTTATGGCATTACATTTTCCATAATTTACGATTTTATATTGAAATGGTTGGCATTAGTTACAATGTGAAAATTAAACTTAAAGTAAATTATTTTAAAAATTCCTTAAACAAACCCACTTAATCTCGATCAAACGTCAAAATAGGTGTCTAAAAGTAAGCAACAATATATTTCAAGTTCAGAAATAGGTTGAAATCATTCAGTTTGACTGCCATCCTTTATTTACTGCATACTTTTAGACACCAATATTTATTTACAATTCTATAATTGCACTTTGCTGGTTAATTGTTTTCCAAGTCATTTGCCCTTTTCAAAGCATGTGCTCGACTTTTCTCCCGACAGCACACATCAGTCACACTCCCTGAGGGAGTGCTGATGGAACTTGTAACCTGCAACCTTGTTCCCCAAGCTTTTAATACCAAGCCGTGCACTTTCCAACACCCACTTGCCACTGGCCATTTATTTCTATTTCAGTTCTGTGTACTCAAGCATCCCAGCCAAACTGGTCGAGAGTCCCAACTGATTTTCCGAGCCACTAATGCTCCGTCCTGTCGATTGACAGCACACTTTGAGGAGAGGAGCATTCCTTACGCCCGGCTCGTTGAACACTTTTTACTACTCAGCGATGGCAGCATTAAAAGTTCAATAGTTTGTTTACCATCGTTGAGACCGAGACTGAGACTGTGGCGTCATCAGCAGGCTTGGATAACGACGGCCATAATGGGGTAATGTCAGTCAGTCGCTCAGTCACTCAGTCAGTTGGTTACAAAGTGAGCCAGCTGTCTTATCAACACGATTATGAGAGGCATCTAATTTGAAATTTGCTGCTTTGGCCGCCGACTAGGCAGTCATTATTTAAAAAGTACTTGGCAAATACTTTTCGAGCGGCTCTTGAGCTGTTTGCATGTATGCTGGGGCTTTCCCCTCCTGGCACACTGGTGCTCTCAAGTATTTGCGTTGCGTAAGTGGTTTGAAATTAATGTGGCTTACTTTCACCCCTTACAACTTACAAGTTACAACCCCTCCTAGTTTTGGCTTCCCAGTTACTTACCCAGTGACAATTTTTCACCCGAATCCGGCGGCAGGGTGAAGCCGAGCAGGGCCATGGAGGCAATCAGTACACAGGGTATGATCAGGTTGAAGAAATAGTACAGCGTCCGTCGGCGGATGATGATGGCGAAGGTGATATCTATATAGGGTTCCGGGCAGCAGTTGTAATAGATCTCGTTACGCTTGCCAGGCACACCTGCGATTGTTCAATTGTACAGAGGGCGTTATTATATGATATCCTTTTGATATAGTTAATCTGTTTATATGTTTCTGTGGCAGTCTTTACTTAGTACTCGGGCTGAGCATCTTGTTCTGAGCTTATTACAAGAGATGAGTAAAGTGGGGAGTATGGTATAGGTATAGTATGGGATAGTAGAGTAGAGTAGAGCGTTGGTAAAAAGCGTGTTCGGAACAGAGCAGAGCAGATCAAAGACTAGAGTGGCTGGTGAGTGTAATTGAAGCATTATTGCCATTTACAGTTCTTCAATGTTTTACAGATATGACAGTGGCAGAGGAAAGAGGCTGGGAAATGGGTGTGTGTGCAGTGGGTGGGTGTGCATGCCGGGTGGTATATATGGTATGTGTAGCTTAGTTTTCGGTTCCGGGTTTAGTTGAGTGTGAACTTAGTTTCGGGCAGAGTTTTATTTGTCTAGGCAAACTAATTGTAAGTAAAGTTAAGTAAGAGCGGAACAGAGTGGAGAGTAAAGCCGAGCAATTTACTAGGGGGAAAAGTTTCTATGCACTTTGCTTTCCAAAATGTAAATACGTAGTAGAAAAGTATGTAGAGATAAGAAATCGTTTGCGGGCTATTCGAGTATGCATATACATGTACAAAATCAGAGTAAGTAAGAGTTGAGAGTGAAGTAGTGTAAGCAGAGTTTATTGGCTGTAAATTGAAAGTTCCTGATGTGACCAAGGGATTGTGTAATTTATTTGGAATTCCTTGCTTTGATCCCTGACTAACTAGTGCCTTTGTAGGTGATAGCCCAAATATATATTGGCCCATTGTGACCAGGGAAACTTAAGCCGCAGCTAAACTAAATGCTTGTCCCTGCTGATTGAAAGATTCTTCGAACTTCTGTTAATCTGCTTTTTGTGGGAAACTTTCTCCTCGAACTCTAAAGTACATCCATTCAAAAAGCATGGAACCCTTTCCCCGATAACTCTGGCCTCCTAATTGCTTTCCCCTTGTCTGCTACCCGACATGTTCGCAAACATATTTGCAATAAAAACTTTCTGGCAAAAAGCATTTGCCATATGCCCAAAAGAAATGCAGAAGGAACGAAAATAGGAAGAGGGTGGATAAAGGGGGAGGAGGAGTGGTAGACAACAAAACTTCTAGCTAAATTATCTGCTCAACTTACTCCAAGATTACCAAAGGGATTACTAGGGACAGAGACTGCGAACAAAATGCCCTGGCAGCGTATTTAAAAATGACCCAGCTACTTTGGAGGCCCCGCCCGAAATTCCCAATCTCCCCAACTCCCCTCACAAACAGTTTACCTCTTGTGTCTGGAAGCACTTGGCCAACTCAAAATAATTTGCATAAGCTTGTAGAGAAAAAAAGCCGCAAATGCAGATAGGAAATAAGGAGTGGTGGAAAGGAAGAAGGGGAAGGGCGGGAAGGAAAACAAAAACCCGCTGAAAAACTTTTGAAAACTCCCGAAAAATTACGCACAGAAAAATAAAAGCCAAAAACAGGCAATAAAAGAGAACGGAGTTGGCAAATGAAACTAAAATTTGTTGCAAACATTTTTCTTTTGCACTTTTGTGGCCAGTGTTGAGTTGAAAACTTTCTGTGTCCTTTGCCAGCACTAATTCACAGTGCATGTTCATGTGCGAGGATGCAGAAGTATTTGTCTTTTAATTTCTTAATTGGTTCTGGTGTATGGCCAGCTAAAACGCATAGATCCTTCCCTATACTTATCTATTCAGCTATCTCGAACTTTTCCCGGGCTACGAACCGCTTACAAAAACGGGGGAGTGGCTGGATTTTCAGCTGTCATGGTTTTTCATTTGCGCATTGACTGCGAATGTATTTTGGCTTTCATTCATTTAGATTTTCCGGGTTTTGTGCTTTTGTTATTTTACTCTAGTTGCTGCGCTTTTTAAGTTCGTTTTGTTATTTTTAGATTTTGGATAAAGTGTTTAAAATTTAGGAAACTTAAAGCGAGGAAAATTGTGTTTACCCCACATGGACTTACATTTAAATTTTCATGAATGAAAATATTTATATTGTAAATAAGTAGATCGATCTGGGGTAAAAGCAATCAGAAATTAAATTGTTTTATTTATGTCTAAAAAGTGTTTTTTTTAAATAATAGAAGGTAAGGTATAAGATATGTACAATTAGTGCGTTCGCGTTAATCCATATTTCCCTTCTCTTTTCAAACTAAACTGTTAGGCAAAATGCAAAATATTTCCATATATCTTCATGGCTGTCTCAGTACTCGAAGACAGTTAATTTATGGTATAAGTAAGCGTTTTCTATTCAGCATTCAGTTAGTTTCTTATCGTATACGCTATCCACATGCCTTTATCTGCGATTAAGAAAAGGATTCATAGATTCCGGGAAAAATAATCTAAAGTAGATGCATACAAGGGCCGGGCCTTACCTCTTGATCAGGTTTAAAACTTATTGGGGCCTGCGGTTGGAGTAGCATATTTAGACTGCTACAGAGTCTAAAGCTATGCTCCTCCAAGCAGACTTCTTACACTGAGAGTAAACGAAATGTTTACGCGGCTATTTCGGACTTAAAAGTTAAAGCGCCCATAGAATTTTAGCGATAGTTTTGGTTGTTTCTTTTGTTTTGAAAGTAGAGTGAGTGGGAGAACACTGGATAAGCGTGTGATTTGGGTGGAGTACGAAAGTATTTGAGTTGAGTAATTGGGTGGGATAACAACAGGGTTCATCGAGTGCCTTACTTAATTCCGTATTCATTGACCTCGAAATTGAATGAATTAATTTGATTGTATAGAGAAGTATTAAAAAGCAGTGATGTAAACCTTCTCATCTCTAAATGATTGAACGCTGGGACTTGGGTTCAATCACGTATCGATGAGCAACACAGTCGTAGTTTCGAACGGAACGAGTTCGGAACTTTAGTTCGCAGCTTGAACCCTGCTCAAGAGTGAAAGAGAGTAAGTAAGAGATAGAGAGAGAGAGAGTTGAAGTATACTAATGTGTGTGTGTGTCTCTGTGCGTGTGGTTGGCCCACGAAAGTATGCTATAAATCGGCCGCAAGGCCCAAACTCCGCGAAGGAGCGGAGCAGCGAGGATTCATTATCCTTTCGCTGTAAAAGAGAGTGTAAACTTCCATTTCCACCTCCACACACACTGAACTAGGAGCATTGCGGAGTAATTTCTCAATTCTTATCATCTTTTCTTTTCTTTTCTTTTCTGTCTTTTCTGAAGAACGAGAACGGTAAACGGTTAACGGTTAACGGACGGGACCGCCCGCTCAGAGTCTGAGTTTGGGTGTCGAAGTATGTTTGGAGAGTGAGAGAGGAATTCAGAGGTCGCTCCAGGACGACGTTGGCTTACTCACCCAGTAGTTCCCACTCGCCGTTGAGCACGTAACTGCTGATATCACCGCCAGTTTCATCTTGTAATTGTAAATCCAGCTTTTAATACGATATTCGGGGAGAGGGGGTAGAATAATGTAAATATCTCAATCGCATCGGATGAATGCAGAAAAGTGAAACCAAGGCTAAATCATAAGCTATAAATACACTCGGATTTGAATCGGTCAAGCATAACAACTACGAGTTCTTTTCAGTAAGTTAAAGTACTTCCTGGTTGCCCTGCTTGGACGGGAGACTGAACCAAACCTGGAATCCGTCGTAGGTCCAGCTGCCGAACTTCATCTCGCAGCGCTGGTCGTCGAAGGGGAACCACGTGATGTCGATCTTGCACGTCGACTTGAAGATCCCCGGCGGCACGTACAGGCAGGACCCGTTGTTGCGCACCACCACGTTCGTCTGGTAGGTGCCGTCGAATCCCTCATCCGCACTGTTGTACATCAGCACGTCCGGCTTCCAGATCCGGTGCGGCGGTATTCGCAGATCCTTCACGCCGCCGTAGTCGGAGGTGTTCCAGCGCAGATTCATGTCGTTCCACTCCAGCTTCAACCACACATTCGTGACTAGCAATTGATTTTTCTCGTCCTGCGGGAGGAAACAAAGGGTATGCCCAACAGGAAGTTAATTACACACGTCGTACGGAATCAGGTATTAATAATTAACGCGTAAAAAACGCGGCTATATGTATAACTGTATTCATAGAGTGCAAACTTTGACTGGGAATTCGCACTGGCTGTTTTTTATAAAGTATTTCCTGCCGCAACGGATGCGAGTTGCGAGATGCGAGCTGCGGTGGGATTTGGCCGGTAGCAAATATGGCAATTGAAAATTGAGAATAAATCGGGAGCGAGTTGTTTGCACAGCCAGCTAAAAGCTGTATTTCTTTCATTTCGCTTAATGGATTTAAAAATTAATCCCAGGCCCGGTTGAAGCAGGCCAGGATAAATTTAATAGAATTTCCGGATATAAAAGAATTTTAAAAAACACAGCTTAAAACACATTTCAATTGCGTTGAAACCCGCAATTGCGTTGAAAAAAAATTTTTTTATACAAATTTTACGTTTCAATGTGAAAGGAAGGTTACTAATTCCGCGAAAAGCATATGATTTTTAAATAGATGCGAATAAAAATTTATAAAATAATTTTTTATATTTATTTCTTGGCTCAAAAATATCTTATTAAATAGTGTAATAGTGAAGTAAGCTGATAATGTTTATAAAAAAGGCAGCATTAAATGAACAGCTTTTCCGGTAAGTGAGCTTTAATCAAGATATTGAAATGTTTTGAATACAGAAAATCTTACAAACTCCGCGAAAAGTATTTAATTTTTAAATAGAGGCGAATAAAAATGTATAAACTAATTTTTTTTATATTTATTTCTTGGCTTAAAAATATATTTTTACTCGATGTAATATTCATAAAAAAGGCACCACCAAATGAACAGCTTTTAGTGTAAGTGAGCTTTAATCAAGATAGTTCCATTTTTTAAATACAGCCCAGCCTGCTCTCCCAAGGGATGTGGCCCAATAACCGAATCCGCGCTGCACAGCAAAACCAGACACCGAATCCGCCGCAGCGGCAGCTGCTCCTAAAAAATGCAAGTGCTGCGCACAGGGCGTATGTGTAATTTACAATTAAATGCCTGAAATATTCATGGTTCACTCGGTGGGCAACAGCGGCGGAAAAAAACAAAACAGCAGGAAAAAGGGAAAAGCCCGTGACCAAAGCACAGTGGAAAAATGAAAACAACTGGCGAAAAGCAAATCTCGGGTGCTTAACTAACAAAGCGAGAGCCAAGGACCAAAGGGATCGGGATCGCAATCAGAGGGGGGCGAAGGATTCGGGATGAGCCCGTGCTTGGCGTTGCTCGAATATTTTGTCCGAGCAATTTCCGTTAGTCAGTGTGCAAGTGCAATCACAAAATGGGCTCAAATATGCGACAGGAATGCGGTGGAGATGAAATGGAGCCGCCCGCCCCAGCGGAGAGCCGAAAAAGCGAGGGCCCGCAGGCGGTTCCAAACCAGCAGGCTGCCAATATGTTTTTCGTATCGGGTGAGTTGGGTGGTTGGTAATGGGTGAGGGATTGGGATAGGGATTGGGTACTGGAAACCCCACCGACAGACCCGCAAAATCGAAGCATGCGGCAAATATAACGTTGTAAAGGAGCGACGTGGCAGGACTTGGTAATATTGCGGCCATAACGCAGTGCAAAGGCAAACATGAAACGTGTCCCTGTGTGTGTGTTTGTGTGCGAGAGAGCCTGGCTAAATATAGCCATTACATTATTGCACTTGACTGCAGCAGAGTCCATTTCGGCCAGCCAGCTATCTCCCTTGCTCACTGGCAAACATCCTCCCTTCGGCTCCCAACCCCCTTTACTGCATACTTATATTTTGCAGTGCACTTTGCGACTGCGACCACAGCAGACAAACAAATGCCTGACGCTAAAAAGTATGCCATGGTTTTTGCGAGGACGAAAGGGGATGGAAACCGGGTCGACAGCGACCTAATAAAATTCCGTTTTCCAAATTGAGTTTCTGTTGACGCTCTATAATTTTGTCGGCTTGCACATTGAGTGCGTTTTTGGTTTGACGCCACTCGCATAATTCGATTAGTTAGTCGCCACGGAAATGTGTAGTGGAATATCTCTAGAAATCCTTAATATTTCCAGAATTTCGTAGCCACGCTTCTTCTTTAATTTTATTAATTTACCCAGCTTTAGAAGCAGCTCACCTCAACCAACTGACGGCTTTTGACAGGACGTTGCCTCTCTGGGTTTTGTATATTCTAAATGCAGTTGTCGGGGCAACTCCTGTTTGCCACCCATCCAATTTAAATTTTGAATGCGCATGTTCATTTGGAGTAAAAGCGGTGCACACAATTATAAAACTAACAACCGCAAAACGTGAGAGCATACAAAAAATGTAATTAAAAACTGAGACAAAACGAAAGCCGAAATGAACAAATTTAAAACAAAATACTATTTAAAATGGGGTGAGGAAATTTGGCAGTTTTCATCAATAGCTAACAATTTAAAAACTTTTGTTTGCTAAACCCATTTATTTATAAATTTGACTTTCCTCAGAACAAATTAAAAATATTTAAATTAAATATTCTCAAAGGGTATTATTTTTATGAATAATGTTGCACTGTGCCTCGTTGGCTGTCTGGCCTCAAATGCTATTGATGCATCCTTAAAGAAAAAAAAAAGAGGCGGGCTTGAAGCCTGTTGGCTGTTTTTGTGGGTTCCTTAGAGCAGCAGCAGCCGCACAGGAAGAGGCCCATGTATAAATGAAGCTTATTCGCATTTAAATAGTGTGTGGGCCCTGCGAAGAAAAACATATATATAAATAAATGGCGGCTACGGGCGGCAGTTGTTGAATTTTAAATGAGCAAAAAAGCAAACGGCAAAATTATTACGGCCCAAGAGTTTTTATTTCCCACTCGCTCGCTTTTTGCCAAAGACAAGTTTCGGTATGCGGAAATTTGCATATGTGCGGCGCAAATACATATTCTCGCACAAAATCCACATGCACACGCAGAGCCAGTTCATTGACATGGCGGGCCAACAACGTTCGGGGAATTTAAAAAAAAAGAATAGAGAAAAGGGAGAAAGGAGAAAGGAAAGCCAACTCGAAGCCGACTGAAAGTGTAGCATAAAACGCGGCGCTCGTTCCCCACGCACACTCACACACACACTCACTCACACATACCAGCACAGGCCTAGTTTCTCATTGTCCTGTATGCATAAAAAATGGCTGGCCCATCTCGACTTCATTACTCATTTTCCGCTGATATCCGTTGATATTCACCCCAGCCCCATCCCCATCCATCCATTCGCATTGCTTCGTCCTGCGCCTACTTAATCACTTCCTTCTTCTTCTTCTTCTTCGCATCCTTGGCCCGCGACTTGGCCCTTATCTGAGCCCTCTTTGCCGCCACTGTCTTTCTCCCATTGATGCCAATTAATCTGCGCCTCGCTTTGTCTGCTCCTTTTTAATTAATGCGCCTGGGAGTTGTTTTATTTGTACTTTCACCGCCTTTCACCGAGCCCGCCCTGTAATTTCACCTCCTCTGGTTGCTTTGCCCTGACAGTCAACTTCTTTTTGTATCGTGCTTTCTCCGGCCTGTTTTTCACTTTCTTTTTTCCGTTTGGTCTCGTTTTTCAGCATAGTTCTCAATAATCCCCTTCCATTTGTCATGCTGGCTGATTGTGCTGAACGGCGAAGGAATGCTTATTGGCTTACTCGCAGCCGTGCCTCCCATTTGACTTGCTTTAAAAAGGATTACGTTCTAGCGGATTAGGTTCGAAAACTATTAGGTAGCTAGTAGTTAAGGCATTCCCATTTATATGGCTGTTAATTATAATCATATCGATTAAGAAGGGCTTAAATTCCACACTCGTTAAACTCACGAAATCCCGCTGTTTACCTCTGAATGTTTCATTTCTTTCGCTGATTGTTTCATTTTTAAATCGTAAAGTGGTTTCGATTATGGTTTTCATTATTTACTTTAGTACGAGTACTCAGCACTCAATATACTTCGGCTCCGGAGATTGCTTTCATTCGGCGCATTTAATTAAAAAACACTTCAATATTCATTTCTTCTGCTGGGAAAATAATTGGAACTGATTTTAACAGCGCTTTTATTATATTTTCGGTACCAAGAGCGATCCTTGGTTATTGCCAAAATGCAATTAAATTGAAACGGTGTGTGTCTTTTCAAGGAGTTCGCTTTTCTCTCTTAAGCAAAGTAAAAAAATTGCATTTACTTTAAATTAAATAAAAACTCTAGCCTTTAAAAAGTATTGATTGATAAGGTTTATACAGGTTTATACAGTTAAATAAAAGCCCTTTAAACCTTATTCTATTACAATTAAATTGAAAAACGGAGCTAAAGTACAGCTGCGTTGGCAGTGGGTCAAAGTGCTGTCCCAATTCCGGCCAAACACTTTGCCAGCCACAAGCCATTGAGCAATCCTGTGGACAGGACAGCCAGCCTCGTCCTGCCAGCCATTACCCTTACATCTATTTATGTGTGCCTGTGACGTTGTGCTCATTTGACAAAGTCGTGTCTGCACAGAAAACAGCAAAACGGGAACGGTTTGGAAGAGGACACACAGGAGGCACCCGGGATCCTCCTTCTCAGTCCCTCTCAGTCACCAGGCAGCAACATCAATCAAAGTGAAAGTGAGTGAAGCGCTCCTTTGGCCCAAACCCCAAACCCAAACCCCGGCCGAAAATGCATTGAAAGCATTTGCGAAAGTATGCCAAGCATGTCCATAACCATCTATGCACATGGGAAACCTGTTTATGTTGATGGAAGCCCTGCCGAGGATTGCTGGCCAACGTTTGCAGTGGAGAACCGCTGGCAAGTGTGGCACGAAGGCATTCTAATTTCGTTGCCAGGCGTGGCGCATAACAAAGGGAAAGCTCTTCCGCACACTTACAGTACACAAACCCATGACTGAAAATGAAGAAAATGCAATTTCCAGCGGCAAAATTGCCAACAGGAAGTGAGAAGGGATTCCGCCTGCATTGTCCTTTCTTTGAGGGCCCGTGGCGACCTCCGGGGAAAGCAATTATGACCTGTGCTTTACATAAATCAAATGGGGATAAAAACCATATTACACAGAGGAGTGCCATTGTTTGAATGGGCGTGTGATTAGAATCCTTAGAATCCTCGCAAGCTCACTTTCTGAAGAGCTGCCGAAGGAGCTGTTGACATTGCCCGATAAGTGAAATTGATGAAAGGCAAAGGGCCCTCAGTAAATTCATTTGTCCATTGTCCCGAAGGAATGGAAGCTGCAATGTGCCGTTGGTGTTGGTGCAAAATCCCTGCCAGGTGCTTAATCTTTAAATTGCTTGGAGACCCAGTTGGAAAAAGGCAGAAAATATGCAAATGCAACTGGAACTGAAACTAGACTGCATTTAACAGTTAAAATATGGCCACCGTCGAACGTTGGCGTATCCTCAAAGGACAACTAATGGCCCTGCAGACCTGCAAGTGGCAGAAAAATCGTTTAGTTCACACTAAAAGTGCTCTACTTTGGAGTGAAAGTTCTTCTGACTTTCCACTTTGCACACTTTTTTGTTAAACTGATTGATTACTACAAAAAATTTAAGAATAATTTGAATTCGAAATGAAAACGAATATGTAATTGTTAATTTTTACCCCACACTGTTGCAATAAACGAAAATGCCAGGAGAGTAATATCCTTTATTATCGCGCCATATGCAACTAATTTCCTTACGATTACGATTCCCTCTCGAGCATTAACAACTTTTGATTGCCGTGACATCTAAGCGGGCCACTAACAGTGCGCCATAAAAGTTTGAGTACACCGCTGGGCTGCCCTAAACCCTAGTTTGGCATCCAAAGGTGGTAACGGCCGTCATTCTCGCTCATTTTGCCCCGAATGACCCGATTTCGGTTTTAATGCCCAACGCGCGTTGCTCTCGGTCGCCAGTTTTCACAGTTTCCCCGTCTCCCAGTAATTGCCGCTTTTCTGCTGCTTCTGCTGGATTTTCAGCTGCCTTCCCGCTGCGTTTCGAGTGTGCGTGCTGCAGTTTTTACTGCCACCCACAGCGGCAACAAACAACGACCGCCAGCGCATTGTGCCCATTCGTTCTGTTCTTTCAACTTCATTTTGCACCAGCAGCAACTCGCACTTCATTGCTTTGCCCAGCCACCCAGCCACCGAAGGGAACCCCTGGAACCCCTGAAACCTCCCTCGCCAGCCCTCGGGCTTATATGTTTTGGCACAAGGTGTGAAAAGCACATGTGCAAATTTTATTTATTCATTTTATTTGCATGCCAAGTGTGTACGGCTGTATTTTATTGTAAATGCACGGCCCAAAAATGGGTAAACGTGTTGAATCAAAGTATTGTGGCTAAGAAAAATGTATACTGTAAATTTTTTAATTTTTAAGGTTTTCCATTAATTATTTTGTTTGTAATTGAACTATTTGTACTCTTCAATAAAAGGCAAAACAATTATTTGTAGTATTTTTATATAAAGGGCTTTAAATTATTATAGTTTTGCCCGTTTTCTCGTGAGCAGGTTAAATTTAAAGTATGGTTTAAAGTTGAATCCTTTTTTTAATTTAGTAAGTTGTTCCCTTCTCTTTTCCCATTCAGTTTTAATTTCTCTCAGTGTACTTTGCATTGCTTTTTCACTGTTTGCCTTTGTGTGAGAGTATTTGTTTGTGTATGTGCGACTTTTAGCGCGTCACTGAATGCGCAGTTTTCTAGCGTCTGGAATCGTTTTCGCTTTTATTTTTTTTGCCAGCAGCAACTTTTCTGCGTTGCTGTTTTTGCTTTTCATGCCTCATGTGTGAGTGCCTTTTGTTTGTGCGCTCCATTTTGCTGAATCCCAACTTTGTGCGGGACACCAGGCTAGATCCTAGATCCTTGCTCCTGGCTGCTGGCTCCTCGCTCCTGGCTCCTGGCACCTGGCACGTGGGATGGGGGATGGCCAAACAAACAAGCCACACATACGGACAAATGCAATGCAAATCTAATATGAATTGAGGTTGTCTCACTAACAAAGGCAAACGCCTCGCGTCGCCTTTTCCGACAGTTTTCCACCTTATTCGCTCGCTTTCTCTAGGCTCTCTATGCCCAATGTTCTATGTTCTATGTTCCATGCTCCTCTATGACTTTTCACCCCCATACGCAATTGTAAGTTGGGGAAAAGTTTTCGCAACTGATGAATGCAGACCGCCCTTTCGAAAGGTGAAAATGAGTCAAACGGCGCACATGCCACATGACGTTGCATGTAATTTGCTCGACACTGCCAGTCAGCCAGGATATGTGTGTGTCCTGTCTGCAAATAGGCCAGAGGAGCGGGGCGAGGAGGAGGAGGCGGAGGAGGAGGCAGCTGCCATTCAAGGAACAGCCAACAGGCAGCAGGACACACACATGTGTGTGCGCTGCTCTCCAGCAAATAATTAAAATTTCACTTTCTTGGCAATTCACTTTTTACCCAGCACCAAATTGTGTCATCAGGGATTCTTTTTTCAGCTGCCTACTTTAAGGCGCCTTTTCAAAGGACGACGAGGAGGAAAAAAGTTGTGAAACCGAAAGTTCCTTGCTGACACAGGACTGGCGGTAATTAAAACGGGAAATTAAAGGAATGCTTTAAATTTCGTGATCTTAATCACAGCGAATTTTTTATATCGCGAGTTTTCATCATCGAGTTCTATTGAATATCCTTTATCGTTTATTTTAAAATCTTAAGTCAACTTTTTTATATTTTAAAAATATTAAGTGCTTTTATTACTTACCACATCGATAATTTGCATTAAAGTTAAACCAAAGCTTAATTGTAACGGGTCCGATTCATTGAGAACGGGACGTTCTAGTGTATTATAAGGATCCAAAAGATCATGTAACAGTCTCTTTTCATGATATCCTGCTAGGCAAACTGCAAGTAGATAAAATACGAATTAGTGCATGCAAGTTGCTCTGGAAACTTGGTTATTGGTAGAATGGTATGGGGGTGCTATTTCGCAGGAGCGCCGCAAATCAACATCAATAATTCGGCAACTGGTTTCTGGTGGCTGGTGGCAAGGAATAAGACAACAACTAAAATTTATTGATATGCAAAAGTTTACGAGTTTTTGGTTTCTGCAAGTTGGTTTTGCTCGCTTCTTGGACTTGGGCTGGAACTCCTGCTCCAGGACCTGTGCGGATGCGGATGCGGGCTTTTTGCAGTTGGCGTCGAATTGGAAAGGCAACAGAGGAAAGGAGTTCGAAAGGATGGCAGAGGAAAAGTTTTTGTTCTTCGTTCAGCCAACACACATATGTCTTTCTCAGTCGCAAACTGAGTAACCGAGTGTTTGTGTGTAGGGACGAGACCATTGTACTCTGGCAGGCGAATAACAAAAGGAAACTTTTATTGAGCAAAAGTTTTTCACATACAAATTTTCTTGTTACGTTTTTTCCCCAGCGATAATAGATTGCCTCACCCACACACCCACACCCACACACACACACAGATCCACAGACATATTCGCATCGTTATCGTGGAATTATTTATGCATGAATGTGGGCAGCAGAAGAAACTACAAAAGAAACTAGATGATGTTGGAGGAGGGATCCAAGTTGCTCGCCTGCTCTTTGCCTCTCAATTTGATAATTTCTTAAGAGTTTTCCTACAGTTTTTTCAACTTCCCACCCCCTTTTTCCCCATAGAAACACCATAAGCAGACAGTAAGTAGTGGTAAGTTGCGGATTTATTGAGTTGAGCGATTGAGAATGCAGTTCGTGTGGCAGAGGGAAAAATAATCTGGCAAAATTGGCACTGATGAGGTTCTTGAAAATTGAATTAATCCCAGATTGATGTGCATTGCAGCGTTTGCCCTAAATTCGAAAAGGTCGGTAATTAAATTCTCGAATTATTCCACCTCTTGCTTTTTGTGTGCATTTCTCCTATTTTTTTTTGTGCAGCGAAAGTTTGGAATCTATTGTGGGGTAGAAAACTTTCAGCTTTCACCGAGCTTAGCCCGCTTAACCCAAAAGATTTGCATACAAAATGAACAGCGTTTAGAAATTATGCACATGAATTTTTTAGTTTTAATTTGTCTTTAGTCCTGTTCCAGCTGGCTTTCTCTGGCTTTCTCCAACCCCAGCCACTTTCTCCGCCGTTTTTGCATATTTCATTCGCTTTTCACGCGCGCTCTCTTCCTTGTTCATTTAATATTAAAACAAAATGACGAGCCTACGGGCCAAGAAAAAAGCCGAGAGAGACACCAGATGAAGGAAAAACTGCAGCTAACGAGCACGGGCCAGGCCAACAATGAGTGAATGAGTGGGTCGGTGGGTCGGTGGACAGGGCACCTAGTTAGGCCCTTAAGGCAAAGCATTGACACCAGCCGAGGAGTGGGCCTAGAACAAAGCAACAGGGCGCAGCAGGGGCTCGGAAAAGACAAAAACGGCAGAACAAAAAAAAAGAGGCCAACGTCTGATGAAGTGTCAAAATGAATGTGATAATAAAACAAATATGAGGGGGCTGCCAGCGATTCTGAGTATCGGCCGACCATTGTAACCGGACACAAAGGCGACTTTGCCGACTTTTGACTGCGACATCACGAGCCGAGACTTTTGTTTTTATTTGCCTTTTTGTCCGACCATCATAAACAGAGAAAAAGCGAAAGAAAAACTAAACATAGGACTAAGAATTATTACTGGAGATTCAAAAAGCAAGCAGGAAACCTAATTAAAGATTAATGTTTATTTTTTGCATTCTTTTTAGGATCATTCTCTTAAAAGGCTTTTAGTAACATGAAAAATAAATTGAAATAAAATTGAATTTAATATGAAATTTAAAAGTTTTAAATGCTTTGTAATATATACAAGAAAATAATAATAACAAACTATTTATTTAGTAATAATAAAAAAAAAGATCAACATAGAAACCCTTTAACTAATATTAAAACGAAAGCAAAAAAGCGGCACAAAACAAGTTCGGTAATTAGTAACTCTGGCAGACATATAAAGAGTCATTAACTTTCCATTTTTGAGTCGTTAACTTTTCGCGAAGTCAAGTCATCTTTAAATTTGGCTTTCTTCCTCGCTCTCTATTTTTCCAACAGGCTGCGGCCATTTCGAAATGCCTTTTCAATGGCTGCACTTCCGTTTCGTTATTTTCTCTTCTTTTTTTGCTGTTGTTGTTGTTGTTATTGTCCGTTGGCAGGCCGCATAAAATTGCAATTTTATTGCAGTGGAGCATGAAAAAGTAATTGCTATTTCACAAAGCCAAACCAAGTCGTTGGCCAGACAGGGATGGCTGGATAGAGAGAGAGAGAGAGAGAGGGAGACAACGGGAGGAAGTGCGGCAACAGCTGCAAGGACCGTGGGTTGCAAGGACTTCGGGAATGGGGCACACTCGAGCGGGCCAATTTAATGGGCAAAATAAAAAACAAGCAAAATTGGTTAGAAAATGCAGCTGCCTACGAAGCACACGCCGCAACAACACCAATAATAACGACAGCAAATTGGCCGATGCTCCCCAAAAATGAAAATAAGAATAAAAAGTAAGAAGTTCGCCCAAAACGCGGCTCTTGTCGGATAGCCAATGCTCTTTAATATTCTTCAAGATATCTCCGATCATCAATAAGATAAAGCGAAATAAACAATTTTTACAAACTCAAATGGAATACTTTAAAAACAACCAAATATATATGTAAAAATTTGTTTTATTGATATTCCATTTTTTTGGGTACACATAAATTGTTAATTCTTATAAAATTAGTAAATTAAGTCCACTCACTAAAAATTATGGTCTGCAATTAATCTTAATCTTAGCTTAAAAATTGTTAAAATAAAAAAAAATTAGAGCAACATTTTCTTCTGTGAAACCAAAACTTTTAGAAACCCTATTCATTTTGCATAGAATCCAAAGAAGAAAGTTCATCCGTTATCCTTGCCTTGGCCAACGGACCTCAGAGAAGAGCAAAGAGAGGGCAGAAATATTTCGACTCGCGCTGTCCGCCGATATTAAAAATTGAAAGCAAAATGAAAACTGACGGGACGCCAAACCACTTAAGCTCCCAAAACCAATACAAGATGGTGTGGGAGGAGGGAGGGGCCGCGGAGAAGCCGGGCAAGACGGGGGGACAAAAGTGATGAAGCTTGATGGCTGTCTGCTCGGAAGGGTGAACACTGTACAGCCAGTCCCACGACAGCCCACCTGCTAATGGCTGCGGGGGAGGGCCAGGATTTGCAGAGGACTTTGGGAAACGAGAGAGACAGAGAGAGAGTGAGGGGGAGAGGGAGAGAGAGCTGAGAAGCGAGCATTTTAATAGCGCCAAGGTGACGCTTAACCATTCAAAGCTTAATTTATGCAATAAAAATTCCAGCACTAACCCGCCCCTTCGGAATCCCTCTCAATCCACCCCCCACACTCACACATACAGTTGCCCTTAATTGGATGGGGCTTGGGAGCTGGGAAAGCATTTAATTGCTTATGACTTTCTTGTTTTCCTTTTTCCTGTTTCTTTTTTTAGGGGCACGGATGGGGCGAATAGACGGAGTAACCTGAGAGTTAGTCTTAAAAATGGAAACAAATCGATAGATGGCTTTAGGGGGTACCAAAAGAAGACTAATAAAAGGAATTCCTTTTAACGGATAAAACTGAAAGGTTTGCTGAATTCATCCCTTAATTTTATCAGAATTTTTTATTCCAAAACTAAAAAAATATCATATCTTGAGATAAACACACATCACATATTATTTCGCTACTTTTTCCCACTGAAAGCAGTGACTGGTCTTCCCGGGAATTCCCTGGCAGGGCCATCAATCAAAATGCCTTGTGTCCACTATTGAAAATTATGAATGCCATCACATTTAATGATTGATTTTGGTCCAGCCCACATTTCTGAGTCTCCTTTCTCCTGCTTCACTTCTGATCCTTTGTAAAGCTGGATGGAGAGATGGGGCCGGGGATTATTTGTGCTTGGCTGATGGGCCCATCATCTGTCTCAGCCGCATGTGTGCGCGGCCTGAGCCTGGATGGGCTCCATAATGCAAATGGCAGGCATGACATTGTGTTTTTCTTTCTTGTACAACCCTTTACCTAATGATGGAAGGGAACTTGTGACATTTATCGTATAGATTGATAGAACCGAGAGGGAGTTGACATTTTGCGAAAATTCCTGAATAATGCATGTGAACGTGGGTGTATCGAAGTTAAGGGCACAACAGATAAGAAGATGGCTGTACTATTTTATTTTCAATAGGAAATTTAAAAGAGTTAATTGAATTTAATATTCATAAGGCAAGCCCCCCTTACTGTTCGCTCAAATTCAAATTAATTCCATCATCTCATGTTGGGGGCAAAAGACGAGAACTAGAACAACGGGGGCTGTCAAATGCGAAGAGGCTTGAAGTCTTGAAGTCTTGAAGCATGCCAAAAGCCTTTCGGTAGCAATAAATGTCATACTTACAGGACATGGCCAGGGAAAAGTAGAAAGGGCACTTGGCTGGCCAACGGGGCGTATGAACGATGTCATAGGGCAAGCGCATACTCGACACACTCGTGAATACAGTACGTACAGCAAGTAGCGGCCGCACACACACAGCTTACAGCTGGTGTAAGCAACGTTGACGTTGTGCAAAGTTTAAATCTGATTAGCGATGGCAGGCAGGCGAAAGGCGAAGCGGAGGGCGGGGTGCGGTACAATATGGCCGGGCGGAAACGGAAGTGCTGCCATAAAATCATAAACATGCACACGCATATGGACAGACGGCAATTGTTGTTGAAACTGCTGTTGCTGCTGCCGCTGGTGTTGCATGAAACATGAACTCAAAGCCGAAGCGACAGAACAGACAAAAAAAACAAAAAGGGAATGAACGACTTCGACTGCAGACACAGAAATTGCCCCAGCGTACACACATGGCTGAAATTTTGAATACAGCAAATGGACAGTGGTTCGAAGGCACCTAATCTTTAAGATTTTAGAATAGTAGAAATGCAATTTGGTTGTGATTTTTTATACCTATCGAAATGTAAAAGAAATTTTTCAAATCGGACCATTCATTAAGAAGTTATGAGCAAATAATGGAATTCAAGCAGTGCAAGCAGTCTCTTTTCCTGCTTACATAACTCCATCTCTCTCGCACTTTCATTAGCTAAGTAACGGGTATCTGAAAGATAAGGTATTTGTCTATAAAATTCTCTCTTGTTAGATATGGAAAATTAAAGAGTTATTTAATATGGCATTTCAAACCTACATTATGCACTGCTTTCATTTTAAATAATTTTAATATTTATGAAGCTTTGGTATATCAATTAAATGATTGCAAGTATTGCTCTCAAAATATTCCTATTAATTCAGGAATCTGTTTGGTTAGCAAAACTACACCCAGAGAAATGCGGGACTAATTTTTAGGTAATACATGACCTAAAAATTTTTAATAGACTAAATTTTCAGATTTAGGTAATGGGTTACCTGAAAATATTGGCATGTGGACTATGTTCCTACTTTTTAGGTAAAGCTACAAAGATTTTTATAGGCCATCGTAACCTTAAAATTGGTCCATAAGACCTAAAATTTAGGAATAGCTTGCAATTGATTTTTACTCATAATTTAATACAAATAAAGGTCCTTAATATTACTAAACAAATTATTCGATTTTTAAGTTTAATATTTAAAAATATTATTAGAATTAGCTTAATGCTAGCGATGGAAAACTTTCAATATATTAAATCAATACCAACGTGGACTATTTTCCTACTTTTAAGGTAATAGTGAACTATTCTAAAAATAGAATTCGCTTATGCCCCTAGAAGCAGCCTTTGGTTTTGCCGCAGGGCTCTTAAATAGTTCCGTAGGCCAGAGGCTAGCCTATTGGACTCTCGCGCAGAAGACCGGGGATCGATTCCCACCGAGGACAAAATAAAATGATTGTTTTTTCAGAACGGTTAAATATTTACTTATCCGAAAATAACAATATAAGCCATTAAAATAAACAAATATGTTACTATCAATAGTAAAAATTTTTGAGTATTTCATGTTAAAACGATATGCGTCTTGCATAACCAGAAATATACGTGCGCATATCGATTTTACGACGTCATGATTTTTTTTGTGTGTGGGACTTGCCATGAGTATAGAGTGTTGCTTTAACATCTTATCGATATGACATTAAAATTTGATTTTTTTTTCTTTTATACACCCAGAGAAATGCGGGACTAATTTTTAGGTAATACATGACCTAAAAATTTTTAATAGACTAAATTTTCAGATTTAGGTAATGGGTTACCTGAAAATATTGGCATGTGGACTATGTTCCTACTTTTTAGGTAAAGCTACAAAGATTTTTATAGGCCATCGTAACCTTAAAATTGGTCCATAAGACCTAAAATTTAGGAATAGCTTGCAATTGATTTTTACTCATAATTTAATACAAATAAAGGTCCTTAATATTACTAAACAAATTATTCGATTTTTAAGTTTAATATTTAAAAATATTATTAGAATTAGCTTAATGCTAGCGATGGAAAACTTTCAATATATTAAATCAATACCAACGTGGACTATTTTCCTACTTTTAAGGTAATAGTGAACTATTCTAAAAATAGAATTCGCTTATGCCCCTAGAAGCAGCCTTTGGTTTTGCCGCAGGGCTCTTAAATAGTTCCGTAGGCCAGAGGCTAGCCTATTGGACTCTCGCGCAGAAGACCGGGGATCGATTCCCACCGAGGACAAAATAAAATGATTGTTTTTTCAGAACGGTTAAATATTTACTTATCCGAAAATAACAATATAAGCCATTAAAATAAACAAATATGTTACTATCAATAGTAAAAATTTTAACTTTTTTAAAAATTCCTAATATTTAGGTAATTCTGACCTAAAAATCTAGTCCACTAGCCATTTTTTTAGGTAACGATTACCAAAAATAAATCCAAGACTGCGTACAAAATATAGTCCATATGACCAACATTTTAGGTAATGATGGACTTGGCGCATTTTTCTGGCCATGTTTCCTAAAATTTTAGGTAATTAGGCCCCTTTTTAGTCCATTTTGTTTTCTGGGTGTAGTAAATCAATTTTATGTTGGCCTTCCAACCGCTTGCACCACCGTACATCGTGTGTACTTAGTTACGCTTCCTTTAACTGGCACGCTAACCGCGACACGCGAATGCGACTGAAACATTGGCAACACTTTCCATCTTGGGCTTTTTGCTCCTCCGGCCCACATGGGCAGCCATTAATAACCCCAATATGTGTAAGTGGCAGTCAAGCCCCCATCTTCAGGTGGGTTCTTTTTTTCGTCTTCCTGCTAATGGAATGGCAGGCATTTGAGCTGCTAACCAAACTTGGTCCTCGGCCCCTGTCTCGCTCGGAAATATTGTTGCCGTGACAAAGAAATTTTAAGCTTTTAGTGCAGTGCAGCGACAGCACAAAAAATAAGCCATTAGAAAAGATTCTCTAACACCTCGTTGCCGCAACCACTTGAGATGGGAAATTTCTGTGCAGCAAATGCTTGTCGAAAGTATTTATGGCATTGCAACTTTTCGGCACAGCACCAGCCACACACATTGTTCGACATGACTTTGCTTAGTTTTTGGCAAATAGTTTTTATGCCCGAGAATGTGGGCCAACTGAGGCAGGGAATTTAGTTTAATTAACCAATAAATTCCGCTCCCCGAGGGCCATTCAAAGTGATACGACGGCGACATAACCATTTTGAGTTTTTGGGGGGAAAGTGGAAGTGCCAATTAAAACTAAAGAGTGAAAACTTTTCAATTATATTCATTAAATGGTCTATCCTTCAATGGACCCCCATTGCATCTGAGCCAAGAGGGCGTTTATGCAACATGCTCTTTGAAGGGCCTCAACTGCGGCCAGCCACAAACAAGGACTAAGGACTTCTCGAGTGGGGGCGACGGAGGAAAAGAAAGAAAATAACCTTAGGCGCAGACGCTTTCAAGTGGCATAGACCGGTCTGAGATGGCTGCTGTTGTTGCCTCCCTTGAGGCTGTCGTAAATGTCACAACTGGCAAACAACAATGACATCAAAAAGGGCCATGCCAACCCAACCCTCAAAAAAAAAAATCCCATCCATGAGTGGTTTTATGTGTCAAAGTGACAATATGTTGCCGGCGTGCATTATGTTGCTGCTGTTGCTGCTGCCGCAACTGTTGCTCTAACTGATGTTGCATGCGGCACTCGAGATAAATTGAATGGCACTCACCTTTAGCAGATAAATTCAAATATATCAATAAAAATATCCATGAGTGTTTATTAAGTCCGTTGATTATTTGCGAGCTGCTGCTGCTGTGTTGGCTGTGACTGCTGCTGCTCCTCAGTTGCGCCGCAAAGCTGCCCAAATAGGAAACGAAGGCGGTGCTGCTGATCGCGATCCCCTTGAGCACGCGAAGCTGCCACTGTTGCAGGTGCACCAGCAACACCTGCAGCACCTGCAACACCCACGAGAGGTCGTGACTCGATCGCGATATCGGAATGCTGGTGTGACATTGCATGTAGGTGGCTGTCGGATGCAGATTGATGTTGCTTGTGCTGGTGCTCGTGTTGCTATTGCTAGTTGTTGCTGCTGTTGCTGTTGCTGCTGGCTCCTTGGGGGTTGCTGGTTTTCTTTTTCGTCGGCGACGCAACCTTTGTCGCTTGCGTGCACACAGTCTTATGTTTGTTGGTTGTTGGGTTGTTGCTTGATCGCCGGCAGCAATTGCCGCGGCTGAGAAGCGAAAGGGCGACAACATGTTGCTGTCTAGCTGCTGGTCATGGCTGCTTATGTAAGTGACTACATCTTCCGCTCTTGGTGATGGCTTCTGTTCTTGGCTATTGTGCTGCTCGCTGGCAATGATGCTGTGGTGTTTTGTACTTAAGCTCCTTGATTGCAGTTGGTTGAGTTGCTGGTGTTGCTCCTTGTTGCTGCCGCTATTGCTGCTGCTGCTGCAGTGCGCTAATCTTACTGCCAGCCACAGCTCATCATCGTCAACTTCAGTCAGTTTCAGTTGTGCATTTTTCATAGTCTCTTTCGGTGTTGGTTGTTGCCAGCGGATATGTTGTCTGCTCTCTACTAGATTACAATAATTTAATATTCGGATTTTTTTCGGCCTTATCCAGCTGCTGCAGCTTACATTGTCCCCTTCTTAATACCTACTAATCTTATGAAATTCTCGCCGCCCTTTCACGTCCTCCTTTTTATATCAATATGGCAAGTATATGTTTTATTGTTTGCAACATTATTATGTCTTTCTTTTGTCTTCTTATTTTCTTTACAACCCGAAGAGCGTTTTCCTATTGTTTTTATGCGTTTTCTTACAATAAAAGTTTATACTTCAACTTCCTTTTTCATTGTGGGGCTTCTTTCATTTGGAGAGAAGAGAAGAGACCGATGGCTTTCGCAATATTAAACCATTTTGCAAGCCTTTAATGTTCTGTTTTTCCTTTTCTCTCTCATTTGTTCTTGTGGTCTTCAATTTACTTCTATTTTGTTTCGTATTCGTATTATTTTGCTATATTTGTAGAGATATTCAATTGTTAGTTGTCCTAATGCAATCCGTTGCAGTTGTATATGGCAGTGCTTTGTAGCATTGGGTTTCTATTGATTTTCTTGACCCCTTCCTCGTTTATGTATTCAAAAGTGGCGGCTGTAAAGGAAAAGAAAGATTTTTTATTTAATAAAATATAAAAATGGTAAAATTTAAGTTAGTAAGCAATATTGTTTAAGTGCAATGTACAAAAGTACCCTTGATTCAGCATTGAATTGCATTTTGATTTTTTCTAAACCAGCATTACATTAAATATACATTCATTTCCAATAGTAATACAAGGGGTAATCCGAATTCAATCGTCATTAGCCGAGCATACTGCTTGCAATTCGAATTTACCCTGCGGTGCCATTTGAATTTGTCTATTTCAAGCTTCTCAGATTCCTACTCCTTGAACTATCTAGTAACCTCAGGCAATAACCTATGACTTTGCAGTTGACCACAAAGGAAACTACGACATGCACAAATTTTGATAGAAAGCAAACAGAGAGCGTTGCCATTTTGTCCTTCTTCCGGTCAGATCTGTATTCTTTAGCCGGAAAAAGTTAAAGCATTTCCGGAGAATAAAAATCAAATGTTTTAAACCTATCATATCTCTTTCCCTTAGAAAAATAAATCTTAAAATCTCATCTATCGTTTATATTTAAAAAAATGGGGAAAATAGCATAAAACAAATAAGTAAAATTTAGCAGTAAAAAAATTTTTAAAAATGCCGAAAAAAAATGTACGTATCCATTTTGTTTTCCATTCTAGGCACAAACTTTTTTTGTACAAACAATGGAAAAATCTCCTTCACCGTTCACATATCAGAAGAGGAAAAAGTATTTTAAATCTAATTAGCAGTTAACACATTTGACAGCAATACCTTTCATGATTTAAAAAATACTATATTTAAACTGTCAGCATATCTTGTTTCGTTAGTGAATTTTCATGTTAGTGTCCATCTCAGCCAAAAACTTTTTTTTAACAAACCAAAATTGTAAAACCCTTCATAGCATGCATCTCAGAAATGGTTTAGTGGTATTTGTAGCTTTTTTGGTGCTAATCTGTCGACTACTGGCAGCACTGCCAACGTCTCTCTCTACGAAATTGTCCGAATTCGAGTTTCAATTACTCAAACTAATTAGTTTTGCTAAAACAATAAACCCAAAACATTTTGCATGCTAATCACTCCCAGGAATTTGCGCAGCTGCCGGCCAGGAGGCCGAAGATCCTGAATGGCCGAAGGGCCTACTTAATGCCAAGTCCGAGTAAGTTGCAGTGATTCCCTTCCCGCAGGACGCCTGGCCAACAGCCTCAATAAATAATGCGTATGCAAAACGATAAGCACAAGGGTCCTGGCAAGTATCCTGGCAAATGGCCGAGCAGGAATTGAAGCAGCTGCAGGATGCAAAATGCAAATGCCACAACGGAAAGCCTTCCTTGGTCTGGGTCCAAATGGGAATGGAGAACTTACCATCCCTGACGTTGATGGACATGTGCGGGACATTTATGGCATGTCCTGTTGGCCAGGACTCGGGCAGATCAGAGCGGGATTTGCTGGGAACGAACGGACCATGGAGCTTATGCATATTTATGCCACAACTTGTTACATTCTGTACAGTTTGCGTCCTAAAAGTTTTTGAATAAGAAAACGACAATCAAACTGGGGACCACGCAATTACTTTGGCTAGACCTCTGGCATAAGCCGAGTGCTGGAAATCCATTCTCTGGGCTCAAAGCAGTCCGAATGTCAATTGAATTTTTCTTTATTCTTTTGAAATGCCAACCGTTTTTGGCAGGAAAACAATAAATGCACAGAATAGAAATGTCAACAAACAGACTCGTTCCCTTCATATATTCCATTCACCCCGACTAGTTTGCTCGCCTGTCAAAGTTCAGTTTTGCAACTGTCAGTGGAATTTGAATTGAAAGAAATGGAAATAGTTTTTCGCCTGCTCACTGCGGAGTGAGGGAGTTTTTCTGCTCTGACATGTAAGAGGAAATATTGTTTTTGCATCTAAAAGGCTGTCAGCGACACGGAAAACATCACAACACTCTGATTGCCAGCTCTAAATATTTGCTTGGAAAAATATTTGATCTTGGAAACAATGCTAAATTGCAATAACAGGAAGTCTTTTCAGTTTGTCTAACCGTTGGAAAACTAATATTGATTACTAATTGATAAACTTGAAGAAGTTTGAACAAAAACTCGTGTGCCATAGCTTGTATTTTAAGCAAGTGCCGATTATTTGATTCTTGATTCCGTTGGAAAATATCATTAATTAAAATTTTATGTATGTCAATTATTATTACTATTTTGTATTATATTTAAATTCAAAAATTAAAATTTAAATGTATTTTTTCAAGCATATCAAATTGAGATGCCGCATATCCAGGCAAAATTGATGCCAATGTTTAATATCAATTTTTTTTGGGTGCAAGGTATTTTTAAAATTCCATCGCAAGCATTTGGATACAAGTAAGTAACATTTTTGGTGCTCATCCTTACTTATTAAAAACAAAATCTCCCAATAGGCTACGGGTGACAATTTCTTTTCAAGCAAACTGCTTTCCGCCGACCGAAAGAGTCTTTTCGCAAAAAAGCCCGCTGCGAGCACTCAAAACAGCGTTTAAACTGCAATTGAACCTGTCCGGAAGGCAGGCGTCGTCCCCGAAATGGTGTGCATAAAGCGATGACGCGGAAGACAGGGGCCATCTGCTTGCGGCGGAGCGGAGTTGCAGCAGTGCAGCAGTTGCAACAGTTGGCGGCGAGCTGTGGTGTCGTTTTATGGGTCACTTGGCTGGGGGCCACACAGCAACAACGGCGATGCCACTCAAATATTTAGTTGTGCGATCGCACAGGTGCAGGTGGAAGTGGAAAGCCAGGCGGCATTTTATTTCTTGGCTGCCTGCCCAGTGGCAAATATTGCGCATACGAACCGTGGACAAAAACGCTGGAAAGGTATCGCTTTTATTGCAATCGCTGTAAAATATTCGAAGAGTTTTGCGGTCGTCTAATCAGCTGAAGTGGCAGACCGCAGAAATTTTTGTGCCATTTTCTCGCATTTACCCAACCAACCAACCAGCCAACCAGCCAGTCGTATTGATGTATGGAATTTTGTGAAATTTATGCGATGGTCGTCGCATAAAATGAACGACCAGCTCAGGACACGAGTCCTGGTAAAGGAGGAGGAAGGGATGGGAGCAAAATGGCAACTGTTGGCGTCGCATTGCAGATGAAACCATTTTTTCGGACTCCAGAGACTTTTCCGTTTGGCGCGTGAGCAAATTAATTTTCAGCGCACAGAGCAAAAAACGCTTTTTGCATGATGAACGAGGGGTTGGGGAGGGGGACGGGTGACGGGGGGATTCGGCGGCTAGAGATGGAAATGGGCAAACTGCATGGTGTAAATGATAGCCAACCCTTGGTGTGGTCGCCACTCGCCACTTCCCCCTCACACAGCTGGCTCAATGAATTATGAATTCGCTTGGCAAAAAGTGGAAATTGTTTCTTTTTCCCCTTATTTCCCAGCCCGACTCTCTTTCCCCGCGTCACGAATTTTCGCCGGGCCGGTTTTTATTTTGCGGCTTGCAAAAAGAATTATGTGCTGAATGTTCTTAGCCATGTTACGACCAGACTTTTCCTTGGCGGCTGTGTTTCTTTTTGTTGTTGTTCTGGAGTTGGCGAAAACTGGCGACAGTTTCGCAATGCTGGAAAATTAATATTTGTACAAGTGGATTTTCAGTTCTATTTATATGTTTTTCTTTTTTGGACTCCCAGCTAACCGCGAAAAGTTGATGACAAACTGCGAACTGGATAGGAAAAGGGGATTCAACTTGTTTTTCTGCATGTGACGAGAATTTAGTGTGTTTTCAAGAACTTTATTTTTATTAGGTAAGGGATTTTTTTGTTAAAGAAATTGTGTGTTTCATAATATTAAATTTAGAAATATTTATGTTAAATCCACGGATTAAAGTAAAACTTTTTCATTATTTTTCCTATACATTTTCTTTTCTAAAAATAAACCTATGTACGTTATACCGTCGTCTAAAGTATCCCATAAATAAAATTAAATGCGAAAATCAACAGAATTTGTAAGACCATAATGCAAAAAGAATTTACACACATCCAATGAAGGCCCACACACATTCTTTAGAGGGCAGGATGTGTGTATTTATTATTTATGCGACTGCTACGGATGATTTATGTTCGGTTATATTTGTCGACAGGCGACACATTGAAAGAGGCAGAGAGACAACACCACTTTACATGTGTTTGGTTAAAAGTGTTTGCCGTTTTTAATGCAAATATGCAAACAACAATGGCTGCAAAGGCGTGGTGGAATGGGGGGTGGGGCCAGGACAGAGTATGATCAACCGAAGGCAGGACCGAACATGGCCAACGAACAACCAACAAACAAACAAACAGGGCCCAGACAACGACAAGCTGAAAATATTCACGAGCTTGTCGGGTATATATGGCATGTACATATATCTGGATGGCATGCAAAGGAGTTCGAACTGTAAGCACCCACCCCCCGCCCCCCGACCACGCCCATTTCGGGCCCTGTCCGCCCCGAATGTAAAGTATTTCCCTTGCCTGCCGCTCAAAAAATAATTTATCTGCACTTACACTGCGAACAGGAGATGCTGGCCATACCATTACCATTCTCATCATGAAGATCATTATGATCCGTTGTAGTAATCCAAGTAGAGGCAAAAACATTGCCATTGACCGAAGTCAAAGTTCAATAGACTTAAGGCCAGAATTTAGCTAGAAGCAGAACCAGCTGCCAATGAGGCTGGGAATGCAATTCATCACTCTAAGTATTCCTGCTCTGAGAGGAAATTGAATTGGAATGGTTGTGAATGAAGTGGTGGAAATGCAGGCAAAAATGAAATATCCCTGGGGGGAGAAAAGTCTAAGTGAAAATAAATATAACCAGAAATGGGAAACTTAAGATAACAGTTCAGTGTTATTCCATTCCAAGTCTTAAATTTCATCACTTTTCCTCCAGCATTGTTAAAGTATTCGTACAAAGAAAGCCCATTCCTATAGACATATGCTTCCAATTCATTGAGCAAAACTTTTCAAACAAAACCAAGGGCGGGCATAAACTATGCGATTTCAGCGTCTGCTTATGACCAAAAAATATGGCCAATTTAATGGGCCAGACCATATGAAGCATATGAACCCGAACCCGATCCCAGAGACAACGTGCCCCGTTTTCCCTGACACATTACCGAACCCTTTCAACGGACCAACGCATCTCGGACGGAACTAAAAATCATAAAAAGCAAACTCTGCTGACCAACACAATCGTCCGGCGCACAGACAGAAGGGGAAAACATGAAAATGCGAACAGAATATCATAAAGCAAGCGATTTTTTAACAATAAAATAAGAGAAAGGCACAACAAAAGGTGCGGCCCTGCCTATCTAGCCCCCTCCCCCATTTTCCACCCCCACCAGCCTTGGGAAACTGCGTTAACAACAGCACAGCTTGGCATTTAACATGGCCCATAAGACCAAATATAGAATGTCCAGGACCAAAAATAAATTACATGCCCATTATGGCCAAGAATCCGATTTTCGTAGATACACACCGAGTTCACGGACACACGGACAAACAAATGGCGGATGGAGAAGGGACTTTTTCCACCCCTTTTTCGAATGGCCAGTGGCCTCCACTTGGCCAGAACGTGATTTACCAAATTAGTGTTGCTGCAGGTCCAAATGGCTTTGGCCGAAACCGAAATCACATAAAATATGGCTAATACATTCCTTAATAGTCAATTCGACAGCACGATCACAGCAACAAAGCAAAGGGGTTTCACAACTGGTCCTACACTCAAAAAAAATTTTTAGAATATCGCCTATGGATTTGCTTCACTGGCGATTTTTTCTATATTTCGGGAAAATTTCTTAAATTTAATTCCTTTTTTATTAATTTGAAGAAAATTTTCCTTACCAGTAGAAAATTTGTTTTATTTTAAAGAAAGAAATCGCCAGTGAAGCAAATCCTTAGGCGATTTTCTAAAATTCAGGGCGATTAATTTTTTGAGTGTATACATAAAATATTTAAGGAAAAAGGCTAATTAAACAATATAATACGTCTGTAGAATACTGCAGTCCAATTTTACGTAATAAGTTTGAAAATCTAGCAATAATAACAAAAACAAATTCAAATTCAATTAGCCATTACTGTCATTTGCGCCATTATAAATAAAGGACAGTTCCCCGAATTAGTATCATTTCAGGCGTTAATTTAATTATACATCAATTATACAAATAAACAAACTGAACAAAGGAAAACTTTGAAATTAAATTAAAATAAAATACATTTAAATTGTGTTATACCTTCCTCTGCAGATCCAAAGCCCCTCCCCTTGCTATGCACACATACATACTTAACAGCATTCTGTTTATGGTACAATATAAATTCGAAATAACTGCAACAATAAATAAGAATCATTTTGGGGGCGATTAACTTGGCGCACAAAGGGGGCGAAAAGCTTTACAATATATGTTTGTTCATACGTCTGTATGTGTATATATTTTTTGCCGGATTAACCCTATAGGATTAACCCTAAATGTGCTGTGGCAATTATTGCCAACCGGATGACGCCGACGTCGACGTCGACTGCAGCTGGCATGCCAACTTAATTTTTAGCGCAGACGGCAACAACTTGACCCATATTTCCAATGAGCTGACACCCGCTCACCAACACAATCTCAGCGGCACTTAAAGCTCACACACCCCTGTCCAAACCTCTGCCCCCCAACCCCCCAACCGCCCATTCCAACCACCCCATTATATCCTATCCCACTGCACATTAACGTACTGAAAACTGAAATTTTGTCGTCGAAGCGGCAAATGAGCTGGAAGATGGTGCCGGAGGATGGGAATGGTGTGTTTTGGGGGGTCCTGCTAAATAAATATATATACACGTAAATCTATATAAATCTGTTGGTATCGGTGTGTGTGAGTGGAGGTTTGTTGGTAACGAAAAACGAACGCAAAAGCGAAAACCGAAAACCATTGAAATGCCCATGATGATGATGGGGGGTGCGATGCTGGAGGAAGATGCTGCTTTTGCGACGGCGCAAAAATAAATTAAGTAAAAATTAATGTCACAACACAACAGCAGAGGCAAGGCGAAGAGCAGGAGCAGCAGAAGCGGTATCCTTAGCTTTTTTAAATGAATTTTATTAGGCAGATGTGCCCTTCGCCACCCACTCCCATCAGTTTCCCCACTTGTCCTACTTGGCCACGCATAAACAAACACTTAAAGAGCGAATACAGGGTGCTTCGGTTTCAAAATCAAATTAAGCGTTACTGTTCTATTCTTCACCACCCCCCGCCACCCTAAAAAAAACACCACCTATCCACGGCCTTTTCCGCCCAAGAGAACCTCTCGTACTCTCTCTCTTTCGGTCGGAACTCTCTCTTCGAGTGGAGAAAGTGCGTGTGTGGGTGGGGAAAAGCTCGTTTTTGCTAAAATTTTAGCCCTGGATGCTGCTGGAAGTTTCTTCTTATATGGCCAGCCTCCCCGACTGTTTTGTTGCCGTCTTTTGGGCACGCATAGAAATTTTAATGTTAGCCTCGTGCTAGCAGAAAAATAGGAAAATCCTAGGAAAAGCAAAGGAGAAGGAAGGAAACGAAGAGCTGCACGCAATTTAATTTTGGTTCCCACTGCTGTAACTCAGTAAGTGTACGGCAAAATGCATTAAGATGGCATTTCATAGATAACTCGGCATTATTGCATGTTATTAATGCAAAACTGAGGAACGACATCCAGGACGACATCAATTTGAGGCAAATTACAGTAACAAATTGTTGATTGTCTGCCAAAGGATTTCATTACGTGCAACCGATTCTATTAGACCCTGTTTGTTTTTTTGCAAAGGAATATCCTTTTATTGCTGAGTAGTTGCTGCCAAAAGTTAAGTATCCGTGTTATATCTGGCACAGCTTTACCATATTGATTGTTTTGTGTTTATTTCTGAGTTGTTTAATCTACCTATTTAAATTAAAATTAGTACATTTTAAACATTTAAAAATTTATAGTAAATATAAACCCTAAAACCTTACACCCAAAGAATTTTAGTAATAACCTTTTATTTAGTGCTTTACACTGCAACTCAAAGTTAACAACTTAAGGTAGTAATAACTTTATAATTCCGCTTTGCCCAACAAATTGTGTAAAGTACAGGTAATACCCATAGAGCTCGTCCTTTGTACTCTGATCGATACTTGCGCCTCTTAAGTGCATTTTAAATGCGGCCCTTTGTGTGTTGCGTTACATTTTCCGATACTCCCGCAGCCCTCTGCCAGGCCAGACTGAAACTCTATTAAAACTAATTAATGTTGCGGCATTTAAAATAGTTGCATAGCGGGGGCATTGGGGATGGGCCGCGGATGCTTGGCTGCAGCAATATCTGCTTTGCCAGGGAGTAAATAATAATTACTAATACCGCGGCTGCAGCCAAGCGATGATTACAGTCTGGGCCACGGCCTGCACCTCCACCACCATCACCACCACGGGCGGTAATTCAGAGCACAAGTTAAAGTAGATTGCGTACCACCTACACCTCCACCTCCAACTCACCTCCAGAGGAGCCGAGCTGCCAGCAAGGCAATTGACCAACATTTTCAATTAATTTTTGCTCCAATAAGCAGGCGGGCTGCGTTGCCAGTGGATAAGTGGAAAAGTGGGAGCGACAGTCAACCCACTCACCCCACCCCACCCCTTGACCTCCCTGCCCCGAACACCTAACCCCCCACCCACCGATTCGGCACAAACATTTACATGCCCCTCGGAGGAAACTTTGCTTTGGCCTTAACGCACAGTTGAGTTATTTGAAGCGCAGCTGTTGGCCAAAGTCAAGCCCACACCACAAAATGTTGCATTAGGACCAGACCCTATATTTTAGTCACAGCTTTCTGTAAAATGCCTCACACTGAAAAATGTAAGGAATTCAACTAATGATGATCTGATGATCTCAAACGATCTGAATGGAAGGAATTCTAGACTAATTTCGTTTTTAATATCACTATCGGCTTGAAAGAAATCAATATTAATTTTTTATTTATTATTATTATTATTTATTTATTATTATTATTATTTATTTATTATTATTATGACTATTTATCAACTAAACATGTGAGTTTAATATATATTTTTTTAAATATATATTTTTTCCCCGTAACCCAAATAAAATCCGTTTCTTTTATGAAAATGTTGTTTTACAGTTTACTTTTCACCGCTAGAAATAAAAAAGGAAAGAGATGCTTAAAAATAAGCTGCTTTCGTCAGGATGTTGGATTATATGAAACGGGCTGCAATCGAATAAAGTATTTGGCGCAGTTTTTCTCACAAACTTTTAGCATTTTTAAAAAAGGCAAAAAAGTAAATCTCATTTAAAATGGAATCAATAAATTTTCATAAAAAGGTTAAATTTTTTTTACGTTTTCGTGTTTTTTCCGTAGTTAAAAAAGTTTTAAAATTACAGTTCACGTAATAAATTTAACTTAATCGACTCTTCTCGGATGATCTTAGCCTTCTTCGTATTCAACTAAAATGGCTGTAAATATTCTGGTAAAATATGCTTTCAACGCCATACATGTACGCACCTGCAGGTTATATAGCACACGGCTACACAAGGTGCAAGTGATTCCATGTGCATTAACTTAAATGCTTTGCGGCCTGGGCACTTTGCTTTCTAAAAGGCAAAACTAAAATAAAATAAAAAGCTTCGAAAAATGAAGGAGGGAATTTCAGCGCTGCGAGAGCTGCGGAGTAGGTAAAAGGAGCTGGGTGAAAAATGCTTTTTCAAACATTTAACGATTTTTTAGGTCAGCCAAGAGCGTACGAATATTTTATCATAAAAATACGAAAAGTACTACCTCAAATATAACAGGTGCATATGACTTTTTTCATCTTTAGCCTTAGTTCGTGAAAGTCAGACACGCTCTTCAAATATGTTATATGCTCCATGGGAATTTCCCCTTGGAAGTTGGTTTTTTGTTGTTTTTGAAATGCGAAACTTATTAACGTACTTCAGGCGGTGCATTAGGAGTACGAGTGCAACTGCAGCTGCTGGGTTCCTCTAATTGCTGGCAGAAAAGGTGGCCTTGCCACGGCTTGACAATAAGCAGCCTGAAAACATGGCTTGCAAAATTGTTAAGGAGCGCAAATCGCAGAATGCAACGGAGGGGGCTACGTTTTGTGATTATTGAAACAGAGCCCGAGCCCTCGTCACTCGTCACTCGCATGCACTCTGCAGCTACCCTTCTCTTTCGCTCTCTCTCTGGCCGTCTCTCTCTTTGGTGCTGTAAATAATTTCAAAGTCTGCGTACCGCCGAGAAAAATAGGTCAACAGTGTTGCTGCTGCCGTTAAACTGGGCGTGACGGTAAAAGTGGCAAGCTGAAGTTGCAGGCGCCACGCCCCTTGGATCCCTTTCGGATCCCCATTCCCATCCCCATCCCTACTTTCACCCCATGTCCCCAAACTGAAAACAGAAAACTGAAGCTTTTGGACCATAAAGTAGCTAGTCCTAAAATTCAGCCAAGTTTCGCATATTTCCCATTCGCCAACCTCCCACTGCCACTCCCACTCCCTCCCATAATTGGGCTGCCAGTGGGCGTGGCAGGGGCATACATTCACATTCACATTCGCACACATAAATTGCATAGGATCAACTAGTGGTTAATATTTGATGGCTGCTGTTTGCGTTTTCCCGTACGGCAGCAACAGCGAACTGCATCCGAGCTAAACTGCAGCGACCTACTTTCCGACAATGCATTTTTGCAGAGGCTGCAGAGCGAAAGGGGGTTTGAGATGGGTTTCAGATGGGTTGAGGTGGGTGGCGATGGGTCCGAGGGGTGGTAAGTGTTATTCGAGGGCTGCATCAACAAGTACACACTGAATAATTTGCAGGGCTCCCGCCAGGAGACTAGGAAACTGGGAAGCTGGGAAGGGGAAATGAGTAAGAGCTCTGGTTGTTGATTTTACTTCATGTCTTCAGCCAAGTGGAGTGAAGCTGCCCATAAAGAAAGTTGCAACAATAAATGCAATCCCAGGAATATTAGATTGAAAGCGCAGAAAGACAAGTTCCATTTGTCTTGGAAAATAAGTTCATATTGCATTACCACAAGCAATATTTTAAATTTATCCAATTATTTTTGATAATGTATATTAGGATACATTTGAGTAAAATCTATATGAAAATGTAAAAACAAAAATTGTAGTATTTCGATTAATTTTGGTTTTTTCCTTTAAAGGAATGAAAATGAAGAAATACAGTTTATTACATGTGAATTCTTTAATATAATAATGTTTCTATTTATCTTTAATTGAAATAACTCAAAAAAACAAATATTCTGATATTTATCGCCTTGGCAATTGTAATTACATAAATGAATTATAATTATTATTAATGACTAATATTGTTTCTGTAGGTATTATGGAATGTCAAGTGACTATATTCCATACGTTAACAAATAAAAATGATTTTCCCAACTGTTGTATAAAATAAGCACTTAATTTGCTCTCAGGGCTTTAACTTTAGCTGTGACAACTTTGTCCCCAAGTCGCGCTCTTTGAACCCTTTCCCGGTTTCCACAACAAACGAACCATGAAAGTGCTCGTCTAAAAACTACAAAATTTCCGCCATCAGCGCGGAATCTTTGAGGTAACTATTTATATAATTCGTTTATGCATTTAAAAAGTTTGTTTTCCGTTTGCTAGTTTATCAAGGTTTTAGCCCAACGGTTGCCAGGCGCTTTTTATTTGCAAAGCTAAAACAATTTTTGCCAGCAACAAATAATAAATAAATAACTAAGCAGCGAAAGAGCAAACTGTGCGAAAAATAAACGGGCAAAAAATATGTGTAAAAAATGAAGAGCAGGCGGAAGATAGAACAGAAGCGAAAGGAAGGGAAAGGGAACGGCAGAGGCAAAGGCAAAGGCAAGTCGAGTCAAGTTGAGTTGAGCCAGGCCATGTCCTTGGGCGACTTCCCACGCAAAAATATTCACCAGCAAAGGTTACCCCAACACACACACCCAAACACACACTCAGATGCGAGTGAAAGCAATCAAAGAGAATGGCTGAAACAAACACACAGATACAGATACAACCACAGCTACAGATACAAACACAAATACAGATACAGATACTCAACGCACCGACAAATAGAGAAGAAAACAACATCAAAATTAAAGAAGCTTTAAGTATTCCCGTTGTATTTGTTGCCGAGGGGGCAGTTATTGGTATGAGGTCCTTCGTCCTTTTTCTTAGAATTTGCACGCTTTCAACGTTTACTCTCTCTCACGCACCGCACTCTCTTCGCTCGCACTTTCTCTGCGGCGGATTTTCTCGGCTCTTTCCCGGCTCTGCTCTCCCTGTTTACCTTAAAGCTCTGCCCCCCACTCCTTTGTGCGAAACACATATAAATGTGCAGCGATTATGGCCAAAAAGATCCTTGTCCCGCCACCAGATACACCTCGCACAGCTCTGGCGAAGATACAAATACGGATACACAAAAGCGTTCGACTTTTGATGCAGGTTCCTTGGCTGCTAAACTAATACTTTAAAATATCAGCAGAAATATTTAATAAATGCGTGGAAATTAGGTATAAGTTTTTGAAATACTTGTAGGTACTCTTTTCTCGTTCGCATGTTAAATTTAAAGTAGGCTTTAGGCACGAAATTTTCATAAGTTCTAAAGGCTTAACCCCTGGCTTAACCCCTTACCTTAAATCTAAAATGCGGACGAGGAAAATTACACTAATCATTCAAAATTTAAATTGGAGGAACTTTTTAAAATATTATACCAAATACTTGTAAACTTTATAAGGAGTTTAAAAACATACGTACACCCAGAAAAAAAACCAAGAACATTGGGCTTGTTTCAAGCCCAAACGGTCTTGAAAGGGCGACAGGTACGAAATGGGCTTTTATTTTCATTTCAAGAACGTTTTATTCTTAAACCGGCATTCTTATTTTGAGAACATTTTCAGTCGTAATTAAGTATGAAATGTTCTTGAAACCAGAATTAATTAAACTTAAATGAAGTATAAATTCTACTTAAACAATGTAAAAATTAAACAAGAAAGGAAGCTAGCTTCGGCCAGCCGAAGCTTATATACCCTTGCAGATAATTCCTATTAATCACAAATTTTGTGATCGTTCCTATGGCAGCTATATGATATAGTAGTTCGATATTGATAATATTAAAATCGAAATTCGAAAACATTTAAAAAGACTCATATCCCAGAGTAGAAGAGAATACAATAAAAGTCGACGAAGCAATAATTTATTTCCTATTATATTCCCATTAATTTTTCGATCGTTTCTATGGCAGCTATATGATATAGTCGTCCGATTTTAAAAAAATTTTATTCGAAATTCAGAATTAGATAAAAAATGGCATTTCCAAAAGTAGGAGGTTCTAGGTTCAAAAACACCAAACATAATTTTTTTTAAATTTTTTCCCCCGATTATTCCTATGGGAGCTATATGATATAGTTGTCCGATCCGGCTCGTTCCGACTTATATACTACCTGCAATAGATATAAGACTTTTGGGAAAGTTTTAGCCCGATAACTTTAAAACTGAGGGACTAGTTTGCGTAAAAACAGACGGACGGACAGACGGACGGACAGACGGACAGACGGACGGACAGACGGACATGGCTAGATCGACTCGTCTAGTCATGCTGATCAAGAATATATATACTTTATAGGGTCGGAAACGTCTCCTTCACTGCGTTGCAAACTTTTGACTGAAATCATAATACCCTCTGCAAGGGTATAAAAATGTGACAATTTGAAAAATGTGATGAAAATTGCTTTGAATGAAGTATGAAATATTCTGAAACTAATAGTATAAATCATAGTGTTGTTTTATTAGTTAACAATACTTATTTTGTATAATCTTACACTAAATCACTGACAAATGTATAAAGATTTGTAGATAAAAATGTGTTTTATACATACGAAACATTTTTGTTAAAATCACATACCTCTCCTAGGATTCGATCCCGCAACCTCACGCACCACAGTCGGACGTCCTAACAGCTCGGCCACGCTCGCTCTTACGCGGCGATGACCAAAACATAAATAAGTACTTTTATTTGCATACTTAATTTAAGTACAACGTGTTCTTGTTTGAGAATTTAATTCTTAACTTTAATAAAAACAAGAGAGAACGCTATAGTCGGGTTGGTGTCCCGACTATCTAATACCCGTCACTCGGCTAAAGGAAGTGCGAGGGAGATGGAGATATATGTAAACTTTGATCAGGCTTAACTTTTTAACGAATGGCCCGATTTAAAAAATTTCTTTTGCATTTCAATAGGTATAACTAAACACAACAAAATTGCATTTATACTTCTCAGAAATCTTTGAAAATGTGGCCCCCAGACACATTTTAGTATGGTTTGTGGGCGACTATGGGCGATTGTGGGCGTTAGAGGGGGCGTGGCGGTCGCCTGAAATAAACTTGCGCTGCGTAGGAAGCCCAAGAATATGTGTTGGTAATCCCAATATTCTAGCTTTTGTAGTTTCCGAGATCTCAGCGTTCATCCGGACGGACAGACGGACAGACGGACATGGCTAGATCGACTCGGCTAGTGATCCTGATCAAGAATATATATACTTTATGGGGTCGGAAACGCTTCCTTCTACCTGTTACATACTTTTGCACGAATACAATATACCCTTTTACTCTACGAGTAACGGGTATAATAAAACTGCAATAGAATATGTTTTTGAAGGCGGCTAATTGAAAGGGCCATTTATCCCTAAAAGCCCCAACAGCTTCAATTTTCTAGATTTTATACCTTTCGATTGGTATATCACTCGTTATGATCGTTATGTAAATGTTTTAAAAATCAAAGCGTATTTCCGTAATTTCCTATTTTCTCCCCGATTTAAACACAAAATCGGCTTATTTTCAGAAATTTAGTTCTTAGCTATGAATTTAAATGTTTTAAAAATCGAATCGTATTTTGGTACATATATGTGTGCACGTTTTTTACAGTAGGTATATAATAACAAATATTAATTTCAAAAATTTTCCCCGATTTAACAAAATTGACTTGTTTTGAGGGTCTAATTCTTAATTTTTAATAATATTGAACTACTTGTGTTTTATATGTGTTATATGTACCTATATTATAAAATTTTTGTGAACTAATATTGTCTACTTTAGTCCAATTCTATTTTATTTTAATCAGTATTGGTACTCGTTAAGTAAACTAATTAGTACGTTTTAACATTGGCTTAAGCACAAATTGTACTTGTCAAAATGCTTTTTATTTTTAAATTTTAATTAAATGTTAAATAGAAAGTAGAAACTTGCAATCAAGTTAATTAAGTATTCAATTTGCATCGTTGTTCTAACCATAATATCTGAAATCAGTCTGTTCATTTGTCTGAGTATTTTCAGCCTTTTTCAAGTTGGCCTGTTTGCTGTTGTGCTGAGCCTGAACACTCTTGCCTCAAACGTTTATGAATATTTTATTTACATCAGCCAGTAATCAGCATATGAGTCCATATTACTGCTGAGGGACTCACAATCCGTAAGCGTGACATAATGGATTTAAATGTTTAATAAACGGTTTAAATTTATCAGCCAGAGGTTAAGTATCAAACTATAAAAGACGCAATGTGGTTGCTATTAATATTTTTTGCTAGGCATAACGATAACACCAATGAAAATACTTTCTTATCTGTTCTTTGTTTAGAAAATGTGAGATAATCGAATTATAACTGAAATCCCTTTGATAAATTCTTATCTACGTAGCAGCGAAGAAAAGTCCTGAGCTGATAGCAGAGTTCATAAAGGGAGGAGATGCATTTTTTTTAAGGAAGATAATGAATGATTAATGGAACCTAAGCATTTTTAGTGGAATGTTTGATAATTTTCTTACTGTGGGAAACTTCTATTATAATAATATAAATTTAAATTATAAACAGTTTAGGAAAAAGTCAAATAACCCTAAGCTAAGACCCATTTTATTATTTATACCCATGTCGAAAGATCGGCCATAAATGTTATTAAGTTGATTAGCTTTATTCTCGAATGAAAAATATTTTAAAATTAACAATCAAAGTGAATCTAACACAGCCCAACGCCGAGGGTGATGACTCTACCCCTTCACGGCACCCACTCGTCCACGTCCACGGTCTTCTGCGAATACTGGCACTCCATCTCCTTGTTGGCCGCCGCCGTCCGCTCCTGGCGATACCGCCTTCCGCCCAGCAGACCCACAATGAGCAGGACGAAGAGGGCTCCGCTGGCCACACCTATGATGGGGATGGTCCAGGGATTCAGCTCATCCTCGTCGTCGGTCGCTTCGTTTAGGCCAAGTATTTGGTCGATCAAAGTGCGCCGGCAGCTGAGCGTTTCACTGGCTTCGTCGGCGACATATCCTTCGGAGCAGCGGCATTTGCCGGACTCCTGGCATGTTTGGTAGGGACCACAGCCGGTCTTCAGGCAGCCCGCCTCCTCGTTGCTGTTGAACTGCCTCTCGCGGCATTCGCCACGGAAAAGGACATAGTCTTCGGGACACTCGGTGGCCGTGAAGGCAGCCGTTGAACTGGTGCCCCAGGACTCGGAGCTCTCCTCGGTGGTTTCGGCCTCCTCCGAACTGTACTCTGCACTCATCTCGACACACCGCTCCTCGACCTTGCCCCATCGATACCCCGAGTTGCAGAAGCATCTGTCCACATCGATGCACTTGCCATTGGCACAGCCATCGCCCACCTGGCAGACTGGGGCACAATCGCCACTCACCCCGTCGCCAGTTGGCTGCAGGTGGGTGTAGCCTTCGCGACATTCGCAGGTATTGGGCGCCACGCACTGGGCTCCGGCGGGACATTGGTTGGTGCAGATGGGCTCACAGTAGTGGCTGCCATCCTGGTGATTCCGGGCCGAGACGTAGCCGCTGATGCACTCGCAGCGATCGGGGGCGGCGCAGCTGGCGTGGGCGGGACAACCGCGAGTGCAGACGGGCTCGCACAATCCCGATTCCACCTGCAAGTAGCCCGGGCAACACTCCCTGACCAGCCGGTGGGTGACCTGCTCCTCCATTTCGTCGTACGACTCCGACCTTCTCTCCGACTTCTTCCAGATCTGCCACTTGGGCGGCTTCTTCACTATGACCCGCTGCTTGGTGACCGGCACTTCGATGCGGATTGTCTCGTTCCTTTCGCAGAAATTATCCCTCTGGGCGGCGGTCACCGCCACGGAACCCAGCAGCAGAATCAGGGCCCAGTTGAACTTCATTTTCCACAGATTACTTGTCCGTTCGCCACTGCAGTCGGTAGACAACTGAAATTTCCCAGAACAAGAAGTGCGGATGAGAGCTAAGCTGGCCACTCGGGCATCAGACTGCGGGGAGGATCGGCGGAGAGAGAGCAGGCAGGCCACCAGATAGGACACAATAACATCCGCAGCTAGATAAAATCGCTCTTTACACTGACAGAAATATTCTATCATCGAAAAAGATAAACATCGATGTTTATGCACTTATTTTTAAAGTATTTAGCTACTTATTTCTCTTAACCTCTTGAGATTATTGCATTTACATGTTTGCAGCTTTTTGATTTATTAAATAAATATTTTAAGTACTAAAATAATTTCATAATTTAACTTTTATAAGCAATTAAAAATATAAAAATAATTTAATTTTTAACATTTTTAAATACTCTGAAATTATTTTCTCAGTGCTCTGATCCCCGAGGGTTGCAGCATATCTGAGCCGCTGCCAAAGGTCACCCTCGGATTGATGAAACCGTGGTGGATCGCTGATCTTTCTGACTTTGAACCCTCCCCTCCTTGCCTGTCTCTTGTCTTCTTTTTTCTGTTATTATCATAATGCCCGCTTCATAAGTTGCCCGCATAAAGACAGTGATAAGGCTGAAAACAACATACTATAAAGATGCAATTGTTTTCCATTGAAAATCGTTCGCCCTATATGACTCACAAAGAGCGGAACTAAAAAGTTTACATTGATGTATTTCACTTCACGATTTCCTCTATAATTAATAGCAAACTACTATCGCTAAAAACCAGTGCCTTTCCTGTAAATCCGTCTGACTTCTATGGTTTAAAGATATTTTTCATTTCTAACGCATACTGCGTCGAACATTTTTTCTCAGTTTGTTCTTATCAACTGGTCCTTTTTGGTACCTGCCCTTTTCGAGTTTTACCTGACCAACTTGCTGTGAGTTGTATTTTCTTTTGAGGCGAAGGAAAATCTAAACATTTTCCCAGCAGGCAAGATTTTTATATACAATTTATTTGACAGAAATAGTTTCTTTATGCTAATATTAAGTAAGATCATTAGGCTACAAGGTCTTTGAAAACTTTTTAGAGTATAGGGACCAAATCCTCCGATTATAATTATGGGAAAAAATAGAGGTGTGGAAGGAATTCGTAAAAACACTATAGAAATATATATATTTGTGTATTTCCCATGAAATTTCCCAGTCAGTATGGATAATATTCTTTTACACTTCACTTTTCACCCAACTGGGCCAAGCAATTATCTCAATTGAAATATGATCCCCAAGCATTTAAAAGGTCACTCATTGGCAGGCTTAGTGCTCTTTTACAAAACGCAAATCAATTTGGTAGGATAAAATCATAAATGTTTGAGGCCCTCGAATATATGTATGTTCTAGCCCCCAGGAAGCCTGACGTCATTCGACTGGTAGGACTCGCACATTTGTTACATTTGTCACGCTCGTTTCGAGTCGGGATCTCTGGGACAATGTTTTGTTGAGCACATTCACAGTGAACCCGAAACCCCACATATACATTTGAGCAAATATATGGATGGATGTGGGTATATGGAAGCGAGTGTCGATGCAGGAACAGGCGGCGTATGCCGTATGGCGTATAGGGCACGTATCCTGTGCCGCAAAAGCCCTAACTTCTCCGTTCTCCGTTCTCCGCCCCGCAGGCTGACTTTATGGAACATATGAACGAACGGATGAATGACAGCTGACACAGAGACAAAAGTGTGTGTGACACAGTCACATTCTAATCTAAAATAATTGAATTGAAGTCAGATTGCAACTGATGCCTTGGTTCGAGTTCCACACTGTGTGTGTGTGTATCGCCCAGAAAGAGATACAGATACAGCACGTCGGGCTTCTTTTGGCAGTGAGTGTGTGCTGGTTATCCTGGTTATTCTGGTTATGCTGGGTATTCTGGGTGTGCAAAGTGTAACTGCTGGATAACAGATAGCTGACAGTCGGCCCGTATCTGTATCTTCTGGCGGCGCACTCGCACTCGTATATTTGTATCTTTCTGCAGCCGCCGGTTGCCCACATCACATATGCGAGGCGCCGCCTAAGATAATTAATGGTTTACTGGCTTTCGCTAACTGGATTTCGGTTTTCCATTGTCTCCCGAAAGTGAAACGAAACCCATCCATCTCTTCACTCTTCCACTTCCGGCCGAGATTTCTCACGTCGGCAACTGCAATTAGGCCCGGGGACTAGTCAAAGTTTGTGGGCGCCCGTGAATTATTGCCGAGCTTCGGCTGCGATTCGCGACTCGCTAATTGCCAGCCATAAATTTGCATTATCTCACGTAGAGGTAAGCCCCCGAATGGCGTTCAAGGAAGTCCAAGTTCCGTCCGATCCCGATCCCTAACCCGAACCCAAGCCTGCTCCCTTTGGTGGAACTGTTAAATTATCTAAGTTGCTGGCAGCCCCAAAAACTTTGGCCCCAGCCCGTGTGACATCTGCTGCTCAAATGCACAGGCACGTAGCTGCCTCCGCTCAGTTCGGAGTTTGGGTTAAGCTGGGTGGTTGGTGGTGGGAGATTGAAGATTGGAGGTTAGTTTGCCATGGACAGTTTAACTGGCAGCATGTTAGGGCATTTCATGGCTAAGTTTCTATCCGCACCCAAGCCCCTCCCCCGACCCACAAAACTCTGCGGGCAAAAGTTTCAGTCACACGAAAGTTTCCAGCTCCCGAATGATACGACAATAATTTTAATTATAGATTAGCAGACAAATCCTCGAATGAGCACTAAAATTTCACAAGTTATGACAGCCCAGGAAGGTTGGCCCATAAAGGTGTCGGTCCACCACGACATCTACATATACTCAAAGATTTTGGGTTTAACGGTTACTTTTCCTATATATTCGACAAATTGTTAAAAACATTTTTTTTCATTAGGTAAATTTGCTAAATAAAAGAAAATTGAGGGAACTTATTAATTTCTTTTGAAAATAAACATTCCTAGTTTTATTAAACCAATTCACTTGGGCTGAAAAACCAACCAATAAAAGTATTTAAATGTATTTAATATATTATATTATCTATAATTAAGCTTATTTTTGGTAAGGTTTCAGAAAAAAACTAAATGTTTTGAGGGAACCCTTTTTTTTTGTTTCTTTATGTTGATGTTAAGCTGCATATCAAGTTTAACCCAATTTGTTCTCTTATAAAAAAATGTTAAAACGATAGACATTTTTTTAAATTTTTTGAATGACATCCCAGTGACCTAGTGAACTAAAAGCATCTGAACAATAAATCCATACATTTCTGATTAGAAAATGTTTTGATAAACTCACACCTTCCTTCTTTTCTTTTTCTTATTTATTTCTAAATTGTTTATCCAGGTCATGAGTTAAATGGTTCTGACCACTTAAGCCCGACTGTCAAATGTGTTTCGCTCTCGGCGAAGACATTCCTAACATCTTACGAATCGTGCTGCCAACTATCCATATCTATATTTAGCAACCTCTGCACTGGCCTAGATACGGCTAATATTAAGTGGCCTAAGAAAAAAACGCAGGGAATTGTTAACCTTAAATCTCTTTTTCATTCGCGAAGCGAAGGTTAATAGAACAAGCGCAGTAAGCTGAGGGAGGAGTCCAACAAAAAAGTGAGCATTGTTTGTCAGCTTTTGTGCGTTGGACTTGCCAGCTGCCAGTTGGCCCCACTAGGATGACAAAAAACAAAAAGGAAAAAAACCAAACAAAATGAAAGGACACCGAGGAAAGGCTGGGGAGGACACACGTGAGAAACTTGGCAAATGGAAAAGTGAAACTGAAAGCTGGCAACTGAAAACTGAAAACTGCGTCGCCGGCTGTGATTAAAAAAGTAGCGACGCCATTTGTTGTATCCGCACACACACTTATACAGTGGGTATAAAATGTGTGTGTGTGTATATAATTTGGTTCATGGGCTCCTCATCGCGCTCGGCTGCGGCCATTTTCATCCGCTGCAAAGTTTAAGGTCCTTCATACATAAATAAGCAGTAGGCAAAGCGGCGTCGCCTCAAAGCACGGCGGCAAACAGCAGGAGCAAGAACAACTAAGCGGACATGACACCCACTAGAAGAGCGCTCTTCAAAAGCGGCCAGCAACAACAACAGGGGCCAACAACAACGACACTCATCAACAACGGCCAAACAAGGGCGATAAAAACAAGCGCAACAAGGACTCTGAAACCCGAGACCCGGAGTCCAACATGACACATCGTCATCATACACGAGCGCCACGTAACAGTCGCGACTGCGACTTCCACAGCCTCGCCGAGATCCTGACAACGCCTATGTCCTATGTGTGTGCGTGTGTATTGGTGAGTGGGCGGCAAAGAGGCTGCAGGCTGGCCCGGGTGTCCTTTGAGCAGTCACTGTGGCACTGTGGCAGTCAGTCAGGGCTGCTGGCACATAATTAAGGACATCGTCGGCAAACGCAAGAGGCTGGGAAGGCGGGGAGGGGATGTGATGGTGGCCGCGCGAAGTGAATTACTTTCGGGGATACACTTTCCGAATGGCACTGGTCCAAGGACAATAGATTTGCGGCTCATGCTCTCAAACAATTGGGGAATAAAGTGGATACAGTGCCAATAAAAATATTGAATTTAAATTTAAACCTAATAACTTGAGCCACCATCTGCCATCGAAACTAATTCAAATTGCAAGACATTGAGTTATAGATTTAAAATCAACTTAAAAAGGTGTACAACCAATTGCCAATAAATAAAATTGGAGTTATGGAAGTTCGATTTATGGTATGCTAGAAATGGTAGGAACGTAAAATTTAATATTTACTTTAGTAAAAATTTTGTATAAAATTTTTTTACACTCAATCGAGTGAAAATAAAATATTTTTAATATGAAAACATATAATTCCAATAAAAGCGAAATATGCACAGATAATAATTTAAATATTTTTCTTAAATTTCTTAAAATAAATATCAGCTTTCAGGTGATATTAACCGTTTGGGAAAAAATTTATTGTTACACATAAAAAAATATTCCGTAGAATTTATTATTTTGAGTGCAAAATAGGTCAATAGGTATAAAACAAAAAAATATTTAAATGATGTTTTAAAATGTAGAATCCTGACTTCTCTGTGTAATTTAGACTATAAAATAAATTAATTAGTCAGAATAAAGGGTTTTGAGTCTTGTAAAAACTTTGATAAGTTTCCTTACTCCTTGCAGATTTTCTCTGAATTTGATTGCAAGCCAGTTCCTATTTATAGGTATTTCCAGGGTATGTGCCACATCACAGCTGCACCTTTTCATCTCACTGCCCCGCTATTTGCATTCGGATTTGTTGTGCGGCTGTGCCGGAGTCTGCATGAATGAATGATGAAAGAAATGGCTAAAGACGCTGCCTGAGCCTGAGCTTGGTTCTGGTTCTGGTTGTGGGTCTGGTAGGTCCTCGCTGTAGCGGCGAAGACAAAGCCTCAAATGGGCATAATGAGCGTAAGGAGGCGGCAAAGCCGAAAGTGCTCATGGGCGCTGCCAGCTCGGGACAATGCGAATTGTGTCATATTATTAATGAAAAATGAAAAAGAGCCAGGCCGAAATGAGCAGCGAGTGCAGGAGATGAAAACAAAACAGGAAGCCGGAGCACTTTTAATATGCAACAGTGTAGTAAATGTGTGTGTGTGTGTGTGCGTATTTGCGGGCGCGTGTGTGTGCTTTCCGAAATGAAAATGAAAATGAAAATCAAGCCAAAGCCAAAGCCCAAAAACCACGGCTTCAGGGCAAATAAACCGACGACGGAGCGAGCGTCAAGTTATTTATTTGGCAATTGTGCGCTGCTTTTTATTGTCCTCCGAGTGGCTGCTGTTCTGTTTGCTTTTGGGCATTGCTCCGGAACACCCAACCAACCGACCAACCGTCCACCCAACAGCGCAACAGCCCACCCACCCACGCACATCACCCCAGGAGCACCACCCCGTCATCCGGCCACCCACTCACTTGCCAGCTGGGTATTTGAATGTGGCCGTGTGGTCGTCGAAAGGTCAATGGAACAATTTTAAAATGCTGGCCGAGAAGTGAAACAAAAAAGCAAATCAAGTCCAACTGCGTTCAGAGAAAACAGAAATAATGCCCGCGGTTATGGCGTTGGGCATACGAAGGCTCTCTGTGATTAGGGCGAATTTTAAGGGCGTGGATCCAAAATATGGTTCCTCGAAAAAAAATAGTCATCATCAAATATTTCCCATTGAAAATATAAAAAAACTTAACTTAACTTAGCACACTTTTTGAATTAACAACGTTTTGATAGTTGACTTACCTTTAATTTCCCTTCTTCATTTGTTATGCAATCAAAATACTTTCCAATTGGCATTCAAGGATTGAGCTGATCGTGATGAACAATTGTTTGTATAACTATTCCGTTTACTGATTCGTGTATTAAACTTTGCGTATTATTATTATTATTATTCCTTCAAACTTCGGTTTTTAAAATTTGTCTCCCAGAATTTTTGTTTGATTAATAATGAAGTTAATGCAATTAATTTTAGTTCAATAATGATTATTATTTGGTTAGATGCGATTATTGAAATATGCGTATGTTTTTGTATCGAATTAAATCGAATAATCCAATTTCAGTTAATCGAAGATTTTCAACGAATTTTTGAATTACTCCCGCTTTGGTTCGTCAGCTGTTTTTGGGCTGTCCTTATGCTCTAACGAGTTATTATTAAAAATTTGTATCAATCTTGTGCGCGTTTCAGTTCCTTATCGAAAATCTAAACATCATTCGCGAAATGAGTTTTCTATATAATAGAACACTTCTTATTCAAATGGATTGATGTCCTCGTCTTGTGTCTGTATAGATATTAAAATTGTTTTAATAATATTTATAATTTTCTTAAGAGGATTACTTTCGTGTTTTCCACCATCATTATTTAATAACTATTATTTTCCCTCAGTTTTGCCTTGGTTATGGTTACAAAATTGCTTTAGTCATGGTTTCACGCGTTTTGCTCGTAATTGTGATTTATTCAGTTCGCGAATTAATTTTATTTTTGCAACTCGTTGAACTTTAAAATTAAATTTTTGCGTTTTTCTAGTGATTTTCACTCAACCAAATTAAATATTGCTTAGTTTAATGTGTGTGTGTTGTTCTATATTGGTTTATTCAGATATCCGGGTTTAGTTCTGACATCCATGGCATGTGTTATGCGTGTCGACGGCTATAAAGTGGAGAAGAGTAACATTTAATTTAGTTAATGATATTGGCCATATATAATTCAATAAGCAATAATCACGAGCTTCTCACTTGTTGATAATGGCCCAGAATATCATATCATTCGGTTTTATTCATTCGAACCCCCTTTCACTTCCCTTCCTTCAGCCAGCCGCCCACACAATGTGAGCATAAAAGTAACCATTGCCATTTATTTTTTGGCACCTGTTATACAGGCACACACACATATGCAAAATGGAGACAGAGAGCGAGCATAAACGAAAGAGAGCAAGAGAGTTGCACTTGACATGTATTTGAAAGATACTTTCCATTTTGAATATTGATGGCCTGATGGTCAATTAGCGATTCGCATTCAGGCTTCCTTGGCACAATTTGAAATTCGAAAGTAATAGAAACGACAAAGTCGGTGGCATAAAAATCAAATAGAGGCAGGAAGGATGTACGAAAATATGTGTACAGCCATAAAGTGAATGATAATGGTTAAACCGATGCCGATGATGATGGAATTTTCACAAACACACACCAGCACACGCACACACACACACAAGGAAGCTCTGGGCCAGAAAGAGACGGACAAAGAGAGCAGAAAGGATACTTTACACGATTATGCTTTTTTTAAAGTTTTTTTTTTTATAACAAGATTTATAGATTTTTGAATAGTTCAATGGGTTTAGGTTTACCTGCTGGAATTGTTGTGTATATATTTTTATAATATTTTATTTGCAGGCCGTGTGTGAGTGTGGGCCACACTTGTATTAGTATATAGAGATATATAGTATTGTTGTGCACACAGGGGCACGCACAGAGTCACACACTCACACAGACAGACGCGCGCGCACCGTTAGCGACAGACAACAGGCCAGGCACACACATAGGCACACGCACACTCACGCACAGGGACACGCACACACCCGGAGAGAGACGCACGGAGATACGGACACGGATGCGGACACAGACCACGGGCAACGCGACAGGACTCTCCACACAACCGCTCGCTCTCAACCGCTCAACCGCTCAACCGCTCCACCGCTCAACCGTTCAATCGTTCAATCGCTCAATCGCTCAGCCGCTGTGCATGGAGGCAAAAGGCAACTGACAGCACAACCCGAAACCGGAACACCAACTGAGCCCGATGCCCGTGCAGCATTGCCAGCCAGGCGGCGCTGGAAGTCCCTTGGCTGGCTGCAGAAGCAGAGGCAGCAGCAGCAGCAGAGTCCTTTGGAGGAGCCGACGAGCCACGACGGGCACGAGCTTCGGCATCCCACGACACATCCTTGTGCAGAAATTCGAAATCCGAGCGCTGCCTTGGGGATGCGCTGCCGATGTGAGGGCTGGAACACCCATACAAGTACATCTAGGCGACGAGTCCTTGCCAGCCGTCAGGACTCGTGACTCCACGGAGCCTGGAAAGTGTGGCTCTGGCGGCAGCTTTCAAGCTCTTCCCGGAGAGCTTTCTGCGGAGGCTGTAAGAGAGCGCCAGGATGCGCACTCTCTGCGCCTGTGGCAGGATGCCCCTGCATGTGTATACAGGGTGCGGGGCACTCCTGTCGATGCCCATTGCGTTGGTGCTTGTGCGTGGTCAACTCAAGATGTTTCGGAATTTACAAAAATGTACAAAACATTACCTTCAAGAGTTCTTTAATTTGTAACAATAAGTTTGACAGCTTACAGACTTTGAAAGTTATGAAAAATTAGGCAAAATCAAATTAGAAAGATTTAAATAATTATACGATTTTATTTACATTTTTAAAAGTAATTGATAGCATCTTAAAATATTTTTAAAATATGTAGTTCTATCTAAATAAAATTTTATTTGAATTCCTTAGGTATTTGTTTTTCTATAAATATTTTTTGGATATTTACTTTTTAAATATCAAGTCAAAAAGTATCTTTTGATTTTATCCATAAATATTTTAGGATATAAAAAATATATTTTATTTTTTCCAGCCTTCAACCACTCTGCCTAACTTGACCTACTGCTGCCGATTCTCACCTTCATCAATTCAATCGAAACTAATTTGAAAGTCTTGCGAATACATGGAACATTCAAACACATTCATTCATACACGCAATGCCAAATACATGATACAAGAGCTTACACCCATACAAATGCGAGATTACATGGACACGGTAACACGCTGACGTGCACCCATACAGACGCAGCATGCGTAGGTCCAGAGCCAAAAATGATTTATGACCCCACAAAAAAATTAATTTAAAGTAAGTTCGTATGAATGAAAAATGGCTTTTACAAACGCAAAACTACAGGGCGCCCGCAGAGCGAGAAAGTGAGAGAGAAATGGGGAAAGCAAGCAGAGAAAGTGAGAGAAGGATGCTGCAAAGCGATGTTTGTTCTCTCTCTCTCTTCGGGCCAAGACACTTGTGGGCAGCTGTCTCTTAAGGACCCCGCACGCCAAGCTTTAAGCTCTTCGAAACCTTCCATTGCAGTTATCCCTGTTTGTCCTTCCAGTGGCTCTCAAACCTTTTCGGGTCGCGCACCCGACAGCAAAGTGAACGAAGGGCACAGGACCTGCTCGGCTTCCCCAGCTCGCATTTTTCTCGCACCTCTGCCATCGGTTGGTATCCATGAATGAAGGCTGCTGATAATGCCAGTATTTGCGCCGGGAACGCAGCTTGGTGCAGATGGGCTGTGGCCGCAGGATGCGCATCCGCCCTACAAACCCCCCTCCCCTCCCACCCTGCCGCACCCAAAAACTGAGCAGGAGGATCCTGCATCAAGCAGCAGCAGCGCATTTCGCATGGTTTTTACCTGATGAATTTACATGTTTGATTTTCCAGCCAAGCGGACCATAGCAGTCAATACGTATACGTAATTTTTTCTACCAGTTTTTCACGCATACTTTTAGGCTAAGTGCCCGCCTGAAAGTATGCAAAACAAATTTTAATAAACAACTTTGCTTGTTTTTGTTTATAAAGGAAAGGGCAATATTTTTGAAATATACTTTTTATTGAATTATTAAGAAATTATTCAATTTTTAAAAACGATTAAAAAATTATAAATTTCAATGGAAGAATCAAAAAAGGGTTTTCCATCAAACTGTAAATAATTTTATAAAACCATTAATTTAATTAGATTTATTTTACAACAATTTATTTTTGCCTTGCCAAATACTTAAGCCAATTGCTGTGAGAAAGAACGTACCAAGAGCTAAATGAACCTGATTATTTCCGATTAGTTTCCACACCATAATTGAATGGAAAATGCTAACTAGAGAGTTGGAGCTAATTAATTTCCTCTCTCTATCTCCAGTTCTCTGTCGGCGGTGGCTTTCAGGCATTGTTGTTGGCATTTGTCGCGGGCTCGGGCTCTTTCAATTGCTTCATTTTTATCACAAACAAAAACACACACACTCTCGCCCGCTTCTTGCGGCTGTGTCAACCGCCATCTAAGTGGCCTGCTCCAGTATCCAGCATCCAGTATCCTTGTATCTCTGTATCCCTGTATCCTTGTGCTCCCTTTTGGCCCGGCCAACATTGCTTTGTTTGTGCGGATTTTATTTAATTTGCTTGGCACTTTGTTTGCCTGCCTGTTGGCTTATTTGTTTTGATTTTTCATGCTTCGTGTTTTCGCTTGCGTTTTGGGCTTTCCCCCAGTTTCGGTTGTCTTAACCTTTGCCGTGGCTGAATGATTGTCTGGATATTTGCAAGTGATTCGGCAGGATGAGCAAGATGTCAAACTAACGACGGAACGGAAAGGTTACCTAAATGCATTTTCCGCATTTAATATTTGCCGAAACCAATACGCGCACCAATCAATCGCCATCGCAATCGCCCTGAGTTGACCCATTTAACCGATGTCCATTCCATGCAAACCAATGTCCATTTGCCTCGGTCAGAACCCCGGTCCCTTTGGATGTCTGCTCCACTTGGCAGCCCTGCTCAAATATTAATTCATATCAAGGTTTTGGCATTCATTTTCAATCCAACTCTGCCACACGCCCGCAAATCTCTTTCCCCTTGGCCCAGTTCCCCTCGCTCTCGGGTTTTCGGATCGTGTAATGAAATTTAAGCAGAATTGTAAACAAAGTTGTGCACTAAAATCAACAAACCGCAAATAAACTGCAATTTAGAGCGGAGACCATGGGAACCTCAGCGTGAGAAAAGCAAGGCTTTTTATTTTGAAACTACGGCATCTGGCTGATTTCACGAGCCATTTGCAAGACACCATTTTGCACCGAGTGCAGCAAGTGAAACCAGGCTGCATTTGTAGTGAAAGGAGAGTGCCAAAAAAAAATTGAAAGGCGGAAAAGAGCAAAGGACGGCAATTTCATTCGAAAAGCACTTACACAAGGCCGCACAGGAACTCCATTTGAGGCTTTGGCCAAATTGACAGTTCCTGGGAATTTGCCATGACACTCAATTGTTTCAATTTGCTGATCTGATTTTTCGATAATTTATGCAACTTGATTTCGTTTCTCACTTTCTGCTTATTCACTTTTCCAATTGATTTCGTGACTGTCAAATGAATTGTCGCCGGGCGAGAATTTCTCTCTCAGTTTTCGGCGCTCGGCTCTTAACCGAAATTCGAAAAGTGTGTCGAGGACATCGGCACTTAAAAATAGTTTAGCCAATAATTGGTAAATTAAGTAAATTAAGGAAACAAGAAAATAGGTTTTTTTTTATTAAACATTTAAAATAAGTTCAGTATATGTTAAACAAAAATCAGTCTTGAAATAATAAATAAGCTTATAGCTATCTTCCTTTTAATGTTCGCTTTCTGTATACCTTTTAATGAAGACATTAATAAGAAGGACTGCCATAATTGCATTGGCACTTGATGCTCGACGCTCATTTGGCATTTCATATCGATGCTCGCTGCTCGCTGCACATTATTCATTTCCAACCGAGTCAAACATGATAAATGACATGCGAAAGGGGGAAAATTTATTGGCACTTCGATTGGCAATGCAGTTGCCATCGCGATTCAGTGAGCGATATTGATATCGGCTTATCAGCCAAGGAGAAAGCTGAAATGGAAGTGCACGAGGACAAAGCCTTATCGGATTTTTAATCCGTACGAAGCAGCCGGAAGTTTAACCAACTGCAACTACTTTCGCGGCGCGGCACCTGAACGCGAATATTCCATTAAGCTCTTCAGTGGCACTCTCATTCTCAGATGATACCATTTTAATGGGTTGCATCAACTTGCAATGATGATTTATGATACTAAATATAATACAAAAAATTAAAAAAATAATTATGTTAAATAATAATGATATAAATTATACGAATATTAAACCCAATCAAGGTTTTAGAGAAATAATTAGAGTGAAAACTTTCTACCTAACTTATCTGGTATTTTATTCTACATCTCAGTTCAAGGTTATTAAATTTCAAAGTCGCTTAATGGCCAATCCTTCGTTTAGGGTACTTAGTACTGCAGTTCTGAAAGCGATATTCCCATTGTTCGGCCATTCGGCTCTCGGTACTCTCCACTGTTTGTACTCCGGCTGCTTCGTTCTGGTTGCTTTAATGCAATAACCCTTGAATGTCGGACGCACGAACGAGTTGATAACAATTTCAATTTTTATGACAAGTCAACTTTTGCAGCCATCCACATCCACATCCACAACCAACGGCGAGCAGCCAGTTATCCGGCAACAACGTAAGGGCCAAACGAAACGAACTCAATCGTGCCGATGGCGAACAATAATAATAAGAGCAGCAACAATAATAACATGGCCGATTGCACCATTACCGCTCTGGAAACCCTTCTTCTCTCCAATGGCCATTGCTTGCGCCCGCACTTTTCGCAATATACACACTCCGATATATATATATATAGAAATATATATATGTATGCAGTCTGCAGCCGGAGCGTTATGATTTATTGGCATGCAACACGGCGTTCTCTGCCGGAAATGTGTGTGCAGTCAGCCATTTTGATGCGAGAAAGTGGAGGGCGGGGGAAGGAGTGGGCGAAAGGGCGGCTTTATTACGGCTGTTGCCACCGAGTAAGCTGAGATATCACTCAATTCGCCTCTTGCACACGACTGTCAACAAATTTGCATCGCCATCGCTCTGCAGTGGCAGCTCACACTCCAAAATGTCTGGCACTTAAGGGCTTAATATTAGCTATAAGAAATGTATATAATTCCCCTAGCATTGGAAGAAGGGATTTTCTAAAAAATATATTGTAAATATAATACCAACTATGCTTATTTTAAATAATTTAAAAGAAATCTTAAATTTCGAAATAATTTACTAAGCTAAATTTGCAAATAATTTAATCTACACCCAAAAAAAAAAACTATGTAAAATCAACGATTTAATAGTGAAAACTGCCCCAACCAATAAATAATAGAAAATGACCCAAAAAATAGTAGATTACCTAAAAAATAGTAGATGACCTACAAAATAGTATTTTACCCGAAAAATATTGTAGTTTTTTTTAATTTATTTTTTTAACTATTTTTATTTTCAATTTAACTTGTAATATTAATTTATATTGAAGTTATTTATAGACACTTACATTTCACAGATACTTAAACTTACAAATCAGGTTTCTTGCCTCCTTGCCTTCTTGCCTCGTAGAGGAAAATCTTTTGACTTGAAATCAACATTAAAAAAAAAAAAAGGAAAAACATCATCTGCAAAAGCAGGATTTGAACTCACGACCCAGAGATTATGAGTCGGATACTCTAACCACCCTAAGTCCAGAAAAATAGTTGACCTACAATTTATAATTGTATTTTTAAAACAACAAAATACATGAAGGAAAAAAATAGTTTTGTTACGATATTAATTGTGGTGTCACTATTCGATGCCCCAAAAAATAAAACAACAAAATACACGCAAACAAATAAAATAGTTTTGCTACGATATTAATTAAGACGTTACTATTAATTTTCCAAATGAAGAAAACAACAAAATACATGAAAATTTCGTAAATAGGTTTTTCACTATTTTAATTGTTAAATACTATTCAATGAACAAAAAAATAAAATAACAAAATACATGAAAAATTCAGAAAATAGTAAACTACTATTTTTCTATGTTAATTTTACATAGTTTTTTTTTTTGTGTGTATATCACAAATGATAATTATTTTCTTACTCAAAGAAATATTCATTCCCATTCCCATTTCTGAACTGAATTAGTAAACTGTATACTGAATTCCGAATTAAAATTTGCATGCTAAACTTTCCACTCAATTCATATTCATTTTATTTTGGTTTATGTCCGACTACCACCGCAAATCCCCAGAAAATTACGTCGATTATTCAATCAGTTTGCCATCACACATTTTGCAAATCCTTTTTCAGCAGTTGCCCGACTGCCCAGTTGGACGGGCGTGGCTCTGATTTGTTGAAAGTTTCGTTGTCAGCAGCAATTAAAACAACACCGCCTACGCCTTCCCCCGGTTTTCTCCCCTTTTTTCGCCCACTAAAAAATGCACTGAAATTACGAGAGTTGCTGCAGCAGGGCAAACAAAAACAGTGAGTCGTGGAACAAAAACAAATTGAAGCTCGGCCTGGTCGGGCGACCGCAAATGGAATGTTTTTAGAGGCCTGGGAACCGGGATTGGAATAGGAACTGGGATTCGGTTTGTGGGGCCCTGAAATGAAATTAAATACGAAAATGCATGGGCCGGAAAAGCAGAAAGCACCACTGGCCGTTTGGAAAAAATACATGTAAGTGTGAATGTGAATGTGAATGGCTTGAAAGTCAGTCAGTTTCGGAGCGATTTCAGGTCCGTGTCCCTGTTCTTATCCGTATCCGCATACGTGTCCGGGTTCGGATTCGGGTTCGGGTCCGTTCATTGTTGGCATGCCAAAATTTTAACTGCACACCAAATAAATAAACAGTGGCACATGCACGCTGCTGGCAGAAATTGTTGTGACTGCAAGCCCAGAAGGGAAACACAAACTAAATGCAGTCTTGTGTTTCCGGTAATGAAAACTTTAGAACTCTCTTTGTGCTTTTTGAAATGCCTTTTTTTACTGAGCAAGAAAAGGGAACCTAGAATAAAGCAATACGTGTTGACTTTAAAAAACTTTAAATTAAGAAGTAAAAGTTATAATTATTATTATTTCAATCAAATGTAAAATTTAATATATTTTTAGTGAGAACGCTTTTTTGGAAAACCGCTTTAAATGGCCTTGTGTTCCATTGCATTTGTTGTCTCAGTAAATAAGCAAAAAATTCTATTAAATGTGAAAAGGCAACGAAATTCGGCGAGGGAACTAAGCTCAATTTTTGCTGCCCGTTTTGTGGACTTTCAACCATCCAACCTTCAGAATTGCAATTACAATGAGTTGGTAGCACAGAGGAAGTTGGAGTTCGGTTAGGGACATGCATTCCGGATGAGTCCTGTGTGGGAGTTTGGCAAAGAAAAACCCGTAAACGTATAAAAAGGACAATGCGCTTATTGAAATATTTATAGAAAAGGAAAGAAAACCGAGTCGAGGGCTTGGAATCGTCTGATTTCAGGGGAAATTAATGTGCAGTGAGTTCAGCGGTTAGGCAAACCAATTAAATATTAAACAACTGCTATGAAAAGTGAAGTACGAAGCTAGTTTTAATCATTATGTTACCTTATACTCAAAATGTATTCAGGGATTTGCTTTATTGGGTGAATATTTAATTTTTACAGGCAATTAGTAAATAATTGGATGTAAGTATTTCCCATTTTAATTTTATTCATGAAAATATTGAGCGTTATTTGTATAAAATATTTAAAAGACAAAATGCATTCTACTTCAAAAAGTGGATTACAAATGCAACTTCAGTATTCCTACATATTTAATTGTACTTCACCACAAAAGTGACTTAAGGGCCTGCCAAAGACTTAATTTGTCATTAATATCATTCGCATAAGTAAATAATATGGCACTTTCATGTTCATCGCATGAAAACGAAAGAAATCACAGAGAGAGTCAGGACCAGAGCAAAAATGGAAGCAAATTTATTTTGCGGAACTAAATTGAAATAATTTTGGCAGCTGAAATATGTAGGAAAATATTTTAATACCCATATATACACACTCTAAAATGGAGAGTCTCTGCAATAGAGCCGGGAATCCCAGACTTGCTGGCAAATAAAAACAGTTTGGTAACGGCACACTTCCCCGACCTTCCCGCCACTTTTCCTGAACTCCCGACCATCTGCAGTGCCTTCTGGCAAATGTGTTGGCCGTCCTCTCCTCTGCCTTCTGTCTTCTGCGTGCTCCGGCTGGCATTTGGCCAAGTCTTCGCAATTTCTTCTTCTTTTTAGATTGCATTGGCCAAAAAGGAAAATGCAGCTAAAGCGCCGAGAAGGCAAACAAACAAGCGGCAGACAAGGAGTACATATTAAATTTGTCATTTTAGCGCAAGTTTATATCTGCGGGGACACTGAAGTCAAAGTTCGTCCGCCACTCGAAGCCGTTGTGGTAGTAAAATTTAAAACCGCATTTAAGCAGGCAAATCGAATTCAATTGCCTTGGTTAAAAAATAGAACGTTTACGAAAACTAGAGAGCTCACTGCGGAAAAACAGATGCTTTCTATGAGCCACTAGGCGTATGAGCAATATATGGAAATTATTTTATTGGCCGCCTAAAAGAATGCTATGCAACTCATTAAGTGAATTTATTAACGGCATTGCATTATCTCCTTAAATATTTATGCATTATAAAAAATATTGATGACTATCCTTTAAGATTGCGGAAAAATAGATGGTTATTATGAGCCACAAGGCAACTCATTAAATGATTGCGATTTTAATACTTAGAGATAAACTGAATTTATTAACAGAGAATTATCTCTTTGATTACACTAGTTTACAAAATAATATTCTTGGTGTGCTCCCCAGCAATTGATGGCAAATTCTGTTAGTGTTGGACCCCTAGATCGCGAAAATAGCATTAATTTTTTTTTCGATGGCACAGTTTTTTTTTAAAGATTTTTTAAAGTTCGAAATGTTAAATTTCGGACTTTTTTCGAACTTCTTCTTATATCTCGGCAGATATCCACCCGATTGGGCCAGTTTTAGTTTTATTTTAAAGTCAATAGATCAAAGCTCAACTTTGCCATACAGATCAATATGATTGGATAAGTAATGGCAGCGTAGAAACTTGACAAAGATGAAAAATGTGTTTTTTGGTCGACTGTAAGTCGGCTGTATATATCGTAAAAACTCGAAATAAATCCGTTGAAAAATCATAATGGGTACAAACTTAAAGTTTACATCCTACCGAATAAAACATGCCGGATATGGCCCAAATCCAAGGAAAACTGGATTTATGGTGGATTTTTAAAGTTCGGATTTTTCCACTTTTTTCGATTGACAAAGTCCAAATTTAAGATTTATCATAGGCGGCGACATGTAAACAAAAATGAGTGGTGATGGCAGCCGGGTCAAAAAATAGCTAAATCAGATATTTAAAAGCTAGAAATTTATAAAAATGAATTTAATTTTTAAAAATTCTTTAAAAAATATTAAAATTCTTGCGTTATGACTGAGAGTATTTTTAATAAGTAATATCCACCTGGACAATTCATTCTTAAAAAGTAGCTAACCTTAACTTTACAAAAGCATGCTCTTTTTAATAAGTACTGCCTTATCAAAAACGAAAAAAAGAGTACGTATTAGAGAAAAAAATAAGAAAATAATGAACAAGATAAAAGAATACACTTGTTTAAATGGTCCAAACACTTTTTGCAATGTGTGTGGTAAATTTATTATGAATAATAAATTTCGACCCTTTGATAGTGAGGTGATAAATCGATATTTCCTCTACTTTCGCATTAAACCAAATCTTGAAGAGGCTTGGACACCGAGGAGAAATTGTGAAACATACCTTTTGCCTTCGCTCCATTTAAGTAGTGTCAAGCGGCAAGAATCACAAATTCTCCTCGGTGTCCAAGCCTCTTCAAGATTTGGTTTAATGCGAAAGTAGAGGAAATATCGATTTATCACCTCACTATCAAAGGGTCGAAATTTATTATTCATAATAAATTTACCACACACATTGCAAAAAGTGTTTGGACCATTTAAACAAGTGTATTCTTTTATCTTGTTCATTATTTTCTTATTTTTTTCTCTAATACGTACTCTTTTTTTCGTTTTTGATAAGGCAGTACTTATTAAAAAGAGCATGCTTTTGTAAAGTTAAGGTTAGCTACTTTTTAAGAATGAATTGTCCAGGTGGATATTACTTATTAAAAATACTCTCAGTCATAACGCAAGAATTTTAATATTTTTTAAAGAATTTTTAAAAATTAAATTCATTTTTATAAATTTCTAGCTTTTAAATATCTGATTTAGCTATTTTTTGACCCGGCTGCCATCACCACTCATTTTTGTTTACATGTCGCCGCCTATGATAAATCTTAAATTTGGACTTTGTCAATCGAAAAAAGTGGAAAAATCCGAACTTTAAAAATCCACCATAAATCCAGTTTTCCTTGGATTTGGGCCATATCCGGCATGTTTTATTCGGTAGGATGTAAACTTTAAGTTTGTACCCATTATGATTTTTCAACGGATTTATTTCGAGTTTTTACGATATATACAGCCGACTTACAGTCGACCAAAAAACACATTTTTCATCTTTGTCAAGTTTCTACGCTGCCATTACTTATCCAATCATATTGATCTGTATGGCAAAGTTGAGCTTTGATCTATTGACTTTAAAATAAAACTAAAACTGGCCCAATCGGGTGGATATCTGCCGAGATATAAGAAGAAGTTCGAAAAAAGTCCGAAATTTAACATTTCGAACTTTAAAAAATCTTTAAAAAAAAACTGTGCCATCGAAAAAAAAATTAATGCTATTTTCGCGATCTAGGGGTCAAACACTAACAGAATTTGCCATCAATTGCTGGGGAGCATTTTGGCTGTAAACTAGTGTTATTTATGCTTTATCCAAATATTGCTGACTATCCTTTAGGATTTATCCTCCGTTGTTAATATTGTATTGTTTTACCTGAACCGAATCAATGTCTCTTAATTTACTGCCCAGTTGCCCCGCCTTCTTTGTTGACCAGGTCAACCGCACTCCAATTAAATTGTGATGGCATTGAGACCGTTTCAGGATTGCACTCTGGCTCAGTTGCTAAGCCTTTGCATTCGCTGCCCATGACCATTCCATTCAATTTCAATTTGTACGCCAACTAAAACAACAACATTTTTGGCTCGGACTCAACGTTTGCATTAATAAACATCGCAACCATGTGGCAACAGGCGAGTCGGTATAGTCATAATCGTTTTATTCGGGGGGTTCTGGTTTTGTTCAATATCTGCAGCTGAACATCTGAACATCTCTGTACGCTGCAGAGCTCGTTGTGGCTTTTCTGCTGCGGTTAACCCCTTCCCTGGGATAGCCCAACCATTTCTCATTCCACTTCCTCATGGGCATTCATACACAATTTCGTAATGCCGTCAAAATCAGCAAATAGGATAAAGTAAATGTTGAAATGCAGGTAGAAGACAAATAAACCAAACCAAAATCGACCCACAGATTTAAAAGGAGAGAGAGAGAGGATGTGAAGAGATTTCCATACTGCAGTTGTACATTTTAATTGAAATATGCATATGTGTTTGCACAGAAGCGCTTTATAAAATGTTCCACTCCTGATGCGCTTGCATTCAATTATCCATTTACACATTATTCTTTTATTTTAATATTGCATATGAATGCGAAATAAAGTTAAACAATCACTTTTTGTGACGTTTTTAAAACGCAAATACTTGTTAATATAAACGTGTGGTAAATATTTCATTAGAGCGATTACCATTTTGAAGCTTTTAAAACAATTTACATTTTTAAAATACAAATATTAAAAATTTATATATTTTAAATATTGATTTTATGGTAATGTATTAATATGTCCTACAAAATATTACTTACAAAGAAATACAGATTAGCTTAGATTAACAGAGATAGAAATCTAAAAATGTAAGACCCTAACCTATAATAGCGATTATCTAACCTATGCATTTTGCGAGTTCTTGAAACAGTAGTCGAGCTTTTTCCACCGTCGACTGAAAGGTGAGCAAATATTTTCCCTTTGCAAACGACGGCTAGTTGATCAACTGATTATACCTATCTTGACGGGTTGTCGGCTGGCTCCGCGAGCTGCTGCAATAAGATAAGGGCTTTAGTTACAGAAACCAAGATCCATGAAGTTAGTCTGCGGCGAATTGTGCCACGCGATGTACCCACTTCCATTTGGTGTCCTGCTGCTGATCTTAGGCCTCAGCCCCGGGATAAGTTGCCTGCAGTTGAGCAACTGCAATAAAACCGAGGTGACCTTGATACGGGACACGGAGTTCTTGACGTCTCTCACCCTGAGCAACTGCAGCCTGCCTCATCTGGAAAATGCCTTCTTTGTGCGTTTCGATCATCTCCTCAGCCTGGAGCTGCAATACAGTGGACTCAGTGACTTGGATGACTTTTCGCTGAATGGCCTGACCAAACTGCAGTATCTCTCACTCGGCCACAACAATCTGAGCACTCTGAGATCCTGGTCCAGTGAACCCTTGGGAGCCCTGACCAACCTGGACCTGAGTCACAATCGATTGAGCAAGTTGCGGGCCAGGAGTTTTGAACTATATCCCCAGCTGCAAATACTCGACTTGCAGAACAACAAGATCAGCCAAATCGAGGAGGATTCCTTCAATGGATTATCGCATTTGAAGCACTTGCACCTGAATGGAAATCAACTGCAGCACATAGATGGTCACTTTTTTCGCGGCCTCCATCGCCTCTCCAGCCTAACACTTCAGCACAATCTCATTGAAGGCATTGAGATGGAGGCCTTCGAGAGCAACACCCATCTGCGAAGCCTGCGACTCGATCAAAATCTTCTGGCCAGTCTTCAGTTTCTCAGTCAACGGGGACTGGCTCGACTGGTTCACTTGAATCTATCGAATAATCTGGTGTTAAAACTGGAGCCACTGGGATTCGCCAAAAACTTTGAGCTCCAGGATCTGGATTTGAGTTGCAATAACATTAGCAAGCTTAATAGGGAAGCATTGTCGGGCTTGGACTCATTAGAGGTTAGTTGCTTTTTTAAGAATATTTATTTAATTAAGTAATTAAATATTAAATATTATGAAATATTTAAGTGACTTTTTCTGATTTCTCCAAAACAGCGCCTCAACATAAGTCATAACAATGTGGATGCAATTGATACCGAAAGTCTGGAGACTCTTGTTGCTCTTCTTCAAATTGATGTGAGCTTCAATCGACTCGCTACGCTGCCCGATAAATTATTCCAAGCCAACACCCAGCTGAAAGAGATTATCCTGACTAACAACCAAATAGGACACTTGTCCCCTCAGTCGTTGCTCTATCAAAACCATTTGAGATACATCAAACTGGCCGGAAATGCACTTGGTGAAGCTGATTTCCTGCACAGACTGTCTCCGTCCGTCAACCGACTTTCTCTCTATGTGGATCTTAGCTCAAATCGCCTGAGGTCAGTCAATTTGAGTAGTCTCCTACATTTTCGTTTCCTCAATTTGGCGGATAATAACTGGAACTGCGAATGGTTGGTCGCGAATATGATGCGTAAACTGCCATCCTCCGTGAACTTCGGTCGTCAATGGTCGGTAATCAATGACTGGAGTGAAAATACTACCAATATTGAGGGCGTAGACTGCACAGAGGGCGGAAGTAATAGGTCCATTATATTACTGGATGTGAGTACGGTTCCCCAACAAAAGACAGACAACTGCGGGTGCGGAGTAAGTAAAAACTATAAGATACAAGTTCTTACATAATTTGTTGATCGTTTTGTTTAATTAGGTACCCTATGATGAGAACAATCCCTCGCCACCTCCTCTCACCTGGCCCAAGATACCCACAGATCGATTTGATTCGCGATCGGTGATCATCTGGATGCTGGTGGCCATTGCAATGGCTTTCGCAGGACTCCGTTGGTTGCGACGATTCGTGGATCGCAATGAAAAGCGTAAACTCGGGACAAAGGAGCTAAATAATGTGGTTTGTTAAGAACTTTAAAATGTTGGGCATCTTAGTACGGAAATTTGAAACTTAATCATTTTTGGTCAAAAATTAATAGATCAACGAATTTATACCTAGAATTTCCAGCTAATACTAAATCAAAACTATTAATTAGTTATTAATTCATTTCAAATTGATTGGCCTGACTTTCTCCCTTATCAATAACCCCTTGTTTATTTCAGTACGTCAGCAAAGTTCAGTGGCAGCCCGTCAGAAGCGATCCCGAGAGATCGTAATCGCTTTAAGAAAATACAAATTATGCATCTGTTTAATAACAATATATTGAGTACTGAGTGTCTTAAAATATAAGAGATTTGTGTGTGTGTCAATAATGATTACAATGTACACTTTGAGTAATAAAATCTAAACTTAGGCTAAGAAATCCCTTCAGATGATTACATTTACTTGTACAGGCGCTCAATGACTTGGGCATATTTTGCGTGCACAATATTTCTTCGGATTTTTAGCGTGGGACCAAGTTCCCCCGTGGCCAAGGAAAATTCGTGGGGGATGAGGGCAAACTTCTGGACCTTCTGGGCATTCGAGATGGCGTGCTTGTTGGCTCGCTTGATGCCCTCCTCGATGGCCTCCAGCAGCTTGGGATCGGCGGTAATCTCAAGGGCGGCCGCCAGAGCGGCTTTATCGTTGGGGAGTTGCAGATCGGCGGGAATGCTCAGTAGTTCGGAAAGACGGGTCTCATGCATGTCCAAGTCACGCAGCCACTCGATCGTCTCCTCGCGCAGCGAATCCAGAGGAATTCCCGTCTTGCCATCGGACTTGGTCTTCAGGGACAGCAACACGGTCAGATACTTGCGATGATCGCCCACAAGGAGTACATTGCTCACGCAGGGCAGCTCCTTCTTGATCAGCTCCTCAATGTGCACGGGCGGAATGTTCTCCCCGCCGGCGGTGATGATCAGCTCCTTGAGCCGACCGGAGATCACCAGATTTCCCTTGGCATCGATATAGCCCAAGTCGCCGGAATGCAGCCAGCCATCTTCCTTGATCGCCTCCTCGGTCTTCTCGGGCAGTCCCAAGTAGCCCATGAAAATGCTACGACCCCGCATCAGGATCTCGCCCTGACCGTTGCAGTCGGGCTCCTGGATCTTCAGAATGAGTCCCTCGCACGCCTGACCCGCGCTGTACAGATTACTGATCTGCACGTTCAGGGTGATGGCACCACCGCTCTCCGACATGCCATAGCACTCGCCCAGTGGAATGTCCAGGCCCAGGAAGAACTGCTTCATCTCATCGGAGGTGGGTGCTCCGCCGGTCAGAAAAACGCGGCAGTTGTCCAGACCTATCATCTCACGGATGGGCTTTATGATCCGAGAAGCCAGCCAATATTTGGTACTGCCATAAATGGAGGGAGATTTTCTGAAAAAATAAAGGGAAATTTAATTTTTAAAACAAAGAAATGCAAATTTATAAAAATATAATTTCTGGTTGTCGCTATTCTTTTATTTGTAAATTTTTTTTATTTTATTAAAGGAAAACTATGTGAATAATCTGTTTCCTATCCTCCAAACACTGTTGTAACCAATTCTTATCAACTTCACCCTCAAGTCGTTCCAAATAAATATATATTTTGGACTATCTCAACTCACCCCGCCATCAGCGTTATCTGGTGCTCAGCCACAGCAGCCCTCGCCCTCGCCAGGAGTAATCTGGAATAGGGTCTCGCCTTGGCCTCCGCGGCTACCAGGCGCTCCTGAAGTTTCTCGAAGACGCGTGGAACCCCGAACATTTTCGTAGGCCTCGCCTTCCGGAAGGTCTTGATCAGCGTTCCCTTGAGTGCGTCCTTGTCGGCGAAGGTAACACATCCGGCATGGGTGAGGCCCAGAAACACGTCGAAGATCTGGGCGGCCACATGACTCAACGGCAGATAGCTCACGAAACTCTCCTTGCCGATCTGCACATCCTGAAGTCCAGCTGCCGCTGACTTTGTATCGAAAACGATGTTGTCGTGGGACAGCATCACTGCCTTGGGCATGCCGACGGTTCCCGAAGTGAAGATCAGCATGGCGCACTCGTTCGCACGGATCCTGCTCTCCCGGGCCGCCAGTTCCTCCTTGAGTTTGTTGGAGAACGTTCGCTCCTGCAGCTTCTGCCAGCTGAAGAATCCCGGCTCCTGGTCGACGAAGGCCTCGAAAGGTCCGTGCAACTGGATCACCGCTTTCAAGCGAGGCAGGCGTTCCTTGATCGCCCTCAACTTGCCCATCTGCTGGGCATCGTCCACCAGGCAAACGGTGGCCTCTCCGGTGGCCAGGACGTGATAAACTGCCTCCGCCGAGTTGCTCGGATAAATGCCGGCCACAACGGCTCCGGCTTTCAGAGTGCCGAACTCCGCGAGGAACCATTCGGGACAATTGAAGGCCAGGATGCCCACCGAACTGCGTTCCTCGACTCCAACGCTCAGCAGCATCAGGGCCGCCTGCTCGGCTCTCTCCTGGTACTCGCCATAGGTCAGAGTGGTCCATCCGTCGACTCCAGATCCTGGCGTTTCCCATACCAGAGCGGGCAGATCCGCATGGCTCTCGCATGCCTCCTTGAAGAACTGGGGAATTGTCTGCGGCTGGAGCGTCTGTGAAAAGGATCCCGGCTCGTCCAGGCGCAGTTTGACGGCCTCGTGAAGCGAGGTACTCGTATAGCTCGTGGCTGGCTTTAGGTCGTTCATGCTGAAGGTGATCGCGACGAATAAACTCGGTCGGGCTCTGACCACGGGTATTTATGCCATCGCCTCCAGATGCTGATAAGCCGGGACATATATGTGTATCAGGCAGAGAAGCCGGAGATCCCAGTCGAGCACTGTGGTTAAACCAAGTCTGCGGGTCTTGGGGATTTCAAGTAGAAATACTTAAGGATATACTTTACTATATGAGTCTACGAAAATTTAAAACCGACACTAAAAATATTTGAAATATGGGAAAATGTATTACCTACTTTTCATTAAAAATAATTCAGAATATAATACCAATTCATAATTTTCATTACACTTAAACCACTGTGCTTTGGAGCAATAAATAGGTTACCAGCTTTGGCAATCACACAAGCCTCAAGCAACGATTAGTCAAGAGTTCTTGTCTGTCGTTTGAAATACATTGGCTGACCCTTAGACACGTGTTAAGTCTTTGGGTTGGGATCGGTCTTTGACTGATAAGAGCTAAAGTCTGGGTCTGTCGCTCTTTGGGGCAACAAACCACTAAGTCAGATGCCGATAATTGTTATCAATAGTCGCAGGCTTAAGAATTGGTCGTTTTTTGTTTTGTCATAGAAACAAGATTTCAAATGTCGAAACCTTTAGAAAAGAACATTTTCATGGATTCCATGGGTACGAAGGTCACCAAAAGATGTAGTAGGAGATTATATTTCAATTGATTTAAATGAACTTGGGACTGTGTCATTGAAGAATCATTAGTTCTCATATTAAATACTAAGACACAAGTCTGTGATTCGATTTTAGCTATTGCAGTTAGTCATTCTAAATCGCAAACGAAGTAAACCTTAAATTGCGTCAAAACAAAACTGACCTTCGACAAGCAATAATCTTAAAAGATCTAATAACATTTTTTCTAGAATAACTGGAGTTAGGAAAGTAAGTAAACCTTTAAGTATGAGGGTCAATATATATGAACTCCCAATTAGCTTTCGTTTTTGTGTTGGGAACTGGAATAATACAACAACAATTTTAAAATGTTTTTTTTAATTCAAGAACCCATTGCTCCAATAAAAAACTGACCTTCGCCAATCGGAGGGTTGACTCTGGGTCAGGTAGCTGCACAGTACATAATTGTCTGAGCGAGGTAAGTGGGTTATTCGTTACCGGCGAGTCATACATATGTGAAAACACCCATACGACCCGTATCCAGGTACTGCAACTGTGTGGGAAACATGGGTTTACGGCCGGTAATCCCCCTCTCCAGAACCCAGAACCCGTACTCCCCAGTTGGTCAGTCGGGCGCATTAGACATATGCCATATACACACATATACGCACTTGGTCACACACAAAGAGGGAGAGAAAAAACTTTCACACACAGGCCAGCACTCTGAAAAACAGAAAATCGCTGTCGAATTTCCACTGGCTGAGTATTTCTGGGCGCCTGTTCGACGAACAGTCATTTTTTGTACAAATTTATAATTTATTGTTTAATTTATTTTATTGCTAAGTGTCAAAAGGCCCGGCCACTCGCATACACTGAAAATCATGCGCCATATGCGGTGGCTTTCGGGGGAACTGGCGATAAAACGAAAATATTATTAACTCAACTGTAATTGTTGCAATTTGCGGCTTATCTTTTGTTATGCTCGCAACAACAACATTATTATGAAATTATTTACCAATGAACAGCAGCTCATGAATCGCTAACAAGTGCCCCCATTGTCAGTGGGCCCTGCTACGCCCCTGGGGGTGTGGCCAGGGGCTTTATTGCATCAAAACTACAACACAAATAGTTGCAATATTCTGTTTTCCCTGTTCGCTTCTTTTTATTCCACTCGCAACTATATAAATATATATGCATTTTGTCGAGTGTGAGTGCGGCATGTGTAACGATACATGGGATTTATATCAACTAATGCCAGGAAGGAATAAAAATCGGAATACATGTATTTATATATGCGGGCAGGCGTTTGATGGAGGAGGGGTCGCCGCAGCAGATGTAATCGTATGTAGGCATATCCATCTGGAAGGGAAAGGAAAACCGCCTGAAATGCGAACTAGCAATAAAGCTAGCCATGGACACTGGAAATACATTTAATTCCGCTAGGGTGGATTGAAGACCTGTACCCAGAGGCAGTTCATTTATGTTAAGAACTATTCAAATCTATATTTTTCAATATTGATATATTATACTTACATATTTAATATTATTATTATTAATATTATAATTAAAACACAATTAATATGATATTTTTTTACGCAATATATTTTAAAAAGAAACAGTATCTCATAGTCGCTACACTTTAACTTCCAGTTTTCATTATCCATCGCATATTAGGCATATAAAGTGACAATATGGTCCAGCCCAAATAGAGTGGCCCATTGATGCGTCCAACCATTTGACTCTAAATCGGGACATTGACATGCACACATCTCTACACACACACACACATAAACGAATGGCTGGATGGGCGCACTTGGCGGATACGTATTGAGTGTGATTTGCGATATCTTCGGCTGTGGTCTGTGGAATGGACTATATCGATATGCGAGCCCTCTCCTCAGTCATTCATCCGATCGGCCCGGCATGTGTAACAATATGTTCTGTACATATTTACACGCCCATCGAGTGACCTAATGTGCGGGCAGTGGGCGTGGCAGGGGCTGGGGCAGGGGCGGTGGTCGGTGGGCAACGAATGGGTGGCGGTGGCGCATGTCTGGCACTTTTGTAGATTTGTTTGTGTACATATAGATATAGCGAAACCACCCGGCGCACAGCATTGATTAGCAGGCGTGAAAGAGCCAAGCCAAAGCAAAAAGTTCATGCGAGCAAAGCAACAGCAAGAGCAACAATAACAACTAGCAGCAAACAAACAAGTACACACAACAATAAGGAAACACATTCGTGCCGTACATACACAAGAGCAAAGCACTCACACACACACGAGCACACTTAAAGGGGGGCGAAGGGGCCGAAAGGGGGCGGTCGAGATAAACAGCATTTATATTCATGTACCACCAGCAGCAGCAACAACAACAAGAGCAGACATAAAAAGCGAAACGAAAATCAAATAACATGTGTACACTGTACATATTGACAAACAAGCGAACGGACGATATAGAGGCGAACCAGTACAAGTATGTACGAGTATGTACATTCGTATGTACACATGTATGTACGTCCCCATGCAACTCATTCAAACTCATTTCTATACCAGCTATACCCGTACTCAAAGCCCCGACCTCTCTCTCGCGCTCGCTCTCCCCGATTCTGGTTCTATATCTATATCTTCGACCCTCCATCGGAACCCACTGGACAGCCACATAAGTAGCAATTACAATAGCAACCGGTATTTAAAACTGTTTTTAATACCAGCATTAGCACGAAAGTGAGATGAGGTCTAACCAAAGATCGATGGCCAGGTGACGAAGTCGTCGTAAGTCAGACAAAAAACAAAGGTGAAATGGAATTGAGCTTTGACTATGAAATACCCATTAGTTACGGATCTGTTATAAAAAATTGTAATGCTAAATAAATAAAAAGTATCTGATTTCTACATATATCTACATATGTTCAAAATTTTATACGACTTTTAATTAATTAAAATTTGGATTTTCTTAAAACATTTTTTTTTAGATTTTATAATATTTTGGAGCTCTATTGTTAGTGCTTGTTTGTACACTTGTGGGGTGACAACCGTAAAAAAGATCTAGACGTAAGCGGAAAAATGCAAGATCATCTACAATTAACTGGGCATTAATTTCTGTAGTAAAAGCAAAAGTCCGACGTTGACCCCATTCTCGATTCTGTCGTCAGCAGAGTCACAAGTTCAGCCTGAGTGCATTTGGCTGATAAGTTCCACCAGTTAATCAGTTCAACTGCACCGGGCAACGTATGTATTTATATGCATCCCTCGTAATAGTCATCATTACTGTCACTATCATCGATTAAAGTCGTCGGATTATCAGCAATCATCCACGCACCGATTGCGGAGTCATACTTTCCCTCTCCATAGATCTATGATGATGCCTCGATTTTCTGTCGTCATTGTTGATCAGTGGAAAATTCTTAAGACACTTCTAGAATTAATAGTATTGATTGCCGGATGTCTGAGATTGTGCATTGTTCTCGATCATGGAAAGTGACCAATGACTGTCGTAATTTCTCCAAATGGAGCAGAACGCTTTTCCTTTCTGTCTGTGTTAAATTTTAAGTCATTCAGGTTAATTGTTTTTTTAATTTTTCTATGAAGTATACAAAATTAAGGAACAAACTTGTAAGTTAAAGAATTCAAATGCTAAGCTCTTTACAATTACTTTGGATCAATGTTGTATCCATTAATCAAAACATTATTTACGCTGGATCTCAATTTTTATTCTCAGTTTAATTTTTAGCCAATCCTCACCGTTTGGAAATAAAATCGAAATTTTAAATTTGGAAAATAAATTTTTTTTCTGTTAAAATGTGAGATGATAAACAACTAGTTCTAGTTGAAAACCTTTTTTAAAATAATCAAGTTTTCAGTAAAAGATACTTTAGCTTTGTAGATTTAAATATGTGTGAAAATAAGAACAGGTCTGTCCTTTCGATGATATGCCCTGCTTTTCCGACCGCTTCTGTGCGAAACACCTGTCTCACTTTTCTGGCGGCGACTGTTGGCGAATCGCTCTAAACGCCGATAATCACAACAAATAAAGTTGTTGTTGTTTTTCGGAGGTTGTTGCTTTTGTTGGGACGCCGACTGCGACGCCGGCAGAGGCGCTGGCTGCCAGTGATGGCGTGCCGGTGAGCAATTTCCATGAGCGCTACGTCATCACCGCCGGCATACAACAACACACATGCTGATTGGCATGCGAACAGGTCGCACTGCCTACATACGGTTACATATGTCGTACATACTCGTACACAGAGAGAAACGGAAAAGTTATGCTCAATAAATATTAAAAATGAAGTATTAAGAAGGCAATATATAACGTAAAATTATTAAATTGTCGTTAGAAACTATTCAATATTAGGAATGTTCTTTACTTTTCTGGTTACAAAAAAATTTAAAACGTAGCTTTATATTATTTTATCGGTTATCTAAAAAAATCAATATTTAGTTTCTTTAAGTAATTTTTTATTGACGCGCTTTTATACTCTATCGAAAAAAAATTGAGAATTATAATACCACACATCTCGAAGAATTAAAAAATGTAGAATGATCTGCGCACAAGACGAAAACTTTTGTCTTACTAATATATTTTCTTTTATTTATTTATGCGTTGTTACAGATATTTAATTATAATCGATTAATACAATTCTCAGTTTTTGGTTTTCTTCTATGTAGCCTTACATATTTGAATACTCTCCTCGCCGTCACCTATTACATTTCAGTTTCATTCCATTTCTGGTTTTGGCTTTCGCGCTGCCCCTGCTATTGCTCATTACACACACACGTCGGAGAATGTAGATAGACGGGTATGTAAACATGTGCAGGTTACATATCTACGAATTTTGTGAGAACGTCGCCCGTTACCGTTTTAGCTTTCATGGGGTAACATTAACCGCCCCTCCCCCCGTCGAACCCCTCTGCCCCACCACCCCATAACTACACAATGCCGTCGCAGCAACAACAACATCGGAGCATTGCACACCACACACACGCTCCTCTGCTCTTTCGGCCTGCTAATCGTTTCTGCTCGCCTGCTGGCTGCTTATGTTTATTTGTATATATCGAGCAACACAAACGCACAGAGCTCATATGCAAAACCCGCCCGGCACATACAACTCTACCTCTGCTACACCCGTATACCCGTATACCCCGTACGCCCCGAGCACCCTCCTCCGGAAAGCATCCGCATCCATCAGAGCTCGGCTAACAAACGAACACGTGTCTGGTTGCCTAGTCCGTCTCGCAGTCGGGTTGTATGTTGTCCACTTGCAAAAATAAATCTAAAAACATAACGTGTTTAGTTTTTAAACAATTATTAATTCAGGATTGATATTAGATTTTAAGCAATACCTATATAAATATGAATAAATTGAACAATATTAACCAGCAAGATCCTATTTAATTTAATAATTTTGTTTTATTCAGTTTTCTTTTATTACTATCTATTCTTAGTGAACTTTAAATTCGATATCAAGCTTTGAATTTCAATCACCAAAAAAATTGATATTTGAAAAAGAGGACAACTTTTTTTTATATTTGGGAAAAATTACCATTAAGTTATTACCAACTAAATAGTTGGCATATAATTTTCGGTTATAGTATAAATTAACGAGAACACCTAATCTAAAACCAAAGAGCTCGTTGATTTTTTTATTTTTTGCTACATTTTAGTACATTTGTTGTAGAATTTTATTCCAAGTGTAGTTACATTTGTTCATACAATCTTATGTCGATAGCTGTAAGAGAATGTTAGCAGACGACCAAGTATTTACGTATGCTTAAAATCAGGAACCAGTTGAGGAAATCCATTTGCTCAGCTGATTCTGTGTAGATGATTGTAGAAAGAGGAATAGTTATTTATGTACATGTGAACCCAACCACAATTGTTAGAAGTAAACAAAGTGCTTACAATAGCAAGTCTCGAATTAAATCACCTTTTGGGTAGTGGGTAATTAAGCTCATAAAAAAAGTTCAAGTCATGCAGATAAATCATAAAAAAATATTTAATGTCTTTATACCGATCGTCGCAAAAAATGTACATTTTCAGAAAAAAATTTTGTATTTGAATTTAAATATATGCAACATGTTGCATCGATCGGTTGGTACGACATGAGCCCCAACTGTTTTCCCCACTCTGATGCAACCAACGCCAACATGCTCGAGCCAAGGCCGATTCTCCACTCTCCAAACGGTCGTCTCGGTACATTTCCAATGCTATTGATAAGGACGGCGGGCGATGCAAAAAGAAATAATATTAAGAGACCGACAGACTCACTTATCGTACGACCAAAGACTGCGAACGGCCCGAAGTGTAAGATGATGCACACCTAAAGAAAACCGTTATACATTTTCAATGCTAACCAAATTTTACAATAATTATACCAAGGATTTCTTTAGTAATTCCATAAAATATTTCCACCATTGTATATTCTTGAATTTAAACCGCATTTATTATTATATTATTATTCTTGGATTTGTTTTTGGAACTTATAATTTTTCCGAGTGAGCCATAACAAAAGAATCGGAATGGCTTTCTCTTTAATCGGCGGCGACTGCGTTTAGTGCACTGGCGGCGACGTACGCACAATCTTGAGCCCAGCCCGAGAAGTGAAGCCCCATCAATGCTGCTCCAAGTGCTGTATCCTGTGCTGGCGGGCCTCGTCCTTATGACGCTGCAGCTGGAGGTTGGCGGACTGGCCATCACCAATGGCCATTGCCAGAAGAACATCAGCGTCAAGTACCAGGTGCCCGTGGCCAAGAGCCGCATGGCAGGTCCTTCGAATGCCAGCCACCCCGTCGATTTGGATAGCTATGTGGTGTTCGAGGAGCGGGTGCGTTGGGACAACATCCAGGTGTGCTGTCCCGGCTACCGGACCATTCTCTTCGGCTTCTGTGAGCCCGTCTGCCAGGAGGCGTGTCCCGCCCACAGCTATTGTGCGGAACCGGAGCGCTGCCACTGCCAGCGGGGCTACGAGCCGTCGCACCACCACACCGCCCACCGACCCACTGGGCACCACCAGCTCGTCTGTCGGCCAATCTGCCAGGGCGGCTGTCCGGAGCACAGCCACTGCGTGGCCCACAACGAGTGCGAGTGCTGGCCGGGATTCAAGGACGCGAGCAGCTGGTTCAGCCTCAGTCTGCGCTGCGAACGGATCCAGTGTGGCCACGAGCAGCGCTTCGATCCGGGACGACGGGCCTGCGTCCAGATCGAGATGAGCATGGAGGAGCTGATGCAGCGCGTCGCCGAGCGACTGGCCAAGGGACTGGAGACGGAAACGGAAACGACCACCGAACCGGAAACCCAAAAGCCATAGGTTACGGAGAGATTAATCCATATTTCTTAATTCAATCTTAACCTTCAATGCCAATACATCATCCATGTATCGAACTCTTCAATAAAGTGAATTTATTCCTTAAAATTAAGTTCTAAATAAAAACCTTTGTCAAAATCGACAAATGATTCTCTTGTCTTCGTAATATTATTATATTATTATCTTAAAGTTTAATGAATCAAAAATTCAACTAAAAGAAACTCAACCAATTTCCCAGTTACAAATCTAGTTACAAATTTATTGTTGCTCTTCAGACAATAAACAATTTTCTTTTGTTCAGTTGGTACAACCAAATAGCATATACAAAATAAATCTTAGGTACTAATTTAAAGATCTCTGGACCCAAACGGAGGCAAGGTAATGTCTAACTAGGCATTCGGGCATAGTTGTCCTAAGTATAATATCCAACAGTTAACATCGGCCTATATTCTACTAAAAAGTGTGGCACTCGATTGGCCTGCAAGTCCGTTAAATTCAAATTCACATTAAAGCTCAAGTTCCGCGGCTCTCTCTTCTGTCTCCCCGAATAAATCCCAAAGTCTAGGCATAGAGTTTCTCGATCTCATCGGCATACATCTTGGAGACGACGTTTCGCTTGACCTTCAGGGTGGGTCCGAGTTCGCCGGTGGGAATGGAGAAGTCGTGCGGCAGAATGGTGAACTTCTGCACCTTCTGGGCATTGGAAATGGACTGTTTGTTGGCTCGCTTGATGGCATCCTCGACGGACTTCCAGACCTTGGGGCAGGGTCCTGCGGCCAGGATCTCCGACACGGTCTTGTACTCGACGCCCAGCGACTTTACCCACACCGAGGACTCGTGGCTCAGCTCGTCCAGAGGCTCACCGGATTCCTTGTCCACTTCGGTCTGTAAAATAGAAATTATAAGTCAGGGGGTCTTGGTAATAGAGCTTGAAAAATATCGATAATTTCGATATCTTTCAAATATCAATGTTATAGAATACATGGAAGGTTTTCTGTTACGAACATAAACAAAATAGACTTTTTCCTTGAAAACATCGATATTACCATATTGTAAAAATATCGAAAATATCGATACCTTTCTAGCTCTTCTTAATTATTATTCTATTATTTAGGTAAAAACTCGAAGTTCTAACTCACCTTGATAGTAATCAGCACAGTGAGGTATTTGCGCAGCTCGCCCACCAAGAAGGCATTCGAAATGGCGTCCAGCTCCTTCTTGATCGTGTTCTCGATGTGCACGGGCGGAATGTTCTCGCCACCGGCGGTGATGATGATCTCCTTGGATCGTCCCGTCAGCGAGACGTAGCCCTTGTCGTCCACATAGCCCAGGTCACCCGAGTGCAGCCAGCAGTCGTCGTCCAGCGACTCCTCGGTCTTCTCCTTGTTGTCGATGTAGCCCATGAAGACGTGGCGTCCCCGGATGCACAGCTCCCCGTGGCCGTTGGCGTCCTTGTTGATGAACTTGGACTCGCAGCCGGGCAGAGTTTTGCCGATTGTGTTCAGGCCCACCGAATCGGGCAAGCAGATGGTGTGGCAGCCCGCGGTCTCCGACATTCCGAAGGCATCCACAATCTTCAGGTCCAGGCTGAGGAAGTACTTCTTGGTCTCCGGCGACATGGGGGCCGCAGCGCTGGCCAGGGTCAGGACTCGATCGAAGCCCAGGGCCTGCTTCACCTTGGACATGATGAGCGACTTGGCAATCTTGTACCGGAATCCCCCGGAGCTCTTGCTGCGAGAAGTTGCGGGCGAAAAGTTTAATTAGCTTTGTTGACTGATGAGTTTTGTCGAAGGCTGGGGAATGAGATGGGGGGTGTGTGTGTGGGGTGGGGGCAACAGGATGGGCGGTGTTTGCGAATTAGGTGCACCTCAATAAACAAGGGTACATAAGCTGATTGTGCAAATGGAAATGTGCAATAATGGAAATGCACACTAATTAGATAGCTACTTTGAACTCACTTTCATTGAATAATTGCTGCAAAAATATTGTAAAGGATTTTTGTAAAAAAAATAAAATGAAATAGTCTACAAATAAAAAATATTTTCCTTTTAAGGTGTAATATCTAAACTTTTATTCTGGCTGCTGCATAAATTGAGTATTTGTTTTAAAAGCTCCCCCAATTACGTCTGATTTTTGGTTTGGTTTTGGGCCGCTTGATGGGTTTCGTAATGCTTCAATCAGTGCCCAAGTATTTGCACTTAAAAGGACCTCCCCCTCGAGTTTCACATATGCTCTGCTCTTCTCTTCTCCCCCATTCATCCGCTTTTACTTAAGAGGACGTGCCCGCATGGCATGTCCTGGCTTTGCTCCTAGTCCTGACTGGTCCTGGTCCTCCAGCATTTGCTATTTGGTAAATGCCAGCAGCAGCCGAAGCTTGAAGCAGCGGGAGCTGCCGGCGTGTTCCACGTGACGTATGAGTAATGTTGTTGTCAGTGATTTTCGCTTAAACCAGAGCGAGCAACGCTGCCGGCCCTGCATAATTTAGCGGGCACCAAAACACGGCACACACGTACACAGAAAGAAATTTTATAATTTTTGGCAAATAATTCAGAAATGAGAAAATCAAAAAATCTGTTAAAGTTATTTTGCGTTACTAGTTACCTAATTTATAGTTATTATTTCTTTACTTTTTAAGTCAGCTTGGCCCTTCATTAATATTATTTTCCCTGTGCACTTAAAGCCTGGTGGGGACTTAGCTCCTTGGCTAGGAAGCTGGCCGAAAAGCTCGCTGAGACATGAAAAATGCAGGAATGGGAGTTGGGAATGGAATTCTGTCGTTGCAGCCACTTTAACTGTGCATCCTTTTTGCATAATTTATGCGCACACAAAGTCGGAGTTGAAGTATTTGAAGTAGAGGCCTCTCATTGGGGGAATACTTACCCTTGACTCACCATGTAGTGCTTCAGCGTGATGCCCTTGGCCCAGCTGGCGAGCATCTTCTTCAGGCTGCCGCTGGAGCTGGCCACGGCCACCATCCTCTCCTGGAACTTCTCGTACACTCGCGGCACACCCATGAATCGCGTGGGTCGCGCATCCTGTAGGGACTTCACCAGCGTTCCCTTCAACGCATCCTTGTCGGCGAACCAAATGCAACCCGCGACAAAGGCACAGGTGTAAATGTCCACCGTCTGGGCGGCCACGTGAGACAAAGGCAGATAGGAGACGATCGACTCCGCCCCCACTACCACCTTGTCCATGGCCTTGACAATGCCGCGCACGTCGAAGGTGATGTTGTCGTGGGAGAGCATCACGCCCTTGGGCATGCCCACCGTTCCGGAGGTGTAGACCAGGCAGCAGCACTCGTTGATCGCCACGTTCTCCAGCCGCGTCTTGTACTGATCCTCCACGTCGCTCACGTTCATCGACTCGATCTCCGACCACTAAAAAGGGTGGGAAAATTAGAATTAAATTATTTGTTACTGATTAGTATTATTTTTAAGTGTACACTAAATTAATAAAGTACTGTTTTGCACTGTTACTATTTTGAAACATATTATCTTTAACAGGGATTTAAAAAAGTAAAAGTAATATATTTTAGCAACTTGTTAAATAAAATTATAATAATACTGAAAGAGATAAATTTTATTTTAATATTCTTTAAATTTATGCAAGAAAGAACTCTATTGATATCTCTATTTTTAGTGACCTGTTCAGTTTTATTTCGTTAGCAGAAAATATCACTTACAATTACCAGAGGTATAATCAAAAATTATTCACTTAGAATAGTCGAAGACAAAAAAATTTTACATTTGGTTTACTATTTATCTGGCCTATTTAAACCCGCAACGAGTTTTTGATGTTTAACTAATTTTGATTAGAAATAATCATTATTTTAAATATTTAACAGGAATAATCATTATTTATAAGCAAAAAACAAGCTCACAAATAATGATTATTAATAATAATAATAATTATTATTTGCTTGCGATTTCATATCGTTTAAAAAAATCACTCAAAGTCCGATTGCAGCCGTTCTAAACGGAACATTAAAAGGATTGAAATGTGTGCCTAAAATATACTTCTAAAATACACTTTCAATGAAAACCACAACTCACCCTATAGTAGCCATCCTCCTTCTTGAGGTAGGGGGCATATGGCTCCTGGATCTGAATGGCGGCCTTGAGCTTGGGCAGCTTGTCGCGGATGGCGTGGATCTTGTCCATCTGCTTGGCGTCGTCCACGACGACGATCTGGGCATGTGAGCTCTCCAGGACGTGGAGGACGGCATCGGCGGAGTTGGTGGTGTAAATTCCAGCGATAATTCCTCGCGCATGGATGGCGCCCATGGCCGAATAGAACCACTCGGCGCAGTTGAAGGCCAGCACACCCACCGAGTGGTGCTCCTCCAGGCCCAGTTTGATGAAGGCCTTGGCCACCTGGTGCACCTTCTCCTCGTATTGTCTGCGGGTGAGATGGCAGGTGGATAAGCCAGTTAGCGTTAAGTGAATCGGGCACTCAAATTGGCAATTGGCCAGCAATTCGATTAGCGGTACTCACTTGTAGGTGACCGTGTAATATCCGTTCTTGCCGTTCTTGGTGCGCAGGGCGGGATAGTCGCCGTAGTTGTTGACCGTGCGCTTCAGCAGGCCGGGCACCGAGATGGGCTCCTCGGCGCCGATTCCCTCCTTGGACAGGCGAATCTTGACGGCATCCTCCCGGTTGGTGGTGCGGTAAACCTCTGACTGCCTGAGGCGATTTGGGCCAGGACGATTGTAGAGCGCGTCGGTCGCGGACATGGTGAAAGTCTGAGATTGGGGAATACAACGTCAATTAATCTTACATCACACTTTTTCATACAACATAGTAATTAAAATTAATTGTGTCTACCTAACACTTACATAGGTGTTGGCGTGACTATTGCCATTAGGTTAACTAATCACTTTTGAGATAGACATAATAATATTATCTAAATTTAATGAACTACGTTAAAGGACGTAAATAACTTTTTATTCCACAATTGTTAATCCAGTTTATGGAAATTGCCTTGTCGTCTAGAATCATACGATCTATGACTAAAGTACATGCGTATCATTCTTTTTCCCCATTCAAGATAAGACTCACACTCTAGTTGGCCTATGTCAAGGCTTCCGTTCGAAGGGGTCTCTTATCGTACGCGTATGACTTAGCACCTGATTATAAGGTGGTAACCAGCAATGTCAAGGTGGCATAAATGCTTATAAACAAATTTAAAACTTCTGAAGAGATAGGTAAGTTAACTATATGATCTGGGCCATACAAAATTAAACAAGATTGGCTTATTAAAATTCCAAACTATTTGGCTTATTATGCTATAATAACTTATCATGCTAAGGCCCTTATCAAATTCGGTATATCAGAAGTCGCTGGCTTTCCGACAATGGTAAGTTCTTTGAATGGTTTTTATTTTCGCGGTGCAAAGGCCAACAATCGTAATTCTTGATATCTACAATAATGTCTGCTTGTTTTACTTTGCAGCTCTCCGTTTTTTATTAATCAATAAATTCTGGGCAACTAAGCGGTGATAAGACCCAAAATAAGCAACGTGCTGCAGGGAAATTAAGAATGAAAGAACCCAACAGCTGACATAATAGTCAGCTGAGTCCAAAGGGTCACCAAATGAATTTCCGTTTATGATGGGGCGAAAATTATAATTGTTAGTTATACTTTGTGAAGATTGCAACCAAGATTGATTGGCATCAACGGCGTAAATGATTGACAGTTAAATTGTGCTGTAAGTCGTGAATTGATTCACATGGAAAGACCCCAAGGGCAAAGCATTATCAGGCTAATGGAAGTGCGTCTTTCCTTACTTTTTGGCAGATATGGGAGGTACCTACAGACATTAACATAGTTTACTTGAAAATCATAAATCACTGGTAAATAAATAGCCGTCTGCTGATAATAGTTCAAAGTGCTCGAAGTGGCGCACGCAATCGGGGCATGAAAATGAGTGAGTAATTTTTGCAATCTTCTGATGGGAAATTAACATTGATTATAAAAAAAAAATATATTTACTTTTAATTTTTTTAGAATTAAAATAACCGCTTAATCTAGAAGAAAAAAACTATATTTATCCACTTCTCATACACTCAGAAAAAAACACCGTGCTAAAATCAAGCAAAATCAGTCTTGATTTAAGAACGATTTCATACTTAAAATTTCAAGAACGTTTCGTACTGAAAGTTCTTAATTTGAGCACAATTTGGACTTAAACGCCAATTAAGCACAATTATTCTCAAGCTCGATACAAGAGTACTTAAATTGAGGTTAAAAGTATTTACTTGAAGACTGAATCCAACTTAATTCCAGATCAGAAGACGATACCGAGTCGTTCATGAAATTTTGAAAACATTTGTTCTTAAGACAAGAATTAGTCGTTCTTAAATATAAAAATTCAACCAGAAATAACGAATTCCCAGGATGGTGCAGCTGTTAGAACAATGACATTTTGTAAATAAAGGTACCGACATCAACTCCTCTCCGCAACAAGTCCTCTATTTTTTTTTAAAGTTTTTTTTTTTAAATCTGTAAATTTTTTTTATTTTTTACTTTTTAAACCCTTTAATAAATTGTTTAAATATAAATAAATTGAACTTGTACGCTAGCCCTTTCGTCGAGACTTTATGTGCCTTCTTTAGCCCACGGACTTTAAGAAGCGTGCGTGGTCGAGTTAGTTAAGGCGTCTGGCTGCAGAGCTGGTGGTCGCGGGTTCAAACCGAGGTCGGGGTAAGAGTTTTCCTAACTATCACATAAATCATTACTAAAAGTTTTTTCTGAATATAAATTGCGTTAAAAATATGTTTACAGGAAAAATAAGTTAAAATATATTAAGTAAAACAATTTAACTAAAAAATTACTTAAATTTAGAATTATGCATTATTAAATTGAGTACAAAAAGTACTTCACTTAAGTACAAAAGTACTGAAATTAAGAATAATCCATTCTTAAATTCATTTTTGATTAAACTTATTTAAACTGGCTATTTTTTTGTATTAAACTTAATTATTTCAAGTATTAATATGTCTAGATTTGAAAATAATTAATTCTTAATTTCAGACAGAAGCGTTCTTAAATCATACTAAAATCAAGTATTTTCTGTCTTGAAAATTCGTTCTTGAAAGCAGTATTTTGTTCTCAAGATTAGATTTTCGTTGCTTGGCTCACTTTTGACACTCAAAATGCTAGATTCAAGCACGAAATACTTGATTTTTTCCCTGAGTGTAGAATTAAAAGTCCAGACAATCTTATTCACCATATGTTCTTATGATTCAAAGTGTGCTTAACTGAACGCGAAACAAATTATACGTGGTGGAAACTATAAAAACCGGCTTTTCGATAAGAGAGCGAACGCCGAGACATTTGTCATCGCCTGATGATCGGGGTGGAAACGTTGGGCGGCCAAACTACGAAACTACGCACTCGGAATATTTCGCGCCACACAGAAGTTGGGTATGAAAACAAAACTGATAATAGGCCACAGCATCTAAAAATATTTGGCAACTATTCTCGGGGCTTTCGCTCTCTCCACACGAAAGACATTTCGAAAGTCAAGAGACCCCTAGAGAGCATAGAATGATCTGAAAATGGAGAACATAGGAGCTAACGTGCGACCGTGATGTAAAAGAGGCTCGATCGAAGGCAAGGTGAAAACGAAATGGGGAATTCGTGCGGCGAATTCAGATCTCAGCGAAATCAGGCGATGACAATGAACCCACCGAAAAAGTGCACTGACCCACAAATTAGATTTAGACAACGCGCGAATCTCACGTGTTGCCCGGAAGTCACAAACTATCCAATCAACCCTTTCAATTGTTCTGTAGATTTCACTCCATGCTCTTCCCCTCTGCAAACTTACGTAATTAACTTGTTTGGTTTTTATGGAGTTCGCGATATATTGATTCTTTGGTCACGCAAATCGATTTCCGTCTATTCTTTTTCGTACACTCCCACTCTTTCGCTCGAGACACCACAGAACACACGACCGAATTCAGCGAAGGCAAAGCGTGAACTGAACGCCGTTCAGGATCGGATGCTATAGAAAAGTCTCTGCCCTCTGCCCGTCGGGGCCTCCGATCGCTCTGCCGGCGTCTGCGTCGGCGTCAATGTCGATATGGGTGCTACCTGGTACCCTCTTATCAGCAGCATGCGATCGGCGTGCTCGCTCGCTCCAACTAAGTGCGAGTACCACCACATCTTTCCCAATTGCTTTGACAATAATAACTGTATAGGGTCTAATCAGTGGGGCGTGGTGGGAACCTTCCAATGGATATAATAAAACTAGTCTTGGGATCTGGGGACGTCGGAATATAGGGGTGACATTACGATAAGAGTGGTTGTCAATGGGAAAAGATTTAAAAACAATTATTTCGAAATTTTATTTTATAAATAAAAAAATGTTGTAAGTTTATATTTTTAAGACTCAGTCGCTATGATTAATCGTTTCGTCATCAACTATATAAAAAAATTCCAAGAATTTCATTGATATAATAAATGTAAAATCTGGTTCGTAAGTTACACAAAAATTCCTCAAATTAATACACTTTTGTAACGATCCAACTGATAACCCTAGAAATCATAAGCTAATCTAAGTATTTTTGCTACTACGCCTTTAAATAATATTATGAAATACACTTTGTTTATTTGAAGAACCTTGAGACGCTGTTTGAACTTGGGGGCCTGTCACGATTTCATATATTAAAACAAATGTAATCCTTACCTGTGCCACCATTTTTTAAGTATTCTGCGTATCTGTAAGATCCTTTTCACTATAATCACAAACGAAGTCTTTTTATCACAAATTGGCCTTCTTATAAATAAATATTCCAACCAAACAGGTGTTCAACCAAATACGGAATGCTTAAAATCTGCAAAGTCAAGCTCTTTTATTTTAATGGGGGGCAAAGATAAGTGACATTCCGGGAAAGTTAAAAGATAAGTTTAACTAAATTAATTAAAAATAAGAAAAGCAACAGCTGATTCAAAGAGGGGTCAGAAAAATATGCCATGAATAGCGAGATTATAAAAGCCAGGTGATTCACAAAAATTAGCCAAATATTTAGTAAATAATTCAAGGGTTTAATAAAGGCTGATATTGTTAGCGCGTCAGCAAATATGAGGGCTATATAAACAATGGGGAGATTCACGTATCGATTCGCACTGTTGCCAATTGTTCGTTGCCTTTGGGGTGGCATTTTTGGGGTTGTTATAACTCTTATCGAAGTACACAAGCTGGAAAAAAGTTTATGATCTGATAAACACGGAACACTTGACCATTAAACTGCTGCCACTAATGCTATATATGAAGCGGCAGTTCCCTTTTAAATTTATGCCACATCCGTGGCCATAGACCCACCTGTCCAACGGTTCAACTTCGGTAGAATTCTATTGAGCTCAGTCACGGTTCTAATACAACGCTGATTATCCCGTGAAATTTACGGTTATCTGTAACCGATTAGATAGTATAGCTCCTGGTTCGTATAAATCACAACCCGCTAGGATCTCCCCGATTAAAATGTCTATGGCCTGTCCCCGACTATCTGCACTCAAATCTCTTCAAGCTAATCGCCACCCTGCAGTTCCCTATAATGTACGTACATTCGATTACCCACAGCTTGTATTTCCATATAGATTATATAAAAAATGTGATGTTCATTGCAGCCTTATCACGTACATGCTAACGCAATATGCGATAATATTTCTGAATTATTTTTAAAACATTCCCTATGCCAACGATGGGAAAAATTAGTCGAAAATATTTGGTTGTTTTTTCTTATCAGCCAGCCAAAGCGTGACCACCAATTCGCGTGGCTCCTTCAAGTTCGGGCTTTCACCTGTGGGTCACCCCACTTCCCAAGTCGTTGATAATCCTCGTTTTTAAATCCCCCCATATGAAAAATGATACAATGTTTGAGTTGCTACGCAACACAATACAAAATATTAAAATATCGAATTTGGAATTTTCTATACTACTTTAAAATATATTAAAGTATTATATTAAAATATATTAAAGCTCAGAGTGTAGAGCCTACTTTAAATGTATTATGCGGACCAGAAAACTGTCTCAGGAATACTTTTTGAACAGACTGTGAAAGCTTTTTTAAGCTTTATTCCCCAACGAAGATTGCAACCTTTGAAAAACTTTACACAGTTTTTAGGAAAATGTAATGTAATTTGTAATATATGTAAAAAATGTAACAAATGTAGAAAAAAGCTCACTTGCTGATGTAGAAAACAAATTAAATCAGTTCCATCTAGAGTTAAACTGGCAATGGAAACTCGATTGGAAATGGCCCTTAATTCAAAGCATAAAGCGAGCATCTATCATTGAACTGTCTCTCGGATTTTATTCCCGGTTATATGACAACATAACCCGACGAGCTCTGATTTCGATGTCATGTTAATGAGATTGTCATCATCAAAGTTGGCATCGAATTACGTTCGCCTGAGCTGCACAAAGTTCCACTTATTTACCTCCATCGCCGCCCCCACTAAACGCATGCAAATGATGTGATAATAATGTCGGCAGGAGAAAGGGAATCGAGGAGGTGGCCTTCCCTACGGACATACATACATATATGTACAAGGGGGTTTATTTAAAAATAACGCTTAAACCCATTTAAACAAGAGGTAAGCAAAGCAATGAACGTGTCCGGGCATTTCAACAAGTCCTCTCGGTGGGAATGGTCCTTTGCAGAGGGGCGAAACGGTCGGGTTAGCATTACAAGTGTTGGGCTAATTAGCTCCGTTTAATTGTGCGACACCAGGACAAAGACAGGATCACAAAGAAAGTCAGACAAACGAAAGTGAACTGCACATAATTGACTTAACACGCCCACAAAAAATCCAAACAAAGAAACTTAGACGAAATTTAGAAGTCGACTATTATAAGTTCAAGGAAATTCCTTGCGTATTCTGATTTTTTTAAAAAATTATTGTCTGACAAAAATATATTTAAAAATGTTTATTTCCATTAATTTTATTCATATTTATTTGCTTATCTGAAAATATATTAGTTTACCTAATATTGTGTGTTCATTTTTAGTCTCTCAAAAGTTATTATATAAACTATATATATCTATATTTTTTGAAAAACAAATTAAAGAAATATATTATAAAAAACGTAAATTGGTTTTAATAATATAAAAGCTTTTTTATCATCCCTGATTTCAGGGGAGAAACTTTTTGAGAGGCCTTCACCTGGTTCTATGGTGTAATGGTTAGCACTTTGGACTCTGAATCCAGCGATCCGAGTTCAAATCTCGGTAGAACCTTTGTGACGTAAATTTTTTTTTATTTTCTCCAAATATTATTTTAAAATTGTTTCAACTTAAATATAAGCGTAGGTCTAAACAAGGTTAAAATCTCTGTTCGCCGCCTGCATTCCTGCAATTGACCCACAAAATCCGAAACGGCTGTCTTTGGCCACGGAATTTTGTGTTTCAATTTAACAACAAGGCTTCAGCGTACAATCAAACAAGCCCAGCAATTCGAGCGCAGACAGCTCCATTTGCATATGTATGAGAGCCTGTCTGCATTTCAGTTTCAGTTATTTCCTTTTAGCTTTAACTGCACCGAATAGTTCTGGGTCTCCAATAAAACGGCATTGGCCATAAAAAGTGGCAACTCATTTCGCGCTGAAAGATACGGAATGCCTGAAAGCCAAACAATTGAAAATGTGCAGCTCTTTCATTAGCCACTTTGGCTGCCAACTTTGGCCCCAAACAACATTGTTTTGAATAATTTGTCAGCTTAAAGTTTTCGGGGAATCATGGAGGCATCTCGCACCCATCTGCAATGGAGACTATCAGCAGACCGGGCAACCACTTGACTTTAGCCGACACTAAGCTGGCCATTATGAGTGTTTAACCAGTGGCAGAGTCGCCAGTAAGTTTGTATCTCTCGGTGGCAGTTAAAGCGATTGAAAAACTAGCGGTGAATGAAAATGGAAAACTTTATGCATGAAAAAACCAGTAAAATTGTAAAATTTAAAGGTGCTGAAATATATTTTTAAATTTCGTATACTAATAATAATACATTTTTAAAGCACTTCCGCCTTTCCCTTATTTTTCCCAGGACCATTTAATCAAATATTCGTCCTATTGACCTTTGACCCGGGGTTCACTAATAACAGAGCCCCTACAAAGGAGCACAGGACATCGAGCACTAGATGCTAATAATAGAAACCCAAGGAAACCCTAATCAATAATCGATATTTGACAAATTGCGTAACAATTGCTACATCGCCTGGCTTTAATTTCATACCTCGAGTGTCGCCCTGTCAAGAGCTAATTAATTGGATTGGTTAAATTGGAGAGCCGGCCACTTGACCGGCAGCCAGTCCCTCAGCCCCACCACTTTTCCACTCCTCCAACCCTCCAGTTCACTTGTCAAATTTCAATAATTTAGCTCATGAGCTGTCCCAGACAAACTGAAGCTGTCGGCGATAAGCCAGACAAGCGACAAAGACGAACATTTTGCAGCTGATTTTCTTAACCCCTTCGGTGAACTTGTTTTGGAGATAACTTGGCAAGGGGATGGTGGAGCCTGGTTAGGTGGAAAACTGTTAGCGTTAAACTAAACGAGATTCGTCTCGTGGCGTTTATTTAATGCGCTTCGTTGACTCGCTCCCACATAAAAATTCACCGAAAATTTTCTTGATTGCATTTAATGTGGCGAGGTGGTATTGTTATGGTTTTCCACCCCAATCGCGTTTTCCACTTGATGCAATGAAAAGCGAGCATTCGCGGTGTCCATTAAAGCCTGAATAGATCAAACATCACATGGTTTATTAAATTTAATCACTAATGTCGCAACGCGACAGTTGCACATGATGACTGAGGGAATTTATGGCCTTCAAGAAGCCAGATTGAATTTTGATTTGAGAGGGTGCTTTAAGTCATTTCTCCCCTACACCATGTTCTTTCAGGATTCAATACTTGAAAATTGATTTCAAATTGATATTAGCCATTATAAAAAATTTGATAAATTATTTTAATTTGATCTTAAAATTAGTATTAACTTATATTTTAACAATACAAGTTAATTCCGAAAATACAAATAAATCTACAAAATCATACATGTTTCCAAAAGTTGATCTTTTCCAAATTATTGGCTAGCTAGAAATAAGATTATTTTGTTTAGCTTTTCTTGAGTATATTTCTCGCTTTTTGGGATCGCTCAGGAATGCTTTCCTTCTTATTATGAGCTGCAGCATACTTTTTTTCTTTAGTCAACTTGATTTTTGGTGCTGCGGTTTTATCTTTGCCTTGAGCTGACGGAACTTCTGCTCGATCACACTTCTTGATGGTCTCCGAGGGTAATTTTTGTGGATCGGAACACAACACGGTAATTCTATCCAATAACACATTCAGCGGCTCGTCGATATGTGGGGGAAGAAATCGTAACCCTGACTTCTGGGTCACTGTTTTCATGCTCGGCAGGCCTTCAGGACCCACGATCACCGACGTTATCATCGAGAAAATAGTGAAAACAAGGCTGCTGATCTGTTCAATCGGTCCCTGATCGAAAAGAAGCGAGAAGATTTTACCCAAGACTCGGCACATCTGGTATTTCTTTTGGGGAACATCCGGTTTTTCCATCTTGGCCTCCAGTAGTTTTTTAATTATAAGTTGCAAGCGTTTAAGTTTCCTGATCTCTTTTTCCATTAAGGGACGATTGGGATGAAAAATTGGGCCAGCAGACATCTCTTGACACAGGTAGGGTGAATCAAGGACTGAAGCTTTATTTTAATTCATAATTAATCGACTAAAAATGTCTGGCATTTACTTACAGATTTTGTTGACGTAGTCAAACCAATCCTTGCTCCCATGAATACCCAGACTAAACAAGAGATCCTTGAGAGACTCGGTGCATTTTTCCCTATTCTTCCTATCAACCGATCCATCTTTATATTGTTTTCTATTCATAATTATTTTTTACAGAAAACATACACATTTGTTGACAAATTTAAACACGAAAATTTGAAAACGGTCAATGAATTTGTTACTTGGAGAGTTAAGTATGAATGATATACCCAAATGATATTTTTCTCTACCCCTACTTTATTCTACACTCAGGGAAAAAATTGTTCTGATTGTGTCTGAAAACGTGTCTGTTTGAGTCTCAAAAATAGCTTTATACCGTTTGGTATCATTATAAGAATTTATGGTATTATTTTAAGAACGGATTTTTAAGACCGCTGTTCTTTCTTTAAGAACGAAACGTACTTAAAAAAATAAATTTTTTTGAATGCTTTTGTAAGCGTTCTGCCATGGAAGGAAATAATAAGGCCATGGCCCAGGGGCCAGGGTGCTGGATTCTGGTACTATTTTGTGTTTGGGGGTACGAGGTTTAATTCCCGCTCACAACACAACTTTTTTTTTTTTTTTTGTAATTAGTAAATTAACAACTTAACTTTTTTAATACATTTTTGTTCTTAAAGTTATAAAGGAAATGTTAATTGAAATACATTTGAAAAACTGTTTACTTACTTTGACTTATTCGGTTTTTGAACCGGGGTCCTCTCGCATCAGAGGCAGACGCCTTACCAACTGGGCCATCGCACCATGTTACGCGCGCGTGCATAAGTTCAACTTAAATCTAAATTTACTGGTCTTAAATCAATATAAGAATATGGATCTTAAGAATATAAGAATATGGTCTTACAAAAATAAAAGAACAAAACGGTAGTAATGTAAGAAATTCGGTCTTAGATTTTTTCGGTCTTTTTTTTCTGGGTGTAGAGAACGAATTTTTATCTCTTTCAGCTTCTTCTTGCCAAAAAATGTCGCATTCAACTTTGACCAAGCACGTTTGGCATTATTCTCAACCATGAAGCCAACTTGTCCATTTACTTTGCATAAAGAAAACATTTTGCTGCAGGTTTCCTCGCCCAACAATTGCCTTTCATCGGTTCACTATGGTACGGATTTAATTTGCTTTCTTTTTTTGGAACTGATAAATCGCACCGATAAAGAATTATGAAGCGTATCTACAAAACAAATATGCGGAGTGACCGAAAAAACGAACCGAAGTACAATAACAAAAAACCAATATAACAATTTTCATAAAAAATGAATGCTGCAATTTTTCGCTGTGGCCGCTTTTAAGTGCTTGTAAGTGAATGCACATGCATGAATAAATATTTGTAGATTTTTTTGTTACGAAAACTTTCATGCGAATGCTTAACTTTGGCTTTTATGGGTAGAAGGAAGGGATTGAAAAATGAAAATTTTTTAATGGAGGAAAGCTTAATGTGAGTAGTTGAGCTGGTTTGGGAAATCATTTTGAACAACATTTTTAATTATAATTATACACTTTAGATTTAACAAAAAAGGAAGCTAGTTTCGGCCAGCCTTGCAGATAATTCCTATTAATCACTAATTATACCCGTTACTCGTAGAGTAAAAGGGTATATTATATTCGTGCAAAAGTATGTAACAGGTAGAAGGAAGCGTTTCCGACCCTATAAAGTATATATATTCTTGATCAGGATCACTAGCCGAGTCGATCTAGCCATGTCTGTCTGTCCGTCTGTCCGTCTGTCCGTCTGTCTGTCTGTCTGTCTGTCTGTATGAACGCTGAGATCTCGGAAACTATAAAAGCTAGGAGATTGACATTTTGCATGCAGATTCTAGGAGCTCCTACGCAGCTCAAGTTTGTTTCAAAATGGTGTCACGCCCCCTCTAACGCCCACAATAGCTTATAAACGATTTTAAAAATTTAAATATTTCGGAAAAGTAAAAATGCAGTTTTGTTGTGTTTATCAATACCTATCGAAATGTAGAAGAAATTTTTTAAATCGGACCATTCGTTTAAAACTTATGCCTGATCAAAGTGTTTATATCCCTCGCACTCCCTTCAGCTGAGTTACGTTTATTAGATAGTCGGGACACCAACCCGACTACAGTGCTCGCACTCCCTTTAGCTGAGTGACGGGTATTAGATAGTCGGGACACCAACCCGACTATAGCGTTCTCTCTTGTTTTCCGAACGTTCCTATGGCAGCTAAATGATATAGTAGTTCGATATTGATAAAATTAAAATCGAAATTCAAAAACATTTAAAAAGAGTCATATGCCAGAGTAGAAGAGAATACGATAAAAAACAACGAAGCAATAATTTATTTCCTATTATATTCCCATTAATTTTCCGATCGTTCCTATGGCAGCTATATGATATAGTTGTCCGATTTAAACAAAATTTTATTCGAAATTCAGAATTGGATAAAAAATGACATTTCCAAAAGTAGGAGGTTATAGGTTCAAAAACACCCAAAATATACTTTTTATACCCTTGCAGAGGGTATTATGATTTCAGTCAGAAGTTTGCAACGCAGTGAAGGAGACGTTTCCGACCCCATAAAGTATATATATTCTTGATCAGCATCACTAGACGAGTCGATCTAGCCATGTCCGTCTGTCCGTCTGTCCGTCCGTCTGTCCGTCTGTCCGTCTGTTTCTACGCAAACTAGTCTATCAGTTTTAAAGCTATCGGGATAAAACTTTCCCAAAAGTCTTCTATCTATTGCAGGTAGTATATAAGTCGGAACGAGTCGGATCGGACAACTATATCATATAGTTCCCATAGGAATAATCGGGGAAAAAAATTTTAAAAAAAATGTATCTTGGGTGTTTTTGAACCTAGAACCTCCTACTTTTGGAAATGTCATTTTTTATCTAATTCTGAATTTCGAATAAAATTTTTTCAATATCGGACGACTATATCAAATAGCTGCCATAGGAACGATCGGAAAATTAGTGATTAATAGGAATTATTTGCAAGGGTATATAAGCTTCGGCTGGCCGAAGCTAGCTTCCTTTCTTGTTTTTACATTTTTTTACCCGATTATTCCTATGGGAGCTATATGATATAGTTGTCCGATCCGACTCGTTCCGACTTATATACTACCTGCAATAGATAGAAGACTTTTGGGAAAGTTTTAGCCCGATAGCTTTAAAACTGAGAGACTAGTTTGCGTAGAAACGGACAGACAGACGGACGGACAGACGGACATGGCTAGATCGACTCGTCTAGTGATGCTGATCAAGAATATATATACTTTATAGGGTCGGAAACGTCTCCTTCACTGCGTTGCAAACTTCTGACTGAAATCATAATACCCTCTGCAAGGGTATAAAAATGGAATTTAATTTTAAACCTAATTCAAACTTTTTCCTCGGAAGTTTCTTTAAATTGGGATCTTAATAATAGTAATCTCCAAATCAAATAGTATAAAAGTCATCGCAAATTTTAGCCGATTTGTGTCTAACTAAAGGCCGAGTAAAATTCATTAGCTTTTTATCGCGATGCTCATTGTGACAAATTTAATACAACCATAAAAACTGACTATCGCAGCCGGGTATTTCCTTAACGAAAAAAAGAACCTTTAAAGGGAAGCAATTTATCAACAAATTAACGCCCACCGAAAAGGCGGCCACAGAGTGTGGAAAAATTGCCGCCTCATTTGGGCCGGAATGTCAGAGGTTCGTCTCGGGACAGGGTCAATGGCCAGAAGACCAGTTCCTAAGCTCCTGACTAAATCCGCGGTAGCCTCTGACTGACCATAATAATAATCAATATTTGTTGTGGTTGTGAAGACGACCAAAGAGACACTGGAGAAATCCCCAGTTGCGTGTTTGACATGTCACCCGAAGCCAAATGGTCAAAGTCAGGGGGTAAATTTGGCTGGGGGCTTAGGAAAACGAGCGGCAAGCTGAAATTTCACGATTCGGCATCGTCAACAGGAAGCACATTAAGCACAGGACTCCAACCGCTAAGTGGGGGAAACGGAGGAGAAGGATAATGGACGAGGTGGTGGCGTGGACGATTTGGGGGACATTTAAATTGAAATGGCCTATGATTTGGCAGATTTTTTCGGCTTGACTTGCTTAAAGTTGAGCCTCCTCAAGGACGACAGAACACGCAGCACGTACACACGAAAAAGAGAAAGAACCACACAGGAATAGAATGCGTCGGGTCAGAGGATGCTCAAACGATTTCTTTTTATGGTGATGGGTTTAGTTTATAAGAAGATAACAACTTTCAGTTAACTTAAATATGAGTTGGGTAAATTCACATATATCTCTTCAAGGACGGTTGTTTATTTGGCCTAAAAAAAAACTTTAGTTTAAAAATATATAAATAAATAATAACCTGATAAATATAAACGAAATTCTAAGAGAACAAATCTGGTCGTGTTAAGCGACATAAATCATTATCATATATTTTTTATAAACCCATTTTCCCTTTATAAAAACCAAGCGCCCCTTTTAGGTCACTATAAGCCAGGAATTAGTAGTAGAAAGTGAATAAATTCCTACAGACATATTTCTCTGGTATCTACAAGACATCTTAATGAAAATCACAATATGTCCATGTCAAGACTTGTATAATCAGAGACAGGAAAATCTGCATGGAGAAGCTGCTTTTGGTCTTTCAGGTCTAGAAAATATCGTTACCTCGCAGCAAATAATAAATATAAAGTTTAGTTGTGTCACACAATTTATGCAGCCGTAAGCAATCTACATGTAAAGCGTTCAAATATATGTCTTGCCAACATTTATTTTCATTTTGAATTATGACTCTCCTCCCAAAAAACATCGAAACCAAACTAAACCAAACGCACAGGAGAAGTAAATTAAAAAAAGAAAATAAATAAACCACAAGGGCAAACAAAAAACCAATAGAGATGTGGAAATAGAAATAGAGGGACATATATAACGCCGCAAAGGAGGCGGAGTGGGTGTGACAGGGGCCCAAACCTTGACGTGCGTGGGCCCGATAAAGATAAAAATTGTGTTGTGTTGCCTAGTTTTTGGGCTGCAAACCTCCACAAAAGGGTAAAGCGGATATAGTCAAAAGTTTTCTAGTCCAAGGCGCGTGTGTCGGTCAACGAACTCGGGTCTTCTTCTAATGAGCTTGTACATTGGCGTGTGTGATTTATGAATATGCCCGATGCGAAATCTAAACAATTCATTGCTTGGCTCAATCTGAAGTTCCGGGCTAATCGCAGTTTATGTGCGAAAACATGTCGTATACTTAACATTAACCAGTGAACATTGGGGGTGTGGTGTGGGTGCCAAAGGGATCTGGATCAGCGGGCTTCGTTTGACTGGCATGCAGTCTATTTGCATATTTATCTAAGGCTGGGAGCAGCTCCAACTGGTGACAACATCGCCACTGCCCTTGTCGGATTTGCTGGGGGTAAAAGTAATGGCAGTTTGATGAGTTGCTCACAGGGGGCGGGGGTGAAGTGGGGGTGAGTGCTGGATGTGCAAATGGGGGTCAAAGGTGCAATGCCAGCGCTAAAATACTCGGGGATTATGTCGAGCCAGTTTCAGTTTAGTTGCAAAGCTAAAGTAAGCTGCATTAAAAATTTACAGAGGAAAAAATAATTACTACTCATTCTGTTTAGTGAGATGGTTTTAAAAGATCCTCTATGACTTAAAAAAATATATTATTTCAAATTAATTACTTTAAAGACCTAAAAGTTCCTGTTTATGTTCAAAAAATGTTCTTAAATAAATATGCTAACGGAATCATTGTATTTTCTAAAATTCTTGGGGTTTTTGGGAAAATATCATATCACTTAAAGTTGTATGTATTTTCAAACCTCTAAGGAATATTTTCTAAATTATGTTAATATTGTAATTACTTTTAAGATTTTTAATTGCATTGTTTAAATGTTTATGTTAAAAAAATGTTTTTAAATAAATATGCTGAAGGAATCATAGTATTTTCTAAAATTCTTGGGGTTTTTGGGAAAATTTAATTTCAATGAAAGTTGTATATATTTTCAAACCCCTAAGGAATATTTTCTAAATTATGTTTATAAATAGTTTTAATATATTTAATTTTTGCCACAAAAGGATTTATCCATTGACGACTAATAAATAAATAAATATTCAATTAATATTATTAATGGCATTCTAGAGCCACTATTTTTTCAGTGTAGACAACTGTTGAGAAAGGAGGTGAAAAAAAGGAAAATTCAAATCAAATATTTGTGCTAAGGCCCAATGGAGCAGCAGAGCAGGCTGGGGTCAGAGCCTCGTCCACCCACGCCCTTTCGCCCATTTGAGGGCGCATTGGGATTGCGAGCTTGACAACATCCTTAGATTGGTTTGTGCTAAAACGCGCCAGGAACGCTGCTCGTGGAAGGCATGGAAATTGGCGCACGGCAGACATGACAGGGCAGTCGGGCATCGGCATCCAGCATCCAGCATCCCCAGTTAACCCGGCTAAATGGCAGGGACCGAGCACATGCATTGGCATCGCCAAACAGGATCAACAGGAATTTGCATTTTATGGCGTCTGCGAATGCATTACCCCTGCCTTACTGCCTGCCCGGCAGCAAAGCTCTCTGCGGATTGTCCTCGCGCTCGCCTGACCCTGTAATTGTTTAAATTAAGTTTCGTCGAATAGTGCTAAATGCAATTAAAGTCAAGCGAGAGCCGCAAATTATGTGGTCGCTGTCACTTGATTCGCAGGACGCAGCGCATCCTCGTGTCCTTGTCGCTGCTCCTTCACATTTTCGGGGGGCAATTAAAGTGTCAGAAATGTTGTGACACGACTCGTCCTCGGTGTTACTTTACGGTTTTAATTGTCTCCGACAATGCAGCTTGTTTATCTTTCGCTCGCCGAAAAGCACGAAAAGTTGGATGGAAAAGTTCAATGGTCAGCAAAGTGTGGCAAACAGTAGACTCGTATTACTTTTAATATTACAAAAAAATAAATATTTCTAAACTGGAAAATATTAATGAATAAAAGGGTATAAGTAAAACATTAAAACAATGCAATTTCTTGTTTTCATCGCCGAAATACATTGAGTTGACTTTTATCTTTGTTTTGGTCCCGATATAACATAAAGTATTTTCCCAATAAAAAAGAAATGTATTGAAACGGTTGGTTGATTTTCCTCTGCAGCTTAGAATGGAACCTTTTTATGTTGGCAAGCGATATCCACAAATTTGCTGTAACTCGAGTTTTATGCAGCACTCGACATGCAATTTTGTGTGCTCCACGCTCATCTTGGTTGTCTTCGGTTTCAGTTTTCGTGTTCTGCATGATATTTCCCTTTCCCCATCCCCAAACCCAAGGTCGTCAGTCAACTGTCACACACATATAACGAATGAGAGCTAAATGCTGCCGCCTTGGTTATTTTCGATTTTAGCCATCAATATGCCAGCGTTCGTAAGTAGGTCGATGTGGGTAAAAGGGCACAGCCCGCTGCCCTCTGCTGCATGTTTATTGTTTGGACATAGATCCCTTATTTCCCAAATGAACCAAAATTAAACGAGTGTTGATGGCCGTACATATTATTCTTCACGCTGTGACCGCGAAACAAATGGGAAAATAACTTTAATATCAAAGCAACCAAATATTTCTTGAAATTTAAAATGTCTTTTAAAATGTTCTTAAAAAAAAATATTTTGACTTTTAAGTTTTTAAAGGCAATAGTTAATTGGGCCATCAATCACTTCATTTCCCGTCCTCTTTTTAGCGTTGTCTAATTTATGATAATTTCAAAAACACACATTGAATTTCGTTGGCCATTGAAATGTTGATGAATTATGGCTTAAATGCGCGCCTTTCTGCATTTGGCAGTTTTTCCAATGCTAATGAATAGTTTATTATGCTCGATGAATGGCTGAAAGTGAAAAATATGCAAAATGAGTGGCGTTCCCTTTGGATCATTTGTCAAACGATGGGCGGCCTTAATAGTAACCTTATAAACACTTAATTTTTAGAGGTACCCTTTGGATGGATTTAAAATGCAGTTTTTCTAATTACATAATTGTGGTTAAAACTCTGGCCTCTCGTCCTCAGTGAAAACTCAGTTCAACGAAAAGTGCACAGGGCAAACAGCCTTACAAGGTCATTACACAAACACACACACACTCGCAGGCTCACGAGGACTTTCGCCTGATTTAGTATGTGTAAATATTTTGCTCTCCAAAGGCCCCTTCAACATGAAAGGTTCCCTGTTGTAGTTATCGTCGTTATGCTGCTTGTGTGTGCATGGTCAGGACTCTTGTTACGAGGACAGTCGGGCAAGGAGTTCTTCGGCATTTCACCCCCTCTGTTCCTAATGTGCTATATCCCGCACTAGCACTTGCACACACACTCAATCTCATACGCCATTTGCTGCAACTTCCGCTTCCGTTTGGGTTGGCCGAGTTCATTCGGTGAGTAAGAGGAAGGGGAGAGTAAGGCGAATGTAAGGGGTTCCCAGCAAGCTCTTGAAAATTTACGGGGCCTTTGGTCCTCTGTTGCATTCCTCAAATTACCGACACGCATATTTTATATTGGGCCTGCATTAAGGACCAGATCCTCTCTCTTCTCATCTCTTGCCCCATATCTATTTCTCTCTCTCTGGCCCATTCCACGGCTATCTCGTGCACTTTGTGGCGCTTTTAATTAACGGGAATTTATGCATAATGCGCTCGGCCAACCCCTTTCTCAGCCCGCTCATGGCTGGAAGTTATGAGCCGTCAGCGAAATGTGAAAATTTGCAAATGAAAGGGAAAAAAGGCTTCTGGGAAAGTGTTTAATTTCGATTTTTAAATTCGGACCGTGGGTATCCATTAGATTTATTGGATTAATATGCTAATGCCAAGCGAGATGAGATAATAAATCTACTGGCTACACACGAAATAAATATAAATTTAAATAAAATTACTGAAAAATCACAAAAATTTGTCTGACATCATTGGCTAATTGAGAATTATGTACGTACAAGCAATTTTCTAATAATTACACACACTAAAAACCTGCCAAACTTATATCTACACGCATCGACCACAAAAATATTTCGAACTAAATGCTTTTCATTTAACAAATGACAGTTTTTTCTTTTGACTTTTTGACAATTTACACATTTTTTGGCGGCACTGCCGACAATTGAACTTTTTTCCTGACCTCTATTATGCCGCAACGAAGCGAAACAGAAGCAGAAAATCTGGGAAACATTTCCAGCGGCTCGCAATAATAACAGCAGCCGAACAAATAAATTGCCCAGCAATAACACAATTTTTTCTAGTTTCACATAAGCCGCTTTGAAATGACTAAAAATAAAAGAAGGAAACTTTTCTCTGTTTTGCAGTGGGCCATAAAAAAGTTTGCCTTGTAGCCAGCAGATGTAGGAAATGTCGAAAAAGCGACAAGCAGACTCCAACAGGAGCCAAGGCAGCGCAGCAACAGGTGTTTATGGCCACTCAATGAATGCCGGGCGTAAATCTTGCATTAAGCAGTTCTCCCAGCCAGGCTAACCGAAGGACCTGGCAGCATTTACGAGCTGGGACCGCAACGGCCAGCGGAACGGAACAGGTTGGGCAATACCACCGCGGCTTTACTGCGCAATCTCGGCAACATTTTAGTGAAACACACAATTCTAAGTTCCTAAGCTCTAAGATTTATTATGGGGATCAATTCAAAAACTATATCACAATTACTACTACAACTACTACTGCTACTACAAAAGAAAGCTTTGAATTCATTATATATATTTTAGTTAATTTTTAAGAAGTGAAAACATTTACTTTTAAAACATTGTGTAACCGTTTCGTATTTGTTTCCATAAAATATTTTACTGAAGTGTTTAAAAACAAAATTTTAAATGTAAAATATTGCATTTTTTAAAAAAGGAATTATCATCTTTGAAAATTTCAATGGTAAAAGACTATTTGTTTATATTTAATTTTGCAATTGCTATATTACAAATATGTTATCCTTATTTTAAACTATTTTACCCCTTAATTTATAAAATTGGAGCTATGAACCAGGGGTTGATAAAAAGTCTGTAAGTTCATTTTTGAAAGAATTTTAGAAATAAAATTAAATATTTAAAGTCTCAATTAAAAAACTCGCCTCATTTGATAATTTATTTTAACAACTAAATTCGAAATACTTTATTTAATTTAAATGTAATCATTTTATAGGTTTTAAACTTCTTTCACATAGCAAAACCACTCTTAATCCGAAAAGAAGCCAAAGGAGTGACGCAGTTGCAGGCATACTGGCAACATTCCTGTGTGTTGCTGGCAACCTGCGATATATGTTGCTGCTGCTGTTGCTGTTGCTGCTGCTGCTGCTGCCGCTGGCTGGAGGCTCCTCCGAAAACGCTTTTCGGTTCAGTTCGCTTTGTGCGTTCGACGCGTGCGGTTGGCTCTGGCGGATAAAAAATAAATAATTGGGCAGCAAACGGATTACTGAGGTGCCACCAAGTTTTGTAGGCGCGTGAACTCGTTACGCATAAATTATATTTCTGGGCGCTGACCGCGTTTTTAACGTTTTTAACGGATCCAACGGCAACGGCAACGGCTGCAACTTGCGGCAAGGAGTCGATTCCATACCGCTTTACTCTCTTCGCTCGGCCGCCGTTTTGTTGCCGCTGTTTTGGTGTGTGTTTTTATTGGCGTTAAAGGTCGTTTACTTTTTGGCGGCATCAACAACTTTTGTTGCTGTTTTGATTTTCATCTCCCCTGCGACTGTGTTGGTGCCTGCATTTGTCACTCCGCGTCGAGTAGAGTGTGTGTGAGTGTTTATAACACACTTTCAATTTTCAATAAAAACACAAAACGACCGAAACGACCACAAAAATATATAATAAAAGTTCGCACACTGATCTATGACGTCGATTTATTTAACGCAGCGGCTCGTGACGCTTTAAATGCCTAGAATATCGTGATCGTGATAGCATATATAAAATTGAATGCCCATATGACACGCGCTGTGGTGATATGTGAAAACTGTGCCAGCACAAATTGATAATTATTTCAAATGTGGAATCGTTAAGTGATATGAAAATGAAATTTACATTTAAATGAATCAAGATAGTGATATTTTATTTTATTAACATGTTAATTAAGTGTCCGACATGGAGAACTTATCTTTGCAGTATATTAAATAAAATCCAAACACGGTTTTTAATCTTTAATTGTTAAGATTGAAAGAAATATATATTGTAAAGTACTAACATTTCTATAAACGATTTAAAAAAGTTATTCTAAAGTATAAAAGTACATGATGTTTAAATAAAGTTTATTTTGAGATTATTCCAAAATTCGCCACAAAGCAAGTACCCAACCAAAATGAAAGATTTATTAGCTCCCCAAGCACAATTTACGCGTAGTTGAATGTCTTCAGTGTAAATTTCCCAAGGCGAGCATAATGCATGTGAATACTTCTCATTCATTGCTATGACTATCTGTAGTCAGATTTCGTTTACCGGCGGAGGGAAAACCCCGAAAGAGTGTCAATGCACCCGGGGACAAGAACAAGTCCCCGAAAGCCATCAAAAATGGTAACATCAACCTAGAGAGCGCGCCCCGAGTGCAATTGTTAATTATGTATGCCAATCTGGTAGCCAGAAATGTTCACAACACTTTAGCGCCAAAGATACGCCAGCAGACAGCCGAAATCTCATGCATTTCATTAAGCAGAAAACAAAGAAAAAATGCCAAAAAATGTATAAGAAATACTGGAATCATCACCCTACTCAGCACCACCCACTGACCACGGGCCGCAAAGTGTTGACGCGTGTTTGGATTTCCATTTAGGCTCTGAACTCGGCAACCGAACAGAAAAATTCCCCACGATTCCAATTCCCACTTGGCTTGCATATTTAATCAGAGCCGCCAAGTCTCTTCGACATTGCAGCCCGCATCAGTTTCAACTTAATTTGTAATCCATCAGCAGTCCCGAGGATGAGCGGTCCGAGCGTAACCCTTTTCTTTTTAATTTACGAGCTTAAAGTTTTGCAAACCCCAAATAAAATGAAAAGGTTCGTTTGCTTCGGGGCGTCATCAATTTTCGGCAAATGTTCTTTTTCAGGCAGCTGCCGTTGCGATCCGCAAATTGCAGCTAATTGAAAAATGTATACAAAACAAATAACAAAAAAAAGCGAAGCCTAAGTGCATTTCCAAGGCAAGCCGGGCAAGTTAGATGCGAGTCGCCTGCTTTCGGCGGAGAGCGGGGTTTTCCATTGATGACGACAGTTTATAAAAATTACGCATGAACAAACTAATTTCCATTATGAAAAGCCACAGAGAAAAAACAAAAGCGTTGCAGTGACAGACAGAAGTGTGTTAAATAAACTTTAATGATCGACTAGATGATATTCTTTGGGTTCCAAAATAGCAGGATAATTTAAAAAATAATACCAAAAATTTTTATATCATGAAATAATGAATATCAATTTTAAAAAAAAAAAAAGAAAATTCAAATTTTAACATTAATTTTTTAAAATGAAAGATATATAAACTATCCCTACCACTAATATTCCCAAATAGAACTAGAGTATTTTTACTAGCAAACAAGTCTCGCGACTGCAATCACCAATTGGTAGCGCAAAAATAAACATTTTCATTTAAAATGTTATATTTATTGAATGGCGACATCGCTTTTGATATGATAACTCAGGCGTGGGCGTGGGGTCTCTCTGTTTTTGATCGTCATTGGCGGAAATTGTCGTACAGTGGGCAAAAAAAAGTGTTCAAGCAATTGACACGATTCCAGAAATATGTGTCGCAATAAATGGAAACTCTTGGCCATAAACTCTATATGCATGGTTTTTGGGGTGTTAATCAAAAAGAGCAGTGCAAGTTTTTTAATGATGTTGCCACCACATTGGTGTAATTAGGCAAATGGAACGGGTCGCCGGGGGAGATGGAGCAAGCAGAAGATGCTGACAAAATCGTTCAAGCTGAAAGGAAAACTTTTGCCCTAATGCAATTTGCGCATTTGCCACAAATGGAAAATTTTCTACTTGGCTTCGAGCAACTCCATGGCGACCCTTAGCCCTCAAGGTGTGACGATGAAAATTTACCCTTCATTGACTCAAAATGAGATTTCACTTTCTTTATTCCCTTTAAAAAGAGTCCTCAGGCATGCGTAATTAAGTTGTTTCATCAATTAATTCAAGTACACAGAACAAAAAGGTGAAATCATTAAAAGAATGTAGTGAAACTTAGCGAATTAAATTAAAATTGTATCATATTATTTAATATTATAATCTTTTTCCTCTTAGCAAATAACTGTAAGAAACTTTAATCATACAAAATAGATTTTCTTGATTTAAAAAAAAATTTTTTTTTTTCAAATTAAATAAATTTGTTAAAATCATAAAAAATTAAATATTTTTAAACGATAAAAGTATTGTATAATTTTTTTCTGGTGAGGCCTTTTTATGTTTTAGCTCTGCTAAAGCGAATATCATTCCTTGTGTGTTAAGTGTCGGCACCACAAAGGCCCAGGGCCCAGTCGAAACGGCTATAAGCAAACCCCAAAAGCCAGTCAACAATTACGCATATAGAGGGGGTTCTGGTTTTGGTTCTAGAAAACGGACCTCCTCCATCTGGAGCGTCCTGCCAGTGACATCTTCAACCACCCATTTGACTGTTACCAATTTGGGAGCTATAAAAATGTCTGCAGCAAAACAAAACACAAAACACCGAACAATGAAAGGGGAGAGGAGAAAGGAATTTTTGGTATTGTTGTCTAGTGCAGCGGTCAGAGCTAACTGGGTTCAACGGGTCGTATGCGTAATCAATTGCTGCAGCTGCGTCACGTTCTCCGAAAGATAGCCACAAATAAGTGAGACCCGATCTCATTTCTTTGGCTCCCCCACTGCTGCGATTTACTTAATCGAGTTTTGGACACATTTTCAGGTCAGTTGCCAGTTGGCAGCTGCCTTTGTGCTCGATATTCTATTGATTGCCAGCCAAAAGAGCCGAAAAATGATACAAATAACAATAATAAACAAAGTGGCATTTCCATTTGCCAAAATGAATTGCTTGCATGCACGTAATTTCCCGGGGAATAAAGGGGAAATGGGAGAAATGGAGAACAAAAGTTTTAAAACGAATCAAGGGTCAAGATTTCGGGCATTAATTACTTTCGGGAGGGAATCTCCGACAAAGAATCAGAAAACGATTTCAGACACATTTCGGTCGTCGTCGTCAGACAATTGACCCAAACTGCCAATAAAATTGAGTAGCATGAAATGTAAATAAGAAGCCTTCTCTCTTTCTGGCTAATAGCTCGATTATGATGGCGATGACGCTGCCAATTTGCACCGCACCGAGGAGAATGTAATGAGAAAGCCATAAAATAAACAGTTGAATAATCGCCAATAATGAGAGCTGCCAGCGAGTTGTTCCCATCACTCCCTGGGGCCATCTCAAAGATACACGAAATCGATTCGACAGCCATCCCCGCCATAATAACATCGCAAAATACATGTGAGCCGCTTAACAATGGGCCAAAGGAGAAGAGCCACGAGATCAAAGCGATCAAAAGTGCCCCGATCAGTGGGATAAGGCCGCAAAATAATCGGATGGGAGGTGTGAACTTTCATGTGGCCTCTGCTTTGATGGGGGGAACTCGAATTGATAATTGTTTGGCAGGTCTAAAAAAAGATCTACACATTTTTTGTCAGTTTATGGTCTCAAAATGTTTATAATAAAATATATGAATTAATTAAGAAAATTCCTGAATATTTCAATTAATGATTTATATTCAGGCCATTATTTGGGAAAAAACATTTGGTTTCTGCCTTGAAATTATTGAAATTTCAGAAATACCTTGCTCATAATGTATGAAAACTATTTAATTAGTTAAATTTCATACTCATCAGCCACGTTTCTCCTTTGGCGATTTAGTAGAAAATTGATTTTCTCCTTAAACAGAAATCACATTTAATTATTTTGCTCTTAAAACAGATCCGAGCGCGCCAAAAAATTAAATAAATTATGCAACAGCTGTCATTAATAAAGTCGAGCGCGAAAAAGCCAAAAGCCGAAAGCAACAAAAAATCGAAAATATCCCACAATGAATCAAGGTCAGTGTAAAACAGCATAAATGCAACACAGCAGTTGAAGTTGCATTTTGTGTTGAAAATCCAGTTTTGTATTTGGTGAGGTGCACTTGTACAAAAAACACACAGGCCGAGATATTGAGATATACGAGAAACGCACTCACGTTCGAGTGTTTTGTGTTTTCTGCAGCTGACTATTGACTTCTTTTACATACGAAGTGAGCTAAAATTGATTAAATCAAGCCCCACAAGTTTGCATCTCGGGCTCGAGAGTTTGCCGGCGCTCTGTTTTTGGGGAAATATAAATTCACTCCATGTCAAAATCAATTTTCAACAAGAAAATTAAACTTTTGCCATATCGGGTTTCATATTTTTCATATTTTCCACCGAAGTCCCCCGCTCAAACTCACATCCACAGATCGCTTTTATTTTTTTTTTGGGGCGTGTCAGTGTCTGGGTTCGTGTAATTAATCGCTGCGAATGCAAAAATTTATGAGATTTTCATGAATTTTTGAAGCCTTCTGCGGAGTTATGTGGGTTGACCACGGATTGGCATTGAAGTGCGTGGAAAACCGAAAAACACTCGCGGTGACTATGTGCCAACTGACCATATATCAATTAAAGTCACAGTCACAACAAAAATCGTGTGACAATTAAATCCGTAAAATACCGAAACGATTGACTCGGCAATCGTTCAACTGTGGAAATTTGCATGGCTCAGCGAAAATTGCGATAAACCGCTTTAACGATTATGTGATAAACAGCGAGATTGATCTGTCACAATACCCAGTCAATGTCAACTAATCAGCCAGGCGGCTAATAGCGCTATAATTAGTTAATTAAGACCTGTCTGAAATGGGTAGAATTTGAGGATTGATTTGGACGAGATTGGAAATTCCTAATCTAAAGGAAATTTATCACGTCGGGCAGAAGTCCTCTAAAATCGTAGCTCAGATTCCATTATGTATATTAAGTCACGAGTAAACCAAGTTCTTCAAAGTTATTGACAAGCAAACAAACAATTCCTAGGAACACTTTATAGCATCTAGGACTTTTGCCCAGCTTTTCCAGAGTTATGAAAAACAATTTCGCCATCCGGCCAATTTTCATTTCCAAACAATCTCAATCTGGAAAACGTGTGTTTGCATTTGTCTGCCTTTTGGTTTTGATTTTCTTTCCACCTATTTTATTTTCCTACTTTGTTTTTGTTTTACCTTTTTCTTCACACCCAACTCAGGGTGTAAATATTTGAATTTTCCCATTCGTTTGCAGATGGTTTAAAGTTTTCGGTCGGCGAGGGTAGAAAGTTTGCCTCGAGGATTTGTTGCTAGGGGAGAATAAAAGCAGGGGAAGCTCAGTAGTGAAACAAAACAATCTTTATATTTCTATTAATGCACAACAGATTCCATTTTTTTTATAATAGATAACTTTATTAGCCCTCCCCGATGTTTACATAGTCATTTTCATCACCTTGTCGCCAAGCTGCACAAACTCTTTCAAATTCGCATAAAAGATACTAAATATCCGATTGTTTATAATCGATATTCATAGTAAATAAATAACATTCGATGTTTGTTTACAATTAGCAAAGGCGAGAGGAGCGAACAGATTATTATTCATGAATGGAAATGGGCAGGGCCATAAAATACTCCCCAGATTCGATTAGAGGCAATTGAAATCATCGCCGTCATCGTTTGCGGTATTTTTCGAGATATTTTGATACCCTAACATTTGGATTAGGAGGGTGTATTGAATCTGAGTATTGTTTGCCACATTACTAGCTTTTTTAAAACTAGAAAAAAAATCATACGACAAAAATAAATATAAAATGTTTTGTATTTAAATAACCGTAAATAAAAAAAAAAATTGAATACCCTCTAAGTATCTCAGAGTCGCTATTGTCACTTATTTTCCGCGTCTTCTTGAATATTTTTTCCTTATCCACGGGCTGTGTTCCCGAGGTGCCCAACTATCCACTCAGTTGTTGCTGTTCTCGGTTGCTAGTTGCGAGGTCAGTGGAACATAAACATGCCATAAATCATCCGGCAAAAGTGTGAGCGAAGGTGGTGGTGCTGTTGCCGGTGGCTCGTGCTGGGAAATCTCTTTTATTTTCGGACATATTTTTGTCCTTCCTCATCCTGCACCGAACACATCATTGTGACATTTCGGGCGCGCAGAATGTGAAGTTAAGTTTCATTTAGTTGGTTTGGCATACATACCTATATAGAAAGAAAAAAGCGATTCGTCGACACTTTGTAGCCCATCGCAAATCTAAAACTGTCAACAGACTCATTAATTATGACTCGGGCATAGTGGTGAAAAATGGGCCTGCCTCAGGATTCTGCAGGAAGCGTTCTGTGGCAAATTTGTCATTCATCAGCTTTGTGTGTGCTGCTCTTGGCCTTTTGTTTCTGACAGGAACAAGGCACGGTTCTGGCCAGCTAGTGATTTGGGCCCATTGTTTATATGAAGTGTTTGATGGGCTGTTGGCTAATTTTGTACGTTATGAGTCTGGGTTGATTGGGGGAAAAACTTTCTTTTATGCTGTCCTGATGAGGGGCAATGTGACAAAAAGTTGGCAAAACAGGACATATTTTTTCTCCTTTTGACAGAATATATTTCAGGGTTTCAACAAGTTTTGTTTATGCAAATCATGATTTTCGGCTCTTGGATTTAAATTTAGATTTTAAATAAAAAATCCATTTAATAACTAAGTTTCAACCATAATGTCTTGCTGGAGATAATAGCATACATTAACCGTTAAGAGGCAATCTATAATAATTTAGGAACCCTGACTGACACCTCATTATCGCTTTCCCGTCCCCTTAGACAGCATCAATCACCGCGATAACCCGAGAACCGCTGCATTTGAGCTACGTTAAGCGTAAAAACGCAAGCAATCAAAGTGAATTCCATTTGCTGTCGTGCAATATATATGTATGTAAAAATACAAAAAAAAAAAACAATAAAGTGCAACTGAGGCGGAAAGTGAATGCAAAGTGAATGAAATAAATTCGAACTGCGGCAGAGAAGTGAGTGAGTGAGCCAAGTTTAAGGAACCGCGACGGCAGCCGAGAATCATGAGCGAGAAACGAATCGCACACAAAACTGTCATCAAATGACAAATGCTTGACAGCATCAATCAACAAAAGCGACGACAGCGACGATGGCAGCGCGTTGCCGGTGGAGCTGGCGCCTGGCGCTCTGCTTTCTGCTGCTGCTCCGACTGGCGATGGGCCATGATGATGAAACCAAAGAGAATTCCGCCCCGGGCAGGGGAAATCGCCAGGAGCAACAGCAATACGTCCACCTGCAGCAGCAGCATCAACAAAATAGCGAACAACTTAGCCAACTAACTGTGAATAGAAGCTCGACAGCCGCCACAGCCACGCCCACGGGCATCAGGGAGAACGTTATGCTGCCATCGGCGGATCCCGAAAGGGAGGCCCAGATCCTGTACGAGAAGTCCCTGCAGGAGTACCACGGCAGCCAGCTGACCACCGCCTCCACCTCCGCCTCCGACGTCATTGGCGGCAAGCGAACTCTTCATGCGGTCTGCGAGCGCTGGCTGCAGAAGCACTGCCACTGTACCGGCAGCCTGGAGGTCCTGCGGCTCAGCTGCCGCGGCATCGGCATCCTGGCGGTGCCCGTCAACCTGCCCAGTGAAGTGGTCGTCCTGTGAGTATAGCAATTCCCATTTTCAGATCTCTGAAATCTATAAACACAATTCAAGCACTTCATAAAGATTTATCTTCATTACCTATTATTATTATTGAATAATAAAACCTAAATATCTTTCTTTTCTTTGAATAAAATTATTAAGCATTACATAAATTAAAGTAAATGTTACAAAAAAGTACCATAATTATTCATATTAAATTCACTTGATTTAAGATGCAAGGATATGCAAATTTAAATATTAACTATTTTCTTTTATTCACCAATTGATTATTTCATTTATTTATTTTGACAAATTAAAACTAGTATACAATACTAAATTTAAAGAAAAGAAAATGGCACTGAAAAATTATTATTATTCCAAAATTAATTTCGAATAATTGTGTTTTAATCAAATTAAATTAGACAAAAAAAATATGTTCCAATTGAATTAATATTTTAAAATCAAATTATAGTTTCATTTAAGTTTAGATTACAGTAAAAAGTAATAACTAATTTTTATGAGAGTGACCTTAAAGAAAAAAGTCTTTATAATTTTTGATTTGGTCCTTCATGCTAATACCTTTTACTTGAAGTAAAGTAAATCCCCAAATCCAAATACCCACAATGGCTGCTTAATTAAACGATTAATAATTCCAAGACTTCCCCTTATTAAGCGATTAGGCCGACTCGCAGTATTGAGGTATTGAACCATTTCCCGCTGATGGAATTCCACAAATCGCATAATTACAAGTCAATTTCGCAGTCTTCGATCCGATACGGTTTCGGACGATTTTGGCATGCGGTTTAATCTAATTACACATACGCCACGTTGTGCAGCGTTTCGCAATCATCGTCATCGTCACCGTCGCGTCGCTGCCATTGCTCACGTATGTGAGTCACGTTTTCTTGCCGCCGACGGGCTCTCTCAAAGGAGTTGGGAACCGCTTTTGGCTTAGCCAAAGTTTCAACTGATTAATGGCCAACTCGAACGGTCCATAAATAAATAAATAATTTATTAATTAACGCATCGCGCGGAGACGCCAGTCATAAGCCATTAAAATCACTTGAAACGCGGATCCTACGCTCACTTTCTGATTTTTCCTAAAAGTTTTTCGCTGGCAAGCACAGAATTTGTGAAAAACTGTTCTTCTGCCAAACGGTTCATCTTCATTTTTATGCCATTTTCCGCTGTGCAGAGGTCCCAGGGTTATCTCAATATGTTTTTATGCCATTTCCCGTTTGATTGATGGCCCCCACAGAGGTTTTCCCTCACTTCCAATCATTTAAGCCTCGTTTTCAATTCATGACAATGGCAAATGTTTTCTCTTTGCCTTGCTGATGGATGAAATGTTGGCATCGCGGATGTTTCAATACAGTTATTAATTTGTTTATTGTTTTGCTTCTGTCATTCATTTCGCCAACAGAGATTTGGGCAACAACAACTTAACCAAGTTGGAGGCAAACTCATTTTTTATGGCACCCAATCTGGAGGAGCTGTGAGTATAAGTCCCTGATTGATGTAAAAATGTAAGCTCTGCAGTTTTATGGCCGCTTTAATTAATGATAAATCCACCAATTTCATTCATGGTGCGGATTATCCTTCCCCTTCCGAAATAAAGCCGTAGTATACAACACCCAGCTCCCTTGGGGTATTTTAGAAACCACAAAACTTCCCCATTTTAATCTGTGCTGGACGGCAGCAACAAGAGTACAAAATATGACAACAATATAAAAACTTTCGTCATTTCAACAGTCAAAGTTGCCGTCGCCGGGCATAGCAACTCATTATTCAATTTCACAGCGAACCCATCCGCAAAAAAAGAAAGAATCACAGCGGTCAACACACGACCCAACCCCCTAGAAAACCGCAGATCCCCACTCCTGGCTTAAGTCCCGAACCCCCTGGTAATATAAATTACTTGATTACGCTGTATATTTCAGCGAGTTGGGACGATTAATTACTCCCGACTCTGCCGTCCTTGCAATTTCCTGCACTTTGGGCGACGACACTCGACTTTAGTTTGACTTTATGCCCGTTTATATGCGAGAGATCATTGTTGTTGACCAAGGGAAGGTTTATTTGCAGAACTTTGTCCGACAATAGCATCATTAATATGGATCCCAATGCATTCTATGGCCTGGGCAAATTGAAGCGATTGAGCCTGCAGAACTGTGGCCTCAAGTCCCTGCCGCCGCAGTCGTTCCAAGGACTCGCTCAGCTGACCAGCCTGTAAGTATGCACGGGGAAAATGTTTAAAATAATAAAGGAACAGTGTGTGTGTGTGTGTGCTTGAGTGTACGTGGACGTTTATGTTTGCTTTTAAGCACCGCAATTAAGTTGAGGATATCGCCGAAAGGATGTAGGAGAGCACAGCGAGGACTTCTCGGCCGGATGAATTTGTTTGTTTTTCGGGCAAACACACACCGCCACACGCACATGCACTCGCCGAGCAATTACACGCTATTTTCTCATATTTTTCCGCTTTCCGTGCTGTTTTTCCCCCTCTTTATTTTGATATTTTTGCAACGGTTGAAACAAAAAAACTCAGACAGCTGAATGGCAACGCCCTGGTCAGCCTGGATGGGGATTGTCTGGGCCACCTGCAGAAACTGCGCACCTTGCGATTGGAGGGCAATCTCTTCTATCGCATTCCCACGAACGCGCTGGCCGGACTCAGAACGCTCGAAGCACTGTGAGCCCTTTGACTTGCCTTGAAGAGTTCTTTAAACTAATTACTATCCTGCATGCATCGAAAATTTGTAACCAAAACGAATTGGGCAAATACGTACATATGTTACTTTGATTCCTTAATCCATGTTGCCGCTAGCGCATTGTAAATGTTTTATTATATTATTGGCATGCATTTCGGTAACCAATTAGGCTAATTATTTCATTATCTAATTTATGTGCGGGGGGAATGGAAAATGGTTTTGTCTATTACTAATTTATGGGCCTAGAAAATTGGCTTACAAGCCGAGAAAACTCAGACACAAAGCAGATAAATTATTTAAAAAACCAATTGATTAAATACTCCACATAAACGACAGACATCCGACAATAAATCCCATATAAACTAACCACAGTCGATAATAATAATTTTATGTGCATGTTTTTGGCGAGCATTGACCCCGTAACTTCCTCCATCCCAAGTGTATTACCATTTTTAATCTATAAACTTACTCGAGCCACAAAAAGCATTGAATTATAAACGAAAGTTAGGGGATCATAAAACCAGTCTCAACTGATAATAATTTCTGTGTTTTGCTTCCACTTGGACCATCGACAGCAATTTGGGCAGCAATTTGTTGACAATAATAAACGACGAGGACTTTCCGCGAATGCCAAACTTGATCGTGCTGTAAGTAATTGAAGTCTCCTGGCTGCCTTTTCCATGTGCATAAGTTTAAGCATTCGTTTTCTACTCATTTTGCAGTTTGCTGAAGCGAAATCAAATCATGAAAATCTCCGCGGGAGCTCTAAAAAATTTAACCGCCTTAAAAGTTTTGTAAGTAGCAAGAACCTTGCCATAGAACTTCGAATTCTTTAAGAACTTTATGCAGGAAACGCAAACACACACATGAACCAACGCGACATGACATAAACACACTGACACCAAGGCGACCTACAAAACTGCAATTGATATCGAATAGACAAATTATTCCTCTTTTGTAAAGAATGTCCGAAAGTTAAATACTCTAAGATCATATTCAAAAGATATATTTTCCATGATGAAAATTCCTTGAATTAAATTTAAAAAATAAATAAATTCTGCAATAAGAAAATCAACCCGATAGAACATCATTGTATGATATTCTAAAAAGCAAAATATTTGCAATTTTTGAAGGCTTTCATTAATATATCTAAAGTGGCCTATATTTTTTTAAAACACATTTTCAGTCAAGCAAACTGATTTACCCCATTAAAAATGTAATAAATAGGGCAAAAACGATGATACCTCAAGCGAGCACAAGTAGCAAGTGGAAATGGTGTTTATCCGTTTTGCGGCCATGGCTCGAATAAATTTCAATTTTACAGCAAAAGCGTGGAAAACTTTTTCTTTTTTTATTTCCTTTTTTCCCCTGCGCGTTGAGTTCAGTTCGGTTCGTAGCCGACAGCTTAAATTGTCGTCGCCAGCGTTGACGTTCTGCGCTGCTGTTTACCGCAAATTTTTGGCTTTTGCGCTGCACGCTTTTCCGTGGGCCCATAAAAACCTCTCCGCTTGGCTCCTTAGCCTCCTTAGCCACCTTAACCACCCACATGTCCTTATCCCTGCCACCCACGGCAGGCAGCAGACAAATATGCAAATTTATGTTGTGGCTGACAGAGTTCCATTCTCTTCTTCAACGAGACTAAGGAGGGGGCGTGGCCACCGTTCCGAGGAATGCATCAAGTGAAAGTGAAAAACTTTTTCCCGTGCAACGCGTAAATCTAACCATTCACGAAGAATGAGGAAAATATTCCGTGTGCATACTGCCGTTTGACTCTAGATTTATGGAAGCCGAGTCACGCCCACCCAAAACTGGAGTCAGAGTGGGTCATATGTGGGTGAAAATGAGATGGAAAGTTTGTGGCGAGAGCATCTGTTGTTCTCAGTCGCCACTTGACATATTTCCCCATGAATGTTGTATATTCTTTTATTTCATTTAACTTAAATACCTTTAAAATATTTTGTTTATATAAATTATTAAGTGATTTATATCTTTATTGGAATTTGGCCAATTCTTGTATCATCCCTACCAAACATGCCTTCAAATTTGATAAATAATTGAAATCAGAGCAGTTTGTTAAAAAATACTCTCACGCATAAATTTGCATCTTTGACCAGGAGTCAAGTTGCCCCATCGGAAATGGAAAAGCCACCGCTAGGAGCTACGTGATGTCACGTAGAAATGCAAAAAGAAAACTGACCCCCAAACAAAGTCATGCAAATGGCTGTGATTTCTTGGGAAAGTAAAATGCGAGAGCAAAATTTGCAACTCAATTTCTATAATCGAAATCACGAAATGTATTTCAAAGCATCTTCTACTATATTTTTCCTTTTTTTCGCAGAGAGCTGGACGATAATTTAATAAGCAGTCTGCCCGAGGGACTCAGCAAATTGTCGCAACTGCAGGAGCTGTAAGTATATGAAAAGCACAGGTGTTCGACCAATATTATGGGCCAAAGTGGCGGGTGGGGAGCAGTTGCAGCTGCCACGGGTGTTGTTGACTTGCCACGACATTTGCCACTTTGTGGGGCGGCAAACAAGCGGAAACCGAAAATCATAACGCATCATTACTTGTCCAATTTATGGCCATATCCAGCCATCGCAGCCTGTTTCTATTCCATATCCTGGCAGCCACGAATCGAGAACTGAAATGCTGGCTGCATTTTGTTTTTGTCACTGCAACATCGCTTCCTCGCAGCAACATCTCGGTCTCCGTGGCAACTGTCATGGCAATGCTGACATCGTTTGCGATTGCAAGAAGTCCCCAAGGAAATTCAATTTCTGGTAAACAGGATAATTATGAGCATGTTAAATGTTGCGATAAAAGCCACGCTGTGCTGCATCTCCAGAGCATCCAGTGCATCCATGATTGGGGAATTAAGCTGGTAAATAAATTCGTACGACTGTATGGGCAAAAAAATCAAAAGAAAACCCTCCATGTGTGTGCGGTTTTCTATGCCATTGCTGTGGCACAAACAAAAAATCAAATTTAAAAGGATTAAAAGCACCCAGTAAGCGTCTGCGTTTTGTTGACTCCACTCGTACAAGAATGGGAGTCAAGCCAAGTCGGTGCAACAAACTAGAAGAGATAAACAAAAAGATGTTTCCACTCGCAGAGATTCTAAGTGAAACTTAATTTGTGTGCATCGAAAATTTAAGAAAAGTGTTAGGGCATTGAATAAGCTTTTTGTGCCCGACGACCAGCTTCCTTTTCGAGGTGAACTCTACTCAACACTTCAGAGTTTCCATTTTCCCCTCAAAAATGTCGGCCAAGAAACACAGAAAGACGTTAACAATATGAGCGCCGAAAAGTATGCTCTTGTCACAGTTTATTTTTAGCTTTGTTGGCTTGTTTGCAAAACTTGACTTTTAAATGCAGCTGCATCCGAGTGCCACTTGCCAGCAGTTCAGCAGTGTGTATCCGAAAGATACTTTTCTTGGCATTGGATAAACGTTTTTATTAAATTCCCACCCCGTAGTTCCATCACCAGCAATCGACTGCGTTGGATAAACGACACGGAGCTGCCCAGGAGCATGCAAATGCTGGACATGAGGGCCAATCCCCTGTCGACCATTTCGGCCGGGGCATTTCGGGGAATGACCAAGTTACGGAAGCTGTGAGTATCTTTCCGGGTTGACTTCACAATATCCGAGGTGTCAGGAAAATTACTAAGGTCTCTTTGATTTTTTTCAGGATTTTATCGGATGTGCGAACTTTGCGCTCGTTTCCCGAACTGGAGGCCTGTCATGCCCTGGAGATACTGAAACTGGATCGTGCCGGCATTCAGGAGGTGCCAACGAATCTGTGCCGTCAAACGCCAAGACTGAAGAGTTTGTGAGTAGATAATACTACTTAAGGTATCTTTTATACAGGGGTGTTCAAGGAAAAATTGACGTGTGCCCAATGCAAGATAGACGTGTGACCGCAGGCATGCTCTGTGACTTTACAAAACAAATATGACCCGCGTCCTTATGGACTGAGCACCCCTGCTTTAATGTATTATGATGACCTTTAATAATTTTCTTTACAGAGAACTTAAAACCAATTCCCTTAAACGCATCCCAAATTTAAGTAGCTGCAGAGACTTAAGGCTGTTGTGAGTACAGAACTTTAGCACAGGTTTTTCTATCTAACGAGTGTGTTATTATTACCCAGAGATCTATCGAGCAATCAAATTGAAACGATTCAGGGGAAGCCCTTCAACGGACTCAAGCAGCTGCACGATCTGTTGCTCTCCTACAATCGCATCAAGGCGCTGCCCCAGGATGCCTTTCAGGGCATTCCCAAGCTCCAGCTGCTGTGGGTTCCCATTTAATTTAATTTAATTTGATAGACCACTAAGGTTTACTGCGTGCATTCACAGTGACCTGGAGGGCAACGAGATCTCGCACATACACAAGGAGGCCTTCGCCGGTTTCACAGCCCTCGAGGATCTCAATTTGGGCAACAACATTTTCCCCGAACTGCCCGAATCGGGACTGCGTGCTCTGCTCCACCTGAAGACCTTCAACAATCCAAAGCTGAGGGAATTTCCGCCACCCGACACCTTTCCTCGGATCCAAACGCTCATACTCTCGTATGCCTACCACTGCTGCGCTTTTCTGCCCCTGGTGGCCATGTCGGCGCAGAAGAAGACCTCCCAGGTCCAGGAGGCTGTGCTCTTTCCCTCCGACGCGGAGTTCGATATGACTTTGTGGAACAACAGCATGATGAATATCTGGCCACAAATGCGTGAGTATAAGCCCTTAAAAATAGGAGAATTTTGATAAATTATCTGAAATATCTTAGAAATAAAATACCTTCAATTTAGGTAAAATGTAAAAATGATTTTAACAGATTAAAATATTTTCCCCCTCAGACAATCTCAGCAAGCAGCTGGGTGCCGCCATGCAGGATCCCTGGGAGGCGGCTGCCAACTTCAACGAGGAGCAGCTGCAGTCGCAGACGGGCGGCCAGATCGCCACCAGCTACATGGAGGAGTACTTCGAGGAGCACGAGGTGAGTGGTCCGGCCACGGGCTATGGCTTCGGGACGGGCCTCTTCTCCGGCATGTCCACCGAGGACTTTCAGCCGGGCGCGGTGCAGTGCCTGCCGATGCCGGGACCCTTCCTGCCCTGCGCCGATCTCTTCGACTGGTGGACCCTGCGCTGCGGCGTCTGGGTGGTCTTCCTGCTCTCCCTCCTGGGCAACGGCACCGTGGTCTTTGTGCTCCTCTGCTCGCGCTCCAAGATGGACGTGCCCCGCTTCTTGGTCTGCAATCTGGCTGCGGCGGACTTCTTTATGGGCATCTACCTGGGCATCCTGGCCATTGTGGATGCGGCGACGCTGGGCGAATTCCGGATGTTCGCCATCCCCTGGCAGATGTCGCTGCTCTGCCAGTTGTCCGGCTTCCTCGCCGTCCTCAGCTCCGAGCTGTCGGTCTACACGCTGGCGGTGATCACGTTGGAGCGCAACTATGCCATCACCCATGCCATTCACCTGAACAAGAGGCTCTCGCTGCGCCAGGCGGGCTACATAATGAGTGTGGGCTGGGTTTTCGCCCTGCTGATGGCCCTGATGCCGCTGCTGGGGGTCTCGGACTACAGGAAGTTCGCCGTTTGCCTGCCCTTCGAGACGACGACGGGACCGGCCAGTTTGACCTACGTGATCTCGCTGATGTTCATCAATGGGTGTGCTTTCCTCACCCTCATGGGCTGCTACCTGAAGATGTACTGGGCCATCAGGGGCAGCCAGGCCTGGAATACGAACGATTCGCGCATTGCCAAGCGGATGGCCCTGCTGGTCTTCACGGACTTCCTCTGCTGGTCGCCCATCGCCTTCTTCTCCATCACGGCCATCTTTGGGCTGCAGCTCATTTCGCTGGAGCAGGCCAAGATCTTCACGGTTTTCGTGCTGCCCCTGAACAGCTGCTGTAATCCCTTTCTCTACGCCATCATGACCAAGCAATTCAAGAAGGACTGTGTGACGTTGTGCAAGCATTTCGAGGAGGCACGCGTCGTGGGTGGTCAAGGAGGACGGGGAGGGGGCGGAGGTGCAGTGGCGCGCACCAAGAGGGGTGGAGAATTGCCGCCACCCCTGTTACCCGCAGCTGCCGTGTCCCATCCTCCGGGCTGCCGTTGCTTGAGGATGCTGCCCAGCGAGATGCCCAACTGGCACAAGATGGAGCAGACGCCGAGTTTGTGGCACCGACTGAGGACCTTCTGCTGCGGCGAGAATAGGAGGCGTAGAAAGCAGCGACGGCAGCCGCAGCAGCGTCGTCAGAGGGCCTACACCGCCGCAGCTGCCAACCCGTATCAGTATCAGTTCGCTGAGTTAAGACAGCAGCAGAGACAGAATCGAGCCAGCTCCATTTCCAGCGAGAACTTCTGCAGCTCGCGATCCTCCAGCTGGCGGCATGGACCACCCTCGTCCGCTCCCGTGCCGCCGGGCTCATGCGCCCTGCCGCTGAAGATGCTGGAACCCCACGGCCACCCACATGGCCACGGAAGGCGGCGCCACTCCGCCTGGCTGATCACCCGTAAGACGTCGCAGGACTCGAACCTGTCCAGCTCCCGGAACGACTCCTCCGCCTCGGCCACCACCGCCAGCACCTCCACCTTCCGGCTGTCGCGATCGAGTGCCGGCAGTAGCACACCCCTTCCCTCGATCATAGGTAGGTCATTCTTATGCCACTATCAATTTTTTAATGAAATAGGTCATATCTAATTTTTTCCAAGATAAAATCTTTCTAATTTTCCATTAGAAAATAAAATTTTTTTTTTATTTCTTATTTGTTAATATTTTTTTGTTGTCACCCAAATATTTATAAATATCGATAAGTTTATTTTTAATCAATATTTAATCAATATAATTTACACTTATGATTCATATCTTTAATTAAATTTTACATAAAATGTTTTTTATTATTTTTCCGTTTACCCTTTGTTAGCCCACAACGGCAAGGCCCAGTTGGATGCAGTGAAACCGAGACTGGTCCGCCAGGAAGCGGTGCAGGAGGAAGAGGACTCGTCGCCACCTCGCCTGGGAGTGCGATTCCTGCCCACCATACCCTCGGCTGCCGACAGTTCGGTCATCATGGAGGACGGCGACTCGGCCAACACGGGAGTAGCCGGTTTCCTGGGCATGCCACTTCCCGGAGCATCCAGTGGCTTCCTCATTGCGCCCACCACCGACATCACTTCCACCAGCACCTCACCACCACCGGTGGTGCTGCAGCCGGCGAAGCCACCACCCGATCCCAACGACGCACCGCCATGATGGTGGGACTGGCGCTGGCGGGGATTGGGAATGGGAATGGAAAGGCGTGGACTTAAAGCCAACCGGGAGACCTTTCTGTAAGAGTCAAGGGAACAGGACAAAAGCTGACTGTGTTCATAGATCGTATTCGGGGCGGGCTGGGGAGGGGCGAGGGACGAAGGATTTGGCACTTAGACTAGTAAAGACACAAAATAAACAAAACACGCTTTAGGCATCGAAAATGAAAAATATATACGTAGCATTAAGTAGCCAATTTGTTAAGTTAGATCACGCCGAAGATCAATATCCACTTTAATCATTTAGAAGCCGAGTAATTACCCCAAAGGAAAACAACGCTGAAGGGATAAGTCACAAGTCCAGTTTCTTAAATTGTTGTTGAATTCAACAAAAATTTTTTTAATAAATTTCAGTTACGTGATTTTTTATTTATATTATCTTCATATTAAATATTATAAAAAATGTATTATTTAAAAAAAATATATATATACCTTAACAACAGCTTGAGAAACTGGCCGAAGTAGACAAAGAGTATTATGTATTTCATAATTTATTACGGTAGCTTAAGTTATTAACTTTTAACCATAAATGTTTAGAATAACTATATATATATGTATATATATATTTATATATGTGTGTATTATTTTCGACGATGCCAAGCATCCTTCGGTGTAGAAATTAATCGAACAAAACGATTGTAAACGAAACCAAGCCATAAACATTCAAAATAAACTATTTCCACATACAAGAAGCTGTGTTTTAGTAAAATTTACAAATTTATTAAGAATATATGGAAACTATAAAATACAGGAAATCTAGAAATCCTCGAAATCATATGAGTTAATCCCCCAGACCGATGGCCAACTCGTTGTCCGCCTCCTCGCTGTTGGCCTGCACAACTCCGTAGGAGGGATTCTCGATGAGGTGGCTCCTCTGCTTGTCGCCTCCGCGACGTCGTCGTTGCAGCTCCCTGAGCACCAGCAGGGGAATCATCACAAGGGCCAGGCAGAGCAGGATGGCCAGGATGAACATGGACCAGTGGAAGATCAGGTGCCGGTCGGTGGTGGGACTAATCAGCGAGTCGGCGCCCTCACAGGTGTCGGGACCAACGCATTCCTGGCCAGAACGGCAGCCCTTGGAGCAAATCGGTTCGCATTCGGTGCTGCTGTCGGCCAAAAATCGGTAGCCCGGCAGGCAGACGCACTTTTCCGGCGACAGGCACTCGGCATTGATGCACTGCTCCTGGCACTGGGGTCGACAGGAGTTCGGTTCGCTGGAGTTGGTCACCGCATGGCCTGGATTACACTCACAGTGTCCCGGGGCGGAGCAGCGACCATTCTCGCACCTGGGACGACAGGTGGGCACACACTCGTACGGCAGCTTGGTGTCCTCGTAGCCCGCGAAGCAGGCACAGCTGTTGGGCTCCACACAGGTGCCGTTTCTGCACCCTGGCGTGCACTCCGGATCACAGATGGAGTTGGATCCCGGCCTCAGCTTGTAGCCCTCGTAGCAGCGGCACAGTCCCGATCCCTCGCAGTGGCTGTTTATGCACTTCTGGGGGCAGTGGGGCTCACAGGAGCCGCGGGGCCACCTCTTCGCGTAGCCCACGTCGCACTGGCAAATCTCGGGGGCGATGCAGCGACCGTGACCACAGTCCTGGCTGCAAATCGGTTCGCAGATACTGGTTCCCTGGGTGGGACTCGGTCGGTAGCCGGTGAAGCAGCGACACTCGTTGGGAGCCACGCAGCTGCCGTGGATGCAGGACTTCGTGCAGACCGGTATGCAGTAGAACGAGAGGAGAGCCTGGTGGAAGGGGATAAAATTGGGATCAATTTAATGAGAATGAAAAACCGTGAATTAAATTTCCTGATTAAAAACAACCATATTTTAAAATTCTATGGTATGGTAAATAAAAAACAAGAAAGGAAGCTAGCTTCGGCCAGCCGAAGCTTATATACCCTTGCAGATAATTCCTATTAATCACTAATTTTCCGATCGTTCCTATGGCAGCCATATGATATAGTAGTTCGATATTGATAAAAATAAAATCGAAATTCGAAAACATTTAAAAAGACTCATAACCCAGAGTAGAAAAGAATACAATAAAAGTCAACGAAGCAATTATTTATTTTCTATTACATTCCCATTAATTTTTCTAACGTTCCTATGGCAGCTATATGATATAGTCGTCCGATTTTAAAAAAATTTTATTCGAAATTCAGAATTAGATAAAAAATGAAGACATGGCTAGATCGACTCGTCTAGTGATGCTGATCAAGAATATATATACTTTATGGGGTCGGAAACGTCTCCTTCACTGCGTTGCAAACTTCTGACTGAAATCATAATACCCTCTGCAAGGGTATAACAATGCTAGGTTAAAATTTTTTTTTATAAGAATAATTTAGTACCGTTTAAATTTTAAAACAAGAGAGAACGCTATAGTCGGGTTGGTGTCCCGACTATTTAATACCCGTCACTCGGCTAAAGGCAGTGCGAGGGAGATGGTTATATCTCCATCTCCCTCGCACTGCCTTTAGCCGAGTGACTGACTTTGATCAGCAATAACTTTTTAACGAATGGTCCGATTTAAAAAATTTCTTCTACATTTCGATAGGTATTGATAAACACAACAAAACTGCATTTTTACATTTCCGAAATATTTAAATTTTTAAAATCGTATATTAACTATTGTGGGCGTTAGAGGGGGCGTGGCACCTTCTTGAAATAAACTTGCGCTGCGTAGGAAGTCCAAGAATCTTCATGCCAAATGACAATCCTCTAGCTTTTATAGTTTCCGAGATCTCAGCGTTCATACGGACAGACAGACGGACAGACGGACAGACGGACATGGCTATATCGACTCGGCTAGTGACCCTGACCAAGAATATATATACTTTATAGGGTCGGAAACGCTTCCTTCTCCCTGTTACATACTTTTGCACGAATACAATATACCCTTTTACTCTACGAGTAACGGGTATAATTATAGAGTAATATGATTCCCAGCTTCTCTAAAATAATTTCTGTTGAAATAGCTTTTGTGTGTAAAGAATGGTAATAATTTGTTAAAAGGAAAGTCTAAATAATTTAATTAATTATATATAATAATAATCCAATAATTATTGGATTACCAGAAAAAACCATATTATCCAATTTTGTAGTATCGAAAATTATAAAACTTTGCTGGCTTTACAAATATAATTATACCCGTTACTCGTAGAGTAAAAGGGTATATTGTATTCGTGCAAAAGTATGTAACAGCTAGAAGGAAGCATTTCCGACCCTATAAAGTATATATATTCTTGATCAGGGTCACTAGCCGAGTCGATATAGCCATGTCCGTCTGTCCGTCTGTCCGTCTGTCTGTCTGTCTGTCCGTATGAACGCTGAGATCTCGGAAACTATAAAAGCTAGAGGATTGGTATTTGGCATGAAGATTCTTGGAGTTCCTACGCAGCGCAAGTTTGTTTCCAGAAGGTGCCACGCCCCCTCTAACGCCCACAATACTTAATATACGATTTTAAAAATTTAAATATTTCGGAAAAGTAAAAATGCAGTTTTGTTGTGCTTATCAATACCTATCGAAATGTAGAAGAAATTTTTTAAATCGGACCATTCGTTTAAAACTTATGCCTTTTCAAAGTTTTTATCTCCATATTCCTTGCACTCCCTCTAGCTGAGTTACGTTTATTAGATAGTCGGGACACCAACCCGACTACAGCGTTTGCACTCCCTTTAGCTGAGTGACGGGTATTAGATAGTCGGGACACCAACCCGACTATAGCGTTCTCTCTTGTTTTTTTTTAAAAATACACTTCAAAAAATTATTATAAAATTATAACAATTTAACAACAAAAATAAAAAAAGATTTAAAAAAAGTTTAAAATTAAAAAAAAAAATAATAACTTGATTTATGCTCTATGTATTGGAACATTAATTAGGATAATCATGTTAATGCGCACCTGGTAGCCATCCAAGCAGGTGCAAACGCCGGGACTGCTGCAGATGCCGTTCCGGCAGTTCCTGGGGCAGAAGGGCTCGCACTCGGTGGTGCTGCCGTTGACGAAGACATAGCCTGCGTCGCAGGCACAGGTGTCCGGAGCGGTGCAGCGGGAGTTGCGCCCACAGGCCGGTTGACAGGTGGGCGAGCAGCGGTGCGGCGAGAGCTTCTCGAAGCCCTCGTGGCACTCGCAGCGACCGGGAGCAGTGCAGAAACCGTTTTCGCAGCCGGAACGACAGGAGGGCACACACACGTGGCGAGAGCCCTCGGCGAAGACGTGGCCCTCGGAGCAGGCGCAGTGACCCGGGGAAATGCAGGTGCCATTCACGCAGGCGGGATTGCACACTGGCTCACAGCCGGAGGCGAGGGTGTTGTCCTTGTGGGCATAGCCCGCCTTGCAGTAGCACTGCTCGGCGTCTATGCAGTTGCCATTGGCGCAGCCGCTCGAGCAGATCGGATCGCAGATCCAGGGTTGCCCCAAGCGCTGCTCGTGGCCGGGATTACAGCGGCACTCGTTGGGCGCCACACATTCCCCGTGGTAGCAGGCATCCTGGCAGATGGGCACACACTTGCTCAGCTTCTCGTCCCGCTGAAAGCCGTTGTTGCACTGGCATTTCCCCGTCTCCAGGCAGCGACCATTCGCACAGTCCTCCTTGCACAGGGGCTCACATTCCTTCTGGGAGCCATTGTAGAACCGATAGCCCGTGAGGCACTCACACTCGTCCGGAGCCACGCAGTTTCCGTTCACGCAGGGCTCGCTGCACTCCGGCTCACAGTGACTGCGATCCCGGCGATTCGAGTAGCCCTTCTCACACAAACACACGTTGGGCGACAGGCACTTTCCGCCGACTCCACAATCCTTGCACTGCGGCACACACTCGCTGTAAAAAGGGGAAAAAATAAATAGGAACTTGGAGGTTTCCATTATTTTGCTTACTTCTCCTCATTGCGTATGTATCCATCACAGCAAGCATCGTGGAATCCCATGTAAGTCTGAGGAAAAATAGGAAAATTACAATGCTTAAACTTCAGTTGAAGAAATACAAATTAAATTTTTATGGGAATGTTTTTTTTAATTTTGCATTTTAATAATTTGTATTTTAAAATAACAGCACAAATAATAATAGCTAGTATTTGTATTTAATATTTTTTACGTTCTTTTTTTTGTTTGTTTGTTAAAAGTTAAACCATTTAGTAAATGTTCAGTAATAACAATCTTAAATTAAAATAAATAAAACTCAAATATATTTTTTATACAGATACAAATAGAATTTTTGCTATAAATCTTTAAATTATATTTTAACACATCTCTCTATTAATTTAAACCTCATTTTATAGTCCCATCTATCTGACTCTTTGTTTTATTTGTAGAATATTACAGACTATCTCACCTCGGTTCTGGTTCTCCCCACCAAGGGCCCACAGTTTGTAGTGCAGTTGGCATAGTTTTGGTGTTTACGCATTGTTACCAGAGTTCCACGCATTTTGACCACCCTTAAAGTTCACAACAGATCCAATTAAATTACATTTAATGCAATTAGAACCCGAATATTTCTACTCACGGAACTCGATTAACACAGGCCTGCACCTGCAAGGCGGTCAGTAAAACCATCACAAGAATTAACATATTTAAATTTAAATCTGAAAGTAATTCACGACTAAACGACTTCGATCAACTGTTCACTTTAAGTTAAGCTTGACAAATGATCACCCAATTGGCTTCCCATGGATTCCATGGGCAAGTAACACAGACTCGAGCTCTTATCATTTAAACGTATTATTTTCCTCTCTCTATCGCGTTTCTTGTGGGACAGATACCCATGCGTTCTACTCGTATGTGTTTAATGAACCCAAACGCAGGGAGAACAATAGCCCCAGAGATTGCGATACGAGTCCAAGTGCAGTCCACTCACATTGAGATCCTTAACATTGAGTTACCTTATATTTTAATTATCGTTTCATCTAAAATTACATTAAGCTTGTCAACTTTTAATTGAGCTTAATGCAACAGAAAACAGAGGCCTTGGGCTCGATATCTTTTGGAAACAATATGTTATTAATGTAAGATAAAAAACGTTTTAAGGATAGCGGCCTGAGCAGCTTAATTTCAAAAGTTGCTTGTTTGTAAGGGCTGCACGGAAACCAAATTAATAGTTATGAGCTTAAATATATTTTTAAGAAATAAATAAGAGAGAACGCTTTAGTCGAGTGCCTCGAGTATTAAATACCCGTTACTCAGCTTAAAAACATTAATATAAATATGCCTTCCTGTATGTTTTTTTCTCGCGCCCCATTCAAATAATTTGGATTTTGCATTAACATATTGGGAATTAAAGTGACTCGTTAATCCATTTGAATTCGGCGCTCTTATAGAGCAGGCATTTTTTTCCAGCACTGAATTGGTACTGCTTATGGGCCGTTCTTTTACAAACCGAACAGATTTGGCCAAAAAAAAATTTCTCATTTTTGATTTTCCTGAAACTTTTTTTACACGTACTATTCGGAAAATAAGTAAACACGTGTATCAGGATTTGACCGAAAAAAAATTATTTTTTTAGTTAAAATTTTTTTAAGTTGGCCAAAAATCGTCAAATTTGAAAAAGTACCCTCTCATTGAAAATCTGTATCTCCGGTTATATGAATCCGATTGACTTCATGTCTTCTGCATTAATTCCTCCAAAACCTCTTCTTTTAAAAAAAAAATTTTAACAAGGCCTCGGTCTTTAAAAATACACAAAACTGTGCGCGCTACAGCTTTTTCAGTTTGTGGGCGTTATAGGGGGCGTGGCACCTTAATGAAACAAAACAATCAAAACAAACTGCATAGGAACCTCTAGGATCTGATTGTTTAATGCCAATCCTCTAGCTTTTATAGTTTCCGAGATCTCAGCGTTCATCCAGACAGACAGACGGACAGACGGACTTTTGCACGAATACAATATTTCCTTTTACTCTACGAGTATACAAAATAAGAAGAAAAAATGATTTTGTTTGAAAAATGTATTAATTTTAATTGTCTGATGTGAATAATTTATAACTAAGTATGCACCTTTAAAAACAATCAATTTTGTTGTTCAGTGTAATTACTGATGGATTCTTTTCAACATCGAATAACTTATTAAATGTTTGTTTGTTCCACCACATTATACCCATAAAAATAATTTTAATAGGTTTGGTTAAGTAACAACTTTAGTTATTTATAAAAATACATTTAATAAGGAAAACAAAATATGTACACAAAAACAATAACAAAGTCAAAGCAATTGCGAGTTTAACTATAGCACTGGCGATATATATGCATAACATAGACTGGGAAACTTGCGCCAATCAAAAAGCCCATTATTTCGCCGCTCTCAGGGGGGATGGTTATGGATCAATTGAATCTCTAAAGTTTTTCAAGGTCTAACCAAATGCCGCCACGCAGACCGGTGATGATTTGGGCAGGGTCGTAGTCGTTGTCTTTGCGCGTTTTGGCATTGATCTTGACATTGAATTTTGAGATCAGTTCCACAATGGCTGCCTTTATCTGAGCTGTGGCAAATCGCATTCCTAAAAAAGATGAGAATATAAATATCAAAATTAAATAATTGTGTTAGTTATTTAAAGGTCTTAAATTTCGGTTCATTTTAGAGCTTCAATTCCAAGCATATACATACCAATGCACACTCGTGGTCCATCTCCAAATCCCATGAAGACACCCTTTTCCCTGAACGTTTTGGCCGCATCGGGCTCCATGAATCGTTCTGGCTGGAAGGACTGAGGATCGGGGAAGAAGTCTTCATCCACCATAAAGCAATAGTGAGGTACCACAACAGTGGTGCCCTTCTCCACCACGAAGTTGGGGCCAACCTTATTGGGAATCTCGATGGATTCGGTGCAGAGTTTATTGGACATGAATGCAGGCGGGAATAAGCGGATGGTTTCTGAAAACCGGGAGAAAGACTTAATTATCAACATTTTTAGCCTTAAATTTACTTCGGCTCACCCTGCACACAAGCATCCAAATAAGGCAAATCGTTAAGCTTCTCAAAGTTGATGATGCCATTCTCGAGATGGGAGCGAATCTCCTGTCGCAGGAGCTCCTGTGCCCGGCCATTTCGTCCCAGGTTGAGGAGCATGTGGGCCAGAACCGTGGCCGTCGTTTCGAATCCGTCCAGCAAGAAAGTCATGGAATACGCAAGTAACTGGCGGTTGTCCAGCTTGCGCTTCTCCCCGAGCTGCAGGATGTAGTCCAGGAAGTCGGAGCGCTCGAACTGCTTTCCACCCGCCAGTTGGGCGCGACGTGCCTCCACAGCACTGCCCATCAGGTCGACGAAGAAGCGTTCCACTTTGAGCGGTACAAAGCGCAGTTTAATCAGACGGCTCAACGATGGAAAACTACTGGTCAGCACAAAGAACAGCACAAAGGTCCAAGGCTGGTTGAACAGATCCTTGATACTCGACAGAACCGGAGTAGGCTTCTCTGAAAAGCTTTGGGCGCTCAGCCCCAAAACGCAATCGGTGACCATTTCTGTTGTAAAGCAGAGACTCATCTGTAGATGGCAAGGTAAAACCAAACTGGTTTTATTTTATACTATAATTATTATTAAACGTTATAACTTACATGCTTTGCATCGATGCCATCGGGTGAACCGAGACGTATTTGCTTTTCTACCCACTCGCTTAGCTGATGGCACACCTTGTTCGTCACCGGATAGACAGTCTTAATCTGCGAATATTTAAGATTCATCGATACATTATCAAGGTGTTATGGGCTTGCCTTTGGATGCACTGCCTCTCACCCGTCCCATTGTTAGACCAGGAGTCACGTCTGCCCGCCTGTTCTTCCACTTTTCGCCAGTTAACGAGAACGGATTGTTGGCAAAAATAAAGTCGGTTTTTTCATCAATGTTCTTGGCAATTTCGTTGTCATGGAAATTCTTGAAGTTGGATACGAATACTCGACGGGCCAACTCGGGATTGACAACCAGCAGTTGTGGAGAGCGGGAGCCAAAAATGCCCACAGCATCGTATTTGTTCTTGTACTTCCTAAAAATAATCGTTCGGGTTAAAGGTCACATTTAGTAAGAAATTATCGAGTTAAATATGTATTACAAACGATGAAAAAATAACGGTATGATGAGAAATTTTTCAAGATTTAGTTTAAGCTTTTTGACCACAAACATAATTGATTAATAGAATTTAATAACTAATTTAAGAGACTTTATGGGAACTCACTTATAAATATCGTTCAGATCGTAGATGAGATGTCGCTTCATGGTAAACATGTTGGGGTAGTTGCCGCACAAAAGCTGGGGCTTGGGACCCGGCACTCCACGCTTTCTCCAGTGATCGTAGTTCCATATTAAAACAGCATACAGCAGGCTCACCGCCAACGCAACCAGGGTCAAAGTAATCAAAACCATTCTCCGCAGCGTTAAAATGTGCCTCCACACGCAAAGAGCTCCAGGTGGCGTTTGCGCCGCCCCCAGAAATTGTGCCCTATTTGTAGTCGCTCATTGGATTCGATACTCAGGCCCCGGGAGAGATTTTCAACTGGGCTGCTCACAGAGATACCCGGCTCTTCGTGAAACAAGCGATACTTAGAGAACAAACTACTCAAAAACATACCCTGAGTACTTACATATAAATGATAAGAGCTAATCATTATTGCAGGCGGTCAATCTTCATATCAAGCTATTATTATTTATTTACGATGTGTTAATCAAAAAAAATGTTCTGTTGCAACCCGGTGAGTTAATATGAAATTCACCAAACAACACCTTAAAAAAAATTCATTAGTCAAATTTTAAATGAATTAGGACCGCTTTCTCGTTGTTTGTTAAATTTAAAGTAGGGTTAAAATAATGGAAAAAGACAAGAGAGAACGCTATAGTCGGGTGCCCCGACTATCAGATACCCGTTACTCAGCCAAATGGTGTGCGAGGGAGATATATAATTTTGATCAGGCATAACTTTTTAACGAATGGTCCGATTAAAAAAATGTCTTCTACATTTCGATAGGTATTAATGAACACAACAAATGTCCATTTTTACTTTTCCGAAATATTTAAATTTTTAAAATTCACCCATAATATAAAAAACTATATTCTTTGATAATAATTCTGGTCTTAAAACTAACTATTTACAAGCCAACTAAATTTTATTGACTCTTTTCCTACCCTCCAAGAAATAATTATTCTGTTTTTGGTTTGATTAACACTGTTGCACCACTCGAAAAATAATGAATATTTTATATGAAGTAGATAGTAATAGGACACACAAATTTTAAAAAATTGGCGGTGACTGACAGACAAGTCTTGAACCAATTTTTTGAACATTTTAATCGCGATTTTAGTTACCTGATAAGATTGGTAAAAATTGTTGGCATCAAAAAAGTTTTCTTGAGAACCACCGAAGGGAAGATACATCAAGAGATATGTTCTTAAGTTGCGGAAGATTACTCGTAGGCCAGTGCATCCAAATATTTGAAAATTGGAATTCTTATCCATTAGGTTCCTATCTACCAATCCTTATCTGAAATTTAGCAATATCGCCTGGGGCAGTTTTCTCAGGCTTGTTTAGCTATGCCCTTTGTACTTAAGGAACAGTAATTCAATTACCAAACTGTGTCTATGTTGGCTCATTTTTTTTTTGGATCGATTGTCACTAGTTTCTTTTATCTTGCAGCCGAAAACAATGTAAGCACAAGTACTACTTGTTCACAGGAAATTTATTTTGTCACTTTCTTAGAGCAATAAGGGATACATCAATTCACTAAAGTCTTTCCAGGTCTAGCCAAATGCCCCCTCGCAGAGTAATGAGGAATTGGACAGGGTCGAACTCATTGTCTTGGCGGGTTTTTGAATTGATCTTGACTTTGAACTTTGAGATCAGTTCTACAATGGCTGCCTTTATCTGCGCTGTGGCAAATCGCATTCCTAAAAAAAAAGAAAAGTAATGTTAAAATATAGTAATTATACATCATTACTATATCTAGAATTCATAAAAAGAATTTCCGAGCTACATACCAATGCACACTCGAGGACCATCTCCGAATCCCATGAAGACACCTTTTTCCCTAAACGCTTTGGCCGCATCGGGCTCCATGAAACGTTCTGGCTGGAAGGACTGAGGATCGGGGAAGAAGTCTTCATCAACCATAAAGCAATAGTGAGGTACCACAACAGTGGTGCCCTTCTCCACCACGAAGTTGGGGCCATCCTTGTTGGGAATCTCGATGGATTCGGTGCAGAGTTTATTGGACATAAATCCGGGCGGGAAGAGGCGGATAGTTTCTGCAATTTCGGAGGAAACCTTATTTAGCAAAACGAACTATAGCTTAAATCACCTCTAACTCACCCTGCAGACAAGCATCTAAGTAAGGCAAATCGTTAAGCTTCTCAAAGTTTATGATGCCATCCTCGAGATGGGAGCTGATCTCCTGTCGCAGAAGCTCCTGTGCCCGGCCATTACGTCCCAGGTTGAGGAGCATGTGGGCCAGAACCGTGGCCGTCGTTTCGAATCCGTCCAGCAAGAAAGTCATGGAATACGCAAGTAACTGGCGGTTGTCCAGCTTGCGCTTCTCCCCGAGCTGCAGGATGTAGTCCAGGAAGTCGGAGCGCTCGAACTGCTTTCCACCCGCCAATTGGGCGCGACGTGCCTCCACAGCACTGCCCATCAGGTCGACGAAAAAGCGTTCCACTTGGAGCGGGACGAAGCGCACTTTAATCAAGTGGCTCAGCGATGGAAAGGTACTGGTCAGCACAAAGAAAAGCACTATGGTCCAAGGCTGGTTGAACAGGTCCTTAATTTTCGACATAATAGGAGTGGGCTTGTCTGAAAAGCTCTCTGCACTCAGACCCAAAACACAATCGGTGACCATTTCTGATGTAAAGCAAAGACTCATCTGTGAATTGCGAGATAAAGCAAAATGGATTTCATATTATTCATTTCTTGCAAACTTACATGCTTTGCATCGATACCATCGGGAGAACCGAGACGTATTTGCTTTTCTACCCACTCGCTTAGCTGATGGCACACCTTGTTCGTCACCGGATAGACCGTCTTTATCTATAAATGGAATTGATACATCGATATATTTACGGTATGCATGTTTTTGGATGCACTGGCTCACCCGTCCCATTGTTAGACCAGGAGTCACGTCTGACCGCCTATTCTTCCATTTTTCGCCGGTTAGGGTGAACGGATTATTGGCAAAAATAAAGTCGCTTTTTTCATCAATGTTCTTGGAAATTTCGTTGTCATGGAAATTCTTGAAGTTGGATACGAAGACTCGACGTGCCAACTCGGGATTGACAACCAACAGCTGGGGAGCGCGGGAGCCAAAAATGCCCACAGCGTCGTACTTGTGCTTGTACTCCCTAAAAATGATAGGTCAGTTAAAAGTCACATTAAGCCAAAAATTATCGGTTGAAGCAGATCTCTATGTAAGTTATTAGCTCTGAGAAGCCCAGGATGCTCTGTCTACCAATTATATTAAATTACAATAAATAGCATTAAGAATCAGAACTAGTTCCTCACAGTAAATACTTACAAAAAGAGATATTTTCTTATCGATTATTTCTATGGGATGGTCCAATGGATTTACTTAAATATTAAAGCTGATTTGGTGGTACAGAAACAGTAAATTCCTTTTGACGGCCCTAGTGAAATTCTGACGGTTACATTTTTAGCTGGTATACTCACCTATAGATGTCATTCAGATCGTAGATGGCATGTCGCTTCAGCGTGAACATGTGAGGATAGTTGCCGCAGAAAAGCTTCGGCTTGGGACCCGGTACCCCGCGTTTTCTCCAGTGATCGTAGTTCCATATGAAAACGGCATACAGCAGCCCTACTGCCAACGAAACTAGGGTTAATGTAATGAGAACCATATTCTACTGCGTTGAAATGCGCCTCCACACGCGAAGAACTCAGCTTAGCGTCTGCGGCGTCCCCGGAAAATTAAGTATATTTGTAGCTGCTCATTGGATTTCGATACCCAGACCGAGTACTCGAGTACTTACATAGATAAAAGCTTATCACTATTGCAGGCGGTCAATCTTCCTATCAAGCTTTTATAATCTCTTTGTTCTTCAAAAAGTTTGCTGGTGAAATTCACCAAACAAAGCTTTCTTTACACGTAGAAAAATTTAATTTACGCTTTAAAGCGAAATTAAAGAGTCAGTAGATTCTTAAAAAACTAAAAATTACTTACATTTTAGATTAATTTTGTAGAGGCGGCTTTTCAACAAAGAGAAATTGTCAAATATTCGTAACTTTAAACTTTTTCAATCATGGACATTTCAAAAAATTTAATTTTGTGTTTTCTTTGCATTAAGGTTATACAATTAAAATGTGGTTCCGGCATATACAACTGCCAAGATAAATATGATGTTCTAATGTATGCAGTTGTAGTTTATCGGAATTGCAACGGATGTGTGGTTTTACTTTGAGAAACTTAAATTAAATTAAGTCATATTGAGAGCTCAGTTTGCTTTGGACCGCAGTACGGAACTCATTACAGAGACAGGAAAGCAGATTTTTTGTGAATTTCTGCTGAATTTCACAAGTTTACTGATTTGCACAATGTCACACAACCGAAATCTTTGGGTGTTTCTCGGTATTTTGATAGTACTCATTGACTTCCTTCGAGCCCATGGGCCAAATGTTTGTAGTAAGCTGGAGATGGTTACGTACACCCGGCCCGTCCTCAAGAGTAAATCGGTACCTTACCAGCAGCAATCATATTGGACTGGTTGGCAGACGAGGTATCGCACTGAGTACTTCTATCAAGATGAGGTAAATGAAGGTTTTTTGTGCTTTAACTGATGTGAAAAGAAAACTATAAAAATATACACTTTTTCACTAACCGTAAAGAATTAACTACCAGTACGAACAAAATTTAATATTTTTCGGAAGTTTCAATCTATGATGTTTACTAGCGAAAATGCAGTAATATTTTAGAATTTCGCTGGTTAAGGGGCTATTCTTTTTGAATGTCCGGATGTGCTGATAATATGTTTGGAATACACACAATATGATGAACGAATGTAAGCACTACAAAATGAGATTCCAGTTCGGTTTGGATCACTGAGCGGAACGGTTTGCTTAAGATAGTGAATATATAATATGTACTTTGGGAAAAAAAAACACTGAGTCATAATATTCATGTATTCATTATCCCTTCAAATTGCGTGCCTGGCAGTGACCTTTGGCCTAAGTTCGGGCCAATATTGGAACATTTTTGGCAGAAATGTTTGCAGTAAACCAGAGAGTGTTACATATAATCATAGAGTTATTAAGTTTAAATCGGTGCCTTTTCAACAGCAAACAGGTTTTAGAAGTTGGGTGACGAGGTATAGGCAAGAGCCTGTATGGGAAACCGAGGTAATTGGGGTTAATTTAACCTAGAGCTAAAAGGAATTGATATAATTATTAAAACTGTTTATGTTAAATCCTAGGTTGCCCACAGATTTGAGACGAAATACAGCTGCTGTAACGGTTACGAGGGATCCATCTACGACTGCAAGCCCGTCTGCAAGAATAAGTGTCCTGCCAACGGTTTCTGCATCGCTCCCGATCAATGTAGCTGCAACCCGGGCTACGGCGGATTCGAGTGCCAGCCCATTTGTCTGGTTTGTGGAAAGAACGAGTTTTGCGAGCGACCGGCAGTGTGTAGCTGCCAAAGTGGCTACCATCGAAACTCTGCCCATGAAAGTTGCCTTCCCGTTTGCGCCGACGGCTGTGGAGATCATGGCTTCTGTGCTGGGCCCGGCAAATGCGAGTGCGAGCCTTCATATGAAAAAAAGGAAAATGGCACAGCTTGTCTGCCAGTTTGCGTGCCGGAATGTGGTCAAAACTCTTACTGTCAGGAGCCGGGTGTGTGCACCTGCTTGGAAGGCTACAAGGCCGATGGGCAGGGCACTTGCTCACCAATCTGCCAGGAGGAGTGTGGCTCCAACAGCCGGTGTACGAAGCCAGGGGTCTGCGAGTGTCAGGAGGGATATGCCGGCGACGAAAGAGGAGCCAATTGCCAGCCCGTTTGCACCAGTTGTCCCGAGAACGGAAGCTGCCTGAGCCCCAGCATCTGTACCTGCAATCCCGGCTACGTGATGAAGGACAATCGCTGCGAACCGCATTGCGAGGAAGATTGCTCGGACTACGGACACTGTGTGGCGCCCAATCAGTGCGAATGCTATGCGGGCCACGAGGTGACGGGGGAAGACAAGAAGTGCGCTCCCAAGTGCTCCAAGGGCTGTCCGAACGGCGTCTGTTATTCACCGGAAATGTGCGTCTGCAACCCTGGCTACCTCATGGGACCCAACAGTAACTGTGAGCCGCGCTGCAGCCTCAACTGTGTCCACGGCAAATGCACTCAACCGGATACTTGCTCCTGCGATACGGGATATCGATTCGAGGAGAACTCCACTCACGTTTGCCAGGCGATTTGCGAAAGCGGCTGCAAGAACGGTGATTGCATGGCTCCCAATATATGCATATGCCATGTGGGATATCAACCGAACGACACGAATCCTGCCACATCCGTGTGCAAGCCTCAATGTGCCGAGGGCTGTGAGTTTGGGGACTGCGTGGCGCCTCAAGAGTGCCATTGCTGGAGGGGTTACGAGAAAACCAATGGAGTCTGCAAGCCGCAGACCACAACAACCACCTCCACCTCCACCACAGAAGCTGCGAAAACAACTACGGAGAGCGATGACTTGATCGCCACAGAGGATCCGCACCAAATGACAACCCCAAAAACAGAAGTCACATCATCCACCGAAGTCCTGCGAGTGCATTACTCAAACTGCACTGGCGGTTGCCTGTGCTGGATCGAGTACGATGAGGAGGGTACTTTCAATACGGCCAAGTGCTCCAAGATCTGCGTGGATCCTGAAGACGAACCGTGCCTGAACTTGGATAATTGTCACTGTGATCCACCAAGCGGCCAGCTGGTTTGCAAGGAAGACAGTAGTGAGGAAAGCAGCTCAGAGGAATCGCATTACGTCTGCAAAATACAGCAACAGTCGAAGAACGCTAGATCAGAGGCCGAGATCAGAGTTCCTGAGAACAGCACAACATCGTCCACCAAATGGATGGTCGTTATGGGCTCCTTAGCTGGAATCATCCTTGGTGCAGCCCTTGCAGTTGTGGCAGCGAAATACTATCGACGTTCTACCTCCAGGCGAGATTACGATACCGACGAACGCATCTACGAAAATGATTATGAATAGTCTTGTTGATGTTTTATATGTAAATATGTATTACATAGCTAGTTCAGAATATACTTACCAACATATTATAATCGAATTTACTTGCAATCTAATAATATCTGCAAACGATAATCATTCTTATTAAATTTAGTTAATTATCCATTACTACATATATTATAATAAAAATTACAGAAAAACACCTCTAATCGTATTTGTTTACTGACCAACATAGCCGAAGCTTGAAAACTTAAGCAACAAAAACGAACCTGTTTATCGAGTCTAAAAGATTTATTTTTAGGAATGATCGTTTTTAAATATTTTTTGATATCGGTGCAGTTTACTTTTGGGTGGTAATGGAACTTACACAAATTCCTATTCATTTAATATAATAAAAACAAGAGAGAACGCTATAGTCGGGTTGGTGTCCCGACTATCTAATACCCGTCACTCGGCTTAAGGGAGTGCGAGGGAGATGGAGATATGTGTAAAATTTGATCAGGCCTAACTTTTTAACGAATGATCCGATTTAAAAAATTTCTTCTACATTTCGATAGGTATAACTAAATACAATAGAATTGCATTTATACTTATCCAAAATCTTTAAAAATGTGGGCGCCAGACACATTTAAGTATAGTTTGTGGGCGATTATGGGTGATTGTGGGCGTTAGAGGGGGCGTGGCGGTCGGCTGAAATAAACTTGCGCTGCGTAGGAAGCCCAAGAATATGTGTTGGTAATCCCAACTTTCTAGCTTTTGTAGTTTCCGAGATCACAGCGTTCATACGGACAGACGGACAGACGGACAGACGGACATGGTTAGATCGACTCGGCTAGTGATCCTGATCAAGAATATATATACTTTATGGGGTCGGAAACGCTTCCTTCTAGCTGTTACATACTTTTGCACGAATACAATATACCCTTTTACTCTACGAGTAACGGGTATAATGAGTTGCATAAAAGCATTCATCTGTTTCTTCTCTTTTTTGGGATTTTTACTTTTTTATTCCCATTCAAATAGCAAAATTATTTGTCATACACACAGAAAAATTGATAACGAAAAAAACTAACGTCGACTCTTCTTGATTTTAGTATTTCTCTTCTCATATTTTTCTTTTTGATATTGAGTTGAAAGCATGGTTGATTCTACACTCGTTTTTAGGAAAGTGCGCTAATCGGTAGCCTAGGAGACTATAGCGTGCGGATTATATAACATTATGCGTGAATCATTCTATTTTTTTTTGTATCGTAGTTTGCCATGAAATTTCTGATTTATTTAGTGTAATTCTATTTGAAATAAATTAAATGATTTTTTAATTAATTTCCAATTAAATAAATGAATTAATAATTTTTATGAATTTTTTTAATTTGTCAGAATTTAAATTTTCTTGAAAAATGAATGATAACTACATAGTGTATAAAATACAGACAGATTGAACCAGAAAATGATTGCTCTTTTTCCTTTAAATAAGAATGTCGTTTGAATTATTTCAAAATTTAAGTGTTTCATTCATTCATTCGAATAAACTCAAAATTCAAATTCATTTAATTCTATTAAACTCAAATTTCAAATTAATTTATTCCCATAAAACAAAATAAGATAGAATGCTTCAGTCGAGTATCTCGACCATCAGATACCCGTTAGTCAGCTAAGGACAGTGCGAGGGAGACGGAGATATATATGCATCAAAGCGACTGCTTGCACTGCTTGAATTTCATTATTTGGTCATAACTTTTTAATGAATGGTCCGATTTGAAAAATTTCCTCTTAATTTCGATAGGTATTAATAAACACAAAAACATTTGCCTTATTACTTTTCTGAAATCTTTAAAGTTGTGGGCGACAGAAACATTTAAAAGTCGTTTAAGGCGATTGTGGGCGTTAGAGTGGGCGCGGCGCTGGGCTGAAATAAATTTGCGCTGCCAAACTTTTCCCAACTTTCTTTCTAGCTTTTGTAGTTTCCGAGATCTCAGCGTTCACACCGACAGACAGACGGACATTGCTAGATCGACTCGGTTAGTAATCCTGATCACGAATATATTAATCAATTAATCTTGGCTAGCTTTTGAGATCGAAAATACTGAAATCAACATCGATTAGCACGGCTTTCTTTCTAAGTGTATATTTGCTAATATTGTATAATATTATTTATCATTGTAGCTTGGAACACAGACGTTTAACTATTGAGTCATTTATGACGGCGAGTACTTCCAGAGCGATTACATATGTATAAATGGATTACTGGGAATTTTTTCTTATCGCTATATTCCAATTGTAGCATTAAAAAAGGTTTCACCGAAACATTTGCAAACATAAGAGATTAGTTTATAATTTGGCACAGAACAGAGCAGTTGCCTCAAAGAAGTATCCAGTCCTAATACTTAAAAAGAAATTCAAAATATAAAAATATGCTTAAGTTTCAACTGATTTTTGTTTGCCTGTCATTGTGCGCTATTAGCACTGCAATGGGACAAGGTTCAAAAAAAGGATTCGAAAGTGATACTCCGATAAAACAAGTACGTAACGTTAATAATTTTGTTTTTTAATTTTTATAAATGCGGTTTTATTTAAATAAAGTTTAACAACTATTAAATTGAATAAAGATGGATCCTAAATGAGTAACAAAAGTATAAGTGCCAGGTTTAAAAGGCATGGATCTATTAACAAAGTTATGCAACTTCTATAATTAAAAATGAAAGGCTAGGGCATGGCATACCTACTAATACCTACTAAATACTTATCAAAAGGGGCGTAATATTATGAATAATTCATTTTATTTTATAGACGGATTCAACCGAAGTACCCGAGCTTCCCATTAACTCAAAATCGGAAACAACCGTGGATGATGCAGGAAGTACAGACAGTGCAGGAAGTACAGAAAGTATAAAAAGTTCTGAAAGTATTGAAAGTACTGAAAGTATTGATGGAAGTACTGAAAGTACTGATGGAAGTACTGAAAGTACTGATGTAAGTACTAATGGAAAAACTGGCGGAAGTACTGTTGGAAGTACTGCTAAAAGTCCATTAACGGACTCCGCTACATCGCCAAAACCAATTGTAGAAGCCCGTCAGACCGAAAACAGTTCAGGTTGGAAGACAATCGGTCTTTGGTTCGCTAGCATTGCGCTTGCCGTGGCTATTTTAGTCGGAGCCATATACTACATAAAGCGTTTCCGTGGGACGTATTCGGTGAGAAACCAGTGTGAACCCAATGAGCCCTACGGAAATACCGTGGTTGAATTTAATGATCGAAAATAGCTGTGCCCCACTGAAATTAATTTAAAGAGGAACAATGTAAAATTTGTGTTTGTATTAGATTTTCCAAATGTATTTTTCAATTTTCGACTTTTGCAATAAAATTAATTTTTCAATATATAAAACATTTATTTATCCATTTATGAATTTATGAAAAAACGTGCTCATGCGTCACTAAGCGTGTATAATACGCATGGTTTGTAGTTCTTTCCGATAGACACTAAAATATTTTTATCTTGACCGGATGGCAACCGAAGGAGGGCAAATATAAAAAAAACACATTTTTTGCTTTTAAGCTCATTTTTAAATTGGAATTCCTAATAAACTTTTACGATAAGAAATTTGCGTTCCCCTTATATTGTATTGGGCTATTTAAATTTTGCTTGACATTTATTTTGACACGGCTGGAGATCGAAATGTAGGATTTGTTAAAGCTGTGGGATTCCTAGACTGGAATGCACATGGTGGATTGCTCATGGTAGGTGAAACCCGGATCGCAGATGCACCGGTTGCGGCTGACACACACGCCGTTGTTGCACTTTCTGCGGAGGTTAAAAGGACAATGATTTCATTGGGGGGAGTTCCAAACCGGAATCAAACAATAACTCACTGATAGCAATCGGCCTGGCAGACGCCATCCTTGGTTTTTAAGCCCGGTGCGCATTCGCACTGGTTGTTGTCCTTGCACAGGCCTCCAATTCCGCAGTCTGGCTCGCAGACCGGCTGGCAACCGTCGTCCGTCAGCTGGTATCCCTTGGAGCAGCCGCAGACCTCCGGTTCGGTGCAGTTGTGCCGCGGACTGATGCCACACCCACTGCTGCAGATGGGGCGGCAGAAGCGACGCGTCTCGTCCAGCTTGTAGCCCGGATCGCACTGGCAGCTGCCGTCGAGGAAGCACTGGCCATTCTGGCAGCCCAGCGGACAGGCGAACACACAGTCGCCGTTGTCGTTCTTCACGAATCCCTCGTAGCACTCGCACTCCCCCGGAATCCTGCAGCCCCCGTTCTGGCAGCCACACTGCGCCCGGCACACGGTGACGCCCTTCAGCCGACTGGCCGAGTAGCCGGTGCAGCAGACCTCGATCAGGGACAGCCGGTTGGCCTGGTCCGCCTGGATGACACTGGCATGCGGGTACTTTTCAACCGTATCGGGTCTTTCAAGAAAAATGCGAAAAAAGTTTGAGTGTTTGAAATGACTAATACAAGTTATAATTAATGTTTATAAAGAAATTCAACAAGTATATAACATTTAACTAAATGTGATATTACACTCAAAAAAAAAAACGCCTAGAATCGCCTTTGGTTTTAGAAAATCGCCTATGGATTTGCGTCACTGGCGATTTTGTCTATATTAAAGAAAGTAGGTTTTTAATATCAATGGCGTTTTTTTCTAAAAAACAAAAATAAAATCTGCAATTTAGAAATTTTTTACTAGAAAGTAGAAAAGTTATGTCTTACAATTTAGAAATAAAGGTTTTCTAAGAAATAGAAATACTGTTTTTTTTTAATATAAAAAATTTTTTTTCTAAATACAAGAAAAAATTTCTCAAATCCAGAAAATACAAAAATGATGCTTTGGTGGTGGTAATCGGAATTATGCGGGTTGTTTCTGTGACGCCACGCCCCCTTGTGTTGTTGTTCTCCGTTCTTGTTTGTCATCTTATTTGAATTTCCTTATATTGTGCACGTGGTGTAGGTGATGTATATGTTTATTATGTACATGCACTTTAAGTTTCAAATCGGACCTGTAATTATAACTGAAATGAGTATACAAATTACAAATTATAAATATAAAAACCCAACAACTTACACTTTTGAGAAAAACATCTCGGGTCGCCCCACGCGGGAATCGAACCGCTTCCCTCGGAGTTTGCAGTCAAGCACTCTAACCGCTGCGCCACGGATGCATCGCGTGAGGCGCTGTCCAAAGTCTATTCACATTTTGTTCTCTTATTTTTAGTCAAATCGATCTGGCTCGCTTCTAGTTATTCTTTTTGTTTATTTAACTTTGTTCGTAAATATTTATTGATTCATTTAAATATTTATACGCGAATATATTTTACTATGGTTCAATAGTAACAGTATTTGAATGTTTCAAATTTGAAAAACATAAAAATCATTTTTAACAAAATATAACTATTCAAAAAATTAAAAACAAATTCAACACATTTTTATACCCGTTACTCGTAGAGTAAAAGGGTATATTGTATTCGTGCAAAAGTATGTAACAGGGAGAAGGAAGCGTTTCCGACCCTATAAAGTATATATATTCTTGGTCAGGGTCACTAGCCGAGTCGATATAGCCATGTCCGTCTGTCCGTCTGTCCGTCTGTCTGTCCGTCCGTATGAACGCTGAGATCTCAGAAACTATAAAAGCTAGAGGATTGGCATTTTGCATGAAGATTCTTGGAGTTCCTACGCAGCGCAAGTTTATTTCAAGAAGGTGCCACGCCCCCTCTAACGCCCTCAATAGCTTATATAGGATTTTAAAAATTTTAATTTTTCGGAAATGTAAAAATGCAGTTTTGTTGTGTTTATAAATACCTATCGAAATGTAGAAGAAATTTTTTAAATCGGACCATTCGTTAAAAAGTTATTGCTGATCAAAGTTTATATCTCCCTCGCACTCCCTTTAGCCGAGTGACGGGTATTAGATAGTCGGGACACCAACCCGACTATAGCGTTCTCTCTTGTTTTTATTAATATGTAAATATTAAAGATTAAAAAAAAAAAAAAAAAAGGACACCATGCATTTTTCGTCTCGACGTGGGATTGAACTCACACTTTCGGCTATTAGTTTGAATAAAATATTCATGCACACACGCATTAGACCCCTAGGCTACCAACTTTTCTTCGATTAAAGGCAATTTTTTCTGAATGTTAGAAAAATTTTAAACATTTTTTCTGTTTTTTAGAAAAACAATATTTCTATTATATAAGAATTTTTTCTAATTTGAATGGCGATTTTTTTTTATTTTTAGAAATGTTTAGTCTTTTTTTTTCTAAAAGCAATGGCGATTTTAACCCTCAAATAAAGAAAGGCAGATTAGAAAAAACACCTTATAATTTAGAAAAAAAAAGGATTTTTCTCATTTTGAGAAAAAAATTTCTAAAAAATATCGTTTAACAGAGAAATTTTCTGAAGTTTAGAAATTTTTTTCTCTTTATAGAAAATTTTTTCTAAAGCACAGAAAATTTGCATTTTTCTATATTTAAGAAAAAATAATTTTTTGAGTGTATGATATGCTTAGGACTCTAAAATGAATCATACCAGTTTTTGTTAGTTTACTGAAAAAACTGGCACAAGTCTATCATCAACCCAAATTCATTTTAAGAGAACATTTATAGAAATAAATTTGATTACAAGAAAAGTTTGTTTTCAGTGCAGATAAGTACTTACGGCACCCATATGCGGCACTTGTGCTGCCCTCTATCGGACGGCGTTTCATGGGATCGAATCAAGTACTCGCGACGTTTCGGTGGCTGCTCAGCCTCTTGAAAGCTGTTTGGTCCCGGTCGATTAAAGGACAACTGCCTGTTTTCCATATATCCACGGCCATAGCTGCCAGGATCCTGTAATACGGGCCTCCTATTGTATCGTTCCGAATAGTTAGGCACATTTGTGTAAATGGTGGGCAGGCACACCATCAACTGAATAAAACTCAGACGAAGGCCCAAGTCTCGTAGCCACATTTTAAGAGCCCGCACGATTTAATTCCGATTTAGAAATGTGTTTACAATTTGCCAGCTAAAATTATACTAATTTTCGCCGCTTGAACAGAGTAGATTTTGTTGTCTTATCAGAAAAGCTATATTCGATGCATAGACGAAAAAGAGAGGAATCGAATTGTGTTTTTATTTTTCTGAGAGGATGAAAATCATGTAAGGCTAAGCTGTATTTTCTAAGCGTTGCGAATTCTTGGTACCTTTTTTAATATAATGTATTTTTAACTGAAAAATAAATTATTAAATAAGATTAAACATGTAATTATCCCCATATACAAAGTTCCCATTCACAAAAAAATTATTATTTCGTTATTAATGGTAGCTTTCCTTTTGTATACAATTAATATACGTTTGTGGGTCCCATCTCTATGAGCCCAGAAAAACAAAGCAAATCATGCAATTAGCAATGAAACCCCATAAAACAATCTTTAGTTCGTTCTCACTTGACATACATTGGCCTTGCGGGCCCTGGATCTCCGCCTCGCGGTCCGAATTAAATGCTGAAAGCCCTCTTATCTTTGCCTCCGGCTGTGATTAGAGACGGGGCCCAACTGCGTCGTCGGCGCAGCAGTAAACAACCGCGACTTGAGCGTTTCGGTGGCGCGCCACAAATAAGTCTGTCCCAGAGTTGAGATGTCGCCACTTCTGCGCTCATTGTGCCTGCACTCGGGGCTCCTGGTTCTGTTCCTCTGCGTGCTGCAGGCCGTGGAGCTGCAATTGCACGAACAGCAGCTGCAGCAGCAGAAGGACGAGCTGTTGCGCGTGCGCGAGGAGCAGCGCCAGCGGGACATCCAGCGGGAGCACGAGGCGCTCCAGCGTCGCCTCTCGTCCTCGACCACCAGCCGAAAGCCCTATATCATCCCCAATGGATTATCGCTTCCCCGGCGGGGTGAGCATCCCCAGAAGTGCAGCCGAGAAGTGCCGTAAGTGGGTGGAGCTCCAAGTTGGATGAAAAATCCATTCTTCCATCATCTATTAGTGATTCTTCTCGAGTTCTGATTAAAGCAAATAAATGATATTATTTATGCTTATTGCAACCATTCCTATCTCCAGGGCCGTGTTCTTCCAGTACGACAAGGAGGTGAAGATCGTGGGCAACAGCTCCACCAATCAGAACTTCACCGAGATCGAGGTGTGCTGCAAGGGCTGGAGGCGCTACGAGTACGATTGGAGCCAGTGCGTCCCCGACTGCGGGGAGCGTTGCCAGGAGAACGGCTTCTGTTTGGCCGGTGGGATCTGCCAGTGCTTCACCGACTTTGTGCTGGACTACCGCAGCAACTGTGTGCCCACCTGTCCGCTGGGCTGTCCGCATGGCCGGTGCTATCTGAACGGCACCTGCCACTGCGATCGTGGCTACGAGCTGGACGGATCGCGGAAGTTCTGCCAGCCGCAGTGCAATGCCACCTGTGGCCACAACGAAGTCTGCTGGGAGCCCGGCAAGTGCTCCTGCGCCGAGGGCTATGCCCGTGGCCTGAGGGAGTCCGCGGCCCTGGGATGCCAGCCTGTCTGCATTCCCGACTGCGGATACGGCCACTGCGTCGGGCCAAACCAATGCGAGTGCTTCCCCGGCTATAAGAAACGGCGAAACGGCATTTCCTGCGAAGCCGAGTGCTACAAGTAAGTCAGCTTACCCAGAAATATATATAAAATATAAAATATAAAATATTTATATATATAAATAAATATATTAAATTTGCTTACAAAAGCCTTATCTTCGGAAATGAAAAAACTTTTTTAGAAAGTACTTATCACTGAATTTGATTATTGATATTTGCAAGAATTTCGCCTCAAATAATTTGTAAAAAACTTAAGAAAATTGTGGTTTAAGTAAAGACCTCTAAGTAAAGTAAATATAAAAGTTTCTAATTAAAAACTTGGAAAGTTTCCCACAACAAATTGTAGAAATGGTAACAATTTTTTTTTGACGAAAATTTATAAAAATATTAATACTTTAAAAAATTAGTAGGTTTTAAAGACCTTCTCATAAAAATAGAAAAGATTCAATATAATTTATTTTTAATTTTATAAATTAATGTTAGAAAGCTAGCCTTAAATGCTACCAAAACAAAACCTTTAAGCTAGGCTCCTCTGTTTATTACAAGATCGACTAAAAGTGTGCTATTATCTAACTGACTTAATTCCTCCCGTTTTAACTGTCTTTTAGGCGCTGTGAGAATGGCTTCTGTGCGAACACGACGACGTGCGTGTGTCAGAATGGCTATCGCTATGACCAGAACACGACGAGCTGTCTGCCGGATTGCGGGGACAACTGCGAGAACGGGGTTTGCATCTCGCCCGGAAACTGCCGCTGCTTCAAGGGCTACGTTCGGAATCGAGAGAAGTGCGAGGCGGTCTGCGTCGGCGGGTGCGGCTTCTACGGCAAGTGCATAGCCCCGAATGTGTGCGGATGTGCCGTGGTCCCGGGTCCGGAGCGAACCTACCAGCGCTGCGAGTACGGATTGTGCAACGCCATGGGACGGTGCCGCTGCCAGGTGGGCATGACGCGCTTCATCGACCGGTGCATGTCCCCCGATACGGTCACCACCTACGCCTCCATGAATCCCATCAAGGTGAACGCTTCGCTCATCCAGGAGTTCAATCTGCTGATCGGCAGGCACTTCAATTTAACCCCACTCACCGACACTTGGTGGCTGTGAGATAAGCCTTCTTCGGTTCTCCGACCAAAATACTGTCATATTTTCAGAGTCACAAAGAAATCAGTAATAAATACTCATATACATTTCTCAAAAGTCGCGGCCTTATCAGCGGTTTTTACGCTAGATCTCTGGGGCCTGTACTTCTTTGGGGCTACTCAAATTTAGTTTCGAATAATTTGTACCCCTTTTCAAAAAATGTACTTAGTTATCGTAATCGATGGGATATTTTCAAAAATCTTTGAATAGTTCTCATGTTTTTTTATTGGTTATTTCATTTTCCTCTGCCAAATCAATATACCCCACGAATGCCGGGTACTAAAATAGTAATTTTCTTCTAAGGAATATAGAACATTTCTTTCTCCGCACACTTAAAAGCCGAGCTTGACACAGTCCACAATTTAGTAGCTGCGAGACGTTGGCGAGCATTGCGCTCGCATCTTATTACGACCTCGCTCTCAGTTAAATTTGAGCAAAATGCACTTGACATCCACGCTGATTGGCCTTCTTATCGTTGGTCTCGTCGGACTCGAGCTACCCGCTCCCGCCGTCGCCCAGTTCTGGAAAAGTGTTAAGAGCGCCTCAAATGGGGATCCTAACTCCCTGTGGCGAAGTGAGACCCTGGCCGAACGGCCCCCGGGAATCTGCTACAGGACCCTCATGTAGGTAAGCCATTCGGTCAGTCCAATCAATCTTAAGATCCGATTCCCTTTCAGTGTGGAAACCGTCAATCCGAACTCTAGAATGCGAACGATCTCCTACTGCTGCGATGGCTATGTAAATAGAGGCAATACCCAGAACCTGAAGTGTGAGCCCATCTGTAGAGAGGATTGCTCGAATGGCATATGTATCACGCCCGGAAGTTGCGAGTGTGCTCCGGGCTACTTCCGGAAGAATGCCAAGTGTCGTAGTGAACAGGATTATGATCAATAAATAAGTACACAAAAGCAAACCATAAAAATATAGTTCTGATAATTACGATCCTAACTTCTTTTATTTATAGTACACATTGATAAAAAAAAAACCAAGTTAAAACATATCAGAAAACTAGGAATAGAAATCGAATGCAGAGGAATTTTGATATTTAGCACAATTATATTTTTTTATTAATTATATTTTATATTTATATTTTGAAAGAGATTTGTGGATACACTTTTCTTTCAGAACTTCATAGTTCTAGCTAACGACTTTTTCTCCATTACCGTATGATTCTTTTGAATAAAAAAAGTAATTCTTTTTAGAAAGCTTCGTGAGTTGTTTAGGATCATCATCGACATGTTTTGCGACTTTAGAGCTTGCCTTTCATTAAGTCAACAACTCTCGTGAGTACCTGAAGTCATCGTTACGAGCCGAACTTTTCTTGGAATTACCCAATAGCAATGAATTTTGTTTACGCGCGTCAAAAATATAGAAGTGATCAATTTGTTTAGCCCGAAAGCAGCTGAGAGCAGCAAACCTTCGCTCCGCTTGCCTCATTGATAGGTCCAATGACGAGGTGCTGATTAGGAGGGGGACAAGAGGTCGCCGCCGGAGGCGATTGGCGTTTGAGAGATCCGCGGCTTCGCATCGGGAGCCGCTTAGTCGAAGTGCAACTACAGCCGCCAGCGGACGTGGTATAAGTCGCACAATAAATTTACATACCAAAGCCGTAATCAAGTGACATCACCATGAGGTCATCGTGTCAGCTGCTGCTGTCCCTGACTGTTCTGCTGGCCATCTGCTCCCTGGGCCAGGGACAATTCAAGACTTCGGGCATCAAGACGCGCCAGCCGCCGTCGGCAAACCTCCAGCTGTCCGGGAATAGCAGTGAGTTTGGCCAGAGCGCCTTTGGCTGGAGCAGCTACAACCAGAGCAGCTTTGGATGGAACAGCCAGAACCAGAGCAACTTCGGCTGGAACAGCCAAAACCAAGTGGGTCAGGGATCCAGCTGGGGAAGCCAAAACCAAGTGGGCCAGGAATCCAGTTGGGGCAACCAAAACCAAGTGGGCCAGGGATCCAGCTGGGGAAGCCAAAACCAAGTGGGCCAGGAATCCAGTTGGGGCAACCAAAACCAAGTGGGCCAGGGATCCAGCGGATTCGTGCCTGCCGAGACGTACCAACCATCCACCCTGCCGCCACTTTTTGGACACTATGTGCAGCCGGTGAATCCGCCAGTTCATCGGGCCCAAGTCCTCGATGAGACGGCCCTGTTCATCAACAAAACCCGATCTGCCATGGCTAGTGGGGTGTGCGTCAAGGAAGTTCCGTAAGTATTCCAAAAATAATACCAATCGGTAGGAAAACATTTCTATAATTGCACTAAAAGTTATCGCCCAATTCGGAAGGCATTCGAAAACAAGGCAAACAATTAAAATAGTGAACTAACGACCTCGACTTCCTCTGCTGGCCTGATAATTAAATGCGACTTGACTTTACAAGTATATGTATGCCAAGCTAATAATGTGGATGAATTTAATATGCAACGGAAAGTTAGTAGATAAGCCGGAAGTTTGTGCTATTGAATTTATTTTCAAAATTAATTGACTTGTTTTTCGACGCTCTTAAATATTACTTAATAATTTGTAATTATTTTATTATTTTTAGAAATTATTATTATTTTCTAGAATAGAAATATTTAAATCAAAATATTCTAATTCAAGCACACAAGTATTCCTGCAAGGGATTTAAAGCTAGATCTAAATATTTTTAAGTTAAAGTAAAAGTGATTAAATTTGAAATGTTTAAATTAGACTTATAAAATCGGGACCAAGTACGTTAGAGTGTTTAGATATCTAAATTATTATAATAAGTAATTTACACGAAACCTGACAGCAAAGTTCTATACTTTTTTAAATCCAGAACCTCCTCGCTCCTCCGCAATTCCCGGGAGCAGTTCGTGGGCAACGGCACCACTCCGGACATGAGTCGCATCGAGGTTTGCTGCGAGGGCTACGAGCGGAACCCGCACATTTACCGCCGCTGCGAGCCGATCTGCGCCGACGACTGCCACAATGGCATCTGCACGGCCCCGAACACCTGTGTCTGCATCCCCGGCCACGTGCGCACCTCCGAGGGCAAGTGCATCTCCACCTGTCCGCTGGGCTGCGGCAACGGGGTGTGCGACGACAAGAACGAGTGCAAGTGCCGCGAGGGATATTCCCTGGAGCCGGAGAGTCGCAAGTACTGCCAGCCGGAATGCAACCCTGGCTGCTCCTTCGGACGCTGTGTGGCGCCCAACAAGTGCGCCTGCCTCGAGGGATACCGCCTGGCCGCCGACGGATCCTGCGAACCGGTCTGCGACAGCTGCGAGAACGGCAGGTGCACGGCTCCAGGACGCTGCAACTGCAACGGCGGCTACCTCAAGCTCCAAGGTCGCTGTGAGCCCATCTGCTCGATGTAAGTTGGCATTCCTATCAGTTCGTGTTTTTGAGATCAAGAGATACATTTTATAATATTTAATACTATAATATAACATTGTGTAAAAGAAGGAATACTCGCTCAGTTCCATTATAGCTCAGTAAAAATAATCATCTCTATAAGAAAAACGACCTTAAATAATTTTCATTAAGCATATTATTTCATTAGATATTCAAATGTAGAGGGAGCACCAGCCTTTTTCAAAAGTTTGGTAATCTTATCCGTTGATAAACTTAGGTTTCGTAAATCCTTTGTAGTATATTTGTGGTTTCTCAAATTAGAAATATATATTTTTTTAATTCTATATCCAATTCCAGACCCTGCAAGAACGGACGCTGCATTGGCCCGGACATCTGTGAGTGCAGTTCCGGCTTCGAGTGGGACCGGAAGTCGGCCGAGTGTCTGCCCAAGTGCGACCTGCCCTGCCTCAACGGCGTCTGCGTGGGCAACAACCAGTGCGAGTGCAAGACGGGATATGTGAGGGACGAGCACCAGCGAAACATCTGCCAGCCCCATTGCCCCCAAGGTTGCCAGAATGGCTTCTGCAGTGCCCCCAACTTCTGCATCTGCCGGCCGGGATTCATCAAGAGCGGCATCAAGGGACGCCAGACCTGCCAGGCCGTCTAAATTGGACCTCCAATCTATTTTTATTGTTTCTTATTAGATCAAAAATGAAATAGACGTCCAATCAGGGCATTAAACTCGTAAGCCAGCTGACGATTGAAGTGTTTTCTCTTTTCGCCGGTGTTGACCTGCTGGCTGAGTTGATCGGGCTTCACACAGCGATCTATGAAGTGTGTTTCCCCCGAGGGGCAGCTGCAATGCTCCACATCATCGCAGCTTCCGTTTCGGCAATGCTGTTGGCCCTGCCCACAGCCGCAGATCTCGGGAGCCACACATCGGCCGTATTTGCCACAGGATCTGGGAATTAGAAACACGGGAATTAAAAGCGGGAACATTTAATCCATAAAGCACTAACCTCTCACACTTGGGTCGACAGCCGGCACCGTGGGCTTCGTATCCTCCAAAGCAGCGACAAACCCCGGGTGCAATGCACACCCCATTCCCATGGCCACAATTGTCGGTACACACCGGCAAACAGCTGGTGGTGTTCACGTTGTATCGATATCCTTCTCGGCAGTGGCACTGGTACCTCGACTCACAGAACCCATTCTCGCAATTTCTGAAAGGGATTAAAAAGTCAAGAAAGTAATATGATTAAAATTATTTTCTTTAGGCCTTAAACTTAATAATAGCTAGAGAGAATAAACTTAATAATAGCTAGAGAGAATGCTACAGTCGAGTGCCTCGACTACTCAGCTAAATAAGTGTGAGATATGCAAGCAAAAAAGCAGACAGTCGCTTGAAGTGGCGCCATCTACAGGAATAAGTCTTATTTGATCATTGCTTTTTAAAATAATTTAAAAAAATTGGTTCTACTTTTTCTCTACAAGTAATGAGAATAAAAAACGAAACACTCACAGGTAGCATTCAGCTTCGCAGACATTTCGGTTCGGTCTTTTTATGAATCCCGCGAAGCAGTCGCACTGGTTGGGCGCCACGCACTTGCCGAATCCGCAGTCCGGAGCGCAGACAGGTTGACATCCCAGGTCCGCCGTCCGCCGGTAGCCGGGTGAGCAGTCGCACTGTCCGGGCGCCACACACTCCTCGTGGGTGCCACAGGTCTGCGAGCACTGCGGACGGCAGAACTGGCGGGTATCCTGATCCAAGACGAAGCCCTGATGGCAGGCACAGGTGCCGTTCAGATAACACCTGCCGTACTGGCAGGCAATCGGACAGGTGTGGATGCAGGCACCATGCTCGTTGCGGACGAACTCGGCGAAGCACTCGCAGTTTCCGGGACTGCGACAAAATCCATTTCGGCAATTGTCCGGAGAGGATTCGGAGCAATCCGGCACACAATCCTGGGAGTAGGCATCCCGACGATAGCCCACACAACAGACCTCTATGCGATGGAAGTAGATCGTCGAACCATTGCCGCGTACCGGAGAATCCTTCTCGGTTTGGAAAAACACAGTGCTGTAATCGGGTAATCTCATTAATCTAAAGGGTTTCCCCGTAAGATTACCTAAATGTCTACTCTATATGTTTATCAATTAAAAGCCAATAAATTTGTTTGATTTATGTTGATCAAATTTAAAACATGTTTTTAATGTGAATGGAGTTTTGATAATAAAAACTTTGAGGTACTCACGGCACCTCTCGATGGCAGAGATGTTTCTGTTGCTCGCGGGTTTGACTTAGTGACTCAAAATCGCCGTATTCCGTATTCTCTATATCGCCGTAAAGCTCCGTGGAATCGGCCTCAATCAGGGCAGGAAATGCCACCAGCGTCAGCAGAGCGGTAAACACGGCCAACGGTCCACTAAATTGCATCCCGCCTTATTGTTCTAAGCTTCGATGTCGAAGAGCGAATGAATGAGCTGCCTTGGGACTTGGATGTACTTATGAGGGCTGCCTTATCAGCATGGCCTCTCACTCTCGGGACTCGAAAACGTTCTAGAGAAACGCTAAATTTAAGCTACAATCGTTTCTACCCGGTCAAACATTAAAAGTAATTATAATTCCGGTTTTATCTTTAATATTTTTTAAATTTTATTAGCTACAGAATAAATGTAGTTCATTGAATTAAATTGACTTTAAATTATTATACTTAAATGGAAATGAAATTAATTTTTATTACTTCTCTGGCGGAAATTTTCTGTTTAAATCTACTACAATTAGAATTCAGTATTTGAAAATATAATGTTGTACAAAGTATGGTAATACATATATTAAAGTAGAGCTGCAAACGAAAAAATCCCAGAGCCTATCGAAATAAAATGTCTAATCAGGGTATTTTCCTTAACAGATAAGATTACCTTTGACAACTGAAGAAAACATTATGAAGCTGTCAACAACGGAAATAGTTCGATTCGTATAAATAAGCTCGGGTCATCATCATTTGCTCTTTACTTATGACAAAAATATTATCATCGTTTCTTTAATTTTTTTATGATAACTAATAGTGATGATTATAAGAAAGATTACCAGTAAAATAAACCATAAGCTAAATAACTTCCGCATAACATTACTTATTATTTTAATGGTCAGACATATTAAAGCATAAGAATAGCTAAGAAAATATGCAAAAATATGTAAGGGAAAAAAGATAAAAATATTTGTACAATACGTAAAAGTTACCACAAGTCATATTTTTTGTAATATCTACAGGGGACCTCATTTTCGGTAACTCACTAAAATATTTAATAAATTCAAGATCGTGGGCCGAATATTTCTGCTTCTCCTCACAGGTGAGCAATCCTTTTGGCTGTGATTTGGGCCGGAACCTGCAAGAAGTTGGAGTTCTGTGGCGGGATTATCAGGTGGGTGACATGGTGCGATCGTTGGTGGTGATGATGGCCTCCATTGGAGAACTGGTCATTTACTGGCATCGCCGGCGGCCTGGCTGGCAAAAAGGCGGAGGCAGTTGTGGAGTGCTGGACATGTTGATGGTTCCGTGGGTGGTGCTGATGATGGTGGTGCTGCTGATGGTAGCGAATCTCATCGTACAGATGAGAGTCCAGACTGCCCTTGCGAGACTTTGGCGAGACCACCGAGTACAGGGACTCCTTCCTAGCATATGCGTAGGGTGGTGTTTTAATCGAAGAGTTGTTGCTGGGCGTGTCATATAATTCTGGTTGTGCTGTGGGGGAATTTGTAAAAATATCAAATTTGTTTATTTTCTGGGAATTTATTTTAGGTTAAAATTGGGAAATTTTGTGGAAAATATTTTAAAAGTAAGTTTGTATTTTAATTGAAAATAAAATAATTGTATTGATATTCATTTTGTGTATTAATTTGTTCAACGTATTAATTCTATAAATTTGAAAAATAAATCAAATTACTTTTTAATGTTTATAATTTAAATTGGTAAATATTTTTCGCTATATTAAATTTGTATTTTAATTTATGAAGTTCTCTGTTTCTTTTTGGAGATCGTGTGATAGCTACTTTAAGGTCGGCCGAGACACTTACATACCCTCGTTCGAGTGGGGCGTGACCGCAAAGACCACCGGTGGCTCGGGCAGTGGTTCGTGGAAGTTTTTGCCCAGGGCCGCGGCCTCCGTGAGCACCACCTCCGGATTCGCAGGCAACGTGGTCACTGTCCCGTTGGCATTGTAAACGGCTGAGTTTTTGTGGTGATACCGCCGATACACGTAGAGTGAGCCCACCACAATGGCGATGAGCAGGAGCAGCATAATGCTGACTAGTGTGGTCACCAAACCGGACTGATGATCCGCTGCCGAGGCCTGACTTGTATTGGAGTCACCGCCGACGAATCCGGCCAGATGTTCCTGCGGCGAGGTTATCCCATTGGTGATGACGTGGATGACCTCGGGAGTGGGAACGCCGGCGGCTGCGGCCGAATGGAGATTCTCGAGCAGCTCGGTGCCCGACTGGTGGACAATGATCTTCGGCGAGTGTTGGGCATTCTCATGGCCAACGACGGGCTGTTTGATCACTATGACCTCCGGCAGGGGCGTAGGAGGCGTGGTCGCTCGTGGTATTATACCCATCTTCTCCAGCGTGGAGTTGACCGTCTCCACGATGACATGGCTCACATTCAGCTCAAGCGGATGATCCTGTAGGATGCAGGCACCTGTTTGGGGATGGCAAGGCTTCTCATCGCAATCGCAGGCCTTGCGGCACATAATGCCATGGGTTCCCTGGGGACAGGGCAGTTCGCAACTATATAGGAAACGTTAAACAATTAATTAAACTGGGAAAAATAAAATAAGTAGTAGGAATTCAAAAGTTCTACTCACAACTGTCCCGTCCAACCGGCTATGCAGTGGCATAATCCCGATTTGTTGTCGCAGGCTGCTCCATTTTGGCACTGGCAGAGATTCTTGCAGTCCAGGCCCCAGCGATCATGATCACAACCTTTAAAAATATCATTAAACCAGGGAACTTTACAAATCTATCCATTTACTCACGCTGTGTGCAATGTTTGCCAATATATCCCTCCTCGCAGCTGCAAATGTCGGGCATTACGCAACTGCCACGCCCACAGCCGCCCCGGCAAATGGGTTTACAGGTGGCCTGGCTGTCGGATAGATTTCCCTCGTAGCCCTGGCAGCAAAAGCGAACTGTTCGGGTCTTGTTTAATTTCTGGAAGTAGTTTAGGTCGATATATTTTATTCCCGAAAAATGAATTAATTTATATTAGTGTTTTTAGGGTTTCAAAGTAAACTGACCTTTAAAAAATGTGCCTTATTATAATAATGAAATAACAATGAGCTTTTAATAGATCATAAATTAAGCAGAGCCGAAAAGTATGCCCCACAGTTCGGGACTAAGAAATCTCCGACCTTCCACAAAATCTCTTTGATCCCAAGAGGGCATCATCGCAAGAGTCCATTAATTGGATAAACTTGAGGAGGGCCCTCGTCTCCATCAACCCTGTCAACGCCTCAGTGTCACTTGCCCCTGTGGCCAGTGGACTTTGGCCCAGCTCTTGACAGTTACAAAATTAAGATGGAGATTATTGTAAGTTGTCGAGCAATGGGCAGATGGTCCCGCCCCAGCAGAACCACTACTATACCCCTTGAGTTGCCAATTTAATTGGATAACTGAATTCCGGGCGAGCTTCTCACACTCATTCCGGTTCCAGATTTTAGTCCCAGTCCAACACATTTCCCGACTCACGCATTGTTCGCCGTCGAGCTGATGGATTCGTATCTGTGAATGTGTATCTGAATCTGTGTCTGCCTGCATATGTGTCCCCCCCACGAATGAATAAGGCGGAAATTTTAATATAAACAGTGAAATTCGATTCGAGTTCGGTCTTCTGATTCATTGTGTCTGCATAATTACGGGTGGCTTTTCAAATGTTTGTCATAAAAAGTAATTGAATACAAGTTGAGCAATTTTTGTGTACATGTGCCACTCGAATAACCGCATGGCCCACTCCATTTCACCCCCTTCTCGGTGGTTTTTGTATGGTTTGTGCCTATCAATCAGCTGTAATGACAATTTTTCCCTTGGAAAGCTATCGAAAATCTTTCGGCTCTTTTGTGGCTCAAGTTACAGACTATTTTTTCACTTAGACCCGAACTTCTTAATGCGTTCATGTTGATGTTAATTAATTAAATTAAATTGGCGAATTAGTGGCTACATTTTCTGACCAAAAGCCGAGTGTTGGCCAAGCAGGCGTTGACCAAAATCGCCAGGAATGCAAGCGGCAGGGTTAGAAAATGGTTGCGGCAATCGGAGAAATATGTTTTTCGGGGTGCTGCTGGCCATTATGGCGATTCTGTGCGAACACCTTCGCACAAGGAGGCAAAGAGCCTCAAAAGAGCTCCTATTAAAATAATTATGAAATTAATTCGAGCCAAGCAGCCAGCGATCTCGACTCGCACAAATCATTAGACACGAAACGGGGAGAAATAGAAAAAAATAAAATAAACTAAGCCAAAACTGGCTGCCTCTTGTCATGGCGATTGCAACTCGGCTTAGTGATGCAATCGAAAGTGTGTCAACAGCTTTGGCATCAAGTCGCCGCGCACAAGTGGAGCTCCTAATGCCCAGCCGCCGATCCAGCCCGGCCATAAGTGCTGGATTTTCCGCTTTTCATTTGCACTTTCCATCACTGACACCATGACATAATTATTTTGCCTACCCCCCGGTCCGGTCCGCCGAAAAAGTGGCAAAATAAATAAATGAATAGAAAAATAAGAAACAAAAAAAACCAGACGAGCCTGATTAGGCTCCGCGGATCAGGCAACTGCAACCGGATTCTGGCCATGCTTGGTCAACACTTGGCCGCTGCCGTTGTTTTCCTCGCTTTTCCCACTGCGCAGTTTCAAATGGCCAGGCGGCGGGTATTGTGGGCTTAATAGTTTGTTTGTCTGGCTCAAACAATTGCCTAAAATTAATAATTATTTATTGACACTAATGGGGAATCAGTTATCATCATTTATCAACGTAGCATTTAAGAAATTGTGATGCAAGTGTACTGGTTCTTGTTTTTTAAATAAATAATGAAGGATCGGTAAAATAAACATGACAAATAGGTGGCATTTGGTTATTTAACAATTTATCTTTTTATATTTGCTATGGGAATATTTTTATTACTCCATAACTTTACTTTTAAGAAAATCATAAATTAAAACAAAAATTGGAAATTATTTTTTAATACATTTAAAAAAATTGGTAGTTAATTATTTTAATAATTTAATTTTTGATATTATTTTTAATAATAATATTTTTAATTTTTTTTATTTATTAAATTTTTTAATTTTATAACATTTTATAATTTTGTTAAAACTTTAGGTCTTATATACAAAAACATTTTAAAATTTAATTTAACTGATATTTAGGTTTTAGAAAAATCTAACAACATTTTTTATAATACCCAAAAACTGATGAGCAATGCGTATACGCCGCATGTGCCCAGCAGTTCAAGAAGTTTGGCCAAGGACACACATGGCTCTCAACCCAGAGGCTTGGGGTCAAAACCGGTCGTTTGAAGCCCAACCAGGTGAAGTGGATCTGTAGTTCCTGCGGCGAAGCGCAGCTGCCACAAATGCCACTCCACTTGACTTCTTCCGTTCTCCTTCTCAGCAAAAGGACAGGAAACCCCGCTTAGATTGGCCAGAATTGCGCAATGCATCTGTTAGCGGACAGAACCCATATAGCGAGCGATATATACATATATGCGAAACGCAATCAAAGTCGGCCATCGAATCGGGGCAATTTATGGATATCGTGGTGAGCGGCTTCCTGGTTGGGCAAATCGAAATCGAAAGCAGGTTTGTGGCGCAGGCTCCCCCAAGATGGTGGAAAATGTGGCCACGGCGAAGGTGTTGCCACTGGCTGGCTGGGATGACGATGACGCAAGAGATGCCCGCAAAGGCAGAGCCGGCAGTGGAACACCTGCGACCATTTGGAACTCGGTCCGGACTCAAACTCACCTGGACCCTCATCACCTCGCGCATTTCCGTCTTGTAGGTGGCGCACCGCGGCGGGATCTCCATGCACCAACTGGAGGTGCGCACGCGCACCGGCTGCATCTCCGGCACCTGGACATGCTCCACGTAGGGCTCCTCGCGGATGCAGATGTTGCCGGGGCCCTGGATGGAGGGCAGGGCCACGGCCCCCGCTTCGATGTCCTTCAGGTTTGTGTTGATCTTCAGGCTGCTGTTTTGTCCCGACCCGGATGGTATAACCAAAACAAGGAGCAGGAGCAGCTTTCCCATCAACTTAACTCGTTTCATTTTTGTCTTATTAAAAATAAAAGTTCTACAATTATTCGAAATAGTTCACTTCATTATACCATAATTTAAACTTATTTTTTCAGTTGTCCTTCCTTTATATAAAGGTCTAAGAATATATTTGAAACACCTTTTTAGTAATTAATCATTTTTATTAAATATTTCGAAATGAAAACATGTGTTTAAAAATGTCTATTACTTTTAAGGAATTTTATTTTAAAGTTCTAAGATCTGTGTAAAAATCTGAATTAATCAATAACTTCTTTGTATACCGGCTTATATCCTAGAATTATTTCGTAATTGCACTTTCACTGTCTTGTACCGAGATCCTGTTCTGCTCACAACGGGGATCTTATCCGTTATTATTTTATTATTATTAATTCCACCCGTTTTGATGTGCGCTACGTGTACGATTGGATCGCGAGTCTCGTGAAAACTGTTTCCCCGTTGGCGGTGATTCTGTTACTCACCCCGAATGTTCCTTCTCGAAATAAAGTAGACTACGAAAACAGCAACAAAATACAGTTGTCAGTGCAAATTGTCGTCGAGCCAATAAAGGCCGTCCGGGGTGGCGAGGGACTTGAGATCGGAGAGCGGAAGTACGCACTGCACACCCAATTCTCCAATTCTACAAAGCGAAAGTGAAATGTAAAGCACCCCGGCGAACACAAACAGAACGCACAGCCAAGTCTCCACTGAAAGTGAATGAAATGAAACTCCCCAAAGCGATTATGTATGTATACCCCATCCCCATCACCATCCCCGCCAGACCCACCAGATCTCGACGAGGGCGATGATTGCATCTAATTGAAATGTTGATCATGTCCTTAACATGCGGCTGTCATTGCGGGGCAAAAACCCGACTATGGCTGTTGTTTTCGTAGTCACTTTTGCTTTGTTTTGATTTGACTTGCGCTTTTCTTCAGCTCCAATGGCGTTGATCCGAAACTGGGGGCTAAATGGATTAACAGAAGTGTGGGAGAATTATATAAAATTAAATTGTATACAATAGGAAATAAAATGTCGTTAAATTAATAATATTAATCAATTAAATTATAATTTATTTATTAAAACTGTAAAAAACTCCAAAGGCGCTGATATACAAATTTTAATTATATGTAAATTAAATAAGAACAATTTTTAAACTGTACCATAATTTAATGTTTTATTTGGTTTGTTTTAAAAATTAATTCAAATATTAGACAATATTAACTCATGACAAAATAATATATCTTTTTTGATAGCTAGAATAAATGTATTCTGTCAATTATGCAGCAGATTAAAAATTAGTTAAGCTGTAATTTAAGCTCTTCTTACGTCAACAGAGATCATTCTTACTTATCTGGTTTAAGCATATTGAAAGAGATTTGCTCGTTTTACGCCTTGCCATCCCAATCGTCGCCATTAAAGTTGATTACAAGTATGCGGAAAGTGCACCGCTCCACTCAGCTTACTTAGCTAAAGTGTCTTACTTCTTAGATAAACTTTAGAACAATGCCAGCGAGATGACCGTGCAACACCCGATGATGATGCCCCCAACCCACACAAGTGTTGATTGTCTTGTTTACACCGAAGTCGCTGCTGCTGCTGCTGTTGCTGCCTCTACTGCAATTTATTAAATCAAATTTATACACAACAAAAAACCAGTTGGCCACTCCACCAGAAACCGCAGACGGGGCAGCAGCTGCAGCGTACTAAAAACAAAAGCACAACTATGAAATTGCAGCAGGTTTATTTATTTTATTTGATTAAATTGTAAGCAACCAGCAGGCCAACAACAAGCCCAACAAATGAGTGAGCAATGTGCGTGCGACGCCGGAGTTCCAATGACCCGCATGGGTTGCACTCACCGTCGCACTCGAAGCTGCCCCAAAACCCCTTCTAACCCCCTCTGATTTTGATACTGGTTTTGCAAGAGGGGTATCCAAAGAACAATAGAGCATACCAGGACTTTTAGATAGTATTTAAGGTTTAAAAGCTTACGGCCTGTTTTTTTAAAATTTTTATTTAATTCTGACAAATAGTCTTCTTTCTCATAATTTTTAGACTGTTTTTATAAACAGATCCCCAGGTATCCCCCATTCGAGCAAACACCCAAGTTTATTTTCCATTTTGTTGCAATTTTTAGGGTGCAGCCAGTCGGGCAATTTGTCAGATTTGCGTTTTTTATTTTTCGTTTATTTCATTTTAGAATTGTGTGTGTGTATTTTTGGCATTGATTCAAGTTCAACTTGGTTAGAGGTGCGACTTGAATAAGCGGAAGTTACTTATAAGTGGAACAACATTTTGTCTGACTGTTTGTTTACAGGTTCTTAAATTAGATTTGAGAGAATTTCAAAAGAAATGTGAGCTGAAGTAGGAGGAAATCAGTAAGATGAGGGGGTACAGGTAGAATGATGACCCTTGACCCATTCCGCCATTGTAGTAACCTCCAAAGATTTGCAGACCGGCCGTCTCGATGCTTCGCTTACAGTAGTCGCCATCGTAGTTCCATCCCACATACTCGTTGGTCCGCAGATTCTCCTGACGCAGCCACTCCTCGAGGGGTGCGAAATACTCCCGGAGGGCGGTGCCATCCAAGCGACCCTCCCTCAGGGTTTCCTCAAGGACCTCTTGCCACGGCTGCGAGGCGCCCTTTGACATAAGGGTTCTAGGGGGAAAATTGGAATTAGGCATCGATCGATAAGTTTATGTTCTAAATTATGTTATTTATGATCCTTATGTTTCTTTAACAATTGTATGAAATGAATGTTTTTATTTTCCCAGTACTTTTCTAGTAGATACGATTGATTATATGAAGTAAAGGCACTTTTCAATTAGATATACCTAAATATGCTTAATTATTGTCTTCATGTTGTTTAAAAAACTAAGTAAACTTTGTTAGTGAATGGAATCTGCTATATATGGTTTCACGATAAGCTGCGTTAATATGATGTAATTAAAAGGAAACACATTGTTTAAATGAAATATTATACTTGGAACAAAATCTTTAGGTTTTTATAATTTTTTTTTGAATTGACATAGTTGGCTAATAATAATGTTTATATCTGCAAAAGCTTTCCCAGCAATAGGTACTATATTATATGTTTAGAACACTTAAGAACAAACTTACTTGAGTAGATTTCCTGCTGCTGGCTGGCGGTAAATGTCGCATTGGTGCAGCGGCTTCCTCGGATCACCTGGGACATATTGCCCGGACTCGCGGCACAGGCCTCGGTAGATCTGGAACTGCAGAACCGTGGAGAAAAAGTACCTGAAAGTGGACGGAAACAGGGCTTTAATGCAATATTATGGCTTATAACAGTTGCGGTCACGCTTCTTGGCCGACGTAAACATTGTCAATTGTCTCGCGGTGAGAGTTGTGAGTTGCGAGTTAAGTCGGTCCGTGTTTTCGGTGTTGGCGGTTGTCAGTCGGATTCAGTTGGAGCTGCAGTCTCGAGCTGGCCGCTCGTTCGCATTCTGGCTCAAGGTCGAGCTCCAGTTGAAGCCTTAAACTGAAGCAAGTCGCCAAAGCAAAGCAAAGTCGTCGTTCTCTTGCAGTTTCGAAATCATGCAAAAGTCAAGTTTTGTGGTCTTGTAATTGCCATTTGCTTTATGCTCATTTAATCGCATATATGTTTATGGCATTTTTATTGTATTTTTATGGCGACGGCTGCGCAATCAAGTAGCAATTATTCAAAAGATAATTCCGAATTGGTTTTAGCCTAAGCAGCTGGATTTCGCTTTTAAAATCGAAAATATTCATTTTATTTATAGTTCCTGAACTATGTTTCTATTTCGAAGAAACTATTTTTGTGCGAAGTCACTGTTTATTGATTTATAATCATTATGCAATATCTTGGCAGATTTTTGGGGATTTTTTTTCTGTCAGCATACCGAAACTAGTAATAAGTTGAGGGCCAAGAACAAGTTCAACTAATGGATTTCTTTTGTTTCGTTTTTCTTTCTTTCTAAATGAGAGGGAAGAGCCGATAATTTGTTTCGACCTTCTGCCAGGGGATTCCCTAACCGAAGCTTTATCAAGATGATTGGTTAGTTTTCTACACCCCCGTAGAAAATATACTGCGCCCAGTGAGAATGTTGCAAGTGGGGTCTAGGAAAAAATGGCATTTTTAATGCTCACTTTTCACAATGTTCGATCACGGCGGCAAAACTCCCAGACGTAGAAACAACGTGCCCCATGCACCATTAAGTGCATCAGCTTCAGATTCAGCCAACTACAACTGCAACTGCCAGCAACTTGGCCTGGTGGCTCAGTGGTTCAGTGGCTCCGGTGGTGGTGTGTTATGTTTTTGGCACTTGGCAGCGGTTGCCACATTGCCACATCGTCGCCACATTTTCCCAGAGACGCGACATGACCCAATAACAGGGATTAGGCAGCTGCCTCGTCGACTTGTGGTGTGGTGTTGCCGTTTGCCGTTTGCTGTCTCAACGCTTGCCATTCATTCGTTCAATCATTCAATCAAACACTCGGCCAGTCTGGCAGTCTTTTGGTCCAGTCAATCAGAGCCAACATTGTCGGCAATTAGTCCAATTTTTGTTGCTGCCACGGCAGCAGCAGCAGCCACCGCTTTGTGCTAAAATTAAATGTTGCGAAAATTCTTTTCAACGTCTTAGGGGGACATGGAACATGTGTTTCATGAAAAATATGCGAAAAATCTTTAATTTTACGGGGACCACAAAGCGAGTACGATTATTCAACGGCCGTCTGTCCGTCCGTCCGTCCTTCTGTCCGTTTGTCCGTTTCGAACGGCCGCGGGGCGTATGAACGATGTCGTTTATGCGATCGCCGCTAATGATCGGTTTTCGGTTTTCGGGTTCTCGTCTCTCGTTGCCGAGCCATTCATTTTGCCAATTGCTGAATGGGCCAGCTGAACTGAGCTATCGATGGCTATTTTCCCCCGAAGTCTCAGGCAATTGACATTTCTGCATTTGTCTGCCGGTTTTTGCGGACAATCAAAAGACTTGAGCCGCAAACTTCTTGCACAATGCCAGGTTTTCTGGGGGATTTGTGACTCGGCCAGAGGCCAGATGGGAACTCAAGGAAAGCAAACGGGTGGAAATGTATTTTACAGCCTTTTACCCACACGAACGAGTGTAGTACTCTAGTTTTCTGTAAATGGCATGCTTATAGATTTCTCGTTTCGAGCTTATAATTTAATTCAAACTCGATTCTTCCAACTGATGTGAATGTCACCTGCTGAGGTCACAGTGGGTTAGTGCTGTGTCTCAGATCGCTTTTGGTTTAGTTAGTTGCCAGTTAGATTTCTAGTAGCCAGTAGCTGCTAGCCATGCCCCTAAAGTGGTTCAATGTCCATGACTGACCGACCGACTGACTGACTGATTGACTGGCGGACCCCTGAATCCATTCAATCGTTTCGCGAATACTTTTCAGTCTGCCTCAAATTATTGTGCGGCCTGTAATTTGCTGCTAATGTCGTTACTCTTAGGGCAAAAATATCACTTCTTATTGTTTCGCTTGACAAAGCGAAAATTGCTTGAGATTTACAACATTTTTTGGGTTTCTTTTTGTTTTGCGGCCGACCTTGACTTTCATGCGCATGTTCATCGGGTGGAAACGGGTCGGGTTTTGTAATGGAACTGTGGGGGAATCCGAGAGCAATATCAATTAATTATAACATACCGAGTTCATGACTTCCAAGCACAAATTTTGCGTTGAGTTGTTTGGGTCAGGCGGTTTTAATGCTGTGATTTTTCCCACATTGAGTTAAGAGCAGAGATAAGTATTTGGATTTTTGTAAGTGAAAAATGGTAAAAAAAACTAATTCAGAAAAAAACTAAAAAAAAGTGCATTTTTATTTATTCTAATGATTTTGGTTTTATAATTTATTTAATTTTTTTATATTATATTTTTTGACTTTTTGACTAACAAGTTCTTACTGTCGACTATATCATACTAGAATATCATCTTCCTCCTCTATTATTATTAACCGAAAACTCTACTCCTGTTATCTTAACTTTGCATTAATGACAAATTGATTCCATTAAGAAATCAATTTAATATTTACCCCACACCCACGGGCCGCACTAATTCACAACTTTTAGATTTATTTAAATGTTACCAAAATTTATGCGCATTTGTAATGTGCATTTAGTTGTAAACAAAAAATGAAGCAAAGCGAAAAATAAAACTGGTTACTTGTCGGAAATCGTTTAGGCTTTTCACTTGATATGTCAAAATGCCAAAACTTTGCACAGAAAACGTGGCCCGGGCATTAGGCATACGCCCTGTTGGCCACGCCACTCTCTTGGCCCGGCCAGCAAATCATTTAAGCGCCATGGGCGTGTGGCCTAAACAAACTAAGGCGACCACGACAACGAATGGCCAACAGCTTCCTTCAAAAGATCGCCACTCAGATGGCTTAGTTTTATTTTATACGTTTTATTTTTTATTTTTTACTTTGTATTTTTCGCGTTGACGGCTTTTTTTCTCTTCTCGTTTAGAAACATTGCGGATGCAGTCGCTCCAAGTCGCCAAGAAGTCGGTCCGGTTTTTGTCTTGGCCATAAATAGAGTTCGAGTTGATGTCGATGTGGATGTGGATGGCGATTCAGTACGTTGCACAATGCACTTTCAGTTTTAGTTTCGAACTCGGATTCCGATTCCGATTTCAACTCCAATTCCGATCCGTTCGCGGCAGCACATTGCTCATTTTCCATGTAATTCCACTCTTAATTGTATCATTATTTTATTTATTATTGTTCTAGATCCGCTTTTTGGAAACTAATTAGCATTTAATTCGAGCTCACTTTTGTTTGTGTCTCGATTGTCTCGGATCGCTAGATCCGTGCGCATAAATCAATAATCTGGTGAACCCAATCGCCAGACAATATCGATCCACAATCCACTCGAGGCAACCCAGACTCGTGGCAGCGAACTTGATCTAATTCCTTTCCGAATCGCCATAAAAGTTGTTATGTTCGCCGTAATGATTATTTTTATTTTTATCATTTTTCGTTGGCAATAAGTTGTAAAAAAATATGCTTGTAGTTTGGCTGGGTAGTCAATCGTTTGCGCTGTCAGCTCGTAACTTTTATGATGATGGAAATTCGGACAAGTGCCGAGGATCGCCTAAATGCTGAGGTCAAGCTGAATGTTTTAAATGTTTTTTAATGATTAAATGCCATCGTAAATGTTTTATTATTTATTTTTTAATCAAATCTAAATTGAACTCAAGAAAATGCCCAAAAAAACAATGATATTTTTGCATAACGCCTGAAATTGTTACACATCAGCTTCCACCGTTAGTCATCTTATTGCAGATCGGAATTTCCCAGGCCATTTTCCGACTGGCATGTCAAGTCGCTCACTTGCAGCTCAGCACGCTTACAATTGTGTGAATAATCGCATGGCAGACGGCGTGAGTGAGTGAGGATTGCCACCGAACGCCAGCCAGCCGACTTGTGGCCCTAATAAGCCTAATTATTATTTGGCTAATGTGGGGCCTCTCTGCCAACATACTTGGAGACCAAGTGGCTTGGCCCAAACTCTAGGAAAACAGACCGCAACAGCGTGCACAAGAGTCACAACAGCCGAACATTAACACACTCCGAACAATTGGCCATAAATCAGCAGGCAGCCAATGCAAACCGGGGGGTACTGTACTGCAGTTATTGTTGTCGTTATAATCAATGAATTACGTCGCATCGGTTGACCACAATTTATGGCGACTTCGAACATGAGAATCCGCACAGCGTCTAAAAATGCAAACCGAGAAGCCGAAGCCGAAATGCAACTACAGCAGCTTGAAAACTGGGGGGAAAATGGGGGTCAATCGCTTGGCTTTGATGTTGCAACCACAACCCCCTCTATCTCTCTCTCTCTCTTTCTACCTATCTATATACCTATACCACCCCCTAAATCCGAGTATCTGACAGAAGTGTAACGCCCGTTGTTGTGGGCCAACAGCTGCAGAGGCACCACAGACTTGGCCCTGTTCCATGTGGCCAAACATAGAAAACGACACATTTTCAGCAGAAAGTAAAAGTTTACCAGCCTGCCGGGAAAAGGCAAAAGCAAACTGCCGTTTAAGACTGGGAATATTCCATGTAATGGAGAAGATAGGCAAGAATTGAGTGTTCTTTGTGGTCAAGGGCGAGGTTTTTAAAAAGGCAAATCAAGTTTGGCCATTTACGTATTCCAGTTAGTCTTGATTGGAAATTTACAAATTATCAAATCTATTATCTAATGCTCACACTTAAATATTCTTACGTTCTCTTTTAGGTGATTATATAATTATATGCTGATTTAAGTTGAATTTAAATAACTATAGAGTTAAATATATAAAAGGTAGGCTTATTTTGGATATTTAAAAAATATGTTTTAAATAATAACATTTTTTAGAATTTTTTAGAATTTTTATAGACACGTGCATTTTATCATTGAATCACTTAAAAATATTTTTTATTTAATAGTTGTGTTTTTATGTATTTAGAGACGAAGCTTAAATAAAGATACAAACCATCATTGGCTAATTTAATGAGCGTAATAAAATCTGAAGTCGTTAGTTTCTTCAAATTAGTTTCACAAATATATAAAAACTACTTAGTAAAAAGTATTTTAGAATAGCAATTATAATTGAAATAACGGCAGCAGAAGTGTCATATATATTTGATAGTTGTCCGACGGGTCAATAAGGAATAGACCATTAAAGCAGAGGCCGTTCCCCGGGCAAAAATTAAACAAGCTTTTTTATTAGTTCAGCTCTAAAAAGCTAGAGTGTTGACAAAACATTTTTAGCATTTGGAAAGCGGCTTTATGCGCCGATCGCTAAATGTTTGTTTTAGTTTGATTGCCTTTGTAGAATCTAAAATAGACAATAGAAAATGCAAATATCTTTCCCGCCTGCCCCGAGCAAGACAATGGGATTTGGGATTAGTCAATCACGGTGCACGCATATCATTTTGGCTGTCAGACAGCTTGAACGGAGTCCAACATCCAACAGGTTTCATTTTGCGCATTAACAAATAATTATGCTGGCAATTGCCAAATCACGGACTCAGCCCCGGCTGATATGTAATCTGATTTTGTGCAAATGCAACTACTTGTATTCGCTCCCTCCCCTGCAACGGCGACCCATAAAGATAAAGGCCTTTCACTTTTGCGGCAGAGTGCAGATCGCAGATCTCCGATCTCACGCATGGCACCCGATCCAGTCACTGTTCCAGTCGCAGATCCATTTGCAATCCCAGTCGGGGTTCCACGCTGCATTCGCCCACCCTGCTTTCCGATAATCGATTTCGAATACGAAATATGATATCTGAACCGCAGTTGCATCAGTTTTCACCACCCCCAATCGCAGATATCTTTCCGCCCTGCGAATCGAGGAATTCGCCATCAAAGAAGCCGATGAATTGCAACATAGTTGCTTCCGTTTTTACCTTGTCTTGGCAGGAAGTGCGAAGTTGAAACCCGAGACATCTGAAGGTGCCAAGAAAACCAGAAAGCCTAACTATGACATCAATCAAAATTGAGACATCAATTCCTCCTTTCCTGGGATGGTTTTTTTGATTTTCTTTTACTTTTTAGCCGATGATTCAAATGCAACAGGAATTGATTTATTTCGCTTAAATTTAAATAATTATTTTCTTGATTTAAAGCGATTGAAAATAAATTTAAAATGTATCTTTGGGTACAAAAATCTGAATGACTTGCAGGCTTCCTGATTTATGGTTCTCTAATTTAAATTGCGTTCCTGACTTATAAATATGATATTAATAAGCTACTTTTTTATTACCTAATGGAATCAAAACAAAAGCTGATATTATTGATTTTAAAAATCAGGTTCGAACAAAACTTTTGACTTCTGAAACTTGCCGAGCAAAATATAACGATTTCTGATAGACATATGACCTTTTGTAGAGATATACTTTGGGAACAATATGCTGAGAGGACTGAAGATTGTTTACCCAAAAACATAAATAACGTCATAGTTCTTAGTCTTAGAACGTTCTCCGGGATTTTCCCAAGATAAATTTCAATTCAAGATTTAGTTAATTTATTTAATTAGCTTTTTTATGATTCCAAATTGATACGAAATCTGATCAAATTTGCACCCATATTTTATGAGCCACTTTCAAGTCGGCGGCTAAAAGCACCAATACAAGCAGAGAAGAGCCGCGAATGTGGGAGTATTGGTGGCCTGCCATTGTATTGGTGAGCGCTTCCGCTTGGAACTTTCCGAGCCGCACTCACACATTCACATTTCTAAACCAACACAGGCAAAAACCAAGCCGAGCTCAGAGCTTTGGAGAGAGCATTTGGCTTGGTTTTCAGTGGGAAAAGCTTTTGGAAACCGCTCAGCGACTTGGCTTATCGGCGTTTTCAGTTTCGTTTTGACACAAAAACTCTTTGGGGGTATAAAAGCGCGCCACTGACCACAGACAGCATCCAGTCAAAGGTTTGGAATCGCTTGTGATTCTACAATCCTTCCACAGTCTATTTCGCTGTTACTGAGTTGCTTGTAAGTTAAAGTTAAAGTTAAAACTAAAGTTAATTTCTGTTTGTTTTTAAAATACGTGTAAAACTTTGTGAAATTGAAAAATAAGTTTAAGCTGTGACTTAAAAAAGTTAAAACTGTGTCCAGACTTGTGCTTCAAATTGATTAAACTTTTTAAAGAATGCTTGAAACTAATTTTGCTTCCCAAAGAATGCATTGTTATTATAACTACTTTTATTCAAAAAACCCATGTTGGTTTCCTTATAATTAATTCCAGTTTTCCTTTGTTTACTTACAGCCCTGGCAAGTCCCAACAGACTCCACAATGAAAGTCTTCGTAAGTACAATAGACATTTAGAATTTTATTTCCAATCAGAATGCAAGAAATTTCATTTGATATATATACAATACGCCAATGTGTGAACTAATGGGATTGATAGTCATATTTAAGTGTGGGAAATCTAGAAAACAGTCACAGAATTGCAATTGATTGCATATAGAACAATACCAAACTGAACTTATTTTCCATGTAGCCATGTAGGTTTTTGCAATGCAAATAAACGATATTGTTTCTTCTGCTTAAAACACTTCCTTAAACAAAACAGTCCGTTGAATTGCATTGCCCGCAAACGGGCAACTTCAACTTGAACGACATGGCTAATAAGCGTCTATTAACTGAACGATCATAATTGGAGTGCCAGCCACGTCTAATTCCAGGCCGCAATCAACTGGGTTCATGTGCCCAATTAAAGCCAACTCCAAATGCACTCGCCGAATCGTGGAATCGCCGAATGCGTATGCGTAACGTGACGCCAGTCGACGGGCGGTGGGCGGTAGGCTGAAAGTGGGTGTGGCTGTGGGCGAAGTCTACTTTTGGGGCGTAACTCTCTGCACTGCATCATTAATGCGCGGCACGCACGAATTTCACTTGACCATTTGAATCGCAAAAGAGGGCGATGAGACAACGGACGACACAATGCGAATCGGGGCGACATATCGCCTTCGCTTTCTAATGCGATTAGGTAATCGATCAAACTAGGCGATGGGTCATAAAAGTCTGCCTTGCTTTGCCGTTAGGTAATATGGCTTGTTTATTATGAGACAGAATTGGTTCAACATTAATAAAATTAAAAGTGAGGTGATATTATATGATAGGATATAATAGAATATCATAAAATATGATAGGATATGGTAGAATATGATAGAATATGATAGGATATGATAGGATATGATAGGATATATATATATGATGGGATATGATGGGATATGATAGGATATGATAGGATATGATAAGATATGATTGGATATGATAGGATATGATAAGATATGATAGGATATGATGGGATATGATGTGTTATTTTATTAAAAATTCATTTAAATTGAAAGTTTCAAGTAAGAGGGTTTATTGTTCAGCACTGATTCAGAATCTGATAAATGAAAGCATTTTAAATATTATGACAATAATAAATATTTCTTTAAGATAAAGAAGATAGAGATAATATATTTCAACTTAAGTAGTTTACTAAATGTTACTACTAGCAAATTCGAAACCTTTGCTTTATTTGAATTTTTCCGTCAAGGACCTTGGTCTATACCTAATCCTAACCCACCACACCCACCCATTCCGTTGCAGATCTGTTTAGCCGCTCTGCTGGTGGCCTCCGCCTGCGCCAGCAAAACCGAGGGTGAGAAGGTGCCGCTGGAGAAGAAGCTGGACAAGCGCGGCCTGCTCGACCTGGGCTACGGCTACGGCCACGCTGGCCTGGACACCGGCTACCTGGGACACGGCTCCATCTCCGGCCACGGCAGCTACGGCCACGGCTACGGACTGACCGGACACTCTGCTCCCGCCGCGATCGCCGTGGGCCACAGCGGCCCGGCGATCGCCGTCGGCCACACCGCTCCCGCAGTGGCCGTCCACCACGCCCCCGCCCCCTATGTGATCAGCAAGCAGGCCGATGTCCACAAGACCATCACCATCACCAAGGGAATCCCAGTGCCCGTGCATGTGGACCGCCCCTACCCCGTGGTCCATGAGAAGCGCGTGCCCGTCGAGGTTAAGGTGCCCGTGCCCCAGCCCTACGAGGTCATCCGCAAGGTGCCCGTGACCGTCAAGGAGTACGTCAAGGTGCCCGTGCCCGTGCCCCAGCCCTACGAGGTGATCCGTCACGAGAAGGTGCCCGTCCATGTGCCCGTCGATCGTCCCGTGCCCGTTGAGGTGCCCCGCCCATACCCCGTGCCGGTGGCCAAGCCCTATCCCGTCTACGTGGAGAAGGCCGTCAATGTCCAGGTGCCCGTCCATGTGGACCGTCCCTACCCCGTCTACGTGAAGGTGCCCGTTGTCTCCCACTCCGTGGTGAAGCACGCCCCCACCGTGGCCGTCAGCAGCTACCCCGTCAGCGCCATCGGACACAGCGCCTATGGACACAGCGCCATCGGACACGACGCCTCCGTCTACGCCGACCATCATGGCTACCACAAGTAAGCGGACAGTCGGGAACGGAAACCGGAAGCGGGCTATTCCATTGGAGCATAGAGCGGACTTTCTGGAAACGAGCCGAAGGAAATCTAGCAACATTTTCAATCAGCCTTCCCTTCCCATCCGATCAAAAGAAAAAACTTACAACTAAATACACCCCCGGGAAGTCCAACTTCCGCCCTGCCACTCTCTGTAGCTGTTAAGAACCAACCCCAAGATGAAACAAGCATTGCCTTTTGTAAATTATTTCCAATCCAGCCATCCAATGGAAGCCATTGTGCTTGGCCAAGAACACCCAGGTTTAGGATAAATACCAGCTAACTGTTTGTAAATTTCACCATTTATGGACCGTTTAGCTGGCCAAGTTTATCAGTGAAAGGTTTCGGCGCACAATGAATTGAAAATGGATAGCAACAGAAATATCTATGTGAAAATCTATTAAGGACAAATAAAATAAAATGTATAAAATAAATCGGTTTTGTCTTTGTCACTGGTTCGCTGCTGGAAATAGTTTACCATCGGGTTCTTTGTTATCGAATCTTGTACATATGTATTTTGTAAATAAAGATTATGTCGTTATAAATCTGCTGAATTTTTTGAATGGGAGGATAATCTGGTAATCTGATAATCATTTCATAAAATATATTGATTTACAATGGATTTTAATCGTAAAGGAAAATGTTGACATAAATGGCTATTTAAGCACAGAGAAATAATAATGTTGTACTAGATTTAACTCAAGAAACAAGTAATTTCTAGAAACCAAATTAAACTCTAGATTTTCTAAATAGCTTTTTAGATAAAAATAATAAAAAAAAAACAATAAAAATTTCATACGATCAAAACCTTTCAAAAACTTCAGAGGCAAAGAGGAGACTTCAAAAATCAGAGTTTAATTATTTATGCTTGTAATTAAGGGCAGCTTAAGCTTGAATAAATCAATTTTACTTGGTCACAATAAAAACATATATCTTGATGCCTTCCTGGTCCTTAAAACCGAAAATCCGAAAATCCTCTCACCATTCGAGTGACATGGGTTGACATGACCCAAATTGGCAATGCATTTGCATTGAGACGGAAGGAAATATCAAGTCGTGGATGCCACCGGCAGACAAGCTCATAGGCCAATCGATTACAGGTCGAGTGATGTAAAAAAGCGAGATGATCGCTGATCAGATTGAGACAAAACGTGCGCAAGGTCGACCGGAGCAGCAGTCGGTAGCCAAAGATGACGTGCACTTCTCCGTTCCTATCCTATCCTATACAATCCATTCCCATTCCCAGCGTCAACGTCAGTTGAGTTCATTTAAAAGTCGCTCGTAAATTTCGAGTAACATTTAGCCACATGCGTAGGACCGGCGGACGGACAAAAGAAGAGTAGAGTAGACACTTGATATTTAATGTCGGTTTTCAGCTTTTTACGACAAGTGAACGAACTAAGCGGGGTTTTTCCTCATCAAATACAAATACCAAAATATCAACTTTCAAACTGCAAAAAACTTCTGAGCATGTTCGTTTTTGATGAATTGAATCAATTAAGTTTAGGGCTGTTTAGCATTTGTTTACCTCAAAAAAGGCAAACAAACAAAAATAAAAATAAAACGAGAATCCGGTTCGGGCCATCTTACTTATTACCCAAACGAGGGCAATTAAAACAGTTTTTCTAATTTTGCTTACCATATATTAAAGATCAGCGCATTTATTTTCGGGATGCTCCGTTTTTGTGCTTAATGTTCGGGGCCAAAGGCCTCTGGGCGACTTTGGTAACTGATCTTAGTCCAAGGACGCTGCGCGTGCCAAAGACGGAACTGAAACAACTTTCTAATAAAAAGTCACCCGTTCTTGTTAATTTCTGACTTAATTTCCTTCGACTTCGATTTAGAAACAAAAGAGAGCCGATCTTTGTCTCTGGATTGGAACAGAAATCAGAATTAGAATCAGAACCAGTTCCAGGCCAAAGAATTCATTTGGCTTTGCCCGAAGGTCGGCTGCTTTGTAGACAGCATGTGCACACACATCCATTTTTGGGGGCGTGGCCGGGGGCACACCGCACTTACATGCACTGCCCTCGTAATTCTGTATTTTCAACCATAATTTGTTATGAATTATATTGCTCTCGTGTTTGCCACTCGTCGTCGTAGGTGTTGTGCAAATGTGCATATTCCCATTCTTACACTCAAGCAGTCGTCGTACCTACATTAGATTCGTTCTTGACTTGGTTTGCGTTTCGGGTTATGCAACGAATGCAATTACAAAGCGGATCTCTCTATCAAGCTTAATTGTCGCCGAGCGACCCTAACTAATTACATCAAATTATTTTGAACAAGAATGCTCCAAGTTGATCAATACCACATTTTGCTACATAGTAATTAAATGAAAATATATTTTAATGGTTAATAATTACATAGAATGAATAAGACCTAATCTAGAGGAACAAAGGTTTCTATCATGGTTTTAAATATTTAAGAAAATATTATAACTCTGTTAGGAATTGTTTAATAAGGCAGTATATTCAAATTTTAATTTATAATTTTAAAAAATTCTCTGTTTATCATGTCAGGAACAAGCTTTCTTAAGATTCGTGTTTTCAAAACATGTTAAGTTCGGTACTCAACAGCATATCTCTTGTTAAAGACTACACATCAATATTCATTGGCAACATCCGCGATATCAGCGAAGCTCATAACTGGAGCACTGTCAACTCATGAATTATCGGCTCAGTATCCGCCCATAATCGAAAGAGAGATCCCACACACGCCGCATCGATGGGGTCCCAGACATCTGAAGGAACTGGCCGAGTTGCAGCATTTACGCAATGATAACCATTCCGGCCGAGAGACAAGACAACAAATTGCGCCAACCGACGACGGTGGCCAATTAAAAGCATATTTCTTGCGCCGATCGGCAGAGAGATCGGTGGAAATCGGTTGATGATGGGGGAGGTACGCATATTGGCTGAAACTTAATTAATTGCCACAAAATGACGGAGACACAATCGCAACGGCGGACGACAAAAGATGGCAAACTGAACAGACCGAATTTTCGCAATTCTCAGCTTTTCGGTCTGAGTCTGAGAAAAGGCCACCTAAAGACGTTCCACAAATTGCCAAATGCGAAACTTTTGCTCTAATGAACGACCACTATCCAGTCGGCGGCGTTTTGAAGGTCACCGCCAACTTGTCCATCGCCAAAATCCAAACCGAATGCGTCTGCAACGTCAAACAGTTGTCGACCGATTGCGAAATGAATTGGTTTAGTTTTAGTATTTGATCGTTTTTTCCTTTTGGCAAAATGCATGTCTGTTTGCCAGCAGTTTGCACAGAAATCACGACAAAAAAAATAGCTTGCACCAGTTTCTCGATCACAAAACTCAAAACCCAAAACCGAAACCAAAAACCGAAACTCAAATTGCGAACGTAATCGAAGTCGCCGGTGCGCAAGTCAAGTGAAGCGAGCGTCTTTGGCAATCTGGAAATCCCAGTGACTCCTCTCTACCCAATCCAATGTGAACCCCCTCCGCAAAGACCCTCCCACCAGATCTCCCCCTATATCGTATGTGTCTTCTGTTTTTTTTTCGGTCTGCCTGCCCTGCAATAGTGCTTGCCGCTTCATTTGGCCAGCCAGTCGGCAAATAAAATACTTGTTATAGCCACAATGCAATTGACATGGTGCATGATCGCATTTCAGCTAAATGCTAAGACTGTTGACCCCACGGCGATGCGATGTAAAATCAAACAATGCAAAGGAATGTTAGTTAAAAAATATTTTTTGACTTTTCATTTGTATAATTGTTCTATTTTTAAATATTTTTCTTTTTAACAAGATAAGTTATATTATTATATAAAATTAGTTAAAAACATTTTAAAACTTTAGTCCATTTGTTTCTTTACATTTTATGTAAATATCATATATTTAAATATTAATATGAAAAATAATTATAACAAGAATAATAACTAAAAAATTACCGGAAAATAAAAATAATAATCATTAAACAACCTAGGTTAGCTTAAGAATTTTAACGATGGGATATCATTAAATAATAATAATATTAAATAAATATTTATATAGATTATTTTAAAAATGCGATCATACATTAAAAACCTCATTAAATTCATTAAACATAAAAATCAAGTAGACAATGAATAGACTATCTCCCTGCCTTAGAGTTCCTTAGTTGGCTTTCCAGATCATATCTCGACTTCGACTTATGACTTGACTTGACTCCTTGACTTGGGCCTAACTGCCTGTCCATACTCATCTCCGCCCCATCTGATGGTGCATTCAAATTGCAAACAATTAGGCGCACAAATGCTACCGCATCGCATTCGATCGGATTATGCAATTGCTCTTTTGAATTATGGCCGTAAATTGTGGTCTGGTCTCTGGTCTAGTCTCTCGGCCACGGGTGTGTTTCGCTCGCACGAAATGTGCGCGAATCCTTTCACCTGCGTCCAGCGAACGAAACAAAAGACTCAGGCAACGAACTCAAATCCAGCGCGATTTATTCCCAGTTTTCAGCTCGCCATTTCCGTATTGAAAGTGTTTCTCTGCGCAGCCGTGGACACTCCTTCAGGTTCTCTATCTAAGCAGCTAACTATGTATGTCAAACGGCGGCCAACAAAGGAGGCCAACGCCTTTTGGGGTTCATAGTCTAGTCGAGTAGTCGTCGCTTAGTTCCAAATTGAATAGGAAAATCTCTTGGAAAACATCTTTCCCAAAAGCCAAAGAAATCGAACGACACCAGCGGCAGATTCCCAAATCTGGCTTTGGACCCATGGAAACCACCACTGCAGGAGTCCAGTCCAGCCAACTGCTGCAGCTGCTCGAAAAAGCGATGTTGCATAATTTTTGTTTTTGCATTTAGGCGCTGCTGCTGCTGTTGCGGCGGCTTTTGGAGTCACCCAGTTAGTGTGTCACTGTGGCATTTGCAGCGAACTGGCTCCGTTTTCTGTCCATTCATTGTCTTCTGTGGGATGGTGAGATGGCTGCTGATGCTGTTGATATTAGTAATTTTTTATTTCACAAAGCCGAGTCGAGTCATGACATGTTGTTGCAGTCGAATCATTTGCCTAATTTTTCATTGATCCGCGTGGGCGTGGCAGGCGGGTACTTGGCTAAATGTCAATCGAGCAATTGAAACTGCCTGTTAGCTGGGGTTAGTTAGGTAAATTATGTTTTAACGAAGAAGTATGAGGAATGACAAAACAGTTTCACATATCAGAATTTTAAATTGAATCGTTAATCATACGAATACAGAAGAGCCATAAAATATTGCAGGTATTTTATTGGTTTATAGATTGGCCTTTTGAAAAACACTTAGTATGTAAAAGATTTATTAAGAGAAATATTTATGGATCGTACATACGTTAGTCCCTAAGAAACCAACAATGAATCCAACTTTTAAGTTATTTATATTTCCTTCATCTTTTTAAGCATTTCATTTCTGTTTTTTGGGTGTTAACAGCTTTATGTGGCTTGGGAATTTTTATGCTTGCTCCATAAAAACATAAATTTGCATCTCCTCACAGGGTGTTACAAACAATCTGCCGCCGACTTGCATAAAATGCAAAAACAAAAGTCGAGCAAACGACATAATTCCCAGGCCAACCGAAACTATTGTATTTCTTTTCATTTTTTTCAAAGTTCTGTGTTTTTTTCTGATCTTATTGTTTGTAAACTTTTTTGCACTAATTGCCGCGAAGTTTCTGTTTACGAACGAACAATGGCCAGAGTTCAAAATGATTTATTTATTTTTATTGCCAAACACGAGTTCGCCTCAAACATGGAATCAAGAATGTCAATGAAGTCGGCAGGCGAAATAAATGATCAAGACATCTGGGAACATTTCTAAGGATCTTATATAAATAAATTTTCAATCTCCCATTAACCGAGCACATAACTAGAAATATCACTTAAAAATTTAAATAAATTCGGCTGCTCTTAAATATTTAAGACCTGTATTTGTTATCTAGATTCCTAATTATCATCCATAGGCACACTCACGACTCAGCTAAACTAATATCTTTATTTGCATTATTATTTACGATTTTGGGCAGCCAAACTGGCTGCTGTAGGTGTTTGTGGGGGCGTTTCCGAGGGCGTGCCAGCCAGTTCTTCACCAAGATCTTCGGGGATCGGGGGCTGCCACTCAGGTTCTCTGGGGGAGAGACTTCGCCAAAGTCTGGTTCCGTGTGCACTTCGAGTTCGACGGCGATCGAAGGCGGTGCTGCGGTGGTATTGTCTTGGTCTGATAATTCAAGGTTCAAAGCGGGGCCGGGCCCCTAACCGCATTTGGCCAATTACATGGAAAATGTCAAATCAAAAAGTTCGTTTTGCTTTTGGAAACTCTGCAAGCCATTGTTACCCTAGCTGAACTGGAGTTTTCCCAAAAATATTACGGCACAAGATTTAAGTGCGAACTGCCGCCAGTCAAAGGTCATTATAGTTGTTCATTTCGAGGGTGTTGAGGTCAAAACGGTGGCAAAGACAGTGGCGAAAAATAGTGTCCATCAACGAGCGAATCAAAAATTTGTTTTCGGCTCTCTTATGACCTTTTTGCGGGCAATTATCAAGCAAAAAATAAAAGAAGCACTAAAAATTGCTCCATGTAAACTGTTTTCTGTTTTTTTTTTATTTCTAGACAATTTTCTTTGCTAACCAAACGTGCAGACCAAAGATAAACAAAAACGAAACAAAATTAAATGTCGAAGGTTTTGCACGATTGTCTTCGACCCGCAGTTGGTACAAGTTTTTCTGTTTTTCTGGCCATTTCAATTGACAAATGTTATTCGCCCGAGCTCAAACCCAAGTCGAACTCCGGTTGGAATCCAAAAGACCTTAGATCCAGCACGAAATCGTTTATGGCCGTCCGAAGAAAATCTTTTGCCACTTCATTGGCATTCCAATTTCAGTTTTCAAAATTTGGGTCAAATTATGTCGCTCGGCTTCTCTTTAATTATGATAAATTTCTGCCTGATCTACGGCCGAAAAAAGACCCTGACTTACTGCTACTAACAGTTGGAAAAAAAGAGTGCTCAATTAAATAAAGCACTTACTTTGGCATTACCTTCGCCGTTTCCTTTCGGAACTTGTGATTGTGATAAATTAACCGGGCTAAAATCTGATGATGAGCAGGGAGAAAAAGAAGTGGATGATAATGGGCTTTGATTGGCATCATAACAGCTTCCTTGTGCTAATCAACCGATCAAACTGCTCCGACTTTGTCACATTGAACTAAAGAACTCGGCGAGCATTCTCCACAAATATAGTTTGTATTTGCAATCTGTTTGAATTTCAATCAGTTTATCAGTTTTGGCGACTTGCACTTTAGACAATTTAGAAATCAACTCGAACGCCATTAAGCCGCAATTAGTTGGCTGCGGCACAAAAAGTGGTTCCCCACTTTTGATTGGCCAAAAGAGCAAAGCGAATTTAATCAGTTTGGGGCATATTTGCACGGATCAGACATCGAAACATGTTCGGCATTCGATTGACAAATGCGAGGCATCTCAAAACTGGAGCAAACGCAATGAGAGAATGCTTGAGTTGAGGATTCGGCGTTATGGAGGTGCAAAAAAAACACAGCCAACGAATAGCAAATGACAAATGTTAAGCACCGCTCAATAAATCGAACGCGCTTGAATGAAATCCATGAGTGCTTCTGCCCTATAATAAATGGCAGTCTTTTGTGTTCGCATTGTTAATTACCATCTATATATAATGCTGTATTCCATTTAGCAAACTTCTTGTTTTCGGGTTTTTTTCGCCTTTGGTCGCCGAAAGCGAAATGACGCTAAAACAAATTTGAATAACTTTATTTTTTACTTTGTATCTGGTATAATTTATGGCCTGCTAACACGAAAGGTGTTTGCTGTCTTAGATTTAAATCATTTTTAATGGCACAATTGGCTGGCCGAGAAGAACATTACTGGGCAGAATCGGGGACTGAGACTTTATAAACAAAATTGTTCTTTGGTTATATAATCTTTATTTTTTTAACAAAAAAACCCCCTAAAAATCCATAAATTGCGGTCTGACTCGTCAAGAATAAAGGTAGAATTATAAAAGAGGAAGATTTTTGTAAATACTCTGCAAAAATAAAATTTCCATTCAACTGATAAAAAAGTATAAATATAAAAACAAACTAGTTTTTAATGAGAATATTAACGATAAATTAAAACAAACATACTTATATGAAATTCAGCAGTTTTTTTATTATTCAAAAGATCATATTATAATTTTGGCACATTAGTCTTACATATTCTGTTCTTAGAGCATCTAAATTTCAAATTGTTCGTCTTATTTTCAATAATTTCTTCTTGTTAATGAGCCAAGCTTTGACGTCAATTTTGCATTAATTAATTATATTAGTTAGAGTGGCGGCCGGTGAACGCGAAATGTCAAACAACAAACTTAATAATAAAAGACCCTCCTCTTATAATCAGACTCGGTTGAAATCATATGCTAATCAGTTGTAGAACTGTGAATTGAAGATTGAAAATAGCATTACCTTGCATATTTGAACGGAAATTGAATATTCAATTATTCATAATTAATTTCTCAGTGTTATCATATGGTTCTTGTGAAAATCAGCTACTTTCTAATTTATTTTGTGCGTTCAATATTGACTTTTGGTTGGATTTTATAGATCACTTAGTTATATTATGGTTTGTTTATTGGATCTTGACCATTTTGGGCGAGGCACACTTTTAAAAACTTTGCATAGGTAGATTATAAAAATCGAAAAGGAATAATACAATAAAAAGAACATTTACCAGTAGCCATTAAAATAGAATTGGTTCATGATAAAATAAAATCTTCGTCAGAAAAAATAAATAAACTTTTGTTCATGTAACGGTAACCTAAAAAATCATTTTACATTAATTAATTAATTAAATTATAATAAGCCCGAAATACCCGATTACACCATAAGTGCTAGGTATTTATATCAATAGCAACCTATCAAGCTAAGATCTTCGATCTATCTCTGTCCGTTTATTCAAATGTTGGCGAATCAACAACAAAATGAAAGTGATCTAGAAAAACCATAAAAACCGATGGAAGAAAAAGAAACCACTCAGACCAAAACCCGATGCATAAACTTGAACTTGAGCTCGGTGGCCTGGGCTTTGCCTTTTGTTGCCGTTGATTTCGTGTTTGGTTTGCATATTTTTGTATAGAAGCGCTTAAGTCATCCGCTCTGCTGCAGTCCGATGATTCTGCGGCTGAGACGATAGCCTCACATTAGTTAAAGAAATCTGGCCACAAAAGAAGCGCCACACGGACAAGGCCCAAACCAAAGCAAAACCACCACCACCCGCCGCTACCGCCATTTATGTAGTTCAACTTTGACTCAGACTTTGCAACCGATTGTGATGCTGATGCTGATGATCGCGGTGAACACGGCTATCATGGTGATGATGTCTGGCGACCTTCGCCTTCAACTGCACATTACAAAAGCCTAATACGCTCGGCTGCCATTATGTCCGGGCATTATGTCCACAATTAATTTAATGCACATAAATCCAAACATGATTTGGTCTCTATTTGTTCTCCTTTGTGCGCGTTTGCGGTCCACTCATTGTTCACACGTTCCATTTACATGGCCATTGGCGAGTATTTCCTCTGCAGCATTAAAATGTCAAATTACCCACACCGCCGCAGCATTCAATCAATGCACCCATATCAAGGCTTGAACGCTGCTTAGCCTGGCTTAGTCAAAAAGCAAAGAAAAAAAAGAAAAAAAGAGGCGAAAAACAAGAATACTGAGCCAAACACAAATCAGAGATCAAAAGTTCAGTCACGAAGCCACACAGAATCAAGCAGACTATGCGGCGCATGTTTTTCTTTGCAGCCCACCAATTTACATTCAATATGCAACTGCAACTGCAGCAGCCGACTGCAGTTGCAACCTGAAATTTTAGGAAATGTGTGGCTAATGTGAGTTTGACTTATGGCTGTGGAACATTTTGGCCGTTGTGTCTAATTTGATTATGTGACTGAGGTGCTGGCGGTCGGTTATTAATGGCTCAAGGCTCTGCGATTTGCTACAAAGTGACGAAAGTAAAATTTTGGCAAGTCTAAAAGCTTTAAAAAATAGGTTGGAAAAATAAATGTAATTTCTAATCACTTTTCTTAATTTTGTTTTGTTCAGTAAGCCCTACAAAATTGATTATAGTAAGCCCGTCTGTCAAGATATGTCCAAAAAGGTTAATAAAATTATAGTAACTTGTTTTCATAACAAAATAAATTAAAATTTTTCTGTGACTTTAATGGCTAATAATGTAAATCATGGCGTATATGAGCTGTGTTTTTGAAACGAATATACTTTTTCAAATTTAGTTTAAAATGATTCTTGGAGAGTCCAATAATTTGTTTAAAAAAAATGTACAAAATAGTAATTTAAAATAAAATAAACTAGCTATATAAATAATTTAGCTAAATTTAGAAGATACGAGTTTTTTAACGGAAAAAACAAACAAAAAATAAAAGTTCACTTTCTGAAAATTCCAGAAGTTCTGACATATTTTAAGGAAACTGTATTCTTTGAGGTTGCACTCATGAACTATCACTTCATCCGCAGATGACGATTATTTTTTCAATCCTTGGAACAGAATTAAATAAATGCCCTCGGGTAAAAAAAATAAACTAAAATAGAGTTTTTAAGATATAAAATAAACGCTCCTTTTCACTGAGCTGTGGCCCAAGTACTTAGTATCTGCAAACTGCCAGCGGATTGCAAAGATCGCTATAGTTCGAGCTCCAATGTTCACAGATACGCTCGCACACAAGTAAAAATCACACGGACGACACGGACACTGTCCGTGTGAGGCACCCTCGCGAAAAAAGCTCGCTTGCTGACGCATTTCCTTTGGGCCACGGCACGGCTCACACGGACAGTTCAGTTGGCCAAAAGAGAGAGAGGCGGCGATCGGGCTAATAGAGAGCGAGCTTTTTCTTTTAGCCCGGCTGCTGCGATCTCGATTCGCAGCGACTGCGCAGCCGCGGCCGAAGACAATCCCGCCACAGCATCGGCCATATAAAAGTTCGCTGCGTCTGTGCGAAATTATTCAGTTAACTGTTGCGGGTTGGTTGAGACATACAAGCCCATCTTGATCGCAAAGTGTTGAGGAGCTAAACCTAGTGCAAAATGAAATCCATGGTATGTTCGGTCTAAGCTCAGTGTGTTCTCCTTCAAAGTGTTACTTAGAATAATTGTGCCTGAAGAACTCGAACTCAGTTAAAGTGGCTGCCAGAAAAAAATAATATTTATGGAACAACGTTGTCATGTCGCTGTGACAATATAATGAAATATAAAACAAGTTATTGCTTGATTTAAGCCGCTCAATTAAACAAAAATAATTATTGGATGTTCTAAAAACTATCTAGGCAGGACTACTTTTAATATGTTTACTTAAAATGGTTGAAATTATATCACTTTTTGTTTACATTTAGAAAAAGGATATTCTTGGTAGTGAACAAAATTTTGATTTTTTTGCAATTTTATTATAACCTTTTATACAACGTTCAAAACAAAACCAAAAAAAAACCATAAAAATTTTAAAATATTTTCAAAATTATTTTTACAAATTTACAAAAAGTTCCACAAAATTTTTAATTATATTTTAAAGTTTTTTAGATTGCTCAAATTTTACATTAAAAACCTTTGCAAGTTTTTTGTCTTTTGCCTGTTTCAAAATGTCGTTTACCTAAGGCATTGCGAAAATGGCAATCCACATTACGTATACGCCGCATGCGCAGCCCAATATGTTAGGGGGCCTAGGCCATCATTGAACTTGGCTGATTGCCCAGCCAACTTTCCAGCCATTGCATAATTGTCATATTCCAAATTATGGAGTGGCCGGGGGGGTGGAGCCGGAAGCGGCTGCAGTTGCATAACCAGGCCGCGACCCAATTTGGGTTTCGATCGAATTTAACGTACTTGCTTTCCGTTGCCATTGCAGCTCATTTTCGGCCTTGTGGCGATGTGCGTGCTGGTGGCCAGCGCCAGCGAAGAGGCGCCCAAGAAGCCAGTGGAGACACCAGCCGAGCCCGCCGAGAAGAAGCAGGAGAAGCGCGGCATTGGCCACGGTCTGGGCTACGGCTACGGACCGTCGGCGGGAGGCGCCATCTTGGGATCGGGCATCGGAGTCGGTGTGCCAGTGGCCCCCGCTGTCGCTGAGCTGCCCACCCAGGTGCACACCAACACCGTGGTGAGGACCGTGCAGGTGCCCTACCAGGTGGAGCGTCACGTGCCCTACCCCGTCGAGAAGACCGTTACCTATCCCGTCAAGGTGCCCGTGCCCCAGCCCTACCCCGTGGAGAGGATCGTCCATGTGCCCGTCAAGGAGATCGTCAAGGTGCCCGTCGAAGTGCCCCAGCCCTACCCCGTCGAGAAGGTCATCCGTGTGCCCGTGAAGATCCCCGTCGACCGCCCCTACACCGTTCACGTGGACAAGCCATACCCCGTGCCCGTGGAGAAGCCCGTGCCATACACCGTCGAGAAGCGCGTCATCCACAAGGTGCCCGTCCATGTGGAGCGCCCCGTGCCCTACAAGGTGGCCGTGCCCGTGCCCGTCCATGTTGAGAGCCACGTGAAGCCCGCCGTGGCCGTCACCCACACCGTTGCCGCTGCTCCGGCCATCATCAGCCACGGCTACTCCGGCCACGGCATCTCCTCGTACGGCGGACACGGAATCTCCTCGTACGGCGCCTCCGGACACGGCATCTCCTCCTACGGCAGCTCCGGACACGGCAGCTACGGACACGGTGGCTACCTCCACAAAAAGTAGATCAAATCGCAATGCTGTCGAGGGCCAAATGAGATGTGAAATCGGGTGAAGGCGAGCGAACCAACAAGTCGAAAGAAAGTATCCAAAAGACATTAAGAATCAACAAGCAACTCCCGCCCCGCCCCTTTTTTCCACGCCCAGCAACCGCCAACGTACGACTTACAAATTTAGTTTTAGTTTGTGATACCAACCGAAATTCTAAGAGGATCCGAAGCTGGGAGAAAATCACACTTCTGACGCCATCCATATAAAGAAAGCTTGCCAAAACCCATCTCTGGGGGGCGTTCAGAAAGTGCCTGTCTCCTCGGCTTCCGATTCCGATTCCCTCGAGTGTACAGTTCTTTTGTAGACAATCACAGAGAAATAACTGCTGACGAGTTGCTCCTTCGACTTTTTCATGTAAATTTCTTTTCTATGAAATGTTTGTACATATTTAAATAATGTAAATAAAACGAAAATTAAAAAAATACTGAAGTTTTAAATGGTAATAAGAGTAAATATTAAAGGGAATATCGATAAAGATATTATGTGACCAATGTGGCAATTGGGAGTCAAATAGGCAAGGAACGAAAATTACAGGCGGAAAAATGTATGAGCCAAGTTTTGTATGGAAGAATTCAAATTTGAAGCTCTATAAACGTTTTTAAAATCAACATAATAAAAACATAAATTTAAATTATGAAAAATATTTTATTTTTTCATGTCGTTTAGAAAGAAGGACAATTCTAAGTACACCCAAAAAAAATCGATATTAATCGTAGGTCAATTTGACCTTTTTTAATATCATTGATATTCTCGAACCGTAAATTTTACATAGCCTAAACGTTTCTCACATACACACATAGTTTCGCACGCATTTACAAATGCATATGGACTTTCCTACTATAGTAGTGCAAGCGAGAAAACATGCTTGAAGTACGTCAGTTCGAATTTCGAATCAGTCTTTCTCGCTTCCACTCATGTCATTTTGCTCGCCATATTGATTCTTGCGCTCTTTTTCGAAGTTAGAGAATCTCCGAGAGAGAGAATTCGGCAAAATGATATTATTTAATGTAATTTTTATGAATATATCAGGCAGTGGCGGATCTAGGATTTTGTTGAGGGGGGTGATATCAGAACAATTTTTATACCCTTGCAGAGGGTATTATGATTTCAGTCAGAAGTTTGCAACGCAGTGAAGGAGACGTTTCAGACCCCATAAAGTATATATATTCTTGATCAGCATGACTAGACGAGTCGATCTAGCCATGTCCGTCTGTCCGTCTGTCCGTCTGTCCGTCCGTCTGTCCGTCTGTCCGTCTGTCCGTCCGTCTGTCCGTCTGTCCGTCCGTTTCTACGCAAACTAGTCTCTCAGTTTTGAAGCTATCAAGCTAAAACTTTCCCAAAAGTCTTATATCTATTGCAGGTAGTATATAAGTCGGAACGAGCCGGATCGGACAACTATATCATATAGCTCCCATAGGAATAATCTGGAAAAAAAATGTAAAAAAATTATATCTTGGGTGTTTTTGAACCTAGAACCTCCTACTTTTGGAAATGCCATTTTTTATCTAATTCTGAATTTCGAATAAAATTTTTTCAAAATCGGACGACTATATCATATAGCTGCCATAGGAACGATCGGAAAATTAGTGATTAATAGGATTGATCTGCAAGGGTATATAAGCTTCGGCTGGCCGAAGCTAGCTTCCTTTCTTGTTTTGTTGCATACTTTTTGAATATGTAAATTCCTTTTATTTTTCACCCGAGTGGGGGGTGATATATCACCCATATCACCCCCCGTTGATCCGCGCATGATATCAGGTAAAAACGATATGAGTATAAATAACCAGAAAATTACCTGGACTTATCGATTTTACGGCGACGTGCTTTTTTTTTGTGTGTATATTGTTATTCAATAATTGGCAAACAAATTGATAAAAACTAAAAGATACTAATACTCGCCTTGAAGTAAGATTTTTATTCATCACTATGGACGGCAGTCCATGTAGTGACGAAGCGCACCAGGAGAGTGTGCGAAGGCGACTACTATATATACACGAAGAAATGAAAATCTGCTGTGATAGTCCGATCGTAATGAGTAATACACCAAATTAAAGGTATTGCTAAAACTTAAAGGATTGCATACCAAGACCTCAAGAAAATCAATTGGTTTGGGAGGGAGAGCGGTGAAAGTGTAAAAGTGAAAATTTAGAAATTTGGATCTGTTGGGGCCGGTGGGGATAATTGGCCCCCCGGACTACGTTAGTTGTATTGCTACTGAAAATGCGCTTAATATGAGGGGTCATATCAGAAAATCGGACGCTCCGTTCAAAAGTTATAGCCAAAATAAGATTTACTTCTTCTTCCCAAAATGAAAATTTAATTCTGTTTGTCAGTTTGTCAGTTTGTCCAAAATATGTTTTTTAAGTTCTGAAAATTTGATATGACGTTCATCACATCGATATAAAAAAGTTTTGTTCTACCACTTTTGGAAAAACCCGCTAGTTTAGCGGGAAAACAGCTATAAATAGCTAAAATTCGGAAAGCCGTAACTTCTATACTACTAAAGCTACAGACTTGTGCTGCATCTCGTTTGAAAGGTATTTTTAAATGCTATAAACGCCTTCTATATGCACATTGTGTAAATGTAATAGTTAAAAAGATATGAACAAAAGACAATTTGTTTAAACTTTTTTTTAGCTTTTTTTTAATTTTCTCAAAAACGGCTCTAACGATTTTCCTTACAACTTTAAACTGTATAGCCCTTGAGATTCCTTAAATTTTGGTATATAACACATTACTGTAAAAAATCACGTTTAAAAGTTATTAAGAAACGAAAATAGCCACTTTTGCCAGCTCATAACAATTAATGCTGCCTAAGGGCCGTTCATTTACGAGCCGAACAGATTTGGGCCAAAAAAATTTTTACATTTTTGATTTGCCTGAAATTTTTTTTACATGTTCTATTCGGAAAATGAGCAATCACGTGTATCAGGATTTGTCCGAAAAAAAATTATTTTTTTAGTTAGAATTTTTTAAAGTTTTCCAAAAATTGACAAATTTGAAAAAGTACCCTCTCATTGAAAATCTTCATGTGTTTTGATTTAATTCTTCTAAAACCTCTTCTTTAAAAAAAAATGTTAAAAAAAAAAAGTTTTTATTTTCTTAAAAATAAAAACAAATTAAGATTATAAAAAATTTTGTATTTAATTTTTTTTTTATAAATCAATATATGCGCCATATTGTTAGTTACAATCGATTTTTGTAAACAGTTGGAGCCATTTTTAGTTTTTAAAATATCGAATTTTTTTTAAAATGGCCTCTGCTTTTTTTTATGAAAACACGTTGCAGCAAGTAGGGCTTGCAACAGTGCTTGCAATATATCAGGCGGCGTTCAGCTAAGATCAGGGGTCAATCCTATGTGCTTTAGTTTTTTAATAACTAAGTTATATGGGGATGACTTTTGGTCATGGTATGAGGTATACTAATATGTAAATTAAACCCAGGATATAAATTGTCCCTTTAAAAACTTCTGATATCAAACAAAAACACCTCTTAACGAGGTAAAAAAATAGTGACGACCGCACCTTCAACATACAAAAGATCTGATATCATATTTTGTGACGAAAAATAATTTTACATTCGAAAATATAAAAACACTTTCTAAAATTTACTTTTTCGGCACGCTACAATAGAAAATGTTCGTGTGGGTAAAATCTTATAAATTTGTCTGAAGCGGGCCGAATGAGTAAATTTTAGAAAGTGTTTTTATATTTTCGAATGTAAAATTATTTTTCGTCACAAAATATGATATCAGATCTTTTGTATGTTGAAGGTGCGGTCGTCACTATTTTTTTACCTCGTTAAGAGGTGTTTTTGTTTGATATTATAGTCCCGAAACTATGCAACAAAATTGTATATTATTTAAAGCTTTTCCTCAAATGAATGCAGCTTTGTTAGCTTATATAGAAATTCTTTTTTCTATAAGTTTTTTTTTATAGTCTTTTTTTAAGTCCCATTTAAAAATATCTGTCAGCGTCACTGAACTTTATCTTGGGGAGAATAAGTCATATATCCTCCTAATACGATCTGCACCATGCAGTACATTTTGGAACGTTTCCCAGAACGGGTGAAATAAAATATAATGTCCCGGCTTTCAATAATTCCCTTGCTGTGTATTTTAACCTATAATATGGCTAGTTGCGAGGAAGGTCTTCATTGGTGCCACGATGAAGTGCCAGTAAGGAATACGGTTTTGGATACTCCTAGTTCATATGAATATTTAGGCGGATTTGCAGAATATTACAAAAAACTTAACGTAACACCCAAGGTATGTACGAGTATGCCGAAAAAATGAAAAGAAATTGTATAAAAGTTAATTCCAAACCATTAAAATTCTTAGCCTGAAATCAAAATGGAAAAAGGAGAACGTTTTTGTTGCTCTGGATATATAGAAACCGACGGAGTATGTGTGGAACTAAAGGCATTCTTTGATGAATATTACGTATATTTCATTTGTCCAATTGTAGCTATTTTAATCGTTTTAATTTTATTCGTTGTAGTCTATATTTGTGAAAACCGCGAACGCACTTATGTTGTAAAAGATAGTGGGCAAATGAACGTTGGTTCTAAAGTCTAATATATAAAATTAGTATTTAAATAAATTAACTTAAATTAAAATATTTCCGTTAAAATCAGTAAGTAGCACAATAAAATAAACGAAATGAATTAAAACCTTTCTAAACAGTTGTTCTTCTTGTGTATTAATCTTATAACATTCTGGTTTGAACTCTGGGACTGAGAGATTCGTTTTTTACTGGCCTTAATTTTTTTTGGTTTGTTGTGCTCAAAAAAAAGACGAATACAAATTGAACTTGAAATTAAAAATTATTCCGATGATTATGAAAGTTTTTTCTGGTCAGATGAATAATTAAAAAAGGAAAATCCCTGCGAGCTTTATCAAATAAGTTGTGAGGAAGTGAGGAATTGACCAAAAAAATGTAATATGATTTGTATTAAAAACATAATTTTTTTTATGTTTTACTGGACGGACAGTAAATGTATGAATATTCATTGTTACATACAATAATATTCATTGTAATAATATTGTATTTGATTAGTTTAGTTGATAAATGAATATCTCAACCCATATTTTTAAAAGTCGAACTAGAAGCAGAGTTACGAGATCTTTAATCTTTATATTAATATCAATTTGTTGTTTATTTGAAGGCCTTAATTTGTGTGTGCCTAGAAACGTTTCGAAAAATTAAATAAATATTTTCTTCCGTTCAATATTTTATTTACATAGAATGAAAATAATTATTAAGCGACTAAATATTATTAATTATTATACTATAGCAGCGGTCGGCTGCGTCCTTTTAAGTAAGCGAAGGGAACTGTTCTGCCCATCCGCTGCCGCTCAGTTACTCTGTAGAACAGCGGTCTGCACACACAGCTGCCAAGTGCAAATTACTCACACAAATGTAAAACAAAATGTCATCGTATGTGCGTGCCGACCGCTGTACTATAGATATTGCATAATATTATTATTATTATTATTTTTAACATTTTCATCGATAAATGAAACACAATTTGCGGTTAAGACTCTTCCGAAAAAACCCAGCATTAATGTACCTCTATTTTGGTGGGTCTCATCAGACTATCCCTTAAATAGCATTGTTATCTACCGCACTCGCGAAATGCGATTAGTCACCAACGTTTACATCCGTTAGAAGTATAATATTTTAATATAACAGAATTCTAAAATATTTCGAATAGCTTGTATTTTTTAACATTTGAATACATTTTTTCAGTGGTTTCCAAACTGTGAAGTTATTGGATTACCCTTAGTCTATGCAACAAATATTACTTTAAAATATTTAAAGCTTCTCGGCTTTTCAAACAGATAAATTATATAGAAGCTTTACAAAGCTTTGATTTCTTTTTTACGCTTGGTATATATGTTTTTGGAATTCACAAATTTACAAAATTGGTTAATGATAGAAAATTGTGATGAAGTCTAATGTGAATAACAGAGATATTACTAAAATACCGATTTTTAAAAGAAAAATAATAAAATTATTAATAAAAAGATTTCCATTTCAAAATTTGAAAATAAGTTGACTGAAAATTTAAAATGTCTAGTATTATCCATCAAATATAAAGCTCATCTTAAGCCGAGCTTTTCTTAATCTGTTGTGAAGCTTTCCTATCTTATTCACCCAGTGGAGTAGGAATTATTTGTTTGATAGGGGACTTCTATAAAATTGTTTAAATAAATACTCAATATGTATTGTGAGAAAATATTTACTATTTAAGTAATATTGGAGTTTTGTAAAGTTCCCAAAAATGTATTGTGAGAAAATATTTAAAATTTAAGAATTATTGTAATTTTGATAACGTGTGAATCCTCTTTAATAACCCATGCAACGCCTATGATCTTTCTCCAGAACAGAATAAAATATCTTTATTCCTCAAATGGTTGCCACAGTTGCTTTTTATTTGTATCCCGGGACGGACTGAAATTGTAAACATGTTTAAAATTCTAATAATTACTTTTGTGAGCCTTTCATTGTACATGATGGTTAGTTGTGAAGCAGATCCTAACTTGTGTCTACAACAAGTGGCTGTAAATTATACGGAGAGTATACCTAAAGCCATGGACGATTATGGAAGCTTTTCGAAATATTTTACTCAATTGGGAATTCCAGCAGGAAATAAAAATGTGGTATGCTCCATGTGTAAAATAAAGACTAAGTGAGATTAAAATAAAAACAACAATTCTTAGACCAAAACCAAAATGGAAGAACAATATCTATGTTGTCCTGGCTACAAAAAGTCCGACGACGGAAAATGTGTGCTCGACGAAACCACAACTACAACTACGACCACGACGACTACAGAAGGACACGATTCAACCGAATCAATTGATTCACCCCCAATGAATTCATCTCATTCTTCAAGCCAAATTAAACCATCTAGTCCGCAGAAGGAAGTAAATAATAGCCACAAATCATTAATTTTGGGGCTTATTTTAGGAGTTTGTGTTGTGATCATTGTCACAGCTTCTTTGATTACTTGGCGAATTCGCAAGCGCCGAACTGTATTAGATAATGAAAGCCATCAAGTAAAATTTGATGCTGAGATGCAAAGAGCTCTATTGTAAAACTTTAACCAATAGCATTGATGCATATATCTTAATTCTTATCTATGTCAACAAATAATCAAAATACTATTTTTCCGGAATAAAATTGACGTTAAAAGAGATATTTCATGTAAAGTACCGTTCTTATCAGCTTGAATAAAATGGAAAAGCGATATATATTTTAATTTCACAATAGTCGGAAATAATAAAAAACAAAGTTCATTTTTCGTATGATTAATACTTGAGGGATGATAAAAATTTTATCATAAAACACGAAGCCTTTGTTCTCAAATGACAGTCAAGCGAAAAGTGCCTGCGAAAGAAATTAAAAGATATTCTTTATGAAGAAAGCTAAATTATTGGTTCTACTACTTTATTGTTTTTGCTTAAACATTCATTGCGAAAAAAATTGTTGTATTGCTAAATACAAGAATAACATACGTGTATAACTCCATTTATTAAATTTTGTTAGTCATTAAATATAAACACCAAAGATATTTTCGTCGACCTAAGGAAACGACTAAAATAATAATTTACTCAAAATTACTAATTGTGAAGTTAGTTAGTTTTTGCAATTAAGTAAAGAATTATTTTTCAAGAGCAGCATCTTAAATAGACGGCACTACACATAGTGACGAAGCGCATCTCTATTGGCACTTAAATTTAAAACATGTTAAGAAATCTTATTCTGTAACATTATATTGTAAAAGAAATAATATTTTAATGACAAAATTGGAAGTACTTCTGCTATAGCAAAATCACAAAATGTAATAACCATCGAACTAGCGATAAAAATGATAAAATTATAAGCACAAAAATAAAATGATTTGTTTACTTTTAAAAATTTGTACTCATTTTTAATATTTTAATAATGATATGCCTTTGATCTACCACAGTTCGAGTTTACTAGCCCGCGGCCTCAATGGAACTACTTCACCACTCTCACTCCACTTCACTTCTCACATAATCTCTCAAGCACTTAGGCAAAAAAAATAGCAGGTAATTTGGCAAAACTGAAATGAAAAGCGGACTGGTGAAAAGTGATGCAACAATTAATGCACGTGAGTTAGAGCGGCAGCAACATTTATCGGCGCAATCAACTGCAATGACAGGCAATCCAGAAAGAGCCGATACGCATTTCAAGTTCGCTGCCTGAGTCTTTCGTTTCGGGAGAACCTGTTGCCTCCGGATTGACCAACGCCAGCAACATTGATCTTGTCCTAACCCGAGAAACGGAGCCGCTGTTCGTGCTACTTCGATTGTGCCAAGTGTGTGCGGTGGTGTGCCAATGGAGAATGGCTCGACCCAAAAAGCGAAAAGCAAAGTGAATGCAGCAACAGCAACAACAACAGCAACAACAACAGCAATAACAATAATAAGCAATGCAGACGCAATCAATTAGCGATATGCTGATGACGTCGACTCGGCTGATATTATTGTGGCTTTTTCTTTGGCTTCGGCTGCCACATGTGGCGATTGCGTCATGGCGCCATGCAAACCGCTAGACGGGTAATTGACTTGCAATTTCTTTTGCGCGCAACTTTTCGGTTGCAAAGAAATTTTCCAAATCGCAAATGTGTTGCCACATTTCGACAGTCCCACCGAGCCAAATGAGCAGCAGCCGAAAGCGACGAAAGCCTCGGGAAAATTTGTCTGTGTAATTTTTGGCATTTATCATAGAGCAGATCTTTAATCTGCTGCAAATGGTTTAGCAGTACATTTTCGCAATAGAAGACAAAAATCTCGAAATAATAATTTGGCAACGACTAATTGCTTAATTTTTATTAAAAAATGTTTAAGTGGTTCTGGTCTTCACAACTTTATTAAGCCATTAGTTGGTTTTCTTGGTGTGAGTCTAAAATATTGTATGAATTTTTAATGCGTACCGTTTTTCCTTTCTCTGTGCACTAATTTTCTTATTCGGAAGTTATTTTGCTCAATCAAGTTTTTACTGCGTTTTTGCATGCTTTTGGTACAATATAGGAAAACCATAATAATTTTGATTGATGTACCCGTTACATATTTGTCTTTAATTTATTTACTGTTTGCCAATATTTCGAAGTTCTATCCTTATTTTTCTATAACATTTTATTGTTTCCATTTCTAAGCACTTTTTGTATTTTATTTGGCCAAGATGATTGCTTAATATACGTTTTTCTTTTTATTGCTGTTGTTTTGTTAATTACAGTCATTTAAGTGCTGCCTAATTACGCTCCGCTCTATATTTTTAGACTGGCCGAGGTTGGACGGAAAAGTTTCCAAAGAGTTTTTATAAAGTATCACTGATTTATATACATTTAATATGTAAAATAAATTAAATGTAGGTATGTTAGAATATAAAAATATAATTTAAATTTAAAGTGCCAAAATTGTTGTAACTTTTTTTATTTGTGGAGTTATATAATTTTTTGTATTATCCTAAAGCTCTAATCGCTGAAGCACATCTCGCTTGCCCATCCACATTCACACTAAGTAACAACTTCGGCTTCGCCTCAGTGCCGCTCAGAAGGCAACAAAGCACAGAGCTGCCAAAGCAGATTTACCAAATGTAAAACGAAAATGCCGACAAGAAACGTAGCAGCCCGAATGTGTTTTACCTGATACCCTGGGCTTCACTACACCACTACAGCATAATGTTTATTCAATTTACGCAATTTACACCAACAACAACGACGGCTGTGCATTTGATTGCCAACTTTGTTTCGGACTTGGGTGTTGTTGTAATTATGGCCACAAAAACAAAGGTGAATTGTGGCCAAAACTGAAATCGAAATTAAAGTCTTTATTTAAAATAGTTTCTGCAGTAAAGCAGTGACGACAGGCAGCGGATAGCGGATTTTCCTCGCAATATTTCGCCAGCTTTTCACTGAAAATGCAAAATTTGTTGACTAAGTCAATGGGTCAACTATTACAGCCCATTACAGCTGGCCGACACGAAGTTGGCCCCCAAGGCGGAATTATTATGCTAATAAATACTTTTTCTTTTACTGGTTTTTCTGGCTTTCTTGCTGGAAAATCTGCATAAATTCGCAGGTGGTTCGCAGGCCCAACTTCCTTATTAATCAGTTTAGCTTAGTGTACTGCCCACAAAAATAGAGAGAGACTCTCAAGCCACAATTTTGATTAAGTGAACGTCACGGCTAGCTGCAGATGCATAAATAAATATAGATATTTGTGTTTTGCACTATTAAAAGCATTCGACGGCGCGTGACAATGTGACCAAATGGCGTCTTGGCTTCTCGGACAATAAATGCCTAAACAGTTTCCATTTCAAAAATAAAAGAAGGTATAAACCAGAGTTCAAATGCTTTTGCCATTGACCCCATTTCCTGTCTTTTTTTTGTTGTATTTCGGCGATCGGTTCAGAGATGATGCGTTAAGCCGAGATCGTAAACCCCGATTGAGCCCTAATTGCAACGATCATTGAGAGGAGCGGTTGGCCCTAGTAAAAATAATTTAACAGCTGATCGCAGCCAACCGATTGTAACAGGGCAGTGATTGCAGTTTACACGTCTTGCAAGTTCATTGGAACGGTATTTAACCTGAATAGCGAACGGATCATGGGGATAGTTAATATTATATTTTGTTTGCCTAATGAACCTTTTGGGCGGGCAAGCAGTGAATTGGCATTGAACTTCGGGGGTTTCCCATTTGAGCTAACTGCAGATCAAGGAGGTTCACTTTCTGTTTCGATAATTACGGATGGTTGTTTCTCTTTATGTAAAACTTGAATGGGCCTTGATTTAATCTTTAAAAGCGTAGGAATATTCTTTAAATTTTCACAATGAAATTTCCTTAAGCTCTATAAAATTAAATTTATTGACTTTATTTTACGAAAATACAATTTTTCCACTACTCTTTACCGATCTATTAAAGCTCATCTTACTCATAAGGTTTTCCCTGCATGACAAATTGCTTCGTTCGTTTTTGGAGCCAACTTTTCAGTCTGATTGGCTGGATAACCAGCCCAAGCAACGACCTTGACCAGTAATGCAATGAACCCCGTCTGCGGTGGCCCCATCCTAAAAATGGCAGTAAACAAAACGCGAAACGGTTAAACCACCGAGACCCAAAAAGAAAAACAGTTATACGTACACCTTGGCCAGAGGAAACCACAAGCGAATCGACAACAACCAACGACTGTAGGTGACAAAGAGCTGAATGGGACTTTGGTAAACGGCACATAAAATGTCATAACTGTCATTTTCGCCTACATGGGGCTTACAGCTCTATATATTGTTGGAAGTCGTCCAATATTTAAGACATCAAAACTTTGAAATGGGAACGAAGTGGAATGGAATGCTCGAGCGACGACAATAAATTGTTACACAAATCAGGCAGCGAATGCAAATGCAAAGCCAGTTTCTTCTATGGAATATGATCAATCGGCAGCTGGTTGAACTTTGACACCTTTGTCGGCGAATAAAGACCCATCGAAAAATAGATGAATGAATTTATGTAAAGCTTAGCTTATCGCCAAATGCGGCAAGGTCAGGCCCCACATGACAATGTAAACAAACGAGCTGCAGCCTGAATATCGGCACAAAGAAGCTAAGCTCCAATCGAAAGATGATTTTCAAAGGCAAGCCAAAACAATGAAGAAGAAGAGTGATTATAAGTATGGATATATATGGTGGCATATGGTAATTAAGTCGAGGAAGTAAGTGCACTCGTACCGATTATGATGGGGCTCAGACAATGTACTCGAAATCATCTCTCTGACGGTAGGCGTGCGCCCCAGCAAACGAACATATGACATAATATCAACATCAGCTGGGGCAGCAGCCTCCAAACGCCACTCTCTGCCTCTCTTTCTTCTGGCTCTACACCCGTCTCTTTCCCGCAATTGTGGAAATGTGCTTCGAACAATGTGGTCAAGACATGCAACAAACGCGAATCGAAACGAAATCGAAAGTTGCATGCATGCAACGAAAGCGAGAAAATATTTGCTATCGTAACAAGTCTTCAATTAAAAGATACCCAACATGACTATCAGGCCACTCAATATAAATGCGATTTTACTATATTATAACTAAGAACATACTAAATCTAATAACATATCATAAATTCTAATCTGTAAAATGAAACCTTTTACCATAGAGGGAGTTTTTATGTCAAAAAATCTTAACCAGTATATTTTTTGACATTTATTTGTGATTAAATTACAAAATTTATTGAAATAAATTATTTATTTTCATATACTTATTTTTGTACATTATTTTCCAAAACAAACCATTAATAGTTATGGTGTGCACCTTAAACTCGTATCCACACTATAAGTGTGATATATTTATACTCGATATGTGTGCCAAACCGCAGCTGACTGAAGACCCATTGACATAATAACGAGGAAGGTAATCGAACTAAGACTGGACCCGCCCCGGCCAGGGTCCACTTGGACTCTTGTGGCGCTACTGCTTGCGGTGCTGCTAGTGGTATCAATTACGCAGAAATGGATATGGATTGAATTGTACTTACTCTATCGTCTCGGTTCGCGAGCTTCTGTTTCTACTACTTGTGATTGCTCTTTGTCTTAGGTTATGGTTGGTGAATCGAATGTGGAGCAGTGACACAACCACAACCGAATGACCGAGTGACACACTCTCCAGTTAAAGGCGTCCCCAACCTCACGGAAACTGGTCCGGAATCATTGGGGCTCGGTCGGGTGAATGGGATAATGGCATAATACGAATGGGGAAAAAAGTAAAAGGATGCAGATGACAGCCAGACAGAGGATTGTCTGTGGTCAGTCGAGGAAGGGGAAAATCAGGTGACACGAGACCAGAAAAAAGGGGGTGTAACCAAAGTAAGAGGGGTAAAGACTTGTAGTGAGAGAGCAAAAAAACTAACCAGGATTAGTAGAGCATTCAATTAGGAAAACGTTCAAAGCGGTGAAAGGAAAAGCTAAAGTAAATTAGTGATTTTTTAGGGTGTGGTTAAAAATGATTATTATTATGCTCATTTGAAGTACGATTTCTTAGTGAGTAATGGGGAACAATTAATAAAATATTTAGAAAAATTTATATACTATCCTAAACTAATTACGCAACTGATTCTAAGTTTGAAATATTGCGTGTAAAATCCTTAAAATAATTTTACTGTAATCAATCAAAACATCGCCTTGAAGAACAATCCTCAAATAGCAAATAAAAAATCCAGCGGCAACAGGTACATAATCATCTGTGATTAACATAAAAACAACATTGAAATGAAAACCGCCAACAAAGCGAACAGCTCATCACTTGAAGTGGCTTGAAGGCGGCTCATCCATTTGGGTATTATTCAATTACCGGCCAGAAATTGTGGGGCCCGCTGCCGAAGTTGCCGTTGTGGCTTTGCCTTTGGTTTCTCAAGCCTTTTACGTGCATTGACTTGCGGCAGCCACAAGAAGCGAAAAAGCGGCAGCTGACGGTAGTCGAATTAAACAGCAAAATGGCACGCATCCATAGACCCTCGTCTGCTCTTCCCCCAGTTCCCCTGAAAAAAACCCCCCGTTTTCACCCATTTGCTTGGTCTCCTCTTGATATTGCAATCTTATTTCTGTGCTTCATACCCCTCGAGAGGGTTTTACGACTTTGAAGATCGGTTTGCGGCGGCTGCTTTCAAATATTTGTGTCCATAAAATGTATTAATTGTCCAAAAATGTACTCATATGTCGAAAGCATTGGCATACATTTTTTAATTACCCAAGGACCAAATAATATTATTAAAAATTTAGCACTGCTTTAATAAGATATTTGATGAAAAGATAGTTGGGAGCATAGGTAATAACAATGTCATTAACATTATTATTTACAATTTTACATTGTAAACCAGTTACCTTAGCTTATGAAAACAAATTATTATTTATTATATAAATATTTATATAATTCGAATCACATATTATTATAAATTTAAATAAAACAAGAGAGAACGCTATAGTCGGGTTGGTGTCCCGACTATCTAATACCCGTCACTCGGCTAAGGGGAGTGCGAGGGAGATGGAGATATAAACTTTGATCAGCTATAACTTTTTAACGAATAGTCCGATTTAAAAAATTTCTCCTACATTTAGATAGGTATTGATAAGCACAACAAAACTGCATTTTTACTTTTCCGAAATATTTAAATTTTAAAAATCGTGTATTAGCTATTGTGGGCGTTAGAGGGGGCGTGGCACCTTCTGGAAACAAACTTGCGCTGCGTAGGAACTCCAAGAATCTTCATGCCAAATACCAATCCTCTTGCTTTTATAGTTTCCGAGATCTCAGCGTTCATACAGACAGACAGACAGACGGACAGACGGACAGACGGACAGACGGACATGGCTATATCGACTCGGCTAGTGACCCTGATCAAGAATATAAATACTTTAGAGGGTCGGAAATGCTTCCTTCTAGCTGTTACATACTTTTGCACGAATACAATATACCCTTTTACTCTACGAGTAACGGGTATAAATAGTATTGCATTTTATTATTTAATATAGATGTACCAAAATGTAAAATTTGCACATAAAAAAAAAGATTTTAATTGAGTTTACCAAGTAAAATTTAATAAAGGGTATGAAAAGCTTCGTGTATTAAAATAAGATTGCCATTCTTGTTTTTGTTTTTGTTTTTTTTTTGCGGTGACGGTGGCGCTGCATTTGGCGCTTGGCTGCGTTGACTTCGCGCCTCCAAAATCCAGCGGACCACCGAAGGCAAAGTAGACAGGCAACCACCGCACAGGCACAACAAAAACAACAACAACAAGCACAAGAGTTTAGTTTTAGTATAGCGTACCGCTCACCATTCGCTGCGCCGCATGTGTTTTGGGCCATTGCGATTATTATTGGTGTTGCCGATGGTTTTGGTTTTGGCTTTGGCTGCCGTCTGCCGTCTGCTCTTCGGCTTAGCTCGCTTCGTGCATCCATTCATTCGGCGTGGAGTGGAGTAGAGTGGCTTGGCTTTCGATTGGGAACTATAAAAGTGCGCGCAGGCGCTGCAGTTGGCATCATTAAACCGTTAACCGTCGAACAGTCTACAGCCTAGAGTGGTACGGAACGTGGACTAGTGATCAAAACATAACACCCCCTCGACAAAAAATCGGGATCAGTTCTCGTCCAGTTCTCGAATCGCGGGCCACACGACCTGGGAAAACGGATTTCCATTCCCGTCCATCGAAGGATAAACGCAGCAGCATGAAGTTGATGGTGAGTATCGGTGGAAGGACCAAGAAAAGTGCAGTGAAGAAGTGGTTGAAAAGGACTCAAGAAAATTACCCGATTATTCGGCGATGAAAATGCATCGAAATGCATTAAAACATAAAATCCTAACAGTCAGTGATTTCAACAAGATGTTTTCCAAAGAGTTCTTCAAAACATTATTAAGATGTGGATTAAATCTATTCATAAACCTTTTTCAATCATTAAATTATTCCAAATAACAAACTTCTTGTTATTTTACAACATCACAAGGTATTTAAACATAGGACACTATGTTTTATTTAATAACCGAAGATGTTTCTTACAGTTTTAAATTTTACGACTTCATATTTAATTGCCAGAAAATTTAAAAATAAATTTAAAGTTAAAGTGGTTCTTAGCACCCTTCTAAACAAAAACTCCCTTGACTTACAGCGCACAGCGACATCGCTGGCTTTGGTCCTGCTCCTGGCCACCAGCTACGCTCGGGCCGAGGACGAGAAGGCCGCCGCTCCCGCCGAGGAGAAGAAGGTTGAGCCCGAGGCCAAGGCTGCCGAGGCAGCGGCCAGCGAGGACACCACCAAGTCGAAGCGAGGACTGCACCACTATGAGGACTACCATCACCACCATGTGCCCCACTTCCCGGTGCACGAGGAGAAGACACTGACGGTGATCAAGAAGGTCCCGGTGCCCGTGCCCATCGAAAAGATCGTGCATGTGCCGGTGGAGAAGCACATCCATGTGCCCGTTAAGGTCAAGGTGCCCAAGCCCTATCCGGTGATCAAGCACATTCCCTACGAGGTTAAGGAGATCGTCAAGGTTCCCTACGAGGTGCCAGCTCCCTATCCCGTGGAGAAGCAGGTCCATGTGCCCGTCCATGTGCACTACGATCGCCCAGTGCCCGTTAAGGTGGGTTGGGATAGGTAACCTATCAAATAGGGGTTCTAACTCTTTGATCTTACTCCCTCCAGGTTCATGTGCCCGCTCCTTACCCAGTCGAAAAGAAGGTCCATGTACCCGTCAAGGTGCACGTGCCCGCTCCTTATCCCGTCGAGAAGATTGTCCACTACAATGTGGAGAAGCATGTGCATGTGGACAAGCCCTACCCCGTGGAGAAGGTGGTCCACTACCCCGTGAAGGTGCCCGTCGACAAGCCAGTGCCCCATTACATCGACAAACCCGTGCCCCACTATGTGGACAAGCCAGTGGCCGTGCCCGTGATCAAGAAGGTGCCCGTCCCAGTCCATGTGCCCTACGATCGCCCCGTGCCCGTCCATGTGGAGAAGCCAGTGCCCTATGAGGTCAAGGTCCATGTGCCCGCCCCCTACCCGGTGATCAAGGAAGTGCCCGTGAAGGTCGAGAAACACGTTCCGTACCCGGTCAAGATCCCCGTGGAGAAGCCCGTCCATGTTCACATCGAGAAGCACGTGCCGGAATACCACGAGAAGCACGTCACCTACAAGGAGCCCGAGTTCCATCACAAGCACATCGAGGAGGAGCACCACCACGCCCCCGTCCATCACCATCAGCATCAGCATTACTCCCATCCCATCGTGGAGCATGAGCACGAGGTGGAGCATGAATTTGCCTCTCATGATTATCATTCATATCACGGCTACTAAACTGGTGAATCGCACTCTTCTCTCTTTCTCTCCTCTTCTTTCGCTTTTCTTTACAGCATTGAGAATCAACTGGGATGGCAAGCGAATAAACTCTTCCATTACCACAATTTCCCAAATCAAAAAAGAAATAGAAAAGCCCGCTAACACATCATTCCATTCCATATATCATAACACTTTTCCTACACAACGTGATAACCGACAGAGATTCAGAGAAACCAGACGAGTAACCGACGAACTTAGCTTTTAGACCGAAACTCTCTTCTAGCCGTAAGCCATACCATATAAAAAAAAAACAGAAAAACCGAAAAACAGAAAAACATAACACAAAAGGATACCTTAAAACGTTGACGAAACCCGTGAAGCACTGTGAATGAGTGGATTGTAAAGGAACTTAGGATTAAGACTTCTAAGCGACACATTTGGGCCGCACAGCCCACACAACAACAAGAACATCAAGAACCAAGACACCAACCCACTTCCCGACCCTCCAAGACTCCAAGACACTCGATCGAACACAGACAGTAGTTGCCACATCCCAGGATACCAGGATACCAGGCTTATTGTACTGCTACGACGATGTGGATAGATTTGGATGGTTAAGGAAGCGACACCACCTTGGGTGCATCATCGATGTGGTTGCTGCTGCTGTTTTGTCCTCCAGCCGCGGCTCCTCCCTCTTCTGCTCTGGTCCACCCCGACTCGTGCACCCGTTCCGGTTCCCAAGTGAGATGGATCTACATATCTACATTGGAATATCAATCCATCCAGTTGTGTGCAGCGTCCCAGCGTTGTGAGCGTGTGATAAGACTTCTGATAGCGTTTAAGCTTGTGCGATATTCGAGATAGGAAGACGCCTATTTAAGTCAGTTTGTAAACGAACGTATTGTATTAGTTTTTGTAATTTGTAATATTTTGTAATTCTTCGCTACCTAGCTCGTAATACGTCTATATAATATTGCTTGTTCGTATAAGCAGACGAAACGGATTTATAAAAAGTACTTAATTTACCAAATATTTTTTGACTCTGTATAAAAACAAACAAAAAATCTCATACAAAATGAAGCTGATGAATGAACACACAATTAAATAAATGAAAAACCAAGTGATCAAAACGAATATTCAATTGTCTTCTTAATCCTTTTTTTTTTTTAATTCTCACTTATAAACAAGAGAATTGAGTTAAAAAAAACTGTTGATACTGGAAAACAGTTTTCTTAAAAATTCAAAGATTTTTGTTCAAGAATATGGAAGCAACGGACATTAAACAAAGCCAACCAACATCAACATAAAAAAATTATTTTAAACATTTCATTTTCAAAAGGCGTAACCCAAGCCAGTCGAGCAAGTAAAAAACAAATTAAAACAAAAGTAAAGCTATAAAATAACATGTTTTACTAACGACATAAACCCATGTTTTTACTACCTTTGTAGGTATAAATATTTGTGCAATAAAAATAAAAATAATCATAAATTTAAATCTGTTTTGCAATGCGGACTTTATTTTAATGGATTAATGGCTAAAAGGCGTCCCCATATCTTAAAATAATTTATTAATGATCTCGGATGTAATATTATACAAAATGTAATTATTAAAAAATGTTTAAAATAATATTTAAAGATTTAAATAGCTTGATTTCGTTTCAGTTTAATTGCCCTCATTATAAATAAATACTAATCGCAATTTAACCCCAACATTTCCCACATACTGCAGCCATTTGCATGGGCCAAAACTCACTTTCAGTCGAATCGCTTTACTTTACCCACAGAAAAGCAGACATGGAAGGCAAAGAGCCGAATCAAGTCGTTCCTTCATTGCCCATAAATGTCTTATCTAATTTTCAAATGAGGTAAACATCGCCTTGCATTCATAATTGCATATTCAAAGTGTCTCGCCCACAGAAAGACGGCCAGACAGGGTGATTTCCAAGGGGGAATCGAGGGAGGAGGACCCACAAGACAGTTCAACATGTTTATTACATTTTCCACACCATCATTTCGCTTTCCTCGGGCTCTCGAGCTCCGCAAGTCTCTGCACTCGTGTCCATTTCCTAGCGTTTATTTTGCGGTGTGGGCATTACTTTTTATTAGCACCAGCAAAAAAAGAAGAGGGGGGGGGGTCTTTTGGTTTCTTCGGTCTCGGTTTTTGCACTCCTTTTTGCGGCTTTGGCTAGCCAGCCTGTTGCAGCGACCACAAAGATTGGGTTTCAATTTGCATTTTCGGCTCCATTGAAGCCGCTGCAATTTGCAGAGTGGGTTAAATAAAGTGGGCCACGGATTTATCACGTTTTTCCTCCAAGTCGGTTTGTAGGACATGTGCTGCTAACCGATATTTGAGCCGTAAGACCGTAAGACCCGTCGAGCGCTGAGGCACAGCTCTTTTTTATTACCATATTGGGGCTAACTCTCTTGGTGGCTAGTTGTTTTCTGGTAGCTTTTGTTTATGTAACTGTAGCGTTTGCAGTTTATTGATTATGCAATAAATAATCGCCAGCACAATGGCCGAACTGCGAACTGGTGGTGTTGTAATCCTCCCGCCTTCATCCTCCAACCGCCCCCTATTTTTCCCATCGAGAGTGTGCG